>CM060964.1:310873127-312085627 GCA_030765045.1 Tenodera sinensis
GTATGACCTAAATTTACAAATGACTCGTCTGTATAAACAATTGATTTCCCCTGGTCCCTAAACCTTTTACGTCTTTTAGATATTTATGTCGCCATCTGATGATATCGATATCGTCTCTTTCTATTAATATGCACTTGTTACCCTTTCTTTCATATTCGAACCCCAAATCAGAGTGGCCCTTGAGAAATTTGGTAGGGTCTCATCACTGTTGAACTGTGACAAAATTATATTCAGCGTGGGTGGAATATTTGCAAGCAGTAAAGAATGAATAATTCGCCGCACTCCACCTTGCACTATTCAATCATATTGCGTTAACCTAGCGTTTTGTGTAGTCCCGCCCTTTTTGCTTTCTTTTTCGATGGCGTTCTTAGAAGTCCTTTCATTACTTCCTTTTTAATCCTATACACTACTGCTTCTGAACACTCAACAGCCTTAGCTGTTTCTTTTACTGCCTTACACGCATTTTACTTCAAAAATAATCTAACACATTCATAATTATTTGGCGTTCCTTACTTCTTTATTTACCAACATATCGTCCCTTCCTAGCTTCACCCTCCATAACTACAAATATTTACAAAAATATTAAACAAATAAC
Organism: Tenodera sinensis; assembly: GCA_030765045.1. Classification (NCBI taxonomy): domain Eukaryota; kingdom Metazoa; phylum Arthropoda; class Insecta; order Mantodea; family Mantidae; genus Tenodera; species Tenodera sinensis. The sequence continues at coordinate 310,873,723 of CM060964.1, forward strand.
GCAATAACAGCTCACAGTTACACACACGGCTTCTTTCGAACTAATGCTGGTGTTGCTCCTTATACTATCTTCTGTGTCAGGCCTGACGCTGAATAGATGAATACCTTTTGTTTGCCCTACCCCTACTGGATAAAAGAAAGAGATTACTGCCTTTTGGTTTATTTTAAAAACTTTCTCCAACCTTCCTCAACATTTGTTCTCGCTGGTTCCCTGATGTAAACTCAATAACAAAAAAGTTTCACACTGCGTAACTTTTGCAGTGCACAGATATAACATTTTCCGAAAAAATTTAATTTAAAAAATTATAACACTTAACTGGGTAAACATAGAGAATTCAAAGTAGGCAGGTAGTAGCACTATAGTTTACTCTACCTAAGAAAAAAATATAGATGCATTCTAGCAGTTAGTTTGTTAGTTAGTGCGTGATGAGTGTAGAAACAGCAAATATCGGACTTCTATTGAAAAAAACGTTTTCTGAATAAATTTGGACCTATAGAAATGTATAATGACTCTGAAAAGGATATAACCTGATAGAGAAAAAAATTCTGCATAGGATAATGTGTTCAAACCTGAAATTTATAACAAATGAATATTTATACCATGCTATTAGGAATCTGGCAACAGAGCGAGGGTAGAAAAGGACGCGGCTAATGGCAACTTGTATGCGCTAGATAGAGACAGAGATGTCCCATTTAACTCCATACTGTCTTCTAAGAGTGAAACGCTATATAGACTATCCTACTGCTCCACTGCCTCCTCTAGAATTTGTTTTCACATAGCAATAGCCTCTCCGTCTTTATTTCTATCATGTGCTCACTATCGTTGTCCTTTAGCTACATTAGGATTAGGAATATTTCTTCTGATGCCTCAGTATTATACCACCAGTAAATCTTAAATGTACTTTATTCTCCTTCCTGCTACTACCACTCTGCTCTTGCTTTGTATACACTTTTCCTCACATTCTCTAGGTGAATGTAGAACACAACTCCTGATAAACACTAGGTATCCCTCTCATAAGCCCCTCGCTACTCTGTCTACTTCGCACAAACCTTCATCTAAACCAGTGATGTTTTGTCACACTCGGTGTCATTCTCCTTTCTCCCTCTAACTTTGTGTGTTCGGAGCGGCAGGACTTGAGGGCGACTGAGTGCTAATAAAATAAAAGCTCCTTGGAGGTAGGCAAACCGAAGAATAACAGGGGGATGGGTTAAACCACCCAGTGTAAACGCAGTCCAAAACTGACAATAGAGCCATTGTCACACATTACTAATGCTTTAAAAGGCAACATTGCCTCTGATGAACAGTGATATAGCAATTTGCTGCATTCTTATGACTTTCTGTACCCTCTAAAGTGTATTAGTATGTAAACAAACTATTCTTATGAAAACTTATTTTTCTATTTCATTTTAATCATGAATGAACCTTTGCACAAAGGTTCATTCGTTATACATACAAAAGGAAAAGCGATACTGAAATGATTAAGAATTTGACGCAACCGTCATAACCAATGGGAAATAATATCCTATGCCACCAAACGTAATTTGAAATAATTTGTGTGTTTTAAATAGATCTGCATTTCTTGTGTTGTACGTTTTTGTTACTAAATGTTTATTTGTTATATAAACTAAAACAAGAACTAAACCCTAGTGCAACAGCCCATGAAGGGGCAAGGCTTGCCGCCCAGCTGCTGCGTCCCCCACCTCTGCAAACGATAGGCGTCATTGGTGGGGTGCATAACTGGAGGGTGGTACGTGGTCAGCGTTCCGAGTCCTCCTGGCCAGTTATGCGGCCTTCTCGACCTGGTGCCGCTACTTCTCCATGAAATAGCTCCTCAATTGATCCCCCCGGCTGAGTGCTCCCCGTGCACTCCCCATGCTGGTACCGGGAATCGAACCCAGGTCCTCCTCACCAGAGGCAGGAGCGCCACCAACTGCGCTACGGAGGCGGTCTATTTATTATATAAGGTTGTAAAAATGCTTTCCGAATGAAGTGAGGTAAACTTCATGGGTTATTCCCAGAAAATTCTACATGTACATGTCATGTAAATGTCTTAGCCCTCAAACGGTCTTGCGAAATCGTTTAAGATACCAATAGAATTTTACAGTCCTGGCATATTGTCTACCTAGTACGCTGACATTAAATATTCCTTGCACCGTATCGCCAATACAAGGTTGACTTGCAGCCAAACTGGATGTGTAGATGTGTAACTTGTTTTCCCGGTGCATTAGCTGAAATATCAAGTGGTGCAACTATTGACTCCACGACAGCGCATGCGTTTCTATTTTACTGTAATAAAACTATCTACACCCGTGAAATTTGTTGTAGTTTTGAGTACAATTCATACATAAACACACATCATTCAAGATGTACACATCTATTACTTTCGCTACTAGTAAGTAGAAGTATTCTATTCCACCCAAAAATTCGTTGTCGAGATTCCACCGGAAATATATCTTTTGAGGCTCCCTGAATCCAAAATGACCATTTTTGAAAAATGTACGTGTGTGCCTCTCTGCATGTTAGTGTGTATGTCAGTCTGTGGACAGCATAACTCAAAAAGGAAAAGTTGGTTAAAAACTAAAGTTGGTATTTATGTTTAATGTCTTTCAAGGATGCAACACGAAGATTTTGAAGAAAATTCCTCCATCTCAAACTGTCCTTTACATGGAACATTTTTGGAAAATTTTAATTTTCTTGAAAATGGCTCTAACGATTTTGATTAAAATAACATATGTTTAAGATATTTTTATGACAAATGAAATGTATATTTGTAACGGATTAATTAGTGGGGGGCACGAACAGCAGTTGGAAGAGCCAAAAGAGAGGGTGGTCGGCAAGAGATGGAACAGCTTGAGATGACGCCAGAGAAAAAAGCCTGTGGTCTAGAGGTTTCTACTGCGTAGTTAGTGTTTTTTTTTTTTGGAGTCTACCGTGAGATGTGACCAGGAGTTCGTCCGCCATCAACAAGGGGAAGTAGAACCCGGGCACCAGTGCAAGTCGGCACCCACTGGTCGTGGGGAATGCAAGATAGGCGCATAAACTTCATTCTCCCAGTTACATGGAATACGACTTGGTGCATGTGGTTCCCTTTGGCAAAGGAGCGGTATGGACTTCTGAGGTGGTTGAGCCAGTTAAGTCTGGTTAGAGACGTCGCCTATGTGCAAGGAGGCTTCGATGAATGGCGGTGAAAGCTGAGGACACCGTTGTACACTGTCGACCAGGGCGTGGCTACTCCAGGCTGGAAGTTCTCCGTACATCCTATATCTTCTAGTGCCGACATCGGGATGAGTATCAGTTTTGTTAATAATACTTTGTAGGAGTGGGAAAACTCCAGAGGGACAGTTAACAAAGGGGGATTGCTCTGTACGAGGCCCCTTATCAGTAAACCGGAGAGCAACTCGGTAGTTTAGTTAGTGGATATTGTCACAGACTGTACGCAAGATTTCCAGCTAGTATTTTCTCTGTAATTAACTGATTCCAAATATAGGAAAGGTTCTTGTTTTCATTTTAGAATTTTCATGTTAATATTTAATAGCGTTCATTATCAAGTTGGTGGTTTCATTTTAATATTTTTAAGTTACTACGTAACGGAGTCCATTGTTAAAATTATTGTTTTTTAACTAATTGCTTGTTAATATTTAACACCTTTCACTATAATAAATGTTATGCTATGCTGTAGTGTGTTGTGTTACTTGGTAGTACCCTGTAACGATCCTGCGGAATACGCTAGTAAGGAAAGGGAAAGGTAGTAGGTGTAAGCAAAACGCAGAAGGAGCGTAACACTGGTAGCAGAGCGTTAGATGATCTTTGTATTTATTCGAGTACTTTTGAGGAACATCTTTGCCATATAAGAGAGGTGTTTACGAGATTACGTAACGCTGGATTAACAGTTAATCCGCAAAAAGTGAAGTTCGCTACTTCAGAATTGAGATTCTTGGGGCATATTATCTCGTCACAGGGAGTACGAGTAGATCCTGACAGAGTACTTAAGATTCGCGAATATCCGCGACCACGGTCGGTTAAGCATATAGCAAGATTTTTGGGAATGGTTAATTATTTTTCGAAGTTTATCCCCGTTTATGCAGATTTGGCTGAACCATTAAATAGATTACGTAAGAAAGGAGTAAAGTTTCATTGGGATATAGAGCAAGAAAAGGCGTTTATTAAATTAAAGGAATGTTTAATGTCACCTCCAATATTGGCAGTACCGGACTTCTCAAAAAAATTTGTGCTTCAAACGGATGCCTCGTCGGGAGCGATTTCGGCGGTATTGCTATTAGAATCTGCCGAGGGGAGGAAAGCAGTGGCTTATGCATCACGAAGATTATCAGCGACCGAGAGAAAATATTCAATTTACGAATTGGAGGCCCTAGCGGTGTTATATGGCTTGGAGAAATATCGATTTTACCTGGAACATACCGAATTTCAATTAGAAACAGACAATCAGGCGATATCATGGGTCTTAGCGAAACCGAGGAAAGCAGGGAAAATTGCCAGATGGGCATTAAAATTATCTAGCTTTAAGTTCACAGTAAAACATGTCAGAAGTTCGAGTAATTCAATAGCGGATGCTCTGTCAAGGATGTATGATACGCCAGTGGATAATTGTGAACAAGTTTCAGGAAAAGTATGTACAATATTATCAAATCTTCCCTCGTTGTTTGAAGATATCCGGACCTATCAACGTAACGATAGTGAATTGGGGCCCCTATTGCAACAGGTTGAGGGGGGGGAAGGAGTACCAAAATATGTCGTACAGGATGGAGTATTGTGTTGTAAAAATAGAACGCAGGACGCAAAGATTCTGGTACCAAAGAGCTTAGTGCCAGAGCTGTTTACCTATTTTCACGAAGCGCCTAGTGGGGGGCACTTAGGGGGGTTTAAAACCAGAGCTAGGATCAAACAGTATTTCAGATGGAAAGGAATGGATAAAGAGATAACCCAGAGAGTAGCTCAGTGTCGTAGGTGTAAACAGAGCAAGCCTGTAAAGAGTAAGCAAGTGGGGTATTTGGCCTCCAAGGTAGCTGAACGGCCAATGGAGAGATTGTTTGTCGATTACATCGGACCATTTCCGAGGAGCAAGATGGGAAATAAACATGCGCTGGTGATAGTTGATGCGTTTACAAAATATGTTTGGATACGAGCAGTTCGTGAAGCGAACACCCATAATGTGATTAAGGAATTGCAAGGCATAATTGCTGTCTTCGGAGTACCGGAGGAAGTCGTTTCGGATAATGCCACGTGTTTTAAGTCAAGGGCGTTTAAATCGTTTTGTTGGGGAAGTGGCATTCGTAACGTATTCATGGTACCCTACTATCCTAAGGCGTCACAAAGTGAAAGGGTTAATAGAAACCTGAAGAATGCGTTGATTGCCTATCACTCAGATGATCACACCAAGTGGGACCAGAACTTGTACTGGTTGCAATTTGCATTTAATGCGGCTAGGCACGAGAGTCATGGCGAGAGCCCGTTCAGGTTAATGTTTAAATTCCAGCCTAACTGTCCTCTATCTAATTTATGGGGGATTAAGGACATTTTGCCGGATAAAGTAAGCGAGTCCGAGATTCGGGAGACCTGGAAACGGGTCAGACGTAATTTATTGAAGGCTAGAGATAAAGTGGCTAAGTACTATAATGCGGGACGACAAGCTCCTCACTTTCAGGTTGGCGATATAGTGTACGTACAGAATCATCCCCAGAGTAAGGCAAGTAATAAGTACACGGCTAAACTCGCCCCGAGATATAAGGGCCCATGGCTTATAGAAGAATTCACATCTCCAGTCTCAGTGCGATTGACGGAGAGCGGGACTGGAAAATCAAGCTTTGCGCATGTGTCTCAATTGAAGAAATAATAGGAATAGGAATTGTAAACTGAGATGTTCTCCGGGGTAGGATGAAGGGTTCACCTCTTCAAGGCTATTGTTTCACAATAGATTAAAGGGGGGGAGTGTAACGGATTAATTAGTGGGGGGCACGAACAGCAGTTGGAAGAGCCAAAAGAGAGGGTGGTCGGCAAGAGATGGAACAGCTTGAGATGACGCCAGAGAAAAAAGCCTGTGGTCTAGAGGTTTCTACTGCGTAGTTAGTGTTTTTTTTTTTGGAGTCTACCGTGAGATGTGACCAGGAGTTCGTCCGCCATCAACAAGGGGAAGTAGAACCCGGGCACCAGTGCAAGTCGGCACCCACTGGTCGTGGGGAATGCAAGATAGGCGCATAAACTTCATTCTCCCAGTTACATGGAATACGACTTGGTGCATGTGGTTCCCTTTGGCAAAGGAGCGGTATGGACTTCTGAGGTGGTTGAGCCAGTTAAGTCTGGTTAGAGACGTCGCCTATGTGCAAGGAGGCTTCGATGAATGGCGGTGAAAGCTGAGGACACCGTTGTACACTGTCGACCAGGGCGTGGCTACTCCAGGCTGGAAGTTCTCCGTACATCCTATATCTTCTAGTGCCGACATCGGGATGAGTATCAGTTTTGTTAATAATACTTTGTAGGAGTGGGAAAACTCCAGAGGGACAGTTAACAAAGGGGGATTGCTCTGTACGAGGCCCCTTATCAGTAAACCGGAGAGCAACTCGGTAGTTTAGTTAGTGGATATTGTCACAGACTGTACGCAAGATTTCCAGCTAGTATTTTCTCTGTAATTAACTGATTCCAAATATAGGAAAGGTTCTTGTTTTCATTTTAGAATTTTCATGTTAATATTTAATAGCGTTCATTATCAAGTTGGTGGTTTCATTTTAATATTTTTAAGTTACTACGTAACGGAGTCCATTGTTAAAATTATTGTTTTTTAACTAATTGCTTGTTAATATTTAACACCTTTCACTATAATAAATGTTATGCTATGCTGTAGTGTGTTGTGTTACTTGGTAGTACCCTGTAACGATCCTGCGGAATACGCTAGTAAGGAAAGGGAAAGGTAGTAGGTGTAAGCAAAACGCAAAAGGAGCGTAACACTGGTAGCAGAGCCATTTTGTCCTACATACACGTTTTAGTGTCGGTGGGAACATTTAACAGGATACTACAAAGTACACAAAATAGTGTTTCAGGTCAATTATATTGTCAGTGTCATAATGGAAATTGTATTTCAGCCCGAATTCCTCCATCGTACGGAGTTGGAAAGAGAACTGAAAATAAGACAGATAAAATATGATTCAAAAAGTACAGTAGTTGAATTGGCCAGAAGTTTACGAGAAGCATTAAGCCAACCAAGCCCAATTAATCTCGGAGCGAGTTTTGATCCGGTACAGGAAATCGGACTTTGTGAGGCGAATGTTAATTTATTTGATGAAATGTTAAAAGAACTTAGGTTATCGGAAATCACACCGAGTCAGAAACGAAGAATAGTTGGAAGGTTAAAGTATTGGAGTTTTAGGATAAAGGAAAATGCACGATTGTTAGAAGGAGAAAATAATGAACAGCTTCATAAGTTGGGGAGGCGCTTGTCGTCATTAGCAACACAATTAGATGCCACCGGAATTGAAAATAAAGGAGCAACTGGTTCAGGAAATACTGAGAATATCAATCCAGAGCTACTTCAAGTTAAATTCGCGAAACTTGTTGTACCGAATCCATGGCAAGCGTTCTTAGCGTCATTAAAAATATTTGAGGTAAAATCACCAGACGACATATTGGATTTTCTCATTTGTTTGGTGAAAGCTAAAATGCAAGCTGAAGCTTTCCGAACACCACAAGTGACTGTGTTACAGATGTTACAACCTTTTGTAGGCTTGAATTTACAGTCGGTGTTGTTACAAATAATTGCAGAAGAGGGCTCGTTAGATAGTTTTCATAGTAAGGTGTTACATATGTTTCTGTCATCAGCACAAATTCATGAGCTCCTATATCGACATTTTTTTAGGCTACAACGGACTTCGGAAAGTATTTTAGATTATATTAATCAGCAGAAGTTGGTAGCCTTGGCACTAAAAGTAGTACTTTCAGAAGAAGAGATTGTGAGTAATATATTACAGAATACAGTTCATATCGAACTCCGGTCATTATTTTTGAGTAAATCAAAGCCCACGACCTTTAAAGAGTTGGAGGAGGTAGCTTTGAAATGTACACAATTGCCAAGTTTAAATACGTGCGGGTCTCAGATTCAAATGGGGCAGCCACTATCGAATACCGAACTAACGAAACAAGAGAGTAAACAAGTGTTCGTGTGTTATTACTGTAATAAGCCAGGTCATATGGTAAAAGATTGTGACGTTAAACGGCTTAAGGGAGAGCAGATATTTCAAAACTCGTCTTTCGGGAGGAATTCCTGACAATTAAGGGACAGGCTGGTTCACGGAATAAATGCAATACAGGGTTTAGTGCATAAAGAATTGCCTTTTATGAAGATAGAGGTAAATAGGATTCCCTCATTCGCGTTGATTGACACGGGTAGTGTGGTAACATTAGTTAATGCACAGTATATTAAGGATAAGCGTAGAGATCTAATGGTTGAGGAAACACAATTCATTACGGTAGATAGCAGCCCGTTGAAGATTATTGGATCCTTAGTAATTCCATTGAAAATTGGGGAGTTTCGTTGGAACTATAAAGTTTATGTCATAGAGGAATTATTTGTACTACTGATCTTAGGAGCGGATTTTGTTAGACATACACAAATGGTAGTGGATTTAGCGAGAGCAAAAGCTTATTTCGGTTTTCAGCCAAGTACTTATATTCCATTACAAACTTGGTTAAAACAGAGTCCAGGGGGTACAGTTATTTCTAATGTGGAAGAAGAACGGTTAAACAGGGAAATTGATCTGGGATATTTATCATCGCAACAACAGAGTAAATTACAACCACTTTTGGATGAGTTTACCGATGTATTAACGAAACGCCTGGGACGAACGAACCTTATGCAATATGAAATTCAGTTACAAGATCAAACACCGGTACGATTATCGCCTTATCGGCTACCCCCAAATCGGCTAAATTTATTAAGAAAGAAAGTAAACGAAATGTTAGAAACTGGAGTGATAGTACACTCCCAGTCAAATTATTCAAGTCCGGTGTTCGTAGTACCAAAGGCAAATAATGACGTGCGGTTAGTAGTAGATTATAGACAGTTGAACCAAAAACTGCGGATTGATTCAACCCCATTACCCCATATTCATTACTCATTTCATTGGTTTGCAGGAGCAAGATATTTTACAACTTTGGATTTAAACAGTGCGTATTACCAGATCCCTTTACATGAGAATTCTCGACGGTATACAGCTTTCACCACAGATTATAATTTGTTTGAATTTACTTCACTACCTTTCGGTTTGGCGGTTGGAGCTCAGGTCTTAACACAGTTACTAGATAAGATCTTTGGGGATATTAAATTTACTTATCTTTATCATTACTTAGATGATCTTTGTATTTATTCGAGTACTTTTGAGGAACATCTTTGCCATATAAGAGAGGTGTTTACGAGATTACGTAACGCTGGATTAACAGTTAATCCGCAAAAAGTGAAGTTCGCTACTTCAGAATTGAGATTCTTGGGGCATATTATCTCGTCACAGGGAGTACGAGTAGATCCTGACAGAGTACTTAAGATTCGCGAATATCCGCGACCACGGTCGGTTAAGCATATAGCAAGATTTTTAGGAATGGTTAATTATTTTTCGAAGTTTATCCCCGTTTATGCAGATTTGGCTGAACCATTAAATAGATTACGTAAGAAAGGAGTAAAGTTTCATTGGGATATAGAGCAAGAAAAGGCGTTTATTAAATTAAAGGAATGTTTAATGTCACCTCCAATATTGGCAGTACCGGACTTCTCAAAAAAATTTGTGCTTCAAACGGATGCCTCGTCGGGAGCGATTTCGGCGGTATTGCTATTAGAATCTGCCGAGGGGAGGAAAGCAGTGGCTTATGCATCACGAAGATTATCAGCGACCGAGAGAAAATATTCAATTTACGAATTGGAGGCCCTAGCGGTGTTATATGGCTTGGAGAAATATCGATTTTACCTGGAACATACCGAATTTCAATTAGAAACAGACAATCAGGCGATATCATGGGTCTTAGCGAAACCGAGGAAAGCAGGGAAAATTGCCAGATGGGCATTAAAATTATCTAGCTTTAAGTTCACAGTAAAACATGTCAGAAGTTCGAGTAATTCAATAGCGGATGCTCTGTCAAGGATGTATGATACGCCAGTGGATAATTGTGAACAAGTTTCAGGAAAAGTATGTACAATATTATCAAATCTTCCCTCGTTGTTTGAAGATATCCGGACCTATCAACGTAACGATAGTGAATTGGGGCCCCTATTGCAACAGGTTGAGGGGGGGGAAGGAGTACCAAAATATGTCGTACAGGATGGAGTATTGTGTTGTAAAAATAGAACGCAGGACGCAAAGATTCTGGTACCAAAGAGCTTAGTGCCAGAGCTGTTTACCTATTTTCACGAAGCGCCTAGTGGGGGGCACTTAGGGGGGTTTAAAACCAGAGCTAGGATCAAACAGTATTTCAGATGGAAAGGAATGGATAAAGAGATAACCCAGAGAGTAGCTCAGTGTCGTAGGTGTAAACAGAGCAAGCCTGTAAAGAGTAAGCAAGTGGGGTATTTGGCCTCCAAGGTAGCTGAACGGCCAATGGAGAGATTGTTTGTCGATTACATCGGACCATTTCCGAGGAGCAAGATGGGAAATAAACATGCGCTGGTGATAGTTGATGCGTTTACAAAATATGTTTGGATACGAGCAGTTCGTGAAGCGAACACCCATAATGTGATTAAGGAATTGCAAGGCATAATTGCTGTCTTCGGAGTACCGGAGGAAGTCGTTTCGGATAATGCCACGTGTTTTAAGTCAAGGGCGTTTAAATCGTTTTGTTGGGGAAGTGGCATTCGTAACGTATTCATGGTACCCTACTATCCTAAGGCGTCACAAAGTGAAAGGGTTAATAGAAACCTGAAGAATGCGTTGATTGCCTATCACTCAGATGATCACACCAAGTGGGACCAGAACTTGTACTGGTTGCAATTTGCATTTAATGCGGCTAGGCACGAGAGTCATGGCGAGAGCCCGTTCAGGTTAATGTTTAAATTCCAGCCTAACTGTCCTCTATCTAATTTATGGGGGATTAAGGACATTTTGCCGGATAAAGTAAGCGAGTCCGAGATTCGGGAGACCTGGAAACGGGTCAGACGTAATTTATTGAAGGCTAGAGATAAAGTGGCTAAGTACTATAATGCGGGACGACAAGCTCCTCACTTTCAGGTTGGCGATATAGTGTACGTACAGAATCATCCCCAGAGTAAGGCAAGTAATAAGTACACGGCTAAACTCGCCCCGAGATATAAGGGCCCATGGCTTATAGAAGAATTCACATCTCCAGTCTCCGTGCGATTGACGGAGAGCGGGACTGGAAAATCAAGCTTTGCGCATGTGTCTCAATTGAAGAAATAATAGGAATAGGAATTGTAAACTGAGATGTTCTCCGGGGTAGGATGAAGGGTTCACCTCTTCAAGGCTATTGTTTCACAATAGATTAAAGGGGGGGAGTGTAACGGATTAATTAGTGGGGGGCACGAACAGCAGTTGGAAGAGCCAAAAAGAGAGGGTGGTCGGCAAGAGATGGAACAGCTTGAGATGACGCCAGAGAAAAAAGCCTGTGGTCTAGAGGTTTCTACTGCGTAGTTAGTGTGCGTTTTTTTTTTGGAGTCTACCGTGAGATGTGACCAGGAGTTCGTCCGCCATCAACAAGGGGAAGTAGAACCCGGGCACCAGTGCAAGTCGGCACCCACTGGTCGTGGGGAATGCAAGATAGGCGCATAAACTTCATTCTCCCAGTTACATGGAATACGACTTGGTGCATGTGGTTCCCTTTGGCAAAGGAGCGGTATGGACTTCTGAGGTGGTTGAGCCAGTTAAGTCTGGTTAGAGACGTCGCCTATGTGCAAGGAGGCTTCGATGAATGGCGGTGAAAGCTGAGGACACCGTTGTACACTGTCGACCAGGGCGTGGCTACTCCAGGCTGGAAGTTCTCCGTACATCCTATATCTTCTAGTGCCGACATCGGGATGAGTATCAGTTTTGTTAATAATACTTTGTAGGAGTGGGAAAACTCCAGAGGGACAGTTAACAAAGGGGGATTGCTCTGTACGAGGCCCCTTATCAGTAAACCGGAGAGCAACTCGGTAGTTTAGTTAGTGGATATTGTCACAGACTGTACGCAAGATTTCCAGCTAGTATTTTCTCTGTAATTAACTGATTCCAAATATAGGAAAGGTTCTTGTTTTCATTTTAGAATTTTCATGTTAATATTTAATAGCGTTCATTATCAAGTTGGTGGTTTCATTTTAATATTTTTAAGTTACTACGTAACGGAGTCCATTGTTAAAATTATTGTTTTTTAACTAATTGCTTGTTAATATTTAACACCTTTCACTATAATAAATGTTATGCTATGCTGTAGTGTGTTGTGTTACTTGGTAGTACCCTGTAACGATCCTGCGGAATACGCTAGTAAGGAAAGGGAAAGGTAGTAGGTGTAAGCAAAACGCAAAAGGAGCGTAACATATTTTAAATTTGTTGGCTATAGCCTATGTAGTCCTGTTTACTCTGGATGACTTTTGAATAACTCGTAAGCAGTAAGAGGTAGATCAAATCTTACTATACAAAAATGTAGACCTCAATAGAACACACAATTTATGTCCAAATACATTTTTTGTAGAGTGAACCATTTCGCAGATATTCCTTGTTATTTGTTAGTTTCGGAAAACAAACTTTCGTCAAATACAACATCGTTGTTCAGTTTTTTTATATGTTAACTGTGCAAAGAGAACGGAATCTCAAAGCTTTAAAAGATTTGACTATCACTCAAAAACCACTGTAGTCTCATGTTCCCCTTGAACCTGCAAGGAAATAAGCAATAATTTCTGCAAATGTTGATCTCAACTAATACGAAGAAGATATAGGAATAAAAGTGTGTAGGAATGGTTAGCACAGGAGTAAAGAAAGTTATGTGAGTGCAATACATCAGATATGTTTTCAATTTGAGTTCACAAAAAAAAAAAAATTAAAAAAAATGGTTAGACTATCTTAAAAGTATCTCAATGAAAGACCCATCAATGACCAGCTAACAAAAGATCTTCGTATGGTAATCTCCTGGATTTTGCAAAAGCTTTGTCCTAAAAAGCAAATAACTGGATTAAAGAGAGAACGATGTGCACTGTGCCTTGGTCGTACTGAGATGAACAGCAACCAATACTGTGACAACTGTGATTGCCGAGTCGGTGAAGGACTGTGGAGTAGAAATGTCATGAATATCCAAAACTTGTGAAATGAAGCTAAAATATATTTAAATTTAGACGTTATTACGTATATTGTAACTGGAACTATTTAACATTAATATTAACCCAACAGCTTAAAATGTGGTGATAATTACCATATTCATAATACATTTTTAAGAGACTAATGTACCATCGAATAATTTTCATATTGAGCCCTTTTTAATAACCTTTATTGTACTTTCTTTATGAGCATTTTATTAAAAATTGTTACAAGTTATTCTAGCGTATATATAGCATCATTGATTAATGTCTATGAAATGAGTAAAATAAATCAAGTTACTTTAATTATTTAATGCGGTATCATTTTCGACCCTACCTCATATGTAAGAGAATAGCTAGAATACCACTTGAGGGTTAACTTGTTTAAATAAAAATCGTTACATTCATTTTTGAGAATATCAACAATTTTCAAGAATGTTGTATGTAATGTTTAGCTTGCGATTGGGATGATCTTAAACATCTCTTTGTTAGATCCTGGGAAAGCTCTGAACTTGATTACCAAGTTTCGTATTTAAGCTGCTTTTCGTTTTTGAGCTATGCTGTTCACATAGGGATCTTTTGATAAAAATGCTCCTTTTTTGGTTTCATGGACCCTCAAAACATGTATTTCCAGTGATATCTCGGTATGAAATTTTTGGGTGGAATGTGATACTCTCTGTCCTTGCTATGTACATGGTAGAGGAAGTAAAATATTCTTACGGTCAAAGTTCTGAACATTCTATCTTTGCGTAGTATAGTTATACGTTGAGGTCGTAAGACGAAAATTAGATTTATATGTCCGAGGTGTGTATCTTTTTGCTTCAGTCTTTATTAGGACTCAAGAAAATGTTGGACCACTTCTCGCTGTTCTTTATTGACATGTTTTTGAGCATGATTCTTGCACGTGTTTTCCTTCCGAATTGCTACTTCCTCTCGCATCCCATCCATTTCCCTCAAGGGATCGTAAAGGCCAACCATAAAATTCTCTTTTGGTCAATAATACACATGAATTTTTCACGCCTTTTCCTGCCGGTGTTTACCGCTCAGAATATTTCAGTTTCGCGCTCTTGTATTAAATATCTCGCGGATCCTTAGAACCCGCACCTAAATTGAGAAAACTCGGCAGCCGAGATTCTGATGGGACGTAAGGAGTGGGGGGAAATATAGGGCCGTAAAAATAGGGTCTGCTAGGCTTACGTGTTCATAAAAATTGCAGGGGATAACCTCTTCACACACACACACACACACACACACACACACACACACACACACACACACACACACACACACACACACACACACACACCTATTCGTCCTTGCTTCCGTCCGGCATCACTCTTTTGAATTTTTAACCCAACTTCCACAAGTTGTAACTCTCTGCCAGCCAAGTAGAAGTGTTGAAACTCATCACTCAATTCGAGGATCTTCTTGTTGCAATGTTTTCGAGTAAAGATTACAACAACAGGAAAGTCCGTGAATTGAGTGGTTTGTATGTACACCCATGGACAAACAAAATGAGTCATGCCTGGAACGTCAGGCTATTCTAACGGCAGAGAACAATTCCACGAATACCAAATAACTTGCAGTTTTCAACAAGTAGGTATGTCTGTCTGTCATGTATGTGTATATGTATATGTAGGCACGTATGTATGTATGCGTTCCAGACATGAACTTTTTTTTTTATCCCCGGGTGTACCTTTAGTTCGCTGTCGGAGAGTTACAGTTTGTCATCACTTTCAACACAGCTTCTACTATGAGTCAATTCCACAATCTGCTTTTCTTAGAATTGTTTCTGAATTTCCTCAAGCAAACAAAATATGGAGAATGGCGTTGCATGTAAACTATAATATTTGCAAAAGTTAAAGGCATATGGAGGCGGGCCGTACTGCAGACTCCAGCGAGTCCTAAGCTTACTCTTCTACCAGCGCTGCTGAATGTGGTACACGCATCTCACACACTGTTATGTACTCTGCCGGTACACGCACTACGCTTGGCAACAGCGCTCCGCTTGAGTATTGGCCAGCGTTCACATGCCTTTAACTTTTACGAGCAGTATAGGCTTTCAGGATGTAATGATATATAAAATAGAGGCAAACATTACAATTTCTTGATCTATTATATTATCTCTATTAGTTGTTTGTGGGGGTGTTAATTTTTAGTATTTACATAATCAGAACTACAGCATTTTTATTTCTATATTTAGCACTTTGTAGCGTTTTGAAGAAAATCATAAAACTAATAAACAGGTAGTGTGTTTAGTAATAACATTAATGTAAAATTAAAATCACATTTGCAAAGGCTGATACTAATGCAAAAACGCATAAAGGAAATTGTGCATTTTTTAAAAATTAGTATTAGTTAAGCGTGCCTACCACAGCTAAATTTTGGTCAAAATTTTAAAAAAATGAGAAAAATTGATTTATATATCAAAACTATGTTGAACCTTTAGCTTCAATTACATATCATGGCTTTTGCTCTTAGGGGCTATCACAACTCACAATTTTACTTCCCATAATATTGCTCAGTCCTTTTAGTGTCTTTCTTCACTTCTTGTGCCTCTCAGACCCTAATTACGACGATGTAATCACTTGTGACGCTCCTTTAGTCTTCTTACGACGTACCAACACGACGACACGCACACAGCTGTCTTGCACACACTGACCGACTCGTGTCTGTCACTGTAACTCACCCTCTGGCCTCCTTATATGCTGCGGATGACGTCACATGGACCTTTCTCGAGTTACACACACACACACCGGAAATGACGCAGCTAGAAGTTTCACGAACGTTTCCGAAACCCCCTCCGTTTCTGCCGCCTCATTGCTAGTCAAGTACACACAGCAGTCCAGCGAAGCAACCCGGTCCTGATCGTATTGCGTGCTCGCCAGCACGGCATGTACATATATAGTATGAAGCACCTTGGCCCCTCCGTGCCTTGTTGAGCGCCAAGCTCGACGTCACAATATTATTATATATCATCTCATTATACATTTATAAGCATATAGTATAAAATGCTTGTTTGTCTCCGAAGCTGTTATCTTGTTTATTATTATTATTATTATTATTATTATTATTATTATTATTATTATTATTATTATTATTATTATTATTATTATTATTATTATTATTATTATTATTATTATTATTATTATTATTATTATTATTATTATTATTATTATTATTATTATTATTATTATTATTATTATTATTATTATTATTATTATTATTATTATTATTATTATTATTATCATCATCATCATTACTTTCAGAAAAATGATAATAGCAATTTTATATACACCTGTGACTTAGTTGTGAGCCACACTGAAACAAATGAAGGCATAATGAGACTCACGTTACTACAGAAGCGCTCTCACCCTGTGATAGATCTTCTTGACCCTTCCCTGACACCATGACTTGAGTACGAAGGGAGTGCGGGTTCAAGTCCCGCCTCCGGTATGGGTGTTTGTATGCCAGACAGTAAAAGGAGAAAATAAGCAGAAAAACAATGGAAACCAACAAAAACAAAAATAAACATATAAAATGAGTAATATTCGCGAAATATAGCGGTAACGAATAAACTATACATCCTTTCCTCATAACTGAGCGTGAAGGTTCAGCGGTAAATGTATGAGGTTTCCATTTGGGAGCTCGTACGTTCGGTTCCTATTTAGCCGGTTAGGTTGAATTTGTATTCTTTTTTTCACGCACTTCCCTGCCTAGTAGTGGTTTCTGTATTTCTGAATTTTGCTGTCATTTCATTTCCTGATCATGTTTCAGGGACGGAGTATCAGGGCAGTGGACGGCGAGGCGAGGAGTGTGGCGACAGTTTGGCCACAGGCGTATGAGGAACCCACAGTGAGACCTGATCTTGGATATCCGTCATAAGGGAGGATTCCGACCGCTGCAACTACCATGGTGCTGGTGCTGCATACCCCTAGCACTTCTGGTATTTCTAATATTACCAGAAATACGCCGGGTTGTGCATCTAAGTCCCTCCAAAAGGGGAATTGTTCGAATCTGGTTGGACTCAGCGGGTTAGTGTTCCTGATAGCCAAGGCAGATTGGGTACGTGATTTCCAGGTGGAGGTATGAGACGCCTCTATATTCTCTAGTACCAACCTGGTGAGCTGGGAGATGACGAGCTAGAACGCAAGCGAGAGTCCAGGTATTGACCTAATGGAAAGTTCCACGGAAGGACAGCCTCTCGGTTGGCGGCTTTCCAATTCCCCCCTTAAGAAGGAAGACTAGTGGGAGGTCCCACCGACGCTGGGATCTCACTTCTGGAGATGTTAGTGACCCCACGTGCGTCCGATCCTGCCCTCGGATCTAGTCGACCTCAATGTCCTTCGCTTCATTTCTTCCTCCCAGAAGTTCATCAAGTACAATAGACCCCTTATGTGCTTCATTGGAAAAATCTTCCTCCTCAAATAATCTGCAATCTCTTCATATATTAACTTCGCTACTATTTTCTTGCATCTTTTTTTTTTTTTTTTTTTTTTTTGGGGGGGGGGGGGTGGGGGGTAGGAAGAACCCTGTAGTTCTAAGATTTCCTATAACAATCTTTATATTGCTGCCATGGTTAACAAATATTTATATTGTATAGGAATTGAGGATCGGCGCTTGAATTTAGGAAGTATGTAGATATAACTCTGGATCATTGGCCTTGATAGATGCTAGCTTGAATGATTCTATGAACATAACTCGACTGATATCTTTTCTGTTTTTCAACAGGCGACGGGGGTGATCTTTCCGCAGAATATACGTCTTGGTACACAGAACAAAACTACAGAAGTCGTTTTTATAATAATGGTACAAGGACATCCATGTATTGTGGCACCGTAGCTGAGGCGAAGTCCGCCGGTCGATCCGAATGCACGGTATTTAGCGATCTTGAGTGACTGCTTAATAAATTTTGCCTGCTTTCTCGTCACAAAGAGGTTCCTCATGAAGTATATTTCGTTTTTCGGCACTCCAGTGACTACCCATACTTCGTCTGAAAAAGAGTGAGATTAAGATCATAACGCACATTATTAAAATACATTTACAAAATCTGTACATTTATAGGTATTTTACTACAAACAGCTCTGCACAGGCCATGTCATAAGAAATCACAGTGTGCGAGGAAAGACACTTAAGAGATTCCGAAGCGCTGACCCATGTCATCGCGAGTTTCTTTGTCAGCACTGTATGTCGACCTTTTACTTCTCATCAAGAGCACTTCCCCAGTACATGAAATTTATTAACTAATCATAATTCGTTCCACTACTTGGGATTTGAACACCTGGAAAATTCTGCTCAAGTAATCTCCTGACTCCACGAGCGGATTCTTTACATATATAGGAATCGCAAATAAATAACCGATGTGGAAAAGAATAATTAGGCTCACTTTTTCATTAATCTGATTTCATTCCACGTGTTGCTGTTACTGAAAAACAGAATTAAATGCGTTGTGAGACCTTGAATGAACCAGTTTTCCCACACACCACTTAGCTCCCACCCGCACAAGTGCACTGCTGATATCAGCTGAGGTGCTTCGTGTAGACCCGGTTTCATTTATTTGAATGACCCAGTACTTTTAGGGTTAAACATTTGTACTATACAACTCAAGGCAAACACTAGGAAAGCATGTATCTCACTACAGCCAGCGTGCATAGCAGTTATTTAATTTGCAGATGCCTGCATAAAAGGAATAACGTACTATTTCGAAGATTTTTCTTTCTGGAGATGCAAAAGCTCAAATATGTGCCTTAAATAAAATGTATATTTGATAGCTCAAATATAGATTTTCTTTACGAGAAGTTCTAAATGCACTAGAAAAACTCTAAGGCAATAAAAAAGTCACGAAAGTATCCAACCATACGAATAACTTTATCAGCTTTTTTTCCATCACAAAAAGGCTTATTCCATGTGAACCAACATTGGATAAATGTCTCCCAGGGGATTAGCCCCTACCAGGAGCGTATTTTCTTTGCTTCTTCCCCATTAGAAACCCAATGGAGTTTCCCAGCACTTGTTCTGTCTTGCATACGAAAAACAAGTGAATAAAATAAAGGTTTTATCTCATGGAAGCAACTTGACGTGAATTTCGTGGACTTAAGAACTTTTGTATTCTTGTTACACAGAATGGTAATAATGTTGTTGGAGTTGCGAGCATTTTCTGCAGGAGAACCAAGGTTATTCGACAGGAATTAACGCACAGAGAGACTGGGAATAACGATGCGGTCAAGTGTTACGTAAGACGCCCACCACAACAGCAGGAGGATTATTTAGTAAGGACTTGGATTAACCATTCTACTTTCAGATAAAGCTATCAGAAAATTTCCAATATAAAACGCTATTGGGCTGGAGTAAACAATTAATACCAAAATTATTAAACACGTAAGATTAATAATGTTATAAAGAAATGACAAAGAGCTAGACAAAAATTGCAATAGATAATTTCCTTATGTTAAAATCAATGCATAATATAAGAAACACAAGTTGCAATATTCTCTCAGTGCTGAAGAAATAGTTAGCCAGGCAAGTTACGTGTTGAGAAAACTCAAAGGGAGGCGTTTCAGTAAAATCACTCAACAAGCAACCCATTAGCACAAGAACTCAGTACCTTAAGAAATCAGAGAACTGATGAAAACATGTACCTATATCAGTTCTGAAAATTAGAAAGGGCAAGAATTCTTAAGCAAGTCACAGGGTAAACATCTGTGTTTCAGATGCAAATAAGACGCTTAAGATTTGATAACATGTAACATGAAAACTTTGTTGGAGTAGTGAAGAAATAAAATGGATAAAAGTGTGCAAATTTCCATAATTCAAGTCTTAGAACCTTTTGTATTACAGAAGTGTTTTACTGTGATCGATTATTGGCCGTCCATAGCACTTAAAAACCTCACTTACCTTATTACATTCTTGGCAGCAGCCGAAAGGGGATTCGCTGTTTAGAATTTAAACGATGCACGGCAACTTACACTTCCAATTATTTATGGAAACAGGTATTTCAAACCGTAAATTTATTGATACTTTAGATGTTAACAGATATACTACTACAGTGTTACAGTTTCCACTGCTAAGATTCAGAAACAATTTAATTCCTCATCTTCAAGTACTCGGCAACACGCTTCAAACAACTCATTTATTAGCCTTCATTAAACTTATCACTCAACATAACTGGTGTTATCTATTTTCACACCAACCCTCGCATATTCTCAGAGAAAGACATCATAGTTCATCAAAATAGCAGCTGGTGGAGGATTCATTAACGACGGAGGTAATTGCAGACCTCCTCAAAAGTCTAGCACATTGTGAGAACTACATTCTCGAAATTAATAATTACTCGTAAATAGGCATAGCAATTTTTAAGCAGTTGCCTTCAGGTTACCTACGCTCAAATCACTATCACTACAAAGAATGCAAAACCGCAAAGGCCAAGGGTCACTGATAAGTAGGTAAAAACCGTTCCGAGTGAGGCCTGAAAACGCTAAAAGACTGTACGAGGGATGTGGGTGGTTTCTTACCTGCGAGCCCCTGCCTATAGGCCAGACACAGTTCAACCTTATTTCCTTCCGTCCTGGCTTTGATTCCTATACCTTCTTATAAGTAACTCTCTTTGCTATATATTTACTATCTCTAGTACTCACCCCTGGGCTAGGGGTTCCAACCCTTTCAGTTACCGTGGTGCAGGCCCTGCGGATCCCGAGCACTTGCTGTACTTCTGACGATACTAGAAGCACATCGGGCCGGACATGCGAGTCCCTCCCGCAAGGGAATTATTCGGATTGGGTTGACCTCGGTGGGGCAGTGGTTCACGAGAGAGATTGGATACATCTGCGCGGTGATGCCCAGGTAGGTTTGTTAGGCACCTCAATGTCCTTTGGTACTAACCCTGGAGAGCTAGTAGCTGGTATGCGAAATTGCCTTCGACCCGATCGAGATTTCTCGGTAGTCTTCCCGGATGGGTTGGCGCGTAAGTGGCCTATTCACTCTCTCCCTGTATAGTAACAAGGGGCTTTTTAGACTCAAGGTATTGCCCTAATGGAAAGCCCCACGGAAAGAGGGGTACTCGGACGCCGCCTTCCCTGGTTTCTGAGGGGGAGTTTCGACTTTTGGTAGTCCTGCATCACCATTAGCATACCATGTCTCTGGCACTTATCAATTTCATTTCGAGTATTCACCGAAAATACATGATTTGAGGGGCCTTCATAAAAAATAAAATTTTAGAAAATTTCAGTCATTGAAAGGTACAATGTGACAATTTTCTTGAAAAACTTTTATTTTATTTATTTTAATATTTATTTTGATCGACCAGCTAAAAGCTATGCAGGCTATTTATAATCAATATAACAATAAATAACATTGAAGTGGGTGATATGATTCCACAAACGCATGTATAATGATGTGTGAAAAAGGAGTAAAGAAATTAAGACATACAGAGCTAAAATGAATACAAAAAAGTAAATAACATATAGAACTATTAATATGAATGTACAGCTTTATAATATAGGAATTAGAAACAAATAATGTTAAACAATACTGTTAACTAAAAATAGTGTTAAAGTATGAAATGCTATATGTACAATTTAAGCTTAGACGGTATTACTCATCTTCACTTTCAGTGGCTGATAATACAAAACCTGCTCAACACAATCTACTCTTCATGTGGAACAGCTTTTGTTATCTTTCAGTTTCTAATAATGACTTTAATGATCTAGATTAAAGTTTCATACATTTAAAATGTTTGTAGGACAAACAGTTGGGGTGTTTGTGAGTCTTTCAAATTTTTGTGAGCTATATTCATTCGGAATTAATTATGTATTGCCTTGTACTGCTGGAAAACCACTAGAAATACAGAAAAGGTCGAAACCCACAATATACCAAACAACTTTTTCTGACGATTTCTGAGATACACATTCCTATTGGTTTGTATTTTTTTTTTTTTTTTCAATATTTTCATTTTTTTCAAATACAGAGAAAATATTAGTTTGATTCTCGTAATGCCACGCAGGGTATGGAACTTCAAGGTCCGTTCTTGAAAATTTGACCATCACTAGAACCTCTTTGAAAGGACAACAAAACGTGTAATGAAACTACTTGTGGAAGTATTTTATCATGATTGTCACAAAGTAGATTTAAACATAATTATTCTTTCGCAAACAATCGTTTACAGAAGGGATATAAAAATAGTAAGTGTTTTTAAAGGCATAACATTCTTTAACCTGTTAGGTCGTATGGATGAAATTGGTAAAGTTATGCTCAAATGAGCCCGTGGTCAATGTAGCTTAGAGTTAACCGACATTCATGTTCCTGTATAAGGGAAAACCCCGAAAGAAACCTTACGCAGGTAACTCATCCTAACCGAGATTCGAACTCGTGACCTCTTGAATCTGAGTTAGTCACGCTAACCCCAAACAATAGAGGAGGACTAAGAGGAGAAAATCTTGTAACTGTAACTTATTAGTTTTACTCTCTTACCATTATCTATAACAGGAAACACATTTTAGATGTCCTAGGGATTAAAAATCCTCATGGTCATCTTTGTAGAGTGGAGTTAGGGTGTCTGCCTCAAATTGAAGATGTTTCGATTTTGAATCTCGGTGACGGCTAATTACCCTAATCACCTTCTTTTTCGGAATTTTCTCTTATCCTGAAAAGATAAATATCGGGTAACCCAGACACATTCGAGCATTATTTCAACCATTTCGTTCACTCGTCGTCCCATATGACCTATCAGGATAAAGGTCCTTAAAGTTAACAGAACGTTAATAAATAAAAAAACAAAAGATAAACCAGCACGTTTGAAAAAAGTTCCTATGTGCGTGCGCGATCGCAGTTTTGCAATTTCTGCCGCTTCCCCTCCTGTTGGTTAGTCAGCATGTTAATATTTTACATGCTGGTAGAAGGTGTTATGGAGGTTGCTTATTCCTCTGATTTGGATAACGAAGGCATTTTGAAGTGTTCCCATAGTATAAAAATAAAAATCTGATATGTTGCACTCACATGACTTTCTCTACGCTTGTAGCAACCATTCTTAAAAACCCTTATTCCTATATCTTCTTCGTGTTAATTGAGATAAAAAATTGCAGAAATTATCTTATTGCTTGTTTCCTTGTATGTGCAAGGGAATATGACAATATAGTAGGCTTTGAGTGATAGTCAAATCTTTTAAAGCTTTGAGATTCCGTTCTCTTGCACGAATAAGATAAAAAATGAGTCACGATTTTCCATTTGACGAAAGTTTGCTTTCGAAAACTCACACAAATAACACGGAATCTCTCCAAAATGGCTGACTCTACAAAAAAAATATACATCTCATTTGTCGTAAAAATATCTTAAACATATGGCATTTTAATCAAAATCGTTGCCATTTTCGATAAAAACTTTTCGAAAAATGTTCTATGTAAAGAGTAGTTTAGAGTGGAGGAATTTTCTTCAGAACCTTCGTGTCGCATCCTTAAAAATGTTAATCTTAAATAAAAACTTTGGTTTTTAACCGACTTTTCGTTTTTGAGTTATGCTGTGCACAGACTGATTACAACTTCTCGGGTTACCAGCCGTGTGATGTTGCTGAAGTTGCTCGAGCTTTCGGCCATCTTAACTCTGTGGCCTTCCAATAATCATCGCCGTGAAAGCTTCAAGTCTTACATTGTGCACAGACTGATAGACACACACACACACACACACACACACACACACACACACACACACACACACACACACACACAATAGAGAGAGAGAGACCTTTTTCTAAAAATGCTTTTTTGGATTCAGGGAACCTGAAAACGTATATTTCTGGTGAAATGTCGACATAGAATTTTTGGATAGGATACAATACTTCCTCTACTTACTATACGCAGGTAGAGAAAGTAAAAATGGATTGTTAAAGCAGAGATGTTGAGTATTTTCGACATTGAATTCAAACAGCAATTTCTTCGAGATTTTAACATTACAATAGAGGTATTTTCATCTTTTGAATAATCAAGCTTATATTCAATTTTACAACTACGTCATGTTAATGTGGAGGAAACTTGGAAAGTTTGCCTCTGGTAGGTATGGTGTTAATTAGATATTGCGCGTTGTTTTACCCAATATAGGTTACAGTTTCACCCGATTTATACGAAGTTGAAGTACTTAACAAGTACTGCATAAATATTGAGGCTTCACATTCTCATCTCGCGAACTCGAATATTCATTACGTGTTCCAACCACGTTTTGCACTTCTAGCGCTACACGGCAAGCGTCATATAGTTCCTTCTAGCAATGTGGATCATACACTAATAAAGTTGCCATAATTAACAATTTCTTACCTTTACCGTGTGACTTCTATGGCCTCCACTTCCACAGTGTTTATTTAGTTCCTTTTCTTTCTCTTCCACTAGCTTATAGTGCATAGAAAAAGGATTGTATCCCATCGAAAGATTGGAAATCAGCGTAAATACACTTTTTGGGGCCAAAGAACGCAAGGAAGACACTTTTAGAAAGAAGACTGTACATGCGCATGCGTGAACAGCATGGCCCAAAAACGAAATGTCAGAGAAACAACAAATGATGTATTTTGAGTCACCCGCTGTTTAAGCACGTAAGGCGAAGATTTTCAAAGACATTTTCCTACTATACTTTGGAAGGCAAATGTTTTTTTGTTTTTCGTGTTTAGTTTCTCTACTGCTTTAATACGCAGATTTTAATGGATATATACGTTTTGAGGTCCCGTGAATACTAAGCACTTTTAGAAAATGGCCAGTATGTGTATCTGTGTGTCCGTGTGCCTTAAATACGATAACTCAAAAACGAAAATCAGTTAAATACGAAATATGGTCTTAAGGTTTAGCATCTTCCAAGCATGCAACACGAAGATTTTCAAGGAAATCCTCTCACTTCAAAACTACCTTATAAGTAGAAAACGTTTCGAAAATACTTAATATCTCAAAAATGTTTGTAGTGATTTTGATTAAAATACCATATGTTAAAGATATTTTTGTGACAAATGAAATGTCTATCTTGAATTCTATGTGAATAAACTGTAGAGTTCTCTTCATTATGAAAGACATTCCACAACTCGTAAACTGTAAGAAATCGATAAAATCATTCTATGCAAAAAATTTACATCCCTGTAAAGTACGTAATTCGTGTCGAATATATTTTTGTGCAGATATTTCTTATCATTGCTTTGAATTTTCAGATATATACTTTTCTTGAATGGGAAGTACTTATTCTTTATTTTTCTCTTAGTTATGGAAATTGTATGCAACCTCAAAGCCATCTCATGATCTGGACAGGGACAAGAGTTCATCATTTTCCAGGAGCTAAGAGAAATCTTCGTTTATTTAAGGTTCTCTTCTTCTCATTTCTTATCCACAGACAAATAAAATATGAAGAAAATGTTGATCTGATACATTCATGTATTCTCCTCGATCTATTCTACAACCAACTATTCTTAAAAAATCTTATTCCTCTATTTACTTTATTTACTTTATCTGAATATTGTATCTGTTGAGAAACCATTAACAAAAGTCAAATTTCTCGATTCATTGAATTTAAATATTAAACTTCCCAAATGTGTACCTCAGACTCTCAGACTCTCTTGAGCCCTTATACGCGCTCTAATTTCAGGTGTTATACAAACAGCCAAATATTTTCACTTATTAAACAACACAAATATCAATTTATACTTTACTGAGATGTAGAATCACGACTGAAAAATTCAATGCTATAGCCGGGAATTTGAACCACGATCTTTTGCTCTACGTGCAGCTTCTAAATACTGACCTACCATGGTAACTTGCCGGTACAGCATTGAAGACCCACAACTGATTCGTACTTTCCCTGTAGACCACAAGGGAATCTCAAATCTGAGATATATACACCAAGGGTGACTTACAATGGTAAGAACTTTATGTCCCCGGTTTGTAATTAAATAACCTGAATTGGCAACCATTTATGATGTCAATCAATTATAGAATAATTGATCATTTTAAAGACATAAGCCATGTGTGGACAAAGTTTGGGAAGTAAAATCAGGACTGAAAAATGCAATGCCATAGCCGGTTAACTGATTGACCTAATAAATGCTTATACTTTCTTGTTTATATACAATGTCTTGTCATTTTATAATAGCACAAAACAATTTTTTTTTAATGATAGGTACTTATTTCCATGTCAAAAACAGTGGAAGATATCATATTTTTCATTCCTTTGTTTTCAATTGATAAATACCATAAAGGTCTGATTATGCTGAATAATATTTATTTTTCTATTATATGCAATGCTTGTTGCTCTATACATTTGTTATATAGCATTGCTCTCTGTCTTTGAGGTTATCTTATTCATATGTCCAGAGAGACATATCTTAGAGCAACTATGGCAGACACAAAATTTAATGGAGGCTGATAGTTGAGCACTGCTATTCTCTTTCCTGTTGTGCAAATACATTTTGTGAATCCAAATGTATTTATATCAGTGACTTTACAGCGTGATTTCACAATGTGTTTAACTATACAACCCTGCAAGGCGTGGCAAGCCTCTAATGGAACTTTGTGTTGACCACCTTCTCCCGCCATCCACCATTAAATGTTGTGTCAGTCATGACATTGCCACATGGCGATTTACGTTGCGTCATACGTTGGTCTATTATGCACTTCTCATATTGAACTCTACGGCCTAGAATTTGTGCTCGAAGCGAAATAAAAGTATTTTTGTGTCACTTACTGCTTTCTTATCATGGAAATTCTTGCTAGGAGCATCGATAGATCTATTGTCCCCGGAATCAACCAAATAATATCTTATTTCGTCTGTTTATCAATAGACGAGTAGCACTCGAATTTGGAAGTGTGGTGTTATGCAAAGTGAGGCGTCTCCTTATATAGCGGATGGTGACACATCAAGGGTGTCCGAAAGCTTGCCCCCTTTCAAACTCACAGAAGCCCACACTTAATTTCGCCCAGAATCTAAATTATGTTTCTAAAATATGAATCACGCTTCACGTTTTTGTTGTAACATTTACTGTACGGCAACACAGTTCGCAAACTACTCGAACGCATCATCTTTTAGCAGAGAGAGAGAGAGAGAGCAGGGAGTGTGGTGATATATCAAGGTAACATATCGGTGGCATCAGCAGGAGGACATCCAGTTTATTGTCTACAAATTGTTTGGTTCAAACGTGGACTATCATTGTTTCCACTGTGCATTTGCGACTGCGTCTCGTTTTACGAAAGCCATAACAAATTACTCATGAATTGACACCCTTACTGCAGTCGATACAAAACTCGCTCGATGCGATGCGAGAGGTCATTCAATGAGTGAAAAGGAGAGGTTTTTTTCGTCACTGCTAGTTACAATAATTAGGCATTTATCAATGTTCATAATGCAGGAACTGGCGAGCGGTGTTTGATTCCTAGTTGTTTTCTCTGCCATCGGAATATCGTACCCTTAAGTCATTAAGATATACCTAAAGTAGGCTTTACGAAGTCTTGGCAAAACATCCTTCTTTCTTCTTTATCTTCATCCACCCGTCCCCCTCTATTTTTCAGGCGCCTGAGAAAGGAGAAAGTTGGCTTGGGAGGATGGATATTTAACTTTACTGCCACCCGGCCTGCATCCTTGCATTTTAATCCCGTCTCACCCTCGACGGCCCTTTCTCACTCTTCCAAAACAACCCTCATCCCACTACACACACACCGTGCCCATTTCCGTTAATAGACCGGCCTCCTCTCCGGACTCATTTCCTCCATAAATATACAAGTCCCTCTCCAATGTTACGCTCCACGATGCGCCTTTGTTGTTTAGTTGTCCGGAGCAACGTTGAGGCGGCCGATACAAATATTTGTCCCAAGAAGTATGGCCGAAGTTTTCTTCCTTCGCTGCTTTTTATGTTTCCTGTAACTCCTACGGAAATCCAGGTTTCCGAGGTATGAGGCTTTTTGGAATGGAAAAGAAACTGAATCTTTATGAGCATTGTACAGTAAGGCATAAAATTTTAGCAAAAGACTATGTTTCAACTACTACAGTGGACGCAAAAGTTAAAGGCATATGAAGCCGAGCCGTACCGAAGACTCCAGTGAATCATACGCTTACCTCTCAAACCAGTGCTGCCAAATTTGGTACAGACATTCTAATACACCTAAACTGAGGATATCATTAATTATACTCGAATAAATATTTTAAAAATATAGATTTCAGTGATCTACTAGACATAATTTTATTTTCTAATCATTACTATATTAAAATCCTGTCTCTATGAGATCCAGATGTCCTACTCAACCTGTAAGCTCTCTAGCACAACCTACGGGCAATGCAATAATGCGGCATAGAAAACCCTTGAAGTACTTCTAAGGGCAAATTTTCCGCTTGTGTATTCATGGGCGAAGAGAGCGAAGACTGCAAGGGCATCCCCTGAACCCTGGAGGGTGGCTCGTCATATTCTCACTGTTCCCTAAAATAAAATGAGCGGTTAATAAATTTAATCCATTTAAATCACCGGGAGGAGTTTCATTCCTGTATTTTTACTGAGTGGTACAGATTCTCTCTTTAAAGTTCACTGACATTTTCTCAGGACGAGTACCTCATACCTGTAGAATTAGATGAGTGCTCATTATTCCTAAGTAAAGTCGTTCGGACCATTTTAATGCTAAGCAATATAAACCAATTAGTTGGCATTTTTGCTTAAGACAGTGGAAAGACTAATGTGACGCTTTTTAAAATAGCAGTTCATTATTTGCATTTGCTCCATGTTCCAGGGCTTGTTTGAAACGTTCTTGCACCAACTTTGATGTTATTTGATAATTTTGCCTTTTGATGTCCATGTCCTCGGCGTAGCTTCAGTCATAGTACTGAAAGATCTCCCTTCTCTCCAGGAGATGGTCACGAAGAAACAACCTGGACATTTTCTTTTAATAAAATATTGATATCCACTAAAACAAATTAAGCACTTTATTGTTTGATGCTTTACTATATGTCCGTAAGACTTATTAACATATTTATAATACAATACTTTCACATTCCATGCAACCTTTTGAAAGCTTTAAAATTTTAAGCATATAACTGTTAACACAGTCATAAAATAAAGCATTAATAAAGAAAGAGTTTAAACACATAATAAATTCTTAGATAACAACTATTTACACTCATGTCTCACTGATCGAAAGGCAGATACGGGAAGGGTCCTATGAGACACATCACTTCTCTTGACCTAATCAACGTGCTTATTAGCCAGGCTAATTCTGTGATTCGGACATGCATAGTTTAGTGGTTGGGATTGAGGACTCCCTGGCTCCCTTCCTCCATATGGAGAGAGCTTTTGACAACACCTCAGATCGTTTAATTATCAAGGCTGTTCACAACAGAGCTATAGAGAAAACTGTCACTATAAATGAACATAATATAGATGGATCGGCACCATATTGAAACACAGAAATATCCAAGTTAACCTTCTAACTACTTCCAGATGCTGTCCGCAGGGAAGACTTTTATCTCCTCTATTGTGGAGCCTTGTAGTGAACAGTCTCCTGGTTGACTTAATCCAAAAGGGATATAGGGATGAGCTCCAACGAACTCGTATTCCTATGCTAGGAAAACGAATAGCACAAAATACCTATAGGTCAAAGTGCAAGAGCCCCCAAGTGAGATTGCACAGTCTACGGGGTTCAAAC
This sequence comes from Tenodera sinensis, assembly GCA_030765045.1. Lineage (NCBI taxonomy): Eukaryota > Metazoa > Arthropoda > Insecta > Mantodea > Mantidae > Tenodera > Tenodera sinensis. Next base: position 310,903,627 of record CM060964.1, read on the forward strand.
CCTTGACCTCCCGAATGCTAGTCGCACACGTTATCCCTCGCCACCTCGCCCAGTGCCGAGAATCAAACAATGGATCTCTGGTTTGAGAACCCAGAAACCTGACCTCCACGAACACCGCTATTGATATTTTCTACACATTGCAATTTTGATGAGTTACATTCACATGACTTTCTCTACACTTGTACTAATTATTCTTACAAACACCTATTCCTCTATCTACTTCATGTTAGTCGAGATAAACATTTGTAGAAATTATCTTACTGCTAATTTTCTCGTACGTGCAAGGGGAATACATTAGGTTTACGCGATAGTCAAATGTTTTAAGAGTGGTCACTATATAACGACTTTGAAATTCCGTTCTCCTTGTATGACCAAAAGATAAAAAAATGAATAACCACCTCCCATTTGAGAACGGTCTGTAAGTATTGCAACATTCTGACAAATAACAAGGAGTATCTCCTTAATTATTCACTTCACAAAAAGATCATTTCACATAAGTAAATTGTGTGCTATAACGATATCTACAATTTTATATAGTAAAATTTGAGCATTCTCTTACGTTTACCAGTTATGCAAAAGTCATCATGAGTAAACAGGACTACATGGGCCACAGTCAGAAAATTCAAAATACACACTTTATCTAACATAAACATATAGCATATTAACAAACATCGTTACAGCTGTTTTTGAGAAAATAAATATTTTCGAAACGTTTTACATGCAAAGGGTAGTTTAGGGTGGAGGAATCGTCTTCAAAACTTTCGTGTTGCATCCTTAAAATACATTAAACACAAATACCAACTCTAGTTTTAGCCCAATTTTCATGTTTGAGTTATGTATGATATTCACAAACACACACGCACACACACAGACACACACACACAAACACACACACACACACACACACACAAAAAGACCCTTTTTCTAAAACTTCTCTTTTTTTATTCAGGGGCCTCAAAGCATATATTTCCGGTGAAATCTCGACACCAAAATGTTGAGGTGAATACAATACTTCCCCTGTTAACTATGCGTAGTAGAGAAAGTAAAAAGAGAATCTTCACGTGAATATGGCTCCAGAATTGTCTACTCTGATATTGGCAACGAGAGTTTTCTGTAAGCCCAAAATACTATTCCCATTATTTAGCACCGCTCATGCCATGCATAATAAATGAACAGCTGACAAACTGGGTAACTGACAAGAATCTTATAAGCTGAGATTACTTGTTAAACCCTGTGCAATTAAATTTAAAACGAAATATCAGGTTTGCTGGAAAGTTCCATTAGAATGCAAGAGGGAGCTAATGACGATAGGCATTGCTTGCTTCCGATTGGACAGCTTCGTTTTTTCCCCGTCGTAAATCTTTGTGAAACTACTGTAACTCAAGTCTAATTAATTAAACCGGTTTTACGATTAAACTTCTCTTACGATTAACTATTTTTTTAAATGTTTTGCACTAGATATTAAATGTTTAATAATATCCTGTAATTTGGCTTAAAGAACATCAGAGGTTCTGGGTTCGATACCTTGATAGAGGATGGGGATTTCTCTTTAATCAAAATTGTTCCCCATCCTCTTTAGAGTCAGAAAGCATGAGTGAGGATGCCAATGTGTGTGTGTTTCTGTGTGTGTGTGTGTGTGTGTGTGTGTGTGTGTGTGTGTGTGTGTGTGTGTGTGTGTGTGTGAAACTATTGTTTATGTATATTGAGACGGTTATATCTCGTGATGCTGGTCCTTATACTGTGATCTCAGAGTGATGAAGAAGTAAAAATAAGTCTCCAGGGCTCTTAATAATTGTTTAATACGTATATATTGGTGTGTGATACCAGTGGTTTATTCCTAAACAATAGTTTTACCCGCAAAAGATGATTAATACGGCTTGTGATATACATAGCGCTTAAAATTTACAAATGTGTTCTAAAATGTGCTTAGTATCTTGATATACGTCTCACTCTATATGTTTTACACTTACGTAGACATGACACAACGAAAGCTTGCCAACGAGAGCTGCGCAAAACTTCGGTACTACTCGGATAAAGTCGGGGTCCCCGCTCGATTGAAGGCGACATGCCATTTCCATGCCTCACATTGAAATGCCGGTCCCATTGTCTACTCTGTATCTAATCATTCACTGCGATATGCACACCTCGAGGCTTTAAATACTGGGACCCTGCAACAAGCCAATCGCCAAGCTAATATAAACAACAACAACAACAACAATAATAATAATAATAATAATAATAATAATAATAATAATAATAATAATAATAATAATAATAATAATAATAATAATAATAATAATAATAATAATAATAATAATAATAATAATAATAATAATAATAATAATAATAATAATAATAATAATAATAATCTCTCCTGGGTGGCTTACCTACCTAATCGACAGGGGCCTAGTGGTGTGAGGGCCGGAAACCACTAGGCTCACCTTGCAATCCAGCGGACGAAATTTCCAGAGCGCATCCTTTTCCCCTGCCGTGCTGCTGCTGTGATGCTCGCCGACGCTTCCAACCCTGAAAGAAACCAAACATGAATAAGGATGAAATGTATTGATTAATATAACGAAATTGAGTGATAGGAAACTAGGAGGATGTGGAGAACTTTCCCAGCATTCGCCTGGCGATCCGGGGAAACCTGCGAAAAAACCCATGGGATAGGAAGGTCAGTCAGGGGATCAAACCGGCGACTTCCCGAATGCGGGCCACAAACGTTACCGTCGACCCATTCCGCGATCTTGTAAGAATAGTTTGTAGAAAAGTGATAAGTGAAGGTCGTGTGATTATGGAAGTTACAAATCGGTGTTTTTTTTTACACATTAGTTAAAATGTATGGATTCCGGGCTTTCGGAGAGTAAATTTGTCCCCATCCTGAGAGCACATGATGTGACAATGTTCGTCTCCCAAGGCTCGGAAACCAATGACCTTTCAACCAGTCTGGAATCCCGAGAGAACCTGCTCTTATGCTGACAAAAAGCAATGCTTTGTATTCGTGGGACTTGAAGTATAAATGGCTCATAATGCAAAAAGTCGTTTATAGCAGCCATAAACGCTTAAAGATAAAAAGGTCAGCGGAAGAGTTACTTTTCCTACGCCTGTTGCATTTCAGATCACTATCTCAAAATAATAAAGTCATTTACTGCACTAGAAATTGTAATGTTAACTAACGTGTCGGTGCCAACCTCATAAAGGGGACATAAAAATGTTCGAGCACAATGCGAGTTTTACGTTATTACTAAAGTTACTGTCGACATGCAATGGCAATTAAATAAATATAGCTGTCGTATAGACAAGTGTTGAAAAATAACATGTAGAGATATACTTTTATTCCTTCCACTTTTAAGCGAACTGCTGAGTTTTCTGCCTAAATATTTAACTAACGCAATTTATAGCCGTGAAGATGAAGCAATATTCAGCCACACATTGGAAAGACCATTTGAAGTGGCATTCGCAAGTCGTCCGTGTAACAATTTTTTGAAGACGAATTAGCATTTTATAGGTCACACGTTGATAACACAGTTTGAAGCTACAATACCTCACGCCGCCTAATATTGCTTCTAAGCCCTTTGCCGCAGAGATTGCTATCTCCGAGTATTCGTGGCTTTTGTTTAAAAATTAAGATGCTAATTAAGGTGGTATTGTATTTTAATAAATGTTTCTAATCTTTTCATTATCTGCACTGATACGTTGCCAACTTACGCAAGATATAAAATAACTCACATGTCAAATAAAATTGTGCCCGTATTTAGAAACCTAAAAATATTGTGACAAAAGGATAAAATCAGATCAATTACTTTTCTATAACTTTACTTTTCCTCTGAACTTTTGCACCACGGTACAATTCGCTTCTACTGACGCTAACATAGTATACAGTTTTTCGTGATATTACAACACACAACTACTCTCTTCTGCTAGCCTTGACTCAGTCCTTTCACTGTCTTTCTTCACTTTCTCTGTCTCTCATACACTAACTCCGACGATACAATCACTCGAAGCTCGGTAAAACTTCTTAACTTCGACGCGACGTAACTTTCACGACGATAGTACTACACACACAGCTGTCTCGCACTCAATGACACACCAACAGACTCACGTCTGTTACTCTCCTGTTCTGTTTCCTCACCTGCTTACATAGCGAGGACGATGCCACATGGACCTTTCGCGAACTTCATCAAACAAGTCGGCCGCCGGACACTTCTCGAATCATCTGAAGAAAGCCCCTTTTGGTTCTGCCGCTCTGATTATTGTCACGTGTTTGGTCGCATGAGTGGTGTGGGGATACTTCACCATCTTTGATACACGCCGAGCCTAATGCTGTAATCAGGTATACAGAAATAGTCGCACGAGGCAGCCTGACCTTGAGCACCTTTGTTTGGTCGCAGGCCTGGTATGTAGTATGAAACAGCTTATTTCCGACTGTCCTTTGTTGTGCGCTGCGCCCGGCGTCACAATGTGCTTCACTATAACACAAATATGCGTCCGCTGGTGTTAAATGTATCCCACGCCAAAGAATTACAATGCATTCACTTCAACTGACCAGCCAAAGTGCCTGTTTTCTATAAACTAAACAGACGCTATAAAAACAAGGACCAGTTACACTCTACTCAGCTATTTAAATTCACGAGGTCAGCGCCCTTTTACGTTTGTTTTCTCTATACATTTTTTAATCCAAAACTATAATTCTGATTATTATTTTTTTAAATTCTTTTTAAATAATTTATTTTCTGAATATATAATTTTGGTATCAATAACCTGTAATATAGGTTCAAATTCTAATACAATTGCCATGCCTAGCTGCAATAGAAAACGAAGTTATGTTCCCATACAGCTTAATTATTATGTAAACTAAAACTAAGCCCTGGCACAACAGCCCATGAAGAGCCAAGCCTTGCCGCCCAGTCACTGTGTCCCACACCTCTGCCCACTACAGGCGTCATTGGTGGGGTGCAGTACTGGAGGGTGGTACGTGGTCGGCGCCCCGAGCCCTCTCGACCAGTTATACGGTCTTCTCCACCTGGCGTCGCTACTTCTCCATCAAGTAGCTCCTCTAATTGGTCCCCCGGGACCTAACGAGGCTGAGTGCATCCCTTGCCAGACCTCCCAGAGGGGATAAAATCCCCATGCTGGTACCAGGGATCGAACCCGGGTCCTCCGCGCCAGAGGCACAGCTTAGTTATGTACTAGTCAGTTTTAAATCTTTGAACCCAAAACTGTCTTCAAATTTAATTATACGGGTTATTTTTAATCCTATGTACGAGTATATTAAAAATGGAATAAACATTTTAAATTGAGGCCGCTATTGTAGGATTACATTTAAAATCTGCTGTAAGTGCAAATGGCTTCCTAGGCCATTCACAGAAAATTTCAAAATATGTTTTTTTCATGTCGTACATCTCAAATGTGTAATGCTTTTTTTTTTTTTTTTTTTAATTTATTTATTATTTGAAGTCGCTTCAACATAAAAGTCATATCGCGACTAAACATTGAGGAAAAAAAGGAGGAAACAAATCATGAAGATTACATTGAATTTAAACATTAACTTTGCATGCTTTGATGAACTTGATGATTTTCTTGTGATATTGTTGATCACCCAAAGCTAGCTGAAGGTTCTCAGGAACTCCATACTGAAGTCGCTGGTGAGTGTATCTTGGGCAAACAGTGAGCAAATGCTGAACGGTAAGAGTAGAATCACACAGAGTACATTTAGGAGGAAGTTCGCGGGACAGAATGTAGGAGTGAGTAAGCGCAGTGTGGCCAATGCATAATCGGGTTAATAGCACCTGGTCTCGCCGGGTTAGTGTTGTAATTGTTGTGGACAGGTTAGGTATTGGACAGATATCATGCAGTTTGCTGTTGGATGTAGTTGTCCAATCTGCCTTCCATCGGTGTAGGATAGTTCTTTTAAGATGCCGTAAATAGTCTTCATGTGGTAGCTTAAGATCTGGTAAGCTTGGAGGATGCTTGGTAGCTTCTTTTGCGGCAGTGTCAGCAAGATCATTTCCTGGTATGTTACAGTGAGATGGTATCCATGCCAATATTAGTTGGTGTAATGCTTGTGTTAAGTTATTTCTAGAAACCCTCTACACACTATACTTACGACAGATTATTTTTCTACGTATTTAATCCAGTTATACCTGTTTGGAAATGCTTATATTACATGTATCGTTGTACGTGCAAGCGGCTAGAAAAATTTGAATCGATAGTCAGATGTTTAAAATCATGTCGCGTAGTATTAAATATTACGTCCATGACATTATGAGAAATAACTGAACAGCGACGCACTTTAAAACTGACAAACGTTTTCAAAAATTCAAACCAATAATAACAGATATCTCGGAAATGCCTTTGAAATAAATTAGGTAGTTTGTATACTTATTACATTCCTTCTAATATGTGCTTCATAGAAGCATTACAACCAAAAAGGTCTAATAGCATTTTGTTCTTTGATCAGCCGATTTCGAAAAAATAAATGGTTTTTGTTCCAAATTAGATGCGTAATTTCACAAGAATGTACGAAGATAACAGTTTGTTACTTGTAACATGCGTAGAGTATCTTATTTCTGACATAGCTTTAGTAGTAATCATGGGACATCACATAGGATTTCGAAATAATTAATCACTTAAAAGACGTGAAGGAACCTTCAGGGCAGCTTTTTTACACTTGAAGTAACTCGGCAACATTGCGTTGAGATTGGTCAGGGATCTGAACTGGTTTCTGGATATAAACACGTCTTTCGTTTTCAAATACGACGCAGGGTGGTGTAATGTTTTGGGAGACAACGATTGTGATAGGCCTACGCTCGCACAGTAAACATGGAAGGAAACAGTATGGTATCTGTTTATGTGCAAAAGACGCATGCTACGGTTTTTGTTTATGTACTGAACTAGTGAAAGTGACACCCACACAATCTGCAGTGTTGCCAGCTTCTTTTCGACAAAACTAAAATATCACCGCAGGCAGATATTTTGCCAGAGAAAAAAATGTAAGATACAAAATGTGTTCCGAAAACCAAGATCTATACTGGTTTAAATTAATGTAATGACTTCCCTTTACATCTCTCTCTCTGTGTGTGTGTGTGTGTGTGTGTGTGTGTGTGTGCGTGTGTGTGTGTGTGTGTGTGTGTGTGTGTGTTGTATAGTACGGTTCTGTCCAGCACTTATGGTTATACAACAGCATACACAATTTCTTCAGAATTAATAGCATTTCACAAGCTGCTTCCAGAAAATTCAGTGTATTTATTTTAGTGTCACAAATATTTTAAATGTGCATTATTTTAAGCACAACTGTTAGTCATTTTTGTGAAACTAAAAAATATCGAACATTTTTTCATGTGAAGGACAGTTTGGGACGGGAGAATTTTCTTGAAAATCTATTTGTCGCAACTTTGAAAGATACTAAACTGAAACAACGAATTTGGCATTTATCCGAATTTTTATTTTGTTCTTATGCTTCACACGCGCGCGCGCGCGCGCACACAGAGAGAGAGAGAGAGAGAGAGAGAGAGAGAGAGAGGGAGGGAGGGAGAGAGAGAAAGAAAGAAGAAGAGTGGAATACAAGACCTCCTCTTGCCTTCTACTCGTAGGTACGTGGCAGAGAAAGTAATAAAGCTGACAGGCATTTACCTTGTAAAGGACTTTTTGAGTTCTATATATTTTATTTACAATCTTCATGTTGCATATTTGACATATGCTGAGCTTGAGTGTGAAAGTTGATAATCAACCAAGTTGTTTATGAGTTACCTGGGTTAATGGAAGCTCAAAACGTACCTCTCCGGGGAAGAAAGAATATCGGATTTTGATGTTTTCTATCACTGCTAAGCCGTATAGAAATAGTGTTAGCATTTCAGAGGCGGAATGTAAAATAGCTCACTTAAGCCATAATTTGTTTATGTTGATGTGAATTAAGGGACTTGTGGAAATCAATACGGTTACTTAGCATTTAAATAAAGGAAAGGAGTGAGACAGACTATGGTTTTTTAACGCATGGAAGTTCGTTCACCTACTTGAACTAGCTCGATCTGCTACGTTCTTGAATGTAATACATGAATTTTCGCCACATTTAATGACAATTTGCAACTGAGAAGTGCGGTTAAATTTAAGGCTATTGAATTTGCGCCAACGAGTGAGTGAGTGAGTGAGTGAGTGATTGAGTGAGTGAGTGAGTGAGTGAGTGAGTGAGTGAGTGAGTGATTGAGTGAGTGAGTGAGTGAGTGAGTGAGTGAGTGAGTGATTGAGTGAGTGAGTGAGTGAGTGAGTGAGTGAGTGAGTGAGTGAGTGAGTGATTGAGTGAGTGAGTGAGTGAGTGAGTGAATGAGTGAGTTTGTGTTTGGAGTATAAGGGTCCGTCGACGAGGTCTCTTGGGCTCGTTGCGGCAACGATATGTTTGGCTAATTATTTTTATTTTTCTTAGGTTGGTTGCGCACAAAATCTACTAGAGCCCAGATGCCGTGTTTTGTTTTAGTAGTAGGCACATTGAAACACTGTGAGTCCGATTAGTGAAGGTTCTTATCGCAGCAGTACAAAGGGGCAGCAATATACAACAGGACGTACTGGTAAGAGACAGTTTGAAGTTTCGTAAAGAGTACATATGGACGTATACGTTGGCGTTCTACAGTGAACAATTGTCCTGCTAAAATAATAACCTTAAACATGAATATGAAAACTGTAAGCATATTAATGAAAGAGCTGTCGTACAGAAAAAAAACACATCTGTCGTGTAAAAGGAAAGGGGAAGGCGACTTAATTGAAAAATCAGGCATTGTCATAAGTACAACGTTGAAGGAGAGTCAAGAAACTTGTGCTAGTGTCTTTTATTTCACTGACGTTAAACTATTACAATAAGAAATCTACAGAGAACTATGCTACCTTATGTCGAACCTACCGAGAAAGTTACTTGAAGTTCACTATTTAAATTGCAACCAAAGTGCTCTACTAACGAAGATTTGTGCTACTGAATGACCACGAAAATAATGTGATTATTTTTGGAAGTGAAAGCAGTTAGCAATGTTTGTACGAAGCAGAAACGCTTTACGTAGATCGAACTTTCAGGCACACCGCAAGATGTTTTACACAGTCATTTACATTGCATTTCCTTCAAAATAGACGTTACATTCCAGCCCTAGTTTGTTTATTACCGTGTTTTGTTCCATAGTTGAAAAGTGCGGATGTTTACGGTTGAAACATGAAGTAATTAAGTCAACCTGAAGTAACTGAACTGTTGGATTGTAGAATTCACCTGGGCCAGGCATGGTTGTGTAAACTGCAAAATATTGGACCAGTAAGTGTATCCAAGGACAATTCGTCTGAATCTAGTAAGTGGTTTAAACATTATTTTCTTTTGTAGTAGTTACAACCCCATGGAGATAAGCTGATATACTGAAAGATTCAACCCTTTAGCATCTTGTTGATCATTATATGTGTATCTGAGGAGAGTATTTAATCCTACAAAATGGACTAAACTGTCGTCTGTAGCCACTTACACAATGAACGCATGTGAGGTATTTCATAGTCAATTCAACGCTTTATTTTACCACTAGAATCCCAGATTTTTCAAAATAATTTTGGTTTTAAAAAAGATTCAAAAGGAAGTTTATTTTAAAATTAATGGCATTTAACTGTAGGCGAATAAAACAAGAAATGTAGAAAAAACAAAAAAATTAGATAAAAATACTGGGAAAGTCAAATATTTGGTACTGCTTTTGTAGACTACATTTCCCGTTTGAACGTGCCCCTCGTATGACAGCCCGTAGTAGAAGATGTAAAGTTGCGGTATTTCATTATTTTAATTTGTAGTACATAAGTTACAATTTCAACGACACCATTGGCAATGTGCCTGTACATAATGCATTTACTCACTGTTAAACATTTTCAGATTTACTTACGTACGCTACCGGTTACTATCATTCACTTATGAAGTAGTAATTTTCACGTAACTTGCAAAATTGGTAATATTCTTCAGTCGTAAAGCTGAACTTGAAGGTGCGATGTTACTCCAAAAGAATACATTTTCGTTATGTTGTATGTGGTAATCTCAACTTCCTCACATCGCCACGCTACGTTACTTTGTAGCTGCTAATCCTATAGCTCAATTTATATATATTTTTGTTTTTGTTTTTTGTTTTCGGATAATACAAACATTTCCGAATCCGAGGAAACCACGCCACCAATTAATTCGGATTAGCGGGGTTCTACTTTATTATATTCATACATTTTCATTGAATTGAATATCTAATTTGGAACAAAAACTATTTTGTCCGTCAGAAACGGCTGATCCCTGAACAAAATGTCATTATTCCTTTTTATATGTAATATTTGTATGACGCGCATAATGGAAGACATCAGGAATGTAATAAGTTCCTTACGTTTAGCTTCGTTGATGAACAGTGATTTACAATGCGCGTCATGTATAACATTGCCCGATAACATATGGATTGACTGCAAAATACTAAAATATTTGGAAGCACTCGAGTGCATCATAAGATTAGATGGCATTTCATGGCCAGAATGTCGGTCACAATTTGTGACAATGGTGTTGTGCTTGCCACGTGAATATCACGTCGGATAAATTGTGGAGTTCACACTGTGTTCCTCTCACAAAGCTTAGGCCTCTTAAAACATACGCTCTTCTGCTAGCAATGCAGGAATACTAAACTTGCGAGATATGTTCAAACTCCAGCGGTAATGTTTCTCATAAAACACTAGAGTTGTTGATGTTACATTTGTTACAGCCACATTCTAGTGACAGGAACGCAGTGGTTATTGTAGCTAAATCTATTAATGATATCGTGAACTTCCACGTGCTACTGTCCCCCCCCCCCCAACCCAACCCTCAGACGTTTCAAAGGCCTACAGTACTTGTCATGTAAGTTTGCTTGCAATCATACATCTGTATTATCAAATACTACAGTTATTAATGACTTTTACAATGGTTTTGGCGCAGGCTTGTGACCAAGGTTTTTGTGCGCAGAATAATACTAAGACCTTCCTTATCAGTGGAGGGTGGTATTGCACTGAGTGACAAATGAGCAGCGCCTGAAGTTCAGAACAAGCGTGCTAAAAGTCACTAGGAGGAAGTCACTGCGACGTCGACAGTAGATTTTATGGTCGACATCTACCTCGCCGGTAAGCACAACATAAACACGACATTAAGTTTATGATTTCCTTAAACCATCAAATATTTATCGTGTTACCATCTCTTTGCCTTCTCTAGCTAATAGCGTTTATTTCTTTCTCTACTGCTTAATAGCTAAATAGACCAAGCATTGCGTTCCAACGAAAAATTCGATACCTCGATTTCACTGGAAATGTACATTTTGAGATTCCTTTAATCCTACGAAAGATTATTTTTAAAAAATCCGTGTGTGTGTGTGTGTGTATGTGTGTGTGTGTGTGGGGGGGGGGGGGTGAGTGTGTGTGTTTTTGGACAACATAACTCAAACTCAAAAAGTTTGTTAAATAACAAACTTGGTATTTAGGTTCGGTATCTTCTAAGGAGGCGAAGATTTTCAAGAAAATCCCTCACCCCAAACTACACTTTACATGGAAAACTTTTTGAAACTTTTTATTTTCTCACTCTCCGTACCACACGTTTGCTGCATTGTCCGCGATACACTCATTAGTGCCAGTCCCTTGGCCCTGGTTTTACACTGCGTTCAGTTATGGGCGACGACCCAGTTGGCACTGCGGTTCGTCGCCAATATTAGGTTTGCTCCGCAAATTTAACATGTATTAGAAGCTTTTTAAACTTTTAGGCTGTAATTCTGTCCCTTTTACAATTCTACTGTTTTTTTTTTTTCCGTTTTAGCGTTTTAAATCTCTACTCTTCTTAACGAATCAGTTTTTACGTTTTAACTGCTTTAACACTCATCTTTTAACGCTTTAACTGTGAGCTCAGCAGTTCGTGAGTGAGTGAGTGAGTGTGTTGGGTTTAAGGGCCCGTCCAGCAGTTCGTGAATTTTCTTGGTTTTTTTTTTTTTTTTTTTTTTTTTTTTACCTAGCTGTCGACGTGCCCTTAAACCTTATTCACGCCCTCATTCGCTCACTCGCTCACTCACTCATTCATTCACTCCTCACTCACTCACTCACTCACTCACTTGATTTTCTCAAAATTTCGTGATTAAAATACCACACATCACAGTAATTATATGACAAATAAAGTGTGTATCTTAAATTTTCTGTGGAGCGCTCTTCATTCGTAATGAATTTTGTAATTTCTTTTAGCTTTAACGTCCCTTGACCTGGTAAGTCATGTCGGATGATGAGTGAAATGGGTGAAATAATGTTCAAATGAGACCAGAGTCCATAGAACTTAAAGTTACGCGATATTTACCTTCTCAGGATAAGGGAAAAACCCGAAAAAGAACATTATTCAGATAAAACACCTAACCGAGATTCGAAGTCAGGACCCTTGAATGTGAGATAGACACGCTACCCCTACACCACAGAGACGGGCTTGTGAAATGTCGTATAACTAGTAAATGTGCTACACGGAACAGTGTGTGTAGATTTCTTTAAAACACAGAATTTCTTTCCAAAAACCTTCTTGTGATTCAACCCATTTCGAGATATCCATTACTAATGGTTGGAGCTGTTAATACCTGGTCAAACTTTTGAAGTCCTTTCAATATTGTTTCTTGCGACGTCATGCAACTACTTCTATACCTAGTATGTAGCTCTGAGTCCTTGACCATTTGGCTATTGCTATTCCCTTTGTATCAATAACGAAATGCGTAATATAGCCATTTTTGCAAATGTTTATCTTAATTAAAATGAAGTAGGTAGAAAAATAAACCTTCGTAGGAATAATTTGTATACCTACTTATAAACGATCAAGTTAATTTAATACATCAGATCTTTTATACAGATTTTTAACGGCATAGATACAGATATTTTGATAAATGTGAATGTAATATGAGGCATTTCTATTTCAGTCATAGAAAATTGTGTGAATTGTGTGTTGAAGGACGATTAGGGAAGCATATGTGAACTTAATACGTAAAACCAAAGCGAGTAGAGAAAAACCATATGAACGTTATGCTGTATAGTAAAATGGATGGAATACAAACTTTCTCCATGAAAAAATACATTTACATGCCGAATTTAACGGTGATCATTCAAATGGTGTGTTACGTAAGGAAAATCCAGTAGAGAAAAACATGTGAATGTTATGTCGTATAGTAAAATGGATAGCATGCAAATCTTCTCCATGAATAAATACATATATGCACCGAATTTCGAGGTGATCGGTCAAGTGGTTTAAGAGTACATTGAGGACAGACATCCGAAGTGACATTTTACTTTCTCTACTGTTATGTAGGGGAAGTATTGTATTCCACCCAAAAATTCGATGTCGAGATTTCACCGAAAATATATGTTTCGAGCCCCCCTGAATCCAAAAAAAGCATTTTTAGAAAAAGGTCCGTGTGTGTGTGTCTGTGTGTCAGTCTGTGTGTCAGTCTGTCAGTTTGTGGGCAGCATAACTGAAAAACGAAAATTAGTTAAAAACCAAAGTTGGTATTTAAGTTTAATGTCTTTCAAGGATGTGACACGAAGATTTTGAAGAAAATAGCCCCCACCCTAAACTACCCTTTACATGGAAAATTTTTCGAAAATTTTGATTTTCCTGAAAATGGCTCTAACGATTTTGATTAAAATGCCATATGTTTGAGATATTTTTATGAAAAATTAAATGTATATCTTTAATTTTCTGGCTATAGCCCCTGTAGTCGTATTTACTCTGGACGACTTTTGCATAACTGGTAAACGGTTAGAGATAGACCAAATCATAGTATACAAAAAATGTAGATCTTGGTAAAATACACAATTTATGCCTCAATAAATTTTCTTGTTGGGTGAACCATTTCGGAGATATTCCTTGTTATAGTGTGAGTTTCGGAAAAGTTAGAACTTTGGCGAAATGCAACAACGTTGTTCATTTTTTTATATGTTAATCGTGCAAAGAGAACGGAATCTCAAAGGCCAAAAAGATTTCACTGTCGCACAAAGCCTTCTATATTCTAATATCTCCCTTGCACCTGCAAGGACATAAGCAATAAGATAATTTGTACGAATGTTTATCTTAACTAACATGGAAATATAGGAATAAGAGTTTGTTAGAATGGTTAGTACAAGAGTAGAGAAAGTCATGTGAGTGCAACACATCAAATTTTTATCCTGATTTCCCACGTTGTGTTAAGACGTGTAGATTACTGTCCTAACGGCAGATAAACATACAATTTGATGAGTGGTTCTTGCCCGCATAATAAAAATGGTGCCTAATTACACCTTTTTGTGTAGATAATCGGCATAGAGGCTTGTGAATACTGTCCTCTTAGCGGGTTGGGTCTTGGTCGCATAATACAAAGCGTGCCTATTTACACTTGTTGCGTAGAATATCTGTTACAGTTTTTTATTGATGTGGACATTATAAATGGCAGATGAACATAAACAATAATTGAAATGTGACTTTACCAAATTAATAAGATTGTTTTAAAATGTTTTGGCAAAGAAACAGATGTAAATTAACGAACATAAATTTATTTTGTTATGGGTTTTTTTCTAATTGCATTTTATTGCCTGTTTTATTTATAATGCCTAAACTTCCTCTCTCTCTCTCTCTCTCTCTCTCTCTCTCTCTCTCTCTCTCTCTCTCTCTCTCTCTCTCTCTCTCTCTACAGACACACACACACACACACACACACACACACACACACACCATTAGTTTTAAGCTTTGTGGTACCCCTTGTTTGAAACAATAAATATTTGAGCTCGCGCTGGACTAATATACGTAGCGCTCAGCTGGCGTTTGCGCTCAATATGGTAAGAGGCTCGCTGGGAATCAAGGTCTCAAGCAGACTTCAAGGTTGATTGATCGCGTCTGCTTAAATATCTTATATATCATTATTTCCCCACTCTCAGTTATAGTAAAATTGAACTTTTTCTTACCTTAAAGTAGTAGACTTTCATATAAAATAAACTAAAAGCTATTATACACTCAAAAATAACTTTATAAGTAAAATACAGAACACATCCATATTACAACCACACCGGACAATACCGGACCAGACAACAACAAACTCGCCTACCACCTAGGCGGCCCGGGTTCGATCCCAGGGACCCGCATGTGGTATTCGTGGTGGACGAAGCGGCGTCAGGGCGGGTTTTCTCCGGGTGCTCCGGTTTCCCCCGCCATCTCATTCCACCGGTGCTCCATCTTCATTCCATGTGTCATCAGTGTCACCGCCTGCGGTGCCGCAGTAGTAAAAGCGGGCGTTAAACACTACAACAACAACAACAACAACAATAACAAACTATTAACAGCTGCAGGCCTTTAATCAAAAATTAAAACACAGGATTTATGAAATTACAGAAGGTGGGCATAAAATACTCCCTCCTCCTTGGAAATGCTAGGGTTATAGATGCAAAACACATGAATAAGGTAAATACCCCATCAATTATGAATGAAGAGTAAAATTTTCTCTTATACTTGGGCCGAAACGTAATCGCTACAATAGGCGGGCATACAACAGGAACTATTTGATATGATTATTTGAAGTAAAACTATAGAAACCATGAAACACCAAAGAGCAATGGTCACTTACTAAACAATAATATACTCGCATCAGCTTTCAGTTTTTGAAATATGCTGAGCTGGAATATTAGAAGAGCACTGAAATATTCATGCAGTTCATTTGGACAATAATAGGTTCTGACAGGGAGTTCGTGTGGACTTAAAACCCTCTTCATTGCTACGGTATCCCAACATTATCATGCGATTTCGTGTGATAAAGCTGATGCTAACGCGGGCAAAGGAATCATGCCTTAACCTAGTCACGCCTTTCATGCACAAGGAAAGAAATATCTACACTGATAGTCTAGTGTTTCGTCTTCTTTTTCATTATAAGCTTTATGCTAATATGTAGTCTGTTCCATTCTTACAGTTTATTGCCATATTTTCCTCAAGTATCCATGAGCCTTAAGGAGATCGGGAACGTTCGATTACTTCTATCGAATCATGCTGAATTGAAGGAGCAAATAGCAATGGAATTTCGGCGTTTCTGCCCACAAAACTCATTTTCTACTCCTTACCCCTACGTTAAGTGATGGAAGTGACCTTGCACTTTTATGATCCTCGAGATATACTAAACCACCGCAGCTATAGTAATGATTTTCTAACTTTGTTAAGCCTCTTGACGTGGATTTTATTCATCAACAAATCACACTCCTCTTAGTTGGACCTACAAGTGAATGTATGAGTGTAGCAACAAGCAAACTTTGGACCATAGCACATCCGGTATGGGTGACTAGGCGAACGCTTGATATGACGGTTTGAATATCAGCTTTAATTACATTATTACTGACCATGGTGACAAAACAAAGCGGAAATCGATGTTTAAATTCTTAGTTATTTCTCAAATACAAGTTTATGAGTGGTAGTGGACCAAGACAAGTGCATTTCAATGCCTAAGGAAAAATCCAGTAAACTATCTTTGCTCCATCAATGGATTGGTGGGGATCCTACATTAACAACAAATGGAACATTTTTTCTATACCAAGTCTGCGACAAACATGTGAGTATTATTATCAGTTTATCACACTATTAAATCAATATAATTCTACACTGAATGTCTTTCCATATATAAAGTTAGGTGAATTACATTTCACTAACTATACATTTTTACTGACAGGTTCCCTGTGACAGAAAGTTTCAGATCACGCGACATTTACAAACAGCAGCTCACAAGAAAAATGCTGCTGGGAAAATCACGTCAAAAGATCAGACAAATTTAATATCGGCATTTTCTGCAAGGAACAGTGGAAGTGATGTTTTTTCAACAGAACTGTGTAAAGCTTTGCTGTCGGCAAACATTTCTTTAAAAAATTTAACAATTCAGAGTTACGAGGTTTCTAAGATAAATATTGCGAAAGAATCGTTCCTGACGAGTCTATACTAGGGAAAATTATATTGGTCCTCTTTATAAAGAGGTAAGCTCGCTTAATTAATGAAATTATGAAAATTAATAAACTTTAATAATACATAAGAGCCATTTTTATAACAGCTGTATCCACGATATATTTTTAACTCTGCTCTTAGTAAAAATTAGCATTGTATGTGTTTAAAATACAAATTTCAGGAACATTTACTGCGCGATATATCGCAAAATTTAATTTACTGGGCGAACTAATTGGATTACAGCGAAAAAAAGTCTTTCCTTTGAAAAAGTATATTTAAAACCGAAAATCTCACACAATAAATAATTAATTAAAACTCGTTAACGAATGCTGTGTAACAAATCAAGTAGCCTCATTCAACACTTTTATTTGTTATTTTGCTCACGTGACAATCTATATGTAATTTGTATTTTTTTACACCGATATCTTGGAAAAATTATACAGAAATTTAATAAGCTGGAACTGGTGTTATAATTTGCGGATATTTTTTTTTTCGTATAATTTAAGATTATGTGGTTATTTTAGAAGTTACTTATGTAGCGTTTGAGTTGCTATTTCTCCTTACATAGAGTTAAAAACAAAAACTTTTCATTTCACCATATATCCACAGAAATGGTGTTGTGTAACACCAAAATAACCTATTTTACTCCACGAAAAAATAAAGTCCTTTGTAATTCTGTGTAATTTAACTAAGATATTTAGGGACTTTATTATAATGTTTAAAAATATCTCATTTTGTATATATTATTTTATTTTAGATGCTCCAAGATTTCAGAGCTGACATTGGTGATTCAAACATATGGTTGTCTGTAGACGAAACAACCGATTCGTGTGGAAGAAACATTGGCAATGTCACCTTGGGAAAACTTGTGGAATATGAACCAGGAACCTCATTGCCACCAGAGTACCAGAGGAAACAAATCCTCCACCATTGCGCATTTTGTTCGTGATGCATTACGTGTTTTATGGCCTGTTCAGCAAAATGAAGAAAACCTTTTTTGACAGTCACAGATGCTGCAGCGTATATGATTAAGGCAGCTAAAGTGTTAAAATTATTTTATCCGAAGGCAGTGCATCTGACATGACTAGCTTACGGCCTTTATAGATTCGCTGAAGAGATCAGGGCAAAATTTCCGGAAGTGAATACCTTAATTTCTTCTGTGAAAAAAGTTTTCGTGAAGGTTTCATCAAGAATGACATTATTTTCTCATATGGTGCCTGATACCCGTTTTCCCCCAGAGCCAATCCTGGATAGAAGGAGCATTGTATTATTGTGATCGACCACATAGAAGATGTGACATGGAAAAGGTGCTGGAAGCTTTGGATGTGATTGAAGCAGCAAGTATTGCAGTTGCAGTGAACGCATGCAATGAGAAAAGCTTGCAGTCTACATTTGCTTTTATTAAAACCTATTTTAGTAAACTACCAGCCGCAATCACATGTATGGGAGAAAAGAGGAGTGCCACTATCTTCTGCCCTGCAGATGTGTGAAGCCACCGTCGCCCAACAAGTGCCCCCTGAAACTGGAAACACACATCGTGAGAAAATTGAAAAATTGAAAAAATCAAAGACAGGAATCCAGGGCTAAAGTTTATTCAAGATCTGAACAGTGTGTTACAAGGTGAATCTGAAAAAGAATTTAATTCTTATTCTGTAAGTGACATAGCTTCTATGTGACCTTATGTGAAGTGGGAAGATTATTCTCTCCATTCAAATACATTTTAAGTGACAGAAGGAAGGGAAATATTTGGTTATTGATTGTAACAAAAATTGATATGTGATTGATCGTTAAATGATTGTTCATTTATATTTGATATTAATTAGTTCATTACACACAAGATTAATGAGAATGAGAATGAAAAATATAACTAACTTCAATTAGGAGGAAAAAAGTAAAAATATTACAGTTGTTGCTTTATAAAGAAATAAAATGATGCGAGGAAATAGTGCACTTTACTGTTAGAGCAGAATACATTTTTGTGCATACTTTTTAATTTCAAGAGCATATTTTCAACTTTTTTGCTGCATAGTTGCATGCATATATTTATGGTTTTTAGTGCATATAAGTCCGCCCTCTAATAATGACATGCGCCACACATGTATTCAGATTCCTGAATTAGGCCAACTGGTGATGAAATAACTGGAATACTTACATTCTTAAGCTACGCTCTAGAGATGCTGAGGAATCTTTTTTTCAAAGAAACATTCCAACCGGGAATCGAACCCGAAACCTCTGAAAAGAGCCAGTTGCTATTCGAACTGGATCAGTAGGGCAGTTAGAGCTATTATAATTGAATTTAAGACCTTTTATTTTCACTTCATCGCTTTTGTCACGCCACCATAGACTTCAGTTTGTGCAAGGCAATTAACTCGGTTCGACCACATACACAGCAAACGTGAAAATAATCTCAGCCTTCCTTTCTACCTTAGGGACCAGAAATCGTTTCAGAACCTAATAACGGTGTTAGTAACTTCCCACATTTACATGATAGATTACATCTCAAGGCAAGTCTTTCAGGCGTTTCGACCCGACGCAAGTACACCCTGTGGGCCCCTTAGGGGGCAACCTCTCGCCTTTGCTTCCATATTACATGCGGCCATGCTCCGCAAGATTACAAGATTTTGCATAAAAATACGCTGTTTTCACCCAAACTTTTTTGTGCTCGTACATTTTTAATAGTGGTTACTTTTTAATAGAGAACGCCTCCGCATCGCGCAAAATCCTCTCTGGCGTGCCCGTTCGCATGTGTGTGTGTGTGTGTGTGTGTGTGTGTGTGTGTGTGTGTGTGTGTGTGTGTGTGTGTGTGTGTGTGTGTGTGTGTTCAACTCAGGGGTGGCTCTGCTGAGGAGAAACACAGACCTGAACCAAACATACACGGCAACCAACACGGATGTTTATGACCGAGTAGGTATAACTGTCATAATTAGGAGACAGACTCCCTAGACGTAAAAGTTAGGAAATATGCGTGTATTTATGACAAAAAAAAAATCCATAAAAATATTACCAATAAAATACAAAATATTACTTTATCATCAACATCCTAAAGCACATTTTATTGTTATAGTATTGATATATTATCCAACGAGACTATAATGGTAGTAATAATTATTATGCAAATATATTTATGAAAGAGTCAAATTTCATATAACTGCTGGATCATGTGTCAACTTTAAAATATTTAGAAACTATTTCTAACATTTTACATTCACCTGAGTCAATAAGTGTATTGACCTTACCAGGGTCTCTCAGGGTACATGCACCGGTACCGGTGCATTGCTCGGTGCAAGGTGCAAAATGCGGCTACGAAAAGTTTACCTCGGTAAACAGCTGCACCCGCTCTTTTCTTACATCTCTCTCACTCAGTTTCCCGTCTCCCTCTTCTTCAGTTTCAGCGTAATTTCTTCCTCTCTACGTAATATTTACGTGCAGTGCTCAGTGCTAAACTGTTAATTTGGTTTTTAATACCAAATCTGGTTTTTTGTTTTAATGATCTATAAAACACTGGTGCAAATCTCATTTTTGGATAAAAATGCTCTTATCCAAGATGTAGCAACCCTTTTAGTTCTTCCTCTCCAACGCCCTCTATGATTTCACCATGTGTACTCTGTTACAGTATCTTTCAACAGATGATTTGCTCACTTAATTGCACTGCAGATGACGTATTTGGCTCTATAGTCACGACTTAAAGAAAATAAGTTCCCACTCTGATTTAAATTCACTTTCGGCATTCTATGTTTTTTGGAGGAAGTTGCTTCATTATTGGGGTAGTTGCCATGAAGCATGGTGCAAGTAACCTCTGCATCTTGGATTGCACCCGGTGCGATTTTAAGCTTTGAGCGGACCAGCCTTACGCAGTAGAACACATGACAGGATTGTGATATGTGCCCATATGACCTCCACCTTGAACATTTGATTTAAAAATAAGAGTAATCAATGGTTTCACACTTTGGCACAATTCTTCGAGGCTCACCAGCAATACCTTTTCTGAAAATGAGATTATGCATTTTGATTTTCTCCAATCCATGAATTGTGCATATAACTTTTCGTTCATGTTTCTTGATTTTTCTGGCAATAAGTTATTAGTCATATCATGTGTCTTCGTAGAAATTTCTGGTGGTAGAAGTTGCATCTCACTGTCACTAATGTCCGACACTTTTACCTTGTTTAAACTCGTACTAGTTGTTCTTCGGTTAAACGTATAAGTTGTGTTTGGTGCAAACCTGCACTTAAATGAGATATATTAAAGTGTAGCTACTAGATGTATAATTGCTACATTTCGGCATTCTCAAACATAAAACATATTATACATCAGTATCACGTAAAGCAATATTCATGCTGATAAAATATTGTTGCATTCTAAAACCTTTCTCGGCCGTAACTTTCACCTCGCATAATTTGCAGAATAGTGAGTGAGTGAATGAATGAGAGAGCGCGTGAGTGAATGGGATTTAAGGGCTCGTCGACAACTAGGTCATTTGGGCCCGTTTGCAGAGTAAGATAACCCCATCAGTACTAAATATTTTGACTGTAACTGCAATTTTTCAGTAACTAAACCGTTCACTTTAAGCATTGATAATTTTATTTTTAATTTATGCTACCTTTTTGTCAAACTTACCTGTTTTCTAGAGCTGGCTTACTTTGAACTTTCACTCGTTGCAGTTGTAAATGCATGTTTAATAGTAGCAGCCGTAGTAATGTACTATATATTGTATGTATTTATAGGTCCGGCATTAATTTGAAACACGGTAATAGTTGCGCAGTGGTTTATGGTTGAGTTCACTTTTGTATTTATAAAACCATAGGGGTGTCAGATTAGTATCTCTCTGACCTCGCGAGGCAGTGCGTAATTAAGTACAATGCTTGCTCACATTATCAGCAGTCTCTTGTTTACTTCAAGTAGGAAACAGAGACGTTACCCTCAAAATAAATCTGCATGACGTCACTGGTGCAGATACTAACAAAGTCTTTCTCCATGTCTAAAAAGCACATCCGTATCTCCGCTCATTCGTCGTGCGGCCGCATCAATACCAAGCCAATTTCCCACATACTTCCAAGTAGAATAATTAGTTATGTCAATAATGTTTACTCTTCTGTTCACATACAACTAGCAGCATATGGCTTTATGTCTGCAAGTGCTAGAGGTTTAAAAATTACTTACTGGTGATGTTTATGACAATCAGCATAAACCCATCTTAGGCCTATGAAAATGTTCCTAACTGAAGAACTTAGCTTCTACTTAGCCTATTGCTTATTTATAGTTAGTAGATAAAGTTTGTGCTGCATTCCATCCCAAAAATTCGATGTCAAGATTTCAATAGAACAGGTGTTTTGAACCCCTCTTGAATAGAAAGAAATTACAAAAATGTGAGCGTGTCTGTGAAAAGTCGGTTAGATGCCAAACTTGGTATTTAAGTTAACTGACCTTTAGGAATATGAAGAAAAGATTTTCAAGAACATCTCCCCACCCCAAATTGCGCTTCCCATGGAAAACCTTTACAAAACTTTTGACTTTCTCAAGAATGTCTCTATTTTGATTAAGGTATCGTGTATTTAAGATATTTTCATTATAAATGAGATGGATGTTTTGAACCTTTTGGGAACAGCCTCTGAAATCCTCTTCATTCCGACTGTTAAACTTGAGGTAAAATCTTACTACAGATAGTTTTGATCTCGTCAAACACAGCATTTAAGACAAACCTTTCTTTGTGGACTTTTTAAAATTTTTTTTCAAGATATGCCTTGTTATTGGTTTGAATTTTCAAATACATATACCTACTTTTCTCAAATAGGAAGTCGTTATTCGTATTTTTCCTCCTGATCATGCAAGGAGAACGAAATTTCAAAGTGACCAGCAACAAGCTTGTAGAAAACTGAGTGGAGAAAGTCAGGCCAGTGCAAGCATCAGACTTTCTAAAATAGTATAAAGCATGTTTAAAGTATATACCGCTGCTGTTGGCTTGCCATGGTACAGCTGCTACAATTTCTGTAGACTTTTTTTGTTTTTCTATGTTTAGGATTAAAGGTTTGTGGGTTTTCATTTTAGTATCAGCGTCTCCTGCTTAGCCCGACGAGCTTGAATAAATATAAACATATTTGGATGTGAATTAATCAAATGCTTCTTAATATGTGCAGGGAGTAACTGCAATATGAACAGTGTGGCAGTTATGGAGGAATGAAAAATAGCTTCCCGCGGAATAACCAGTGCTGCGCGCGCATACGGTAAATGGTCGGCGAACTATGCCGGCCCTCGTAGCCGCTCTAGCACATGCCTAACAAACACTACTCACCAGGTGTGAAGATATTTCCCTACTCCCCCCTCCCACTTTGTAACGATCACAGCGGAAAACTAGCGAAAAGCAAAGGGAAAACCGGTTCTATCGTGCCACTGCAGTTAAGGAGGGTGGAGTCCTCTTTTCACACCTTCGGAGAAAGGTTCGGCAGGCCTGATGTAGCATGTCTTGGCTCTTCACCACACAGAGGGTCGTGGGGTGGAGTCTCGCCTTGGGCATGAATATGTGGATATATGTGAAAAAAACTAAAGAAAAACAGAGAAGCACGAAAAAGTAAACCGGGGAACAAGGGGGGAAAAGAAAACCGACTTTTAAAAAGACTATCACATCAGGAAAAGGGAAAACTCTTGGGGTAGTTTTTGAGGCTGCAAAGCATAATTCTGCAATTGGAGTATTTATGGAAGAAATTCAGAAACATAAAGTCCGTTAATATGAAACATGATACCTAAGTTCAGCGACATCCAGGAGTGACACGAAGCTTTTCAAGAAAATCTCTCCACCCTTAACTTCCCTTGACATGGTGAACCTTGTGCTATTGCTGATTTCCTTAAGTATTGCTCTAGTGATCAAATACCATATTAAAATTTTACAGATATTTGAGCGACGTAACATGTAGTTTTGAATTTTCTGTGAATTGCCTGTGAAGCCCTCATTAGTCGGAGATATTCTTTATGATTTATGTGAAGTGGCAAATACCGTATTTTTTTTTAATTTCTAAGTCCCTATTTGTTTTATTCCCGTGGTCACGGAAAGGGAACGGAATTTCAAACTTATCACATACCTATGCATTTGAATAACGCTTGAGCCTGCTGCATTCCCTTTGTAACTGCAGCCAATGTTTAATAAAACAATTTCCACAACCGTTTATTTCGATTAATTTGAAGTACATAGAAAAATAATCTGTTGTGTTGCACGTATATTACTTTCTCTACTCTTGTACTAAGTACTCTTACAAAGTCTTATTCCTATATCTTCTTTATGTTAGTCGAGATAAACATTTGCAGAAATTATCTTATTGC
The DNA here is from genome assembly GCA_030765045.1 of Tenodera sinensis. Lineage (NCBI taxonomy): Eukaryota > Metazoa > Arthropoda > Insecta > Mantodea > Mantidae > Tenodera > Tenodera sinensis. The sequence continues at coordinate 310,927,896 of CM060964.1, forward strand.
TTATTTCCTTGTAGGTGCAAAGGGTATACAGTAAGCTTTGAGTGATAGTCAAATCTTTTAAAGATGGTCGGTATATGAAGGTGTTGAAATTCCGTTCACCTTACACGGCCAAGGGGTATAAAGGTGAATAATGACCTTCGATTTGAGAGCACTATAACTATTGCAAAACTCACACAAATAACAAGGAATATCTCCGAAATGGTTCACACAACAAAAAATACATTTGGACATAAGTTGCGTGTTTTGATTGGATCTACATTTTTTTCAGTATGACTTGACCTATTTCTTACGGCTTACCAGTTATACAAAAGTCATAAGAGCAAACAGGATTACATGGGCTGTAGCCGGAAAATTCAAAATATACATTTTATTTGCCACTAAAATATGATAAACATATGACATTTTGATCAAGATCGTTAGAGCCATTTTTGAGAAAATCAAAATTTTCTATTTAAACGGTAGTCTATGGTGGAAGAATTTTCTTGAAAGTCATCGTCTGGCATCCTAGAAATATATCAAACGTAAATACCAACTTTGGTTTTTAATCGACTTTTCGTTTTTGAGTTGTTTTTCACACACACACACACACACACACACACACACACACACACACACACACACACACACACACACACACACACACATACACACATACACACATGGACCTTTTTTAAAATGATTTTATGGATTCCAGAGGGCCTCAAAACGTGTATTTGCGTTGAAATATCGACAACGACTTTTTGGATCGAATACAATATTTCCCCTACTTACTATACGTGGTAGGAACAATTTGTATGAGTGGAAATCGTTTGAATGTAATACAGAATGTTTTCAGATATAAAAGCCTAGTTTTTGGCAGGCATATATAATAATATGTTGATATATACTGCTGATCTGTTTGAGCTATGAGATTCAAGTGTTTGAGATTGCGCTGAAATTATGATACGTTTTTTCACAATGAGTCTGTCCTCTAAGACATTACTTCCTTGGTCCATACAATGAAATGGTGTGCCCAGCAACAGGTATCTCGTCCCTGAAATTGGCTGAAGTTCCGAATGAGAGTGATCATGCAGTATTTCCTTATGTTATTGTATGGGACAGAGAAACTTGAGCAAACAGTTTGCATTTGTAACAAAATATTAAACAAGCGTATGAATAAGCAAGGTTTCATGTGTATAGCTCATTTATGGCGCATTTCAATTGTGCTAATAAAGCCTCTGTCGTCTATAAATACTGCCTTTAAATATAAGAACCGCCACTGCTCCATCGCCGTTTCTTTCTTCTCCTTCCCTAGCCTGTGTTTTTTTTTTCTTTCTTTTTTCCTCCCTCCATAGATTCCTCTGTTACTCCCTCTCTCCCTCCCACCCCCTCTCTCTCTTTCGCTGTAGCGACGGGGTAAGAGGAAATTATGTCCTTGTTCTATTATTTAGCGCGCCGCAACATCTCCGGTAGCCGCAGAGTCATCCCCCTTACAGCTAGCCCAGTGTCCGAGACACAGCTTTGCCAACTTCTTTGTGAGAATAACTAACAACATTAGAAAACTAATTTTCTCAAAATATGTGATGAAAAATTGGATACACCGTCCATAGGGCAAACGAGTTAGTAAATATGCATAATAGCATAAGGGGTGTCCAAGACTGTATCAAGAACATCTCTTCATTCAAAGGAGTACTTGTTGAACATAACACCTTAGAAATAACATTCGAGATGGAGATAATATAACTATATGTCTTGTTTTAGCGAAAGTCTACGGGAATAGTCCTTTAATACTTATTTATTTTACAAGTGTTAAAATGGAGTTTTAGTTTGCGAGTAAGAATGTTTCCGAAATGGGGCTTGTGTTGTCATATAATATTTTTAAACAGCCCTGAATATTTAATTATACAATATTCAGCTGAAATTTGTGTGGAAATAGTGCATGTGAAATAGTGATCGCTAGTCTGTTGTTGTTTGGCCTCCAGAGCTCTCAACATGATCACTTACACAATAGTTTATGGAACCGAACCACGTACATTCGGTTTTCATAGTAGCACATCCATTAATAATGCAGAGCTGTATGCAATATACCGAGCCGTTTTATATGTGCGCCGTCATAAACTGGGGGACTGCCTAATTTTGAGTGATTCTCCTAGAGCACTTCAGAGCCTTTGTGAGTTGTACCAACTATCATCGTATTGTACAACGTATCCAGGATGTCCTCCATGTTTTACACTCTTCTGGCGTTAACGTGGTGTATGCATGGATTCCTAGTCACGTAGGTTTGCCGGGGAATGAAATAGCGGATTTGGCAGCAAAGGCAGCAACCCCAGAACCCAGTATTACCATCTCTAGTATTACTTTGGAAGACTAGGCTTAAAGTGCGGAGAGCGGTGATGTCGTGCTGGCACGAAGAGTGGTCAGCTCCCCGAGGTAATAAGCTTAGAGAAGTGAAAGAAATCTGATAAACTGGGTAACTTCCTCTCGCGTATTTCGTCGCGAGGAGTTGATCTTGGCTCGGTTACGTATTGGCCAATGCAGCTTTACACATTTTTACCTTTTTAACAGGGACCCTGCTCCTCTAAGTTCGCTGTGCGAGAACCCTTTGTCGGTCCGTCACATGCTGCTAGACTGCGTTTCCCTAGTGCACCTTGGAGACTCTCTGCAGCTGACTGTTAGACTATCAGAGGTCCTGGCGGATGATAAACAAGCACTGGAAAAACTTTTTAAATTTTTAGGTTTAATAAACGTGAGTAAAAGCATTTAGAACTTTAGATATCGAGATTTCATTCCTTCTGGACCCTTTTATAACTTCCTTATAAGTTTGTCTTTGGCCGCTTTGGTATATTTATGTATGTGTGCTGTGTGTGTCTGTCTGTCTGTGTCTGCCTGTCTGTCTGTCTGTATGTCTGTCTGTCTGTCTGTCTGTCTGTGGACAGCATAACTCAAAAACGAAAAGTCGGTTAAAAACCAAAGTTGGTATTTAAGTTTAACATCTTTTAAGGATGCAATAAGAAGATTTTGAAGACAATTCCTCCACCCTAAACCACCCCTTACTTGGAACATTTTTCAAAAATTTTGATTTTCTATAAAATTGCTGTAACGATTTTGATTAAAATACCACATGTTTAAGATATTTTTATGATACATGAAATGCATATTTTGAATTTTCTGGCTATAGACTACGTAGTCCTGTTTACCCTGGATGGCTGTTGCATAACTGGTAAATCATAAGAGATAGGCCAAATATCTTACGCTACAAAAATGTAGATCTTACTAAAACACACAATCTGAGTCCAAATACATTTTTGTGGGGTGAACCATTTCGGAGATATTCCTTGTCATTTGTGTGAGTTTTGGAAAACAGCCTACGTGACTCTACAAGGGTAGTTAACCAGTAGTTTCCTAGAATCCTTACGGCTAATGTGTTCACAATCTGGTTATGTTTACTAATGGTTTCTCTTAACACGAACTGCTAATGCTTCATTTTTCTTTACAATCTGTTAACTCTGGCTTCTTATGTTTGCATTGATTTCTCTAATATACACTATTTATTGTGATTATGTATCTCTTCACCTTACTGTAATTTATTTAATAGCTTATTTCTCCCCGTCAATCGTTACAGTGTCACACACTGTTTTATAATTACTATTGAGTCTGTTATGCCTTATTGTTAAATAGACCAATATTGCGTTGGTAGTGAAATAAGTTTAGACTTTTTATGTCAACACTGTGCTTTCGCGCACGTGAGAATTACAAAACAATAACGCAAACGTATTAATAACGCGTTTATGAACACAGCGATGAGTGTATATTGAAAGATCCATTTTCCTTTTGTAGTTCACTATTTACTTTACGCCTTGTTGCGCTAAGTAGCCTCTATTCTATTATTACACGAAATAATACAATTACTGCCGTTAGTAAAGAAATACCAACATTACAAACTCCCTCAGGCATAATTTTAATAATGCTCAGAGAGCGAAATACCAATTGAAATACTAAGGCTAATATCACGTTAATAAAGTTAATAATAACCGCCAATACCAAAAATAATGAACTTACGATAAGTCAAAACCTTAATAAAAGTTCTCATTACAAAGGGAAAAAAGCCACAATTTAACTTACGTAAAGGCACGCAATATGAAAACACGAATTATGGGCCCAATAACACTAGCTGGTATATTTTGTCTCAGTAAGCTTTAAGTATATTTATGTATACAAATCCTATGATTTGTGGTGGTAGGTAATACTTTTGTGCTTAATTGTCCTAATATTACTCGCGTTTCTGTATGATGGTTTATACTGCATGCTGCCTTTGATAATACTCTTAAAGTCTTGCAAACACTCCAGGGTGCAGAGAGGTTCATTCTTATTAATGTAAAAAACTTGTTAAAATTACTATTAAAGTTTCTTTTTTTCAATTAGCATATTAAACGGTACGATCGAGGTATTCCTTTCTACGATATTGTGCAATTAACATTCAAGACTGTTGAGATGATAAATGGCATTAAAATCTTACATCTTACATCCATTTGTTCCTCCTTCACATAGAAGTGCACCTGCAATCCAGAAAATGGATATTTAGTCACGTGTATAAACTCGATGAGCAAGGGAACAAAAGTGAATTATTTTTCTTGCATTAAAGTACAAAATAGGTCTGTATTGTGATATACATGTTAAAATATCTTTATACCTAAATGTGTTAATGCAGGCCCAGAGGAGTTTTACCAGACAAGCTACAACGAAAAAGATATGTACAGACGACGTGTGTTATTTAACAATTGGAGGAAGTACGATATTAATTGTAAGAAAAAATTGCCATGCGCAGTCACGTGACTTCCGCTATCCACTCTTTTAGAAACCATTCTTGAAAACACTTATTGTTCTATCTACTTCATGTGATCGAGATACATGTTTGTAGAAATGGTTTCATGACATGTTTCCTTGCCGCGACTTAGCCGAGTGGTTACACAATTCACTTCTCACCAAAGCGGCCCGGGTTCGATCCCAGGCAACCGCATGTGGGATTCATGGTGGACGAAGCGGCACAGGAGATACAAGCTATTGACGACAGGATGGCTAGTAACAGGAATGACGTGTAGAGTTGTGCCTTATGCAGGATGTAGGACATTCTCAATATTTGTTATAGAGGTAAATAATCTCCCAAAATTCCTCTGCATTTCAGGTATAATAGATAATCACTAGCGTAAATCATTTAGAAACAATTAAAGAAATAAATGTGTCAGTTCTTCATAAATCACCCTGTATAGCGAGATAAACATATTAACAGTTGCCGTGCACAGAATAGTATATGCATTCTTTTTATACAACCTGTACGAGCATTGCGGGCTCACACCCGTTGTTTCCACTTGAACTCACCCTCTCTCCTTCAACATAAGCAGACTATATTACAAGGTTAAGTCGACCTCTCAAAAACTGTTCAGGCTTATCCGCCCCTTAATAATCAGACAGATATTCGATAGTCGGAAGAAAGTCGCCAAAACACAAATACGGCGATATAAATCACCTCACTCTGAACCGCACCCAACATTCTCAGGTTCACAACCTTAAACTGGCAGACCTTGTAGCTCAATCGCACAGCACCAGCCTGCTGTTCTGAGTGCGATTCCCAGCTGGGGAGTTTGAATTTTTCTCTAGCCAAGACTATTCCCTATTCTCCCCAGAGTCTAAGAGAATGACTCGGAGAGACAGAGAGAGAGAGAGAAAGAAAGAGAGTGATCTAATGTATGAAACCCAAATACGAGGGCGAATCAAAAACTAACTTTCACTTTCAAGTAATGGCAATTTGTTAAACCACTTACACATAGGCAACACAGCTATGGCAACATACAATGTAAGTTTACTTTTCCACATAGTCCCCAAGAGACTGTAAACATTTATCGGATCGGGCAAACAACTTTTCGATTCCGGATGTGTAGAGATCACCTCCAGTGCTGTGTAATTACCATCTGCTGTATACAGCTGCTTGCACCTCCTCAGCGTTTCGGAATTGTCGTCCACCAAGATCCTTTTTCAATTTACTAAACACTAGTAATCACTTGGCGCTAAGTCTGAACTGTATGGGGGATGTTGTCTTACCTCCCACTTGAATCGCTGTAGCAGTTCCGACGTTTGGTGTGAGGTGTTGCGGTGAAAACTTGCATGCCCACAATAAAGAGCAGTGATTTCACAATGAATGTCCATGTAACTGAGCTGTTTATCACACAGAAATCTGATTTTTGGAGGCACCTCCAATTTGGAGTGAATATCCAGTTGGCATACCATTGAGACAGGCCTGCTCTGCTCACACAACACGACGGGATACCACACCACACTAGCTATCGGATGTGTCAGCTGTTACTGTAGCTTGCTACACATTGGCCACCGTCACGACGCACAGCGTGCTCTTGTGGCGAGCAAGTGCAACTTACTTTTTGATTCACCCTCGTAAATCCAATTATAACTGTATGGGAGTTAACCGCCTTCTCAACAGAGAATATATTCCAAACGTAAAAGCCGCCGCTATAACCACTACCGTTAAAATGGGTAAGCAATTTTAAAGCGTTGAAATGAAACATTACGCGCCCTCATGTTTGCATGGAGTTGACGGCAATTTACAATCTGTAATCCGCAATGTTAGACAATAGCAACATATAAAGAAATGAGTTTATTCCATGGAAAATAAACTCCTGTAGTGAAACCCAAGGGATGCCTGGTGGACGAAGCGGTGTCGGGACCGGTTCTCTGTGGGTTCTCCGGTTTCCCCCGTCAGTCATTCCACCAATCCCTCCATTAAACCTTTACATTCATACATTACACCTGCATTTATCCTCCTCTTCCTCACTCTCATACCTGGTGCTGGGCTGACGACCCGCTTCCAGGTCGTCACTCTGTCCGGTCCATAGGTTCCCCGACAGGCCTCTGACCACAGGCACAGGCTTGTAAGTCCTAGAGGGTGTAAGTCCTACATACAGAAGGGTAATCAGATAAACAAGAAGATAAAAAATAATTATTTGAAATCTAAAGTGTACATGCAAAGAGCTGTTCCCATATATCGTGCTATTTGTGGCATGTCTAACAGACTGGCCATTGCTAAAATTTCCCTACTAAACGTTAACCACCTCAGTACCGCGAAATATGAATGATTCTGGCATAATAAGTTGAACCATTTGACTGCTACCATTAAGAAGCACTAGCACTAAATTCAAAATGCTGTTAAATAATGACAATAAATATTAAATTGAGTAAACCACACAAATAATGTGTCATTTTGATGCTGAAAGATCATAGATTACGTTGAAATGAGAAAAATAAAATGTAAAGATTTTTCACCCTTCCAGAGTGCCTTGAACAATGTATAAATGGAACAATTAAAAAGAAAACTTAACCTGATGGTCTAGAGAGGGGCAAATTTGAAACAAATTTGCGCAATTTCAAACAGTTCCTTGGTGAAATATATTGTGATGCCGGACTCGGCGCTAAACAAAGGACTGTCGAGGCCGAGCTACTTCACACCACTTGCCGGGCCAATGACTGGCCAAAGATGTTCATGGTCAGGCTGCCTCGCGTCTGTTTGTGTGTGCATGACTTACAACAATGGAAGAAGCTACACAAAAGGGGTTTTCTGGAGAACTTTCGACAAAGGTCTGGCCACGTGATCACCGGCGTGTGTGTAGAAGTCGAGAAAGGTCCATGTGACGTCATCCCCACATACAAGAGCACCAGGAAACAGCACTAACTGAGTTTACGCCGTGACATACATGAGTCGGTCAGTGTGTCAGTGAGTGCGAGACAGCTGTAAATGTGTGTGGCGTCACGAAAATATGTCGGTCGTCGTGAAGAAGATTCTAACGGGCGTCGAGTGATTGCATCGTCGTAGTGAGTGGATGAGATACAGAGAAAGTGAATAAAGACACTGAAAGGACTGAGCAAGATTACGGAAGTAAAAGTTATGAGTTGTGATATCACGAAAGAGTGTAGACTATGTTAACGACGAAAGGAAAATTGTGTATTTGTGATCAGGTTTTAGAACAGAATAAGGTGATAAAAAGTAACTGGACTGGATTTTGTCGTTTTGTTACAATATCGTGAGTAATGTAGCGAAGATAGATGAGTCCCTTTTTATGTGAATAGTATGCTATATAAAAGGGATAGTAGTCGTACTGTGAGGCTGACCGATACGGGTGTACAGTTTACTAATTAGGACATGTATTTAGCGTAGTTTATTTGCATTCAAAGCAACAATAGTCCATCCTTGTTGTGTATAACGCATACAGACTATATTCTATTACAATATATACTTAACATACATGTTGTTGTGGATACAAATGCAGATAGTTTGGTAAATGGTGCCTTAGTATGTATCCAATTCAGTATCATATGCGACTAATAGTTGCAAAACAATCACAAAGCTTACTACCTGATGTTTTTAGCATGGACATAACTGTGCCTCGAAATAAACAACTCCTGCCGCATATAGTTCCGTTTTGCTCCCCACCCCAATACGTGGCCTACTGGCCCAATTACCGTGAGGTCATTGACCGTGCAGAAGGCCTTGGAACTGAGTTCCTGTACACTATTTGTTATCACGAGACCGGCTCAGTGTCCCACACCTACCTTAAGGCACTAACCAACCTGAAAACATACTTCTCTTAATAAATAGAATTATAGACCCTCAAATTGAAGAAAATATTGACGTAATAGTGTTCATTACCCTGTGCAAAATTGCCAATAAAAATATCTGCGCGTATAGCCGTAACATCCTGTATCGGTAGGTATATATGTTATGCAGTCGTACGCCTTTAAGTGTTTAAAGGGTTAAATTCCTTCTGTTTTCACTAAAAATTCGTTTGTACTCTGAGAAAATTCATTAAAGATGCGTACTTAAAATAAACACTGTTGACTACATTATTAAAACCAAGGATTTTACTGTTTATTTCATACACTTCTGAATAACCGGGACTCGAATCTCAAACAAATAAAACGCACGTTCGTTCTGCCACAGCACATCCAGGTTGCTGTTTTCTTTCACAGTGCGGTCCTTTGAACCCAAGGCCATCATGAACTCAATATAGGCAAACACCAACTAATCTAAACGACGATAAAACAAACGTGACTTTCTTTTGCTCATTTTCTATCATACCGCTTACCCTTTCAAGTCCTAGGTAGGCTTAGGGGCTGTGCCTTATCGGACAGATTACGCAGATGCTTGCTCATTGGAAAGTTCTTCTTAGCTCTGCCAAATGGGCCTTCCGTGAGTCGTTCTAGGTGGCTTCAGTTCATCTCAGTTCCGTCAGAGAAAAGCCTTCTCTGAGTAGCCTGCTACGTGACCAAGTCCTCAAGCTTGAAGTCATAAGGGATCTCTGCTCGTCTCCGTACGCCGTCCTGCCTGCAGCCTATAGCCTCCTGCAGTTCTTTCACCCCATCCCTTCCTTCTGGAGGTGGTAAGCATAAAAGAGCGGCGTTGGGTCGAAGTGCGAGGTATTCCCACCGTTCCCTAGTCACTGTAATGATCATCGAACTAAAATGTATGAATTCTTCGTTGGTAGACATAGTCGTGTGAAAGTATTTCATGAGATTTTTCTAACTTTTCCTGTTTACCCAGAGCAACAAGGGTAAACTTACTTGACGTTTCGTAGCAGAGAAGGTGGGTAGAAAGAACGAATATCGAATGGGTTAGAGGGCACTTTTGGAAATGTCTCACTCGTTGGGTGATAGAGTAGAGTAGACTGCCGGCTCAGTGGACTTCTTCTGTTTCTCAGTAACTTTCATTAGCAGTTTGTATGCAGCGTGTGTTAAAGATGCCACCGAAACTGACGGACATTACAATTTAAGCCACAATTTGCATGTACCCTCATCAAGAGAAGCAAGCTCGTGGTGGCATCATAACTCTGCAAAGTGGAATACAAAATCAAATTATTTCATTCGAGAGAATTAGCTTTCCCCCTTTATTTTCCCTCAAAAGGGAGGAAAAGCGTTTCACTGTTGAGTTCTGAGAAAAGCGTTGTTTTCTTGAATAGCTTGAAACAAAAGGTGGCGTAGCTTTTTCTCGCCACCCTGCCACAGGGGACCCGTTTCGTTTCGTGTCGCAGCCGTGAAATGAGAACAAAGGAGCATCGTACAGTGTTTTCTTTTTAACCGCTCCCACTTGCTATAAGTTTGTGGGCTTCTCTAGCGTCGAGGAAGCTTCACGGATCGCATCTCCTCCACGCCTGCGCACAAGTTATCTAATATTTATTCAGTGTTTTATGAGAGAACTCTACGGCGTATGTTCGCAGGTTATCAGACAGAGCTGCTGGAACGAAAGTAGGATTTTGTATGTGATTTCTTTCTCCTATGAGGGTTACTGGCGTATCTCTTGCTGACTTAGTTGGTAGGGATGAAATGATGTGCTACAATCCAAGAGAGACTCTCACTGCATTTCTTCATCTTGTCCAGAGACGAATTTATCACTGTGGGATGGGTTTTTATGTGCCAAAAACTTGAAACTATTTCATTTTAGGTAGTAAAAATGAAAAATATGTATAAAAATATACAAGCATACTATAATAGTGTAAATATACATGTTAAGAATTACCAATCATGTTAAGACCGTGGTGTATTAAAGCAACTCGCTGTTACAGTGAACAACGAACATTTTCTCCAAGTTTTCCATCACAAACCTAAGTCGGTTATCTACTGTACAATGCACCAAACAGGGAGCAGGGCCGTTCAACATTTTGCATATTTTATCATAGGAATACCATTGGAACACCAACTTAGATTTCACCATAGTCTACTTGCCCTTCTAAACTTTGGCAGTTTTAACATACAAAATCCACCATGTTTTCGTACACACTTAAATTTCTTTCACTTTGGGATCTTTGGCTAAATTAACTGATTTCTCATACATCTCATTATTGTTTCATTTACAAGTCGGTGGAGGTTTGTAATGTTTACTTTCTTTATCACGTATTTACAGTAAGAATAGGAAGTATTCCACCCAAAAATTCCACATCGAGATCTTGCCTGAAATATACGTTATTTTCGTAATATGCACCACTGCAGGCGACGGGTGTTTTTCTAATAGTAAATTGAATACATGAAGTATGATTTGTTTTTCGCCACTTTGTGACAATTTCCTGCCTTTGTGTTTGAACAGTTGGTATTCATACTACATGCACCTTCCTTTGTTATTCGAACGTAAACACCAATGACTAAATAATAAGATTTCACCTGAGCTTAGCATATGTGTGCTAGCATTGTTCGCTTGTCATATTTCCCATGTTATGCAAAATATTTATTCAGTGCTCAAATAGCACCTCGGGGAATTCATTGCTGCATTTGTCGTATATGCAAGACAATGGCAGTCATGCATACTGTTCGGGACTCACAAGCAAGTTACTCTCAACGTTAAAGCAATATTGGAGGGCATTAACAAGGTTATATTTTGTAATATCATATACATCCGTATCTTTAACAATGAGTTCTTATAATCACCCTAACAAAACGTGCAGCTCTGTACGTTTCCTACCCCCAACATTTCATGAACCCAAAACAAAACAGGAAATCCTAAAAAGTGTGCAGCGCGCGCGCGCGCGCGTGTGTGTGTGTGTGTGTGTGTGTGTGTGTGTGTGTGTGTGTGTGTGTGTGTGTGTTTGTCTGTGAGCAGCAACGCTCTGTTTTTGTCGGTTAAAAACCAAGCTTGACATTATGTTCAGCGTCTCCCAAGGGTGCGACACGAAGATTTTCAAGCAAATCCTCCTACGTCAAACTAACCTTTACATGAAGAAGTTTTCAAGCATGTTGATTTTCTCAAAAATGGCTTTAACAACTTTGTTTTTGTTTAAATTAGCATAGGTTTAAAATATTTTCATGACGAGTGCGATGTATACGCAGACCTCTCTAGGAATAGCCTCTGAAGTCATTTCATTCTGAATGACCTTTGCATAACTGGTAAAATATTACTACATAAAAATGTACTCTCGTTAAAGCACAACGACGGCAACCACTTACGAGATACTCTTGGGTATTGGTTTGCTTTTTAAAATGTCTATACCTTTCTCAAATAGAGTCCTTATTCAATTGGTAATGTAGAGAGAAAGGAATTTTAAAGTCATCACGTTACGACCAGCCTACTGTATTCCCATATTGCCACACTAGGTGTAAGGAAATATGTAGTAAAAACATTTCTGAAAATGTTTATCTTAATTAACATGAAGTAGATAAAACAATTAGTGTTTGTAATATTGGTTCGTTGAAGAATGTCTAGACAAAGTCATGTGAATTAAGGCATCACATTTTATTAATATGTCACTCAAATATTCAAATTTGCAGATATGTATATTTTTAATGGAGTAGCTTAAACAAATTCTGAAGAATTTCAATTGAGAAAGCATATTGCTTATTTATGGAAAGCTTAAAAAAAAAGGCATTTTGCTGCTTTCTGCATATACGGAACAGCATTCCTAAGTAAGGGTGAAACATTATCAAATTTTGCCCCATTTCCCCATTACAACTACCTAGCCTTTCTTTCATTCCATCCCACTTTTATACCTGGTGCGTTTATAATACTAATGCCTCATAGTGGAATTTTCTGCAGCAGGCACCTTACTACATGGTATTTCTGAGTGCAACTAAAATTATTTGCAACAAACGTGCCTAGTGTGGCATGCCTCTATTTTTAGTTTAAATAAAATACTTCACTCTTATTTCGCTCTGTGATGTTATTTACTAGCCTATAACGAGCGGGATGGCTCAAGCGGTAAGGTCTCTGGCCCGCATTCAGGAGGTCGTGGGTTCGAACTTTCTGATCTTGGGTCTTACCAGGAGGGTTTCCCTGGTCACTTAGGCGAATGTTGGGAAGGATGTTCACCGTACATCCCCTGCATTATTCTCTTTCATTTTATTCTCTCCCTATCCGATCCTTTCAGATTGGTAATAGGGTGTTCGGCTGACGGGAGGTGCTGCTGTCAGCTGGCTGCCTGCCAGGGGAACTGATTGATCAGGCGGATCTGGTTAGTGGCGCTCTCTCTGTGATGACCTGTAAATCCCTGCATCTGTTAGGGACCCACCGTAGTAGTTGTGTCTGTGATGCGTTCTGACAGCCTGTAGGATACTCTCATAACATCCTTCTTCCCAAGGTCTCATCCACAATAAGACATCGGTGACGTCCTGGAATCCCTCCGTGAGAGACAAGAGAAGACTAATCTATCATAGAGGGTACATCACACGGTGGTTTAAAAGTTACAGTTTGTATTCAGACCGTCATGGAACTTTTAGAAGCTTGTCTTTGTTATTTTACAGCTTCGTCCTTCAATGCAAGAGGGTTCCTTTGTTAATACGCTCCCTCTCTTTGTCAGCAAGGGCGAAAGCATACACCTAAAAGTAGTTATTGCTAGCTACGATTGGCTTTACTACAATGCTCACTTGCAACCTACGTAGGTACATTTTATTTCATTGCTTACAATGGGAACCCTTGCCATTCCTTAATGTGAATAAATAGTTCCTAAAAGAGGAGGAAGTTACATGAGGTTTTTATGTGAACTGTCTTAAAATTAATGAACCAATAATTAATTAATCGATAGCTATGATATCGTTTCATAATGCCCCTCCTGTAAATATTTGAGTAAGAGTGTCTTTTGGGTAACTTGTGAAACGTATTTTTAATACTCCTTTAGTTTATATCAGCAATCTCCAACGTTTGCGAAAGAGGGGAGTTTGGGTTTACCTCCTTCCACTAAATGCGAACTTTGCCATTCTTTAACCCCCAGCCATCCATTGTGTTGCAGTGGTGAGTTGGTTATATGTACGTTGTGTTTGATTTACGAAAGGGCTTTCAAATCGTATGAGATAAATATATGTTCATTAGTAACTTCTTTGGTACTGCTTACGTTGAAGAAGTCTATCAATATTTGACGACAAAGTTGAAGTGCATAGTCTTAGAAGATACACCAAGTAATCGTCACGTAACATATTGCGATACAGACTTTTAATTATTTCAATTTGGAGAAACTCTGTTCACAAATATATGTAGAACTATACTCACTCTGATACACACTATCCTTGCAAATGCTTATTTGTCTGTATACTGCAGTTTTGCACTTTAATTAACATAAGTATTTTCAGACATTACATTATTGCTAATTTTCTTGTATGTGCAAGAGCAATACAGTAGGCTTTAAGCGATAATGAAATGTTTTGAAAGCTGGTTGCTATACGTTGCCTTTGGAATTCCGTTCTCTTTGCAAGGCCAAGAGATAAAAAATGAATAACATATTCCTATTGGCAAATTCAAACAAATAATAAAGAATATCTCGGAAATGGTTCACTCAAAAGAAAAAAGAAGTATTTGACACAAATTCAACGTATGTAATTGCCTGCTTTAATCCGTCATTGGATACTGACTACCTGCCCCTCCGAGTGAAGGAGTGGTGTGGGGATTAGCCGCTCATTACGTAGGCGTCTCCAAAGAGGGAAGGTTGGACGTCACTGGTTTGTATCAAAGCCTGTTATCCGCCACTGCACTAATTTTGCACTTCACTGAGCACACGCATTGGTTTGTTCATGTTTGGATTTGTTGATCCTGGTCGGTTACACACAAACATACACGTTACTTATATGAATAAGTGTTACCACAGTCCTCTTTATATATACATATATTATATAGCTCTACTGTTCCTGGCTGACGTCATCAGCTGTTGCCTGTCCTTAAGGTTCATTGTCATGTATGTGTGTATTCCTGCCATGTACAAATGTCAGTTGTGTCTGCTAGAAGTCGTAAATTTACTGTGCAACCCGGATAACTTTGACGAAAACTGCTGTGTCCCGTTAGGATTCTTCTTCAGGCGTACAATTAACTTTACTTGGACATTTCTTAACGAAGGGAACTTCAATATATAAATCTATATTCTTACGGACAATTAATACTCTCAAAGTACATCTTAGCAGCACATTCATACTCGTATAAACGCTGCGAAGTAAATATTCAACTTAATGACAATGCAGATTGCTTTATAATTTGGACCTTCAATTGTTACACTTATAGTTTAATTGATTGAAAATATTTACCAATTGATAGGTAGCAAACAAGATTTGTACATGGGATGGTTTTAAGCTTTACGACCTCCGAATAAAGTTTGTCATGAAATTATCTTAAACATATGGTAATTCAACCCAAATTGGTTGAATCACTTTTGAAAAAATCTGATGTGCTGCACTCACATGACTTTCTCTACTCTTGTACTAACCATTCTTACAAACTCTTATTCCTATATCTTCTTTCTTGTTAGTTGAGACAAACATTTGTACAAATTATCTTATTGCTTATTTCGTTGTAGGTGCAAAGGGAATGTTAGAATATAGTAGGCTTTGTGCGATAGTCAAATGTTTGAGATTCTGTTGTCTTTGCAGACTTGACACATAAAAAAAAAATGAACAGCGGTGATCCATTTCAGGAAAGTTCTAAGTTTTCCGAAACTCACACACATAACAAGGAATATCTCCGAAATGGTTCACCCTACAAGAAAATTTATTGAGACATAAATTGTGTATTTTAAAAAGATCTACATTTTTTGTATAGTATGATTTGGTCTATCTAACGGTTTACCAGTTATGCAAAAGTCGTCCAGAGTAAATACGACTACAGGGGCTATAGCCAGAAAATTCAAGATATACATTTCATTTGTTATCAAAATATCTCAAACATATGACATTTTAATAAAAATCGTTAGAGCCATTTTCAAGAAAATAAAACTTTTCGAAAATTTTTCCACGTAAAGGGTAGTTTAGGGTGGGGTTATTTTCTTCAAAATCTTCGTGTCACATCCTTGAAAGATATTAAACTCATATACCAACTTTGGTTTTTAACCGACTTTCCGTTTTTGAGTTATGCTGTCCACAGACTGACAGACTGACAGACAGACAGACAGACTGACACACACACATACACACACACACGGACCTTTTTCTAAAAATGCTTTTTTTGGATTCAGGGGGCCTCAAAACATGTATTTCCGGTGAAATCTCGACATCGAATTTTTGGGTGGAATACAATACTTCCCCTACTTACCAGTAGAGAAAGTAAAAATACAAATTTGAGAGAAAATTGCCATATAAAGCGTAGTTTTGAATGGAAAAAAGCTTTTTTCTTTGCTATTTTTGCTGTTTCTTTCTTCTTCTTTTTTTTTTTTTTTTTTTTTTTTTTTTTTTTTGTATTTTTCTCAAAACCTTCTACTTGTATCCTTTTAAGATGCTTGACTTATATACCATACTTAGTAATTAACTGACTTTTCAGTTGTGCTATCCATAAGCACCATACACATAATTAAATTACCTTTTTCCAAAGATTTTTTTTTTTTTTTTTTTAATTTGGTGAGTCTTACAATGTTTGTAGTGACATCTCGGAATCGAAATTTTGAGTGTAATACAACACTTAGTGTACTTGATCTAAGTACGTGGAAGAAAAAGTATGGTTGACACAAATTCCAATGGCGGCTAGCTCAAGACAGCACTCTATCAGAGATTTGCTACATCTTGTGTTGTATAGTTACACGCTAGTTGTATAGTACACGCTATGAAATCATGCTGTAAAGCTGTAATACGCATACCATTTGCGGCTACAAAACTTATTTGAACAACAGGAAATAGAATAGTAATGGTCAGCTATCAGCCGCCATTAAATTTTGCGTCTGCCATAATAAACTTGCATATGAACGTTGTAGAAGCGATATAAAAAGAAAAGATTTAGGGTGGAAAATTGATATATTTTAAAAACAATATCTCACCAATATCATTAAACATGCGGTATTTACATGGTTTGAGAATACTTGTTTGCAGCCTTGGGGAGAAACTGACTTGCTTGTTTGCAAGTATTTTTAATGTAACAGCCGCTAGTTCTCTGTATGGGCGGCAGGAGAAAAATATACGGTCTCACACCGCACACATGGCATGTATATTAGAAACTTCCAGTGTTGCCAAAAGGGAATTTTCAGCCTGCATTTAGTTTCTGAAAACACCTGAGCGTCTAGCTTTGATACTTTGTTCAAATATGGATCATGAATCATGGCTGCATGTCGTTGCTACTGTTTTATGAATGTGGAGGGATGGAGACAGAAGTCAACCTGTGTGAATCTGGATACTTCGTGTTCATAAACCAGAGCCTGGTTTCAACTCTTGCCACGCGTTTGCAATTACAAATAATTAAACATACGGCAAATCAGAACTGTTACAAGTACCTGTCATTAGAATGCTCATGCTATTTCATTCTGTCAGCAACTTTACTTCTTTATTTTCCCTTTTTATTTTTTACTTTTATCTTTTCATATCGAAACAAACTTTCCTTTTCATTAAACCTTTATAGTGGCACTGTTTTGTTTATTTAGCATGTTCTGTTTTTCCTTTCGCCATCATGAAGCTTCTGTACTGGTTTTAGAGGTTGCTTTTTTATATTGGTTTGTTAGATGATATTTACTTCTCCATCACGTTAGTGCCTAGCAGTAGAGAAAACCAACGGAATTTCACTGAAAACACATGTTTTGAAGTCCCTTGAATCCAACGAATGGATGTGTGTGACTTGAGCAGCATAGCACAGAAAGGTAAAATCAGATACATATCAAACTTAGTATTTAGGTTCAGCATTTTTCAGCATTTTCAAGAAAATACCATCATCCTAAACTAACCTTTACGCGGATGATCTTTTGAAATTTACGATTTTCTCAAAAATATCTCTAACGATTTTGGTTTAGTACATAGAAAATAAGAATGTAAGAATATAAGTTACATAGAAAACAACAGGCACATCTTGAATTCTTAGGGAATAGTCTGTGAAGCCCTCCTCATTCGTAATTAATTTTATAATTGTGATACCAAAATTATCATTTAAAATGGAATTAATAAATGAAGAGATAATTATAATCATAATAAATTATCGAGAGAGAATTGACAAGGAAACCTAGAAAACAGAATCACTTTAAATATGAATATCAGAGAAATGTGTTGTATGAAGTTAAAATGTAAAATTTGTGGGTGCAGTACTGTGTGGAGGGGCAATTAGTACCGGCTGGAACCCTTAGGCCAATTCGCCCGGATAGCTAGGCTAGGGTAATTAGCACAGTAAAGCAGGATTGCCAGACTACTTGCAGTGGTTGAACGTGAGTTTCTCGGAATTTCAGTGTGAATTTCTGAGAAATTTGTAGACATGGTGAGGATGGAGATCAGGAAACCTTGTGACTTTTAGAAAATATGTTGCAGTATGGCATTAGCAGCTAGCAAGGAGATTGAAATTATTTAAGGAAAAAAGGGTAAAGTTAGCCAGGGTTAGTGATGGCTTGTGTAACACTTTTTCTGGTCATCGGATCTCTGGACGTCTTTTATAAATAAATAATAGCTTCAAAGAGGCGCACCAACGAGCAGCTCCGAACTGTCGCATTCTATCGCTATTTAGTTGTTTCTCGCGATGCCCTGAAAGGAGTATGGAATTTCTATCCCATCTAAGCATCCGTGTATCAATAGAACCTCTAGCCACTTTATCTACAATGAAATATGTTTTGGATCTATTTCTACAGAGGTTTATCTCGATTAAGATGAAGTAGATAAACAATAAGCCTTCATAGGAATACTTTTAGAAGCTATGTCAACAAAAAGGACAGTAGGTAAAGAAATTCAGGTGAATGAAAAAGATGATTGCTTTTTGTTTTGTGATACGTTCTTATTTACCTTTTTCTCCTAGTTTTTGAGGTGAGCTCTAATTCTTTTTAGTTCTGTTCACAGTCCAATATACACAGTTTTGAAGCTCGTATCTGCAATTGCAGCTCCTGTATAAGGTGGCTCGTATTCATTTTATTATTATTACTATTATTTACTGCTGCAGCTAAATTGCCGTTATAATCGTGGACAGTTATGTTTGCTGTGCAGAGGTTACAACAAACATAACTAAAAATGAACAAGGGAAATAATCTGAGGCAGCATTTTCAGGTTTTGTATGTACCTTATAGGGGTAGTTTTATACGTCTTAAAGACTCTAGAATTATGCAGGTGGAAGGTTTCCACTGATGTTTTATTTGAGGGAAATTAAGTCTAATAGTAGGAACATAATATCCTTACAATAAATTAAATTGCACCGATGGAAAAATCGCTGCACTTTTCCCCATGTTTAATTTACATTTGCTAATATTTACCATGTTCGCCGAGAAACTAAGCGTGTCTTTTACTTCCCTGCAAATATTAAATGTCATAACTTCATCTCAAAAGCTGGTTAAGATAGTAGGTTTAAATACTTCCCAAACGTAGACTCATACTTTCTCATTACACTGACCTATTTTACTTTCTCTACTGGTCAGTAGGGGAAGTGTTGTATTCCACCCAAAAATTCGATGTCGAGATTTCACCGGAAATACATGTTTTGAGGCCCCCTGAATCCAAAAAAAGCATTTTTAGAAAAAGGTCTGTCTGTGTGTGTGTGTGTGTGTGTGTGTGTGTGTGTGTGTGTGTGTGTGTGTGTGTGTGTGTGTGTGTGTGTGTGTGTGTGTGTGTGTGTGTGTGTGTCAGTCTGTGTCAGTCTGTCAGTCTGTGGAGAGCATAACTCAAAAACGAAAAGTCGGTTAAAAACCAAAGTTGGTATTTAAGTTTAATGTCTTTCAAGGATACGACACGAAGATTTTGAAGAAAATATCCCCACGCTAAACTACCCTTTACATGGAACATTTTTCGAAAATTTTGATTTTCTTGAAAATGGCTCTAACGATTTTGATTAAAATATCATATGTTTGAGATATTTTGATGACAAATGAAATGCATATCTTGAATTTTCTGGCTATAGCTCCTGTAGTAGTATTTACTCTGGACGACTTTTGCATAACTGGTAAACCGTTAGATAGACCAAATTAGACTGTACAAAAAATGTAGATCTTGCTAAAATACACAATTTATGTCGCAATAAATTTTCTTGTAGGGTGTACCATTTCGGAGATATTCCTTGTTATGTGTGTGAGTTTCGGAAAACTTTAACTTTCGTGAAATGGATCATCGCTGTTAATTGTTTTATATGTCAAGTGTGCAAAGACAACAGAATCTCAAACATTTGACTATCGCACAAAGCCTACTATATTCTAACATTCCATTTGCACCTACAAGGAAATAACCAATAAGATAATTTGTAAAAATGTTTGTCTCAGCTAACAAGAAAGAAGATATAGAAATAAGAGTTTGTAAGAATGGTTAGTACAAAAGTAGAGAAAGTCATGTGAGTGCAACACATCAGATTTTTTTATATGTTAAGTGTGCAAAGACAAAAGAATCTCAAACATTTGACTATCGCACAAAGCCTACTGTTTCTACATTCCCCTTGCACCTACAAGGAAATAAGCAATAAGATAATTTGTACAAATGTTTATCTCAACCAACAAGAAAGAAGATATAGAAATAAGAGTTTGTAAGAATGGTTAGTTCAAGAGTAGAGAAAGTCATGTGAGTGCAACTCATCAGATTTTTTTATACAATAATGTTCTTTATCAAGTGAGAAAGGATTTTTTAAAATTATAAAACATTTTATTAAAACTTCTGGCCAATTAATTTTTAATAACATCCTATTAACACGAAAGAAAATTCGAAACAGCATTACGGATATGTATATGATACTAAAGTTTTGTGTGGCTGATTTTCCTGATTAAACATACAGACAAAATAATATAAATGTATCTTCAAATATTTGGGCTAATTCCACCTTTGCATTCTCTTAGATGTAGAAAGTTACATTGTTTAGAAAACAATTTAGACACATATAGTGAGATAAAATTGTTACTTATGTAACAAAACGGTAAAATGACTCCGATTACTTTTTCTATTACTTTATTGTCTTCTAAAATTGTACCACAAATATAGTTTTCTTCTGGTCGTTAACACAGTCTAGAGTCTTTCGGGCTATTACAACTCACAACTGTTCTTTTCATAACCTCCCTCTGTCCTTCACTTTCTCTGTCTTTCATGCAGTAAACTACAGCGTTACAATCACTCGATGCTCATTGAACTTTCGACGCACTGACGTAACTTTCACGACACATACGCACAACTGGCGCACACTCAATGACACACTGACCGACTAATGACTGTAGCTCTAACTCTAAAACTAAACTCATTCTGTCGCTGCCTCGTGTTCGTATATATGGGATATGACGTCACACCAATCTTCCTCTAGGTCCACACACACACACACACACACACACACACACACACACACACACACACACACACACGCGCGCGCGCGCGCGCGCACATGCACCGGAAATGATTCAGCTAGAAGTCTCTAGAAGGCTCTATAAAAATATAGAAACGTCCCTTTTGTTTCTTCCGCTTCCATTGTTACACTCCTTACACACATACAGTTGCGCGAGGCAGCCTGAGCTAGAGCCCGCTTCACATGTGGTGTGAAGCAGCTCAGTGCCCATCTGTCCATTGTTATGCGCTGAGTCCAGCGTCACATTTATATACGGAAAGAAATAGATATGTGTTTTTAGGATTATATGTTATATAGAAAAATGATATACATAGCAAATAACATATCCTAAACTCGGGATACTCTATAGACTATTTTCAACCACATTATCCATAGAGTAGAAGCTTGCAGTGTTTTGTGGAATTTTTAAATACTAGCTAAATAATTTCCCGGGCTTGTAGGCGTGGTCCCCTGGACTTCAGATGTTTCATCTACACCTGCAGTAGACATTCCAATCTTTCTTGCTTTAGATGCACAAAAGCCAACCTTTACAGCAACATCTTTACTCCTACTACTGCCAATTACAAATAGTACAAAAGCACCTGTTTCCCATCAAAGCCTATTGCTGGAGATGCTAAAACGTTTCTACTTAAAACTGACCTATTCTGCTATCTGTATCTTTACACGCACCGTGACAACCAAATCTTGTGAAAGCCAAGACAGCCTCCTGTATTAAATTCACATACCTAAGCAACATTGGATCAACACAACAAAAAATGGGTTTATTTAATTTAGCTACTGAGGCATTGCATAAAAGTGAATGACAAGGTCATGTACAATAATCCAAATCTAATGGCAGTTTCTTAGCCTTTTATAAAGTACTCTAGTCAATGACATATAGAAGAACCTCCAGCATTGCTTCAGAAAAACAAGCAGCATCTAGGCTTTTCCCCAAAGGCCTGAACTCATTCTCACCCTTGCCTTTTCCTGCTAACGCAAAGAAATGGCCAGTTGCCCTCTATAAGACAGGATTCATTACTACTCCTTTATTTTTTACAGCGTAAAGGGAAGCTTCTGAATTGCGGTGGGCGCCAGAAATAGGAGTGTTTCCCCTTCTGAGAGGAGCATTATATCAGATCACCCTGCAACTTGCAGATTAACTGTAAGCTTCCCGCAATTGCCAACTTACGTAGGTACCTATATTTCACTACAGCTGACAAACTTTAGATACATGCATGCAGTGAATGCAGATACAAGATGCCATTTATATGTATGTGTATGTTATTCAAATAATATATTCTCGTTTTATTTTCAACTAGGTTAAATAGAATTGTACATTACAGAAGCACTCTCAAGTAATGGCATACCAAATTGCATTTAGCGATGTACAGTGGACTTGAAGAACTGTGTAGTCAAGATAAAAGCAACGAATAACCTGTAGTGACTTTCACAGCAAGGAAAAACTCACTAACGTAGCTGAATCTAGTGGGAGCAAATGGCAAAACACTTCTGAACCTAACTTTACATAGTAGTATGATCCTCCAACAAAGTGACAGAGGCCTTGTAACATGTACTCGTGATCGCCCGTGCTACTGCCACCAGTAGGCAACCTTCACATTGACCAATTAACTTCAAGGATACTCTTTGAGCGCTTGCGTGGAAGGAAAGCGCTCATTAATTTTTTTTTTTCACTCGTTTTGAGAAGAGTAATTATGCACTGTGACGCCGGGCGACGGTAGCGATAACAAAGGCTCGGGGCTGGGCTGCTTCACACCACTGGCGTGCTTGTAACAAAGGTGCTCAAGGCCATGCTATCCCACACCACTCACACGAGTAAACACGTGACAAAAATCACTGCGGCATTATAAAGGGGCTTTCTAGGTCATTCCTGAATCTTCTGGCTGCCGGCAAGTTTCAGAAACGGCGAAGTTCGAGAAACATCTGGCTACGTCATCGCCGGTATAAAAACTTGTGAAGCGCATGAGGGCAGGCAATCTTTTTAGTCAGTTTTTAGTTTTAGTGTGTGTGTGTGTGTGTGTGTGTGTGTGTGTGTGTGTGTGTGTGTGTGTGTGTGTGTGTGTGTGTACAGTCGTGTCGAAAGCAAGATGGCGAAGCAGTTAATGAGTGTTGAGTAACTCGTAAACCATAAGAGATCGGCTCAATCTTACTGTACAAAAATGTAGATCTCGGCAAAACACACAATTTATGTCCGAGTAAATTTTCTTGTAGAGCGAACCATGTCGGAGGAATTCCTTGTTATTTGTGTCAGTTTTGGAAAACTTAAAACTTTCGTGAAATGGAACATCGTTGTTCACTTTTTTATACGTAAGCGTGCAAAGAGAACGGAATCTCAAAGCTTTAAAAGATTTGACTATCGCTCAAAGCCTACTGTATTCTAATATTTCCCTTGCACCTACAAGGAAATAGGAAATACGATAATTTGTGCAAATGTTTGTCTCAACTAACACGAAGAAGATATAGGAATAAGAGTTTGTAAGAATGGTTAGTGCAAGAATAGAGAAAGTCATTTGAGTGCAACACATTGGTTTTATTTATTTATTTACTTTTGTTTTTTGCTTTTTATTACTTTATATTGTAAAATTTACAAAGTTTCAGTCAACCTTAAACCTTGGACTACAATTATTTTAGCAACAGTTTTGTGTGTGTGTGTGTGTGTGTGTGTGTGTGTGTGTGTGTGTGTGTGTGTGTGTGTGTGTGTGTGTGTGCGCGCGCGAGTGTGCTTTGTCATCTCAGCATTACTATATTTACATTTTTGAGAGAAACTTGAAGGACACTGATTTTATGAACTCCATCCTCGTTTTTTAACCATTTTGGTATAGTAGTATCTGCTCTCTCCTTTATAATGGCTCCTTTGTTCCTTTGATGATTCGTTACACACTTCAGACTGGATGTCCTTCAAAACATCAATAAATATAAATATATCTGGATGTGCTGTGGAAAACATCCTGTTAAATTTAGAATTCAACGCCTCGCATTCGTTTGTTATTCTACTGATACAGGCGTCAGATCTTGGGTGGAAAAAGACTTTCTTCGCTGATGAAAGTTTTCAGTAGATAGTGAAACACTGATCATTTTCTTCTTGTGGTAATATTGCCACACAATCCTTAACGAAACAGTAATTGAATTCTTCTGGACTTAAAAATGGTAGACCAAAATCATTTCAAGAACGTGCTGAACTCCTCGTCTTCTTTGCATTTTCTTGTGATACTCATTACTTGTATTTTTCGCCACCAACTCTGGTCAAGATGAAAGCGGCAACCACGAATTTCAGACTCAGCTTGCACAGCATTATGAATAGAAATTTCGAAGTCTACGATTACTTCGTTCGGTTTGAAGCTTAGTCCAAAAGAGGTGCATTTGTTAATTATGTTTTACAACATTTTGTTGTAGGTTTCCTTACTTTTGTTTAGCAATAAGCATAACACCAACGACACTGTTAAATAATTTATAACTGCATGCAGAGTGAACAGCTGGTAGAAATGTGGTGGACAGCACTTAAATGTTCCATCTCCATAAATTTGCGAGGCAGCACGAAGTTCTTTATTTCAGTTCTTAATTCAGTTGAAAATCCCAAGATTTTGGTCTCAGTGTAAGTAAATAACAAGAATGTCTCACCTGTTTTTGATATTACTTGTACTCTTGGACTGCTGTTTGAGTTTCGTCGATAGTCTTGGGTTGCTTAGGACATTGGTTAAGTCTCTCTGCAGAAATGTTATTTATAATCAAGTTTATTTCCGAAGATGTTAGTGTACTTACGTCACTAGTCCTCAGCTCCTGATGTATAAGTTTCGTTGGCCTAAGGGACAAATCCTGAGGTGCTCGTCGTTTCAAAGAATTTGATATCTTCTACCTGTTTAAAATGTTCTCGGCAAGTTTTTCGTGATGTGTATAATCACTAATTAAATTATGTCCATCGTAGGTGACAATTTGATGTAGGATTTACACGTCTTGTTAACGCAAGCCCACCGTTGTATGTCATATTTTAGCTTCTTTTGGAAATAAAATTTATGGTTGTCTATCACACATAGTTCCCCCCCCCCCCCTCCCGCCGTAGATCACTTCCATAGTACCTTACATCTCTTGGCAGTTGTGACTCGAACAATAACAGACGGTGTTCCCAATCAGCGTACCGAGCTAATTAGAAAACCTGTTTTCCACTCAGTTACCAGTGACACGGAAGTCAGGGCATTAAAAGGCTCATTCAGGTAGTTCACATGGACCTCATGACGAGCCTGTGAATGTCGTATTTAATTTCTACACAGTTAACCGTCACATTTTTGTTCTATATTTATGTGCAGATCGGGAGGAGGTCTTCCCATGTACTTCAGTTTCTTGTAGTGATAATGCAGAAAATGGACTACTTAGTGAAAAAGAAAAGCACTTTATTTGCGTCAGTTTCATTAAAAAAAAAAAAAAAGAAAATCACTTCATAGTAGATACTCATATATTTAGCGCTTTTTACTTCTCCTAGCAGGAACAGCCTTCTCTATTATCGCCTACTGTGCTGACAATGCGGATAACATTATTAGAAAACAATTTTTAGTTTGAATTTAAATCTGAAAAATGGGAAACGAATCACGAATGCGATATAAAACAGAACAACATTCCGCTAACCTTTACACTGATAGTGATAAGTGCCTTATTTTTTATTCCTCAATATGGCATACTTTGTAGTAGATGTATGTATAAGTTTTATTTGGGGTTGGTATGTACCACAGCGATAACCGTGAAAACTACTGACACGGATTTGGCCTATTCCTTTGCCCCTCCACTTACCGCTACCGTACGGAGTGAACGTCTACAATGCTGTCCATCCGTGCTAAAATCGACGTGACACGGATCCATAGAAAAGTAATATAATAGCGTTACAAGCTTACAACTTGTAGTCACTGCCCTTCAGCTTCTGCAATTTTTTCTTGTTAGGCCTTAGACAGTAGTGAGCATGACTACATTTTGAATATAACAACAATTTAAGTACGTATTTCTTCCCCTTGTAAGGTAGTGTCATTGCACGGAGGCAATACCCCCGGAGCCGCCCCTGACAAACCCAATCACATGTTAAACATTTGAAAGCTAAAGTTGAAAAGAAAAGGATGGTCGATGCAAAGCTGCTGCATTGAAGCTTGAATCAACCTAACTTTTTGGTTATTACTCCCTTCAGCACTTCAGTAAATAACAGAAGCGAAACTCACTTTGGTTTCCATAATTTTCAAAACCATACGCATTGGTAATAAAACTATTGCTCAATTCCAATACTTTACGAGCGACCAACGCCAACCCGGAAGAAAGCCTCTCGAATTTTCCATACTCCATTTCTCATAGGCAAGTATTGATTTGAATATCTTCATAGTTTTAAAATCCGCTTTAAACATTCTTATTTAGTTTACCACTTTTGTTATTCAACTATATGAGAGAAACACACTCTTTTAACATGTGTTACACAGATTTATAAAATTCCATATTTCAACCTCTTACCGTTTCTGGGAGTGCAAAGGCATACGTTGAAGAATATTTAAATCTTAAAATTTTATTTATATAAGCTAAAGATAGCATGGATTTAAAGGCGACAAACTGAAATTTTCGGAAATTTAACAAATATGGATTCTCTGCGTTAATAAATGTTATACGAAGATTATATTGGTGCAGACAGTGAAATCATTGGAGTATAATCTAATTTAGGAGTAATTTATTGTTAAAAACCATTATCCTAAGATGGAAATAAAGTTACCGTTTGAAACATTTAGAAAATAAAATTAATCAAGTGTGTGTATTTAGAAATTATGGCTGTTTATTCCTTTAAAGCGCAATAAATAAGCATTTTATAGCTTGATTTTTTTATAAACTAATTCGTTTTTTAAGTGTAAACCATATAATGAGCTCGTAAGCAATATATTTTTGTAGACCAAATTGGAAAACGTTGTCTCAAAATTTTAAAAGCTTCATGGCAAGAAGATTCTCCTATAACTTATAATAAATATATGTTTTATCCGGAGCCGCTCATGAATCGATTTTAAAATTGTTATAGAGCATATTACAAATGTATGGTGAATATCAATAAATTGGCAGTTTCGAAAGCTCATAGTTGGACATTTATGTGCCAAAACGTTACATTTATATTAAAAAGAATAGGTTTTCATACAATTGAAATTTTAGAAAGCGTTTGGGGGCATAACTGTTTAGTCATGTTTCATTCCAGAGTATCTTAAATCCTGAAAAATAAAGAGGAAATCACGTTGCACAAAATGTATAATTTTTAAAAACAATTCCTGCAGTTTTATAATTAATAGTCTAGAATTTCAGGTTGAAAAGCTTACAATAGAGCTTATTGGCATTCCCCTATTGTGCATCAGTCTACCGGAAACAAAGCTTTAACGCCATTACGATAGAACCACTCGTGCCACTGAAAAGTCACATGTTAGAACACGCGCAATGCGGGTTTTGAGGTTATGTCTCGTCTTTTATTTTGCTTTCATGGTTAGCAAATATAATAGAGGTGTTAAAAGTGGACTGTATGACAGCATGAAGGCGCGAACCTGTACTGCCAACCCATGAATTCTAAAGTACAATGTTTGCAGCGTACCCCCACTTGCGAATTATTGTTGTTAGTGTTATTATGAAGAGGGGAGTCCAGAGAGGGTCTCACAAAAATTATATAAATACATCTCTTTGGGACGTGTCCTTCTGTCCGCGTGTACAGCAAGATTAATGCTGCTTTTGGGGGAAGGGATTTAGAGGTTAGTTCAGACGTCATGTTGGATGCACTGCTAGATGAATCCTGCGCATTTTCAGGGCTTATGCCACATGCTGAAAAGGGACACGTTTATTATACATTTATGAACTTAGGGAAAAACATGAGGGCTGTTGTACTTTATTTTTCTTTTTTCTTTCTTTTTTATGCAAGGACTAACAGCCTAGCTGCAAGTAGATTAAAGTAATATATTCAACAGATACCGTGCGTGCTTGCGAAGGGGAGAGACTGAAAAAGTGGAGTGAATGTTGACATTTAGATAAATGCGAAGTCTTGACATATATGAATTAGCACGTAACGTAACTCCGCCATTTTAACAACTCAAATGATCATTATTGTCTACAGATGAAGTTTACGCTACAAATATTTAAGAGAAAGTAGCCTTTAAAGGCATACTTTAGTAGCTCGTTAGTGTGTGGAATTTAACATGCTTAAACCAATTCAGACTAACATTGCTATATGCTCTTATCCCGTTGTTTACGTTACGTAAATCTCGGCATGTGTTGCGTTTCTATGTCTCGGGGTCCTAATGACCAACCTGTCGACGGGCCCTTAAACCATGCTCACTCACTCACCCACTCACTCACTCACCCACTCACTCACTCACCCACTCACTCGCTCACTCATTCACTCACCCACTCACTCACCCACTCACTCACTCACTCACTCACTCATTCACTCACTCACCCACTCACCCACTCACTCACACACTCACCCACTCACTCACCCACTCACTCACTCACTCACCCACCCACTCACTCACCCACTCACTCACTCACCCACTCACTCACTCACTCACTCACTCACTCACCCACCCACTCACTCACTCACTCACCCACTCACTCACTCACTCGCTCACTCATTCACTCACTCACCCCCTCACTCACCCACTCACTCACACACTCACCCACTCACTCACCCACTCACTCACTCACTCACCCACCCACTCACTCACACACTCACTCATTCACTCACTCGCTCACTCACTCGCTCACTCACTCACTCACCCACTCACTCACTCGCTCACTCACCCACTCGGTCTCATTGGGTCCGTCACTAAGGCTACCAAATTGAAATTTCTAAATATTGAATTTTTATCTAAACATTTCCATTTTTACCGTGTGAGATGTCTCCGCTGTAACGTCTTGGGTTCACAATTGGGAAGTTGTGGGTTCGATTCCCGTGGCGAATCCTTCTGACCTATGGGTATTTTCCGGTTTCCCCGGGTCGCCAGGTGAATATTGGGAAGGATAATTGCATGCCCTAAATTTCCTGTCCTTCCATTTCACTGCATTTATCATTTCGTTCATTCTTCATCCCATTGGTTCTTTCAGGGTTACAAGTGTCAGCGTAAACATTAGGTGCAGCTTTGCAGGAATGGGTGCCCATAGGAACTGTTTTCGTCCCTCGCTGTCAGTTGGATCCGGCTAGGGGGTGCGGCATCTGGGGTCATTGGACCCCGCGCCGAGGTCCCCCTAGGATGGCCCTGGAAGCCCTAAAGACTTCAAGGTGTTGTCAAACTTGGGAAACCTTAGGGACCTATGTCACTATCTGTGCCGTTAGTCTAGATCTGGTCGCCCGATGTCTCCCTCACCTCTTCCTTCCTCCCAGAGGCGACCCTTTCTGGACGTAGGAACAATAAGACTGGCTTCAGTGCCGAATCCCCCCCTCCGTATCTTTCCTATTCCAATTGCTATTTCCATTTTCCCCAAGCTGCTCAATCATAATTATAAGTGTGCTTGAAATTTCGTGCACTCCTCTTTAATAGTGTTTAAGTAAACCATTTTATTTTAGTTTTATTGTGCTAATTAATCTGATGTTGCACAGGATGCAGAAATCACAACATTGAAAAAGAAAGTACCGTCACATTATTTAAATATTAATACACCAAAATGATATACAGCCACATTTTTACCCTTCTTATAGTTTTAGAGAATAATATTAAAGCTTTTAAACATAATAACAATTTCTCTTTAGTGGCCAAATTAACTATGTTGTATCTTGAGCAATTTAAAGGAGTAGCAAAGGTCATATGTCAGTTCATTTTAGCTCGTCCTCTTTGAGTTTCCCCTAAAATTTTGAGCGACCTTTATTATAAATGATATCGTATGCGACATTTTTATTACACAAAAGTGTAAGAAAATTTAAAATGCATTGGAATTAAGCACAGGTCATTAGGCGTGTGCTCATGGGCGTTGAAATGGTTACGTCTAACCAGTTTTTCAAATGACTGTATCCTGCATTTGTAAATAAGGAGGCTATATGTTACTACAGCTATATTTAGAAAAAAATTTCTCTCTCTCTCTCTCTGTCTCTCTCTCTCTCTCTCTCTCACTCACTCACTAATAACATGAAACATATTGACAGTTGATACAACTGTACCTATTTGTTTATTTGAAGATCGTTTTTATCTAAAGTTACAATAATAATTAGTTATAGAAGGAAACGTGCACTGTAATAGTCCGTGTTGGTAAGATGCAGCCATTACGTGGACAACAACGACAACAACAACGAATGGCGAGGGAAATCAGTCATACTTTCCGATGGACATCTCTGAGTGAGAGTTTTGGGAGTTTGAACAGATATACTGGGTCAACATACACTCTTATCAGTGTTGCCAATCTCACCGTGCGCCATAAATCCCACGATATCCCTTATCGGTAATTAGATGCATGTTTGTTTGTGACCCACATTCATTGGCATCATCATTCATTCACCTTTGGCATTTTACCAAGGGGTAGAGATTACAGAGTCCCAACAGAATCTAATCTCTCAGCTTTAGCTTTTAATCTCAGCAATGCTGTTGATGAAATGAAACTGCTGCACTTTTTTAATTATTAACAAATTTAGTTTTAATCAGACTGGTTATTTTGCTGCAGGCATCATTTGCTAATAGAGCTTATAAGCCTGATTAGCAGATAGCTGTATTTAGTTTTAGAACCAGGTGTGTATAAACAAAAGAACTAAGTCCTCATCTGTTTTGCGGATTTAACACCATGAGTTTTAAGCTCTCATACATCATTATTCCGTACCTTCCATCATCTTCCAATAAACAGCATTTTGTTTTTTACTGGAAATGGGTGCTTTTCACGCTAAGGGTAACCAAAGTTGTAAAACTGTCAAGTTATCTCGACCTTTGTTATGGTTATAATACCTTAAATTCAGCTGTACTGTGGCCGAGCGGTTAGACCGTTCGCCTATCACCTGGGTTCGATCCCAGGGCCCCGCATGTGGTATTGGTGGTGGACAAAACAGCGTCTGGACGGGTTTTCTCCGGGCTGTCCAATTTCCCCCGCCAGTTATTCCACTATTCACTCATTGCTATCTCATCAGTTTGAGACCTCCTTGTGTGGTTTACCAGGAAAACTTGAGTGAGTTGGAGAATATAATGTCGTGTCGGCACGTTGACCATGGTAGCTCAGTGGTTAGAGCGGCCGGACGGAGACCGGAGGATCCATGGTTCAGATCCCGACTATGGCATTAAATTTTTCACTCTCATTCTACCACTTTACAACCTTGTCCTACACACGGGTAATGTGGAAGACAATTAATCGCAAGGTCCTATGTTGTTATTATTTTGTTTTATCGTCGCTATCAAGCTATTTTCCAATATTAAGGATTACTGTTGACCATGCACGTGGTGTAAGGGTGTGTATCTTACACGCATCACGAGTTCGAATATCTTAGGTGTATTACCTCAATATGACTTCATTCTGTGATTCTTTAGTTGTGGGAGTAGTTTTTAAAGGTCGTTCTTACTTCGTCCGGTGGATACTGATAATAGGATGACAGACGAAATGTAATGATAATTGCGGAAGCAAATTTGGAAAGAAAAATTTCCAAACTTCCTGTCATTTGCCAACTATGAAGAGCGAGGAGAACATGGAAGAATCTCAGTCAGGGAGAACAGACTTGGAAGGATTTGAATCCCCTACTGCAGTTCACGGCTCTGTCTTAACGACCTCGACTACCCGTGTCCGGTTTTTGGATTTTCCCTTATTGTGCTTTAACCCAAACGTGAAATTTCTGTAAGCCATTGTATAAAGTAACATCACTGTAAAGGATAAAGATTTTGAGAAATTAAAAAAGAAGACAAGTGGGTATTAACAAATGTACTGCCAGATCTATTCATCATGAACGCATTTGAATTCACCAATGTAACATTTCAGTACACATCGACTTGCCCATAACTTCATTAAATGTCTCAAGTGATGCTTAAATACTAGCTCTTCAGCAGAATCAACAGTATATATCCGCCTGAAGTCGGATACATTTACGTGCTTAGGTAAACTTTCTCAAGGATAAGCTTGTGGCAGACGCCGAACTCTGATTAAAAATAATTCCAATATTATATAAGAGCTACTACTACAAAAGTTAAGTAATCGTGTAATAATCTATTTGGTAGTAGATATATGTGGGGATTGGAATATGCTCAACAGCTTTATCATCATCAACCTGAAGGTTTTTTGTGGTACTGCTACATCCTACCAGGACTTCAGTGAAGTATTGCAAGAATACCAGCCTTAAAAGTCCCACGCCTACGGTTGATATCGAACCCGGGAACATTCCGTGCTGCGAACTAGAGGTACCATGCTCCAGCCCACAGTGTCACGGCAGGGATGTAATAATAATCTAAGCATTCGTCCATATTACACATAGTATTTCATTATGTACATAATTAGTGACCAGTTGTTACAATCAGGCATAGAAATTCTTCAGTAATTGGCTTCAAGTTATCTATACACAAATCTTTACCTGATTACAATATTGGGCACAAGTCACTGACGGGCGGGTAAATACGGTCTGCTGAGGTCTGTTTGCGTACGCCGAGACTGTACATTTGCGGTGGTTTGTAAACTACGACGTTACTGCACAAAATCCATTCAAGTTCATTTTCTTTCATCCTGGCCTTAATGCTTAGAAATTCCTGTGCTTGGTTACAATATCAAGAGCAAACTGTAGAAGATCATAAATGTTGAAATCCATCATATAGCGATTCACTTTTTAAAAGTCTGACTATTGCTTTAGCCCACTGTATTTTTGTTTCCAGAAATGTGCAAATGCATTATGAAACTTTATCTTTATTATCAATAAATAAAAGAATAAGCTTTTATGAGAATAGTTTCTAGAAGAATGAATAGAAGAGGTAATGTGAGTGCAGCACATTAGACTTTGTTTGGTAGCGAAACATCTCAACGAGAAATCTTAGTTATCCAACCCATGTTTGTTACTTATTTCCAGGTACATAGTTTTTGTTTCTGTTTCGTAAACATTCAGTGAACTTTGTAGTACTCTAGATTAGAACAAACCTTCTACTTTACATATCTCCGCTAATAGCAACAATGGTATATTGAAGATCTACAGAGACTTTGCTACCAAACTTAACCTATTATGTATTAGTTGTATTTATAGCATAGCAATCAACTTTCAAGGTTTCAAGTAAATTAAAATAGCATCTACGTTTATATTTCTAATTAAGATTAATAATAATGCTAAGATGATAAGAGATTATTACGTACCAATTGCGAATCATTTAAATAACTGGCTGAAAACGTTACCAACAGACAAATAACTAGCATAGCTACTCACATGCTCCTAATAGATTTTTCGCTTGCTGCACCGAGTAAAGAAGGCAAGGCACCAACTTCGCGATTATACTAGCCAAACAGGAGAGCGGAGCTCTGGGAAACAAAATTACAACTTTTACCTCCGGACGTGCAGAGAAATCGGTCAACGCAATGCTCAAAGGACAAATGTCGTCTAACTCTAACCTCCATGCACCTCGGGATCATTTGAAGATTGTTTTGCTAATATGGCCCACCTAGTTAAGGTACTGCATAATTGTGAAATTTGGAAAATCAATATTTTTGCCATTTATTAAATTCATCGTTCTAATAAAAATACTCCACATAAAAATACTCACATCAAAATTGCATGCTTTAGGTTAATGAGTTTACAAAATTCCTATTATCACATTTTTATGTTAACAGCTAATAATCGTAAAAAAAAATTGTACTCTGCAAAATTCTTGATTTTTCAAAAGTTAGTAATTTATTTCTTAAAAGTGTAGTATTATTTTAAACCATTATATGTTAAATTTCTCTTAAGTACTTTTCAGAAGCAGTATGCATATTTTGAAGCAAATTTGTGAAACATTGCATCGTGTGGATCATTTTGAATGTGAAAAAATACTGAACAATATTTTGCGAGAAAAAATAGACTAAGTTGGCCGTACCCAGTAACCATTTCGTGCTTGTCAATTTAGAGCTTATTAATTCATGATCTAAATACGCCAAGTGAAAAAATTGTATGTTTTCTCAAAGCTTAGAATTCAGGTTATTTGATCATTAAAAAGTAATTTCAGACATGCATTACTTTAAACAATTTTAAACTCGTTAAATATAAGGAAGAATAAATATAAATTAAGTGTACAAATAATTCTAAAGTTTCACTCTACTTTTTATGAAATCATAACGTTTTACTTCCTTTCATCAATATTTTGTTGTATGGCTTTTTTGTGCTTTCATTGTTTTATTCAACTGTTGATGTACTCTTGTAGGTAATTTTGTATTTTTTTACGCTTTGCTCTAGATGTAGCTATTCAATAAGGGAAGCTTAAAAATAATAATCCTGGATTTCTCTCGTATTCTAAGAGAAGGGTTTATCTCCCTGTTTGCATGATATTTGTTCTTAACAAATAGCTATAAGAGACGCAACTCTGTTATACATAAATTAAAAATGACCGCTTGTTTTAAAGCCGGATGCAATGCACATGTGCAACCCAGTGGAAATTGCAAAGTCATCACCAGCCTAGTAATAATTAATAACATTACCACTATAATGACTGTTCCTTTTCCTCCACCTCTTTCTCCTCTCTCCCCTCCCACTCTAGATGACAAAACAGACATGATTACCCAAAGCAACAAATCTGAATATGTATAGCCTGAAAGATTTATTTCCCTTCGAATTCGAAATGCTAGGGGTGGGAGAATGGTAATCGAATTTGTATTTTCGATGACGCCCGTGTCTGCTGATTTCACCCCATACCACAACGGCACAGTGAGGGATGGTCGGAGATAGGGCAAGAATTATAGCTAGGAAATAGTGACGAATTTGGAATGATTACCCACCCCTTACGCAGGGTCCGATAGCGGGAGAGGGCAGTTCGCGAGGGTGTGAATAATTTATTGGGGAGATGCGAAGTTTAAGCCAGATATCCCTACGCAGCACATAATGTTGGTCAATATTGGATTCCGGCTAATGTTTGATACGTACCTTTGCTTTTTTCCCCTTTGTATAAATGGGAAATATGGCCTAGCTTAGGCAGTAGGAAAAGGCTGTGTTTACAGCAACACCTTGTTTACCCGTAACCGCAACCTGCTGTAGTGATAGTGTGAAAGTAAACCTCAACAGGAATCTCTTATATAAAAACAGCAAAATATTCCTCGATAGCTATTACACTGTGATGAAACACGAGGTTATTAACATGGTTTTTGTACAGCAAATATATTAATCAGGAAAAAAAGTAATTTTCCTTGTTTGTACAACATATTCTTGAGGTGTCAGGTTTATAAATTTAATAAATCCTTATTACATAATTCGGTTGGTACAGAGAATATGTATAATTCACAAATATAACAGTCTGGCTGCCAGTGCAGCTAACCACTAGGGTCCAGAACAACAAATACACATTCAGATTTACCATTACATTAAAAATAAAGAAATTATAACATTAATTTTACATTATCAACACTAAAAAAATAGTCTATATAAAGATAAAATAAATATTTTCAAATAAATATTTAGAACTACCACACACATACCGCTGTGATAGGTTTCCCTAGATCGGTTATAAGTAGAGGTAGGACTTCTATATAAATACACATTCTTTCCTTTTGCTTATACATAACTAAAGACGAGACTTTCATGCATCGCAAAATCCCGAAATATGCATTCATTCATACGCCATCACACTATGGAACATGCACCATCAAAGAAAAATACACTGAAATATGCAGTCATTCTTGTACCAAGTTTCTTCACTCTTTTAGCACAGCTAACAACTAACATTTCTATTGTTTTCTGTGAGCTTTCTGCGTTTATCAGTCAATATGTTTTTGTAGGCAGAGAATGGCCTTTCTACATCGCAAGATGTTATGGGTGTGAACTTAAAGGAACACGTTTGTGACAGTGTCAGGACGAATTGCTCATTCGAATGTTCACCACAAAGAAGCTTTTCACTCACAAAATGTATAGTCGGGGTTCGTATTTATGACCCTCTCCAGTTTCTTCTTTGCCACTACACCCACTTTGCCAGCGGCAGAATTGCAATTCACAAGAGAACCAGGAAACTGGAAATAAAATTCGGATAATGGGAAATTACGCAAGTGAGAAACCCGAGTAAAATAATTGCCACAAAAATCGAGAATTTGAGTTGTTCACACAAGCATTAAAACATGCATTTAAAATGAATATAATATATATTATGTTCACGGTAAAGCCAAAAATCCTTAAATATGCATTGTGCATATTTTTATCGCAAAAATGCCAAAACATGCAAATATGCACGGAAAAAGTACACTTATTTGGGACCGGAAAGTAATGAAATGGGTATGTGCTAAGTTTGAGCAATATCATATGTTCCTATGAAAACATGCATTTGTTTGAAAGTCTCGCCTTTATTTATGACTAAAATGATAAATGTCTATGAATTAGAATCTTAGCTATTATGTTACTGTTACATATTTGAACATAATGACAATTTTTACACATTTTACCTTGTTTATGTAAAATAACATTTTGCCTCTTACTATGAAAAAGTATTTTTTCGCAACTTAAATACAGTAAACTCCTGATTATACGTACATAATTGCTCGTCCTCTTGTTAACTAAGCTTTCTGCATTTGACTTGTTGACAAGTTGGGGCTTTAGGAGATAGCAATAAAGGATTTCTACATGATATATTACCGCTTCAATTATTGTTGGCCTGCCTGCTCTGTGACAATTGAAGACACTCAGTTTTCTTGTGTTAATCAACATGTAAGGTCATCGAAAAATGTTATTCTTGAGTTCGTACGTTTAGATGTTTAATTGAATTCCATCTGCAATGCCTCCAATAACATCAAAATTATCGTCGAAGTTAAAGTCGTGGGCTACAATAGATGATTCATTCAGCACTGATGGAGCTGTGATTCTCTGTCAGGCTTGTAGTAATGTTCAATGAAATCACAGTTTGACCGACATGTGCACCACACATACCAGGAATAAAACACTACAAACATCTAAAAAGTAAGTCCTTCTATCTCAAATCCAACAGTGCAAGGAATACATTCTTCTGTGG
Organism: Tenodera sinensis; assembly: GCA_030765045.1. Taxonomy (NCBI): domain Eukaryota; kingdom Metazoa; phylum Arthropoda; class Insecta; order Mantodea; family Mantidae; genus Tenodera; species Tenodera sinensis. The sequence goes on from CM060964.1 coordinate 310,965,168, forward strand.
CACGTGTACTGCTATGGTTGCAGTAAATGTTCCATGGTACAAATTCCACGCACCTAAATATATCACATTTTTAGAGGAGTATTGCGGGAGGCAGATACCTTATGCTTCTTAGCTCCAGAAAAGGTTCCTATTTGTGTTACAAGAAACGGCTGCCATACCTGCGATGTCATATACATAGGCAGCAAATATGTATGGATCGCTGTGGATGAAGCTATGTATGTGAAAGAGTGTTTGTGGTCAATCTCGTGGTTGGTAAGCTGGATAGCCAAGAATCTCCTACACCTAAGTGTTGTGGTTTGAAGGCGTTCAAGAAGATAAAAGTTCTTTTTTATTTTGATGCTGCAGCATACATGCTAAAGGTGGAAAATGTTTTACGTGTCATCTATCAAAATATGACTTATTTCAGCTGTCGCGCCATGCAACATGTTGCCCAAGAAGTACGAAGTAAATATCCACAAGTGAACAGCATTATTTCAAACACCAAGAAAGAATTCATTAAAGCCCCCAACGTGTGTTGCACTAGAGAGAACCATTGCCAATTGTGAAATTGCCCCCTGAACTTGTCCTGAGTTGGCGGGGCACGTGGATCAAAGTTGCCCGCATCTGTAGTGAACATTTTCAGTGTGAAGTCTGTGATAGATTCGTTTCCAGGTAAATCAGTAGTTTCAGTGAGTGACGCCCAAAGTGCCTTGAGTGACTCTTAAGTAGCTTATATCCAAAGCAATTTTGGGTTCATTTCTGTTCGGTATTTTGAAATTAGAAACTCATGGTATGGTATTGAAGGAATATTTTAATATTGTGGAAGTTGTGATATCCGAGTTGAATGTTGCTGAAGGAACTATTGGAATAAAATTAATGAACTAATTTGAGTATGTTATGTAGAGAAACCCTGGCTTCTCGAGATTGATAGAAGTGTGCAAGATCCTCAGCGGCAAAGAAGAGCTCCAGACGATATCTCTCCTGAAAAATATAATCTACTTAAATTTGTACCAGCAACTTCCTGTGACGTGAAGAGGTCATATTCTGTATACAAAAACATTCTCTCTGACCGACGGCATTCCATGATAACGGAAAACTTGCAAATATATCTGATAGTTCATTTCAAACCAGATTGAGGTAAGTTCATTGGGTTCGGCAAAGTATTACTTAGTGGACAAATATGGAAATAAACGTTTTTATGAATTTTCATAATAATGAAGTTCAGTTATTTTTGCTGTAATATGAGCAGGTTTAATTAATTAATTAATTAATCACTGTACCACACTTCATTTTGCAAAACTATAATTAATAAATTGGGAAATCTTCAAGTAATATAATATTTAACACACCAGTTGTATATAAATTATATTGATCTTACATATTTAAAATACTTTATGTACATAATAGTATATATTTCACCTAATATTATTACATAAACATGTACATACTCTTCATGTTGATATTACATAAGAATCCTAGCCGTAGTTATAAGCAGGGCTAGGTAAACACATACTTTATTTGTATCCTAATATGAACTTGAAACTGAGTTTGACATTCTGGATATTTACGTGGAACCAAATATTGTAAGTTTTATTGCATATAAGAATGAATATTTTCTGATTCTAATTCAAATAAATGTTTACGAATATTCACATAAGTTACATAAAAATTGTATACAGCAAATCTTTTTAAAGTAAATTTCACATATCTACATAAAAGCAACTGCAAAATATTTTTAGGATGTCACCACGTATTTCTTTAATGCACAATGATGCATAGGCCATATTTCGCAATGTGTTATTCTTTATTGGACGAACTGACATGTCAGCTATAGTATTCCTTCAGTTGGACGGAAATATAAGCATCCTGTTTTCTTAAGCTACATGAGCTCGCAAGATAAAAACAGGGAATTCCTCCACTACCACGTGCTTGATTTAGCACCACAGCCCGGCTAGTATGTACACTAAAACTTGTTAATAGTTATTAGTCATTGGTGAATCCACAAATTTATACGAGTTACATATCGACACTTTTAAGTTCACAGTGTATTAACCTGCCCAGAGTGAAAAGTAGTGCAAGTTACAGAACGTAACAATATACTGAGGAATTTACGGGCATTTTCAGTTGTGATGATAAAATTCTCTATTGTCAGCCATGTGATATATATAAAATAAAAAGTAAAATAAGTATTAACGATCCAGTACTAAGTACTTCGGCAGGAAAGTGAACCAACCTCAGATTAAAACATTCAGATATTGACATGCAGATATTGACACACTTGATGAATCAACTTTGCGAAAACATTACCTTCCCAAATGCTATAGAGAAACGCTGACTTACATAGCAATATTTGTGCTAATGAACAATTATGGGTGAGCATAGATAATACTTGAGTTTCTACTAGCTGGAAAGTTGGAAATATTGTTTTAGGAGTGTCGAAGAATGATTCTGACATTTCGAAGTTATCTGTCCTACTGACCTGCCATAACATCCTTGCTGCAAACCACGTCACTATTACCAGATTATTATTCAATGAAGAAAGGCAGATATTGTAAAATGGAGTGCGATATGACAATGTTTTGTTATTTTTGACTGAAGTTGCACCATATGAAAAAGGTAGTAGCAGCTTGTCACTCTAAGTGGTTCATGTCATATGTTGTTGTGCATGGATTGCATAGAATATGTGAGCAAGTAGTCATGTTCTCTGACCTCGTCAAATAGATTTATAATGGAAAAAAAGTGTTCATTAAGTCGCTTAAAAGGATTGACTTTTTTCATAACAAAAATGCAAACACACCGCTGTCTCATGAGCCAGTAGTGACTAGCTAGGGAATTTGGATAGCCGCACTTCAGTGCTGTGCAGAAAGCCTGGATGGTTTTGCTGCTGTCATAAATGAACTAAATAGCAAAGATGCCAGTTCGATTAAAATTCTTCAAGAACTTCCAAGTTACACTGTTTCAAGAAATGAAGCCTCAGGTAAGCAAATATCTCTACGTACGCCAAAAAATATCAATACCGTAAGAGTCCACTGTAAAATATAGTCGTTTATTGAAGAGAGTAGTAAGAGTTCGGAAGCTTTAAATTAAAGCTGTAAAAAGGTTACGATTAATTCGCCTTAATGATAGAAATATTTTATATCAGAAAAATAAAAATGGTTCCTGTTTTTTTACAGTGCTACATCTTAATTGTTAAAAGAAACTAATGAAAGCCAGTAAGTAGTCATGAATACACATTTAAAAGAAACATTTAATTGTACATCATCTTCGCCCCATGGTCTCTTCCGTCTTCATAGAATTCCTATCTGTTTTGTGGTCTGCCTACATCTCTTTTTCCAGAAGGTCCTAATTATGGATTTGTTTTGGAGATCTTTTGTGGTCAATCCTGTTTAAATTATGTAACAATTTAGACTTATATTGTATTACATCTTCATATATTTCATTTACTTTTAATTATATCCTAATCATGTTATATTTATGTGGTCCAATAAAGTGCATCCTTTAATTCTTTTAAGTTTTCATCTCTGCTGTTTTAATTTTGTTCTCAACCTTTCTAGTTGTATGATTATATTGATGTACATGGTTTTATAAAATGTTATACTTGTATTCAATCCTGTCTTATTACTTGTCCTACTGCCTACCTGAAGTATTGCATTCCACCCAGAAAAACTCGATAGGATATTTCATCGGAAATGTAGGTTTTGAGCCTCAATGAATAAAGAAAGCATTTTAGAAAAAAAAGGCTTTGTTTATGTGTCCATGGTTGTGTTTATTTGGCTGTGCGAGAGAGAGACAGAGAGAGAGAAAGAGACAGAAAGAGAGAATGAGAGAGAGAGAGAGAGAGAACAACACCAGTAAAAGCAAAAATTCCATTAAATGTCAACTTAGTATTTAAGTTCAGTGCTTTCCAAGTATGCGAAACGAAGATTTGGAAGAAAATCCCGCCCGCCCCCCAAATTACCCTTCACAGGAAAGATTTGTAGAAATTAATGCTTTTCTCAAAATAGATTCAACAGCTTTGATTAAAATATAATATATTTAAATATCTTTATTAAAATTAAATTATCTTGAATTTTCTAAGAACAACCTCTGAAGTCCTCTTCACTCTAAATTGCTTCTACATAACTGGTAAACTAAAAGAGATTGACAAAATCGCACTAAACAAAAAATATAAATGTCATTAAAGCACACACATTTTTGCTTCTGCTGTAAAAAGAACTGAATTTCAAAGTCATCACATAGCGTCCAACACTTAATTCTTTCTTGCATAGTGCTGCCATTTGACAACAAAGATGTTTAGTCAAAGTTTTAGAATATTGCAACAATATTTTTCTTATTTTCATATTGAATTGGAACTTAACAATAAAGGTATTGGTAGCTATCAATTTATATCAGATTATTGCAGATTCTTTTATTTCCTTTTCTTTTTAAAAAATCAAAAACCATGCAATTGTACTCTAATGTAACCCCATCATCTACGCGTATCATCTCACCGGTTATTTTACGTGGGCTCTCCCCATCCTTTACTGAAGCCACATTTTATTACAGCCGCTCGGATTAAACTCACGATATTCTGCTTTGAATGGACATTTTGTCTGGCCTTTAACGATCATGCCCATTTGAATCAGGTTCAGGTATTAGAAGAAGAGTGGCATATATAGCAAAATAATTCATGCAATGGAAGGTTAGTGCTTGACTCTCCCGTATGTCTACTATATTGTCTTATTTCTCTTTTACCTACAATGAAATATGTAATAAAACCATTTCTATTACCTAATGCTTATCTCGATTAGATGAAGTTGGCAGAGGAATAAGCATAGTAAGCATAGTTATTTGAAGAATGGTTAGAGAAACTCGTGTGAACCTGGCACGCCTGGTTCTTTTTTTCCATATTGTGAATTATACCACATACTTATTTGAAAATGCACTAATTTTGTATTTATATTCCTTTCTGGGTGGAATCCTTTTTCACAACCCAAATACGTATTTAAAATGATGTATTTGTTCTAGTGGAATGCTACAAAGTATTATTTTGTATCTGACTTGTTTTTTAAACGAAAATGTGAAAATGGTTAATTACTTTGGTAAATTCAATGTTGGGAGACAAGTTAGTTTACTCCCTTTAATCTCCTGCACAAAAGCAAAAAATCAAATGTATTTTCCGTAGCATGATGAAAGCCAGTACTATTTTCCGAAAGCACGAGTCACCTTGTGGTAACGTTACTTTGCTATTTGCTTTCCAACTACAATGGTGGAGTACAGAGGTCGCAATGTTGTTCAAACAACAGGCAACATGTTCGCTTCGATAATGACGACAGCAGAGGGAGAGAAAAATAGAAAACATTTGTCGGCAGTTTACCTTGATGTAAACAAATCGCTTTTGCTGCGGTAATGGGACAGAAAGGCAATTCCGCACCACTTTTTGAAATATTCATAGATATTGCTCGACATCTCCCGCACTGAATATTTTGTTTCATCACGTTACAGCCGCAGTGATTTCTAAAATTTATGTCCAGGTGGCAGCTTGTGTAGTTTGTAAGATAAACTCTTTTCGCGTGGATTTATAATACATCCAGGCGTTTCATATTCAAATCACACTAATACCACATGCAAACAGTCACAGCTGTTTGACTTTTGGATACCTTCAGTTTGTGTTTATTCTTTCATTCCTCTTCACAACACTGTGTATATTTACGTTATTGCTATGGAAACATAAGGACAGGAGTATATCTGTCATCATGTGCACGAACTGTGCTAGCGCTTCTTGTAGCCACTTTCAAAAGCTTATGTTAAGTAGATCAGAGGCAAAAATAAGATAATTATGCCACGCACTTAAAATACAGCTTTTAAAATAATATTCAAATGTCTTCCACAAATGGGTCTATTCTGTAACTTTCTGGTTAAGAAGATCGATACTGTTACTCTTTAAAATCGCGAACCAGTTGTTAAGCATTATTTGGTATTGTGCAACATCGTAACAAAATCTTGTTAAGAGGAAGAAAATAATGGTTAACGATACCAAGAGCCGATAACATGTTGTTAACTGTAACAACACCACTGTACTGACTGAAAATGGATAAAAGTTTACTACTTCTTGATCTTAAGGAGACTAGAATGTTAACGCATTGGGCAGAAAGAGAAAATTGGCCACTATGTGAAGTAACCCCTCAATTACGAAGTGTTTCTGGAAGATTTAATTAAGAAATACTTAACTGTTAATCAAGAAGTTATCAATTAATTCTTTATTATTATTATTATTATTATTATTATTATTATTATTATTATTATTATTATTATTATTATTATTATTATTATTATTATTATTATTATTAATTATTATTATTATTATTAATTATTATTAATTATTATTAATTATTATTAATTATTATTAATTATTATTAATTATTTATTATTATTATTATTATTATTATTATTATTATTATTATTATTATTATTATTATTATTATTATTATTATTATTATTATTATTATTAGTATTATTATTATTATCATCATCATCATCATCATTTAATTAACAGTTCAATCAAATGACACACTGTTAGTCCTAGAGATATGTAAGTAGTACAATTTCAAAGCCCGTAGAAAATCATGCGCTATTAGCCTTACAAGTATCGTTTAATAAACAAGGCCATAATCACGTAGTATTTCTTGCAAGATTTAACTGAGAAATACAAGTCCTTAACGGTTGAGATCCTTTATTAAAGTTTTGACTTGAGTTTGGGAAAGTGACATAATCCTTTTGTATTCGTGGGCGACTTTGCCTAAAAGTATGGATAATATAGTATCTACAAACGATCAGAGAAAACCAAGGGTAAGGTTTAAAAGATTCGCAAAAGACCGATGGATAGCGACCTATAGTAGAAAGAAATCTAGCTATTGAGAAAATAATAAGATTTCACTTGGTATGCAAAGTTACAAAAGCCATCATTGGTCGTTATGTTGTAGAACTCTGATAACTCCACCTAGTTTGCACTGAGAGGGTGTCGAGTTAACGAAATGTCCAGTTTCACAGAATAAGGGGTCTGTTAAACATAACCCATAACATAATACTCAAATTACATAAACATATCCTGAAAATTATTACTTATTAGTATTGTATGTTTAAAAATACCAGTAGTAAGCTTGTTGGCATAAATAAATAACTTATTAGTATGTTTCCCTTTGACCGGTCTTTTTAACGTATACAATTTAATTTCCACTGCCATTTTAACTTGTCTTTTCTTCTCGTTCGACATTTTTACTGGCACAAACACAACACTAACAGTAAGCCTGAAATCTGAGAAATTGTACTGCAACCCGAAATACGTAACTGGAAGTTTAGCTTACCGCATTCGTACAGGGTAAAGTAATAAACCTTCAAATCTTCCTAACAAGTGTTTGTGCTATGTATCCACATTATTAGGGCAGCATTTTGGTTTTGTGACAATGGTCTGCCGGCTGCTTATGTTCTGACTAGAATCTTGCAGGGGACATAGCGATTAACGGTGTTAGTAAAGAGTGAACACAGAGTATTATTTCCGTGTTGTAGGTAACTCCCACGTTGAACCATTTCAGCCGACTTCGACGAAGACGCACCGGGATCACGCAGAGAAGTGCTTCAGATCCTATAGTGAGACGTCGCAGACACAAGTGAAGACTATCATCGGGCAGAATAAGCATTACCATTCACATCACATCGTAGTTGTTGCGTGAGTACCCTATATAAAGTGGCCCTCATAATCACTGGATGTTAACCCTCTGGCAGTTTTCTTACAGTGGCATAAGTAGACGTTGGTGTATCACGTTACATTAAACTACAGAGGAGCTGTTTGCTAGGAACCTATGTAGCTGTTGCTGCTGCTGTCATATAACAGACACCAGGAATTTTGGACATGATACGACAAGATGGCATGCATCACATTTTGAACACCTGCTGTGGGCTCGAGGATGATTATTACGCCTCACACTTTTAGGTCCTATGTGCTAAAAATGTCAAAAATATGTGCTAAAACAAACGAAATATTTTTTAAGATCTGAATGTCTGAGCTAATATAAATATAAGTAGTAGTCACCAGACATTATTTCTGGAAAGGATCACCATATGCATCCTCAAATTTTCCATCCGAAGATAATTGGCATGAAGAAGCGTCTTGAATTTCGAAAATGATCGCTCCACGTCACAAGAAGTAAGTCTAGCATAATTATAACAAGCAATGTCAGTCACACTCACTTCAATAAATTGCTTCACGTAGCCCATCTAAAACATTTGAAATGCTACACATTATGTTAAATCCACTATTATTTTCGAACACTTCCTTTCATTTTCTTTAAAGACCAGAATGAACATTCTCTTTTTTTACACGTTGAACTACTTGAAATGCTTCTGTCAAAGGTGTTCCCACTTTCTTTATGGAATCACAGAGGAACACACAGATTTGCTGAATTCATTTCTAAAACAGTGTCATTTGAGAGTTCGTGAAGAATTTTAATCAAACTGGCATCTTTACAATTTAGCTCATTTATAACAGCAACAAAACCATCCAGGCTTTGTGTACAGCACTGAGGTGCGTCTATCCAAATTCCCTAGCTAGTCATATTGGCTCAGGAGACAATGGTGTGTTTGCATTTTTGTTATGAAGGAATTAAGTTCTTTTAAGCAACTTAATTAACACCTTTTCCCCATTATAAATCAATTTATCAAGGTCTGAGAACATGACTATTTGCTCACATATTCTAAACAATCCATGCACAGCAACATGTGACATGAACCACTTTAGGATGACAAACTATAAGTCCTGCTGCTGCCTTTTTTCATACGGTGCAATATCATTAAAAAATAACAAAACATTGTCATATTGTACACCATTTGACCACAATATTTGCCTTTTTTCATTAAATAATCTGGTAATAGTCACATGGTTTGCAGCAAGGATGTTCTGGCAGCTCAGTAGAACAGATAACTTTGAAATTTCAGAATCATTGTTCAGCACCCCTACAACAACATTTTCCAACTTTCCAGCCAGTAGAATCTCCAGTTTCATCTGTGCTCACCCATAATTGCTCATTAGCATAAATGTTACGTATGTACGTCAAGTTTCTTTTTGTAACACTTGGGAACGTAATACTTTGGCAAAGTTGATTCATCAGAAGAATATACTTTCGGGCTGAGAGGCCGTGGTCCACTGGGCTCCTTCACTCTCCCAGACGTTTCGCTTGCAGCTACGGCAAGCATCATCAGGCCTCTCAGTCCGGAAGCATATTCTTCTAATTATGACTCCGGGCGTGAAAGCTTTCGTTTATTTTTGATTCATCAGGTGTGTCAATATCTGCATATTTCAGGAATGTTTTAAACTAGATTTGTTCACTTTCGAAATGAGTATGTCCACAGAAACTAATGCGCTACACAAATCCTCACAACTCACTGAAACTTTGGAAGGTCCTGCTGACGTAATTAGTACTGAATGTTTAATAATTATTTTATTTTTATTTATGTATAAACAAGGCTTTATTGTATATGTATATTATAAAACGAGAAATAGCAGTCTTATCTTTGTGACCGGTCATGTTGCTTGGGAACGTTTGACTGCCGTTATAGCTCTATCACGTGGCTAAATTACAGGATTTTAACATCACTACTGAAAATACCATTAAATTGCTTAATCCACTGCGAACTCAAAAGTGTCGATATGTAACTTCCCAACACAACCGTATAAGTTTGTGGATTCACCAATGACTAATAACTATTGATAAATTTCAGTGTACATACTAGCCGGGCTGCAAAACGATAACAGATGCTAAATCAAGCACATGGCAGTGGAGGAACTCCCGGATTTTATCTTGTAAGCTCATGATGTAGCTTAAGAAAGCAGGATGTTTATATTTTCGTCCAACTGAAGGGATGCTATAGCTGACATGTCTGTTCTTCCAGTAATGACTAACAAATCACAACTTCTGGCCTACGAATTATTGTACATTAAACAAGTAGGTGGTGACATGTTAAACATAATCCGTTGCTTTCATGTAAATATGTGAAATTTATTTTTGAAAGGTTTCCTGTATGCGATTTTTATGTAATTTATTTAAATATCCGAACACATTTATATGTGTAATAAAACTTACAATATTTGATCCGACGTAAATATCCATAATATTAAACTCAGTTTCAAGTTCATATTAGGCCACAAATAGAGTATGTATTTACCTAAAAATCCGAGCCCTACTTATTATGAATGTGAAAACTAAAGGAGCTTGCAAAATTGATTATCCAGATCGCTTAGACTCCAAAATATCTGGTTCTTTATGCCAAAATTCTCAGTTTAGAAATCTCTATCATGTGTTTACTGTTGACGCTAAAGATTGGGGACGTCCTGTATATTTGCGGTGAAGTCTGCTTATCATATTTTTGTGTGGAATACAATACTACCTACCATAACCAAGCACTTTGCTAGATAAAGTAAAAGTCTATTGGATAAACTCACAAGAACACAGTTGTAGGTATTGTTAATTTACGAGCACCCATGGAACATGTGTGCACTGCATTTAATATGTGCTGTGTTAAGCCCGTGGCGTTAGTTCTACACTAAAATATAAATATATCCATCAACATAAACACGTTCTACGTGTAGATTATTTTGTGCACAACCGTGGGGCAGAAAAGCCGTGTTTCTTATGTGTTCCACAGATGTAGTAGAACAGCGTGCAGCGAGATTTAATTACACTGCAAATGTAAACCAGCATACGGACGCAAAAGGCGGCATCATCCGATTACATTTTTCACCGACGAAAAGTTAATACCAACCTCTCAAAGCGAAGATTAAACCAAATAATATATGCTGCTACAAATGACGTAATCATCGTTAATACCCTGGAATACAAGGTGTTGCGTTAAATCCCCGGTGTTGAGCCGGCTCGGCCCTCTGCACCACACTGTCCATGATAGACTACATGGTTAAAGAGAAACTGTTCAATGGTGCAACTGTACAAACTCAATGCACATCAGAAATGTGCCACATTGCTTTCTTTCTTTTTGCTTTCTCTACTACATAAAGTAAAGTAGTAGTCTTGTATTCTACCCAAAGCCGTGGCCGAGCGGTTAGCGCGCTCGCCTACCACCTAGGCGGCCCGGGTTCGATCCCAGGGACCCGCATGTGGTATTCGTGGTGGACGAAGCGGCGTCAGGGCGGGTTTTCTCCGGGTACTCCGGTTTCCCCCGCCATCTCATTCCACCGGTGCTCCATCTTCATGTATCATCAGTGTCACCGCCTGCGGTGCCGTAGTAGTAAAAGCGGGCGTTAAACACTACAACAACAACATTCTACCCAAAAATTCGATGTCGAGATTTCACCGGAAAAATAGGTTTTGAGGCCCCCTAAATAAAGAAAAAGCATTTTTGCAAAAAAATTCTGTGTGTCTATCACTCTGTCGACAGCATAATTCAAAAACGAAAAGTCGGCATTTAAGGTTAATCTTTCAAGGATGCGACACGAAGATTTTGAAGAAAATTGCTTCACCCTAACCTACTCTTTACATGGAACATTTTTCGAAAATTTTTATTTTCTTGAAAATGTTTCTAATGATTTTGATTAAAATGTCATATGTTTAAGATATTTCCATGACAAAAGAAATGTATATCTTGATCTTTCTAGCTACAGCCCCCGTAGTAGTATTTACTCTATATGACATTTGCATAACTGGTAAACAGTAACATAGGCCAAATCTGACTATAGAAAAAAATGTAGAGCTTTGTAAAACACCAGTTTATGTCCATTTTTTTTTTTTTTTTTTTTTTTTTTTTTTTTTTTTTTGGTAGAGTGAGCCACTTCGGAGATATGTCTTGTTATTGGTTGTTGTAGTGTTTAACGCCCGCTTTTACTGCTCCGGCACCGCAGGCGATGACACTGATGATACATGGAATGAAGATGGAGCACCGGTAGAATGAGATGGCGGGGGAAACCGGAGCACCCGGAGAAAACCCGCCCTGACGCCGCTTCGTCCACGACGAATACCATATGCGGGTCCCTGGGATCGAACCCGGGCCGCCTAGGTGGTAGGCGAGCGCACTAACCGCTCGGCCACGGCGCCGCCTCTTTTTATTGGTGTGAGTTTTTGAGTACTTATACTTCTGTCAAATATAACATCGTTATTCATTTTGTATATATTAATCGTACAAAGAGAACAGAATCTCAAAGCTTTAAAAGATTTGACTATGGCTTAAAGCCCATTGTATTCTCATATTCCCCTTGCATCTACAAGGAAATAAGAAAAGGAAGTAAGTAATAAGATAATTTCTGCAAATGTTTATCTCAATTAACAAGAAGAAGATATACGAATGAGGGTTCGAAAGAACGGTTAGAGTAGAGAAAGTCATGTGAGTGCAACACATACGATTTTTTGTTAAATTTAACGGCACTCTAACATGTTGGGCACACGTGATTCTGTGTTTTACAATGACAAATACGAATTTGTTAGTCCTAACGTGCTTTTATCTCTCGCATACCTTTGGAGAACCGAATGAAATGGCTCCTCTGTAACGTATTTGACTCGCATTGGTGAGAACCCGGGTACGACTCCCTGCAACTGCCCATTCTGATCCATGGCTTATTCGTGCTTTTCCTGGGTTTGAAGGCAAATGCTGGGATGGTTGCTCTTCTACCAGAACTTTCTTAAATTGCCATGTGTTTCAGGGTAGCAGGACGAGGCGGCTGGGTTAGGCGTGTTGCGGATGGCCAGGCAGTACTCCGTCTGAACCCACCTCCAAGTACGCCAAGTAACCCAGGAGGTCCAGATCATCAGAACCATTTTCGAGAAAATCAATAATAAAGACGAATTGTCCATGCAAAGAACTGCTTGGTGTGGGAAGTTTTCCTTGAAGATTTGACTGTTGTTTCAGCCTCCTGTACCCCCTTTGTACCTAAAATTAAATATTTATTAAATCTATTTTTGCAAACATTTGTCTTGATTAACGTTGAACGGACGTTGCGAGACAGGCGCGCGCGCGCACACACAGACACACACACACACACACACACATTCACACGCGCATTCACACTGATGTGGTTTAAGGTCTCAGGGTTGTCTGCGCTAAGTTTGACATCGTTACTCGCTGAAGAGGATCTCTGAAGCCTGGTCCTTGAAGGTCTTGTTGTTCTGTAGATATGCTCTATAATTGGTCTATAAACTTGCCCTGGCTAACCATTACAGTTGAAACTGCACTATCTCCAGGGTATGCGTGAGCGGTGTTGACGGAATAAGGACACACACAGTTCCTTGTAATGAACTTAATTCTCGGTACGTTTTCACGATCAATATTCACCATGAGTTCTGGCCGTTTGAAAGTAAAGTTACTATTACGCCCCTCTGTCGCAGTTAAAATAGGTTGAAATCTGCTACGGTGGAATAATTCACTTTCCCAATTTTGAAAATGTACCTCACCGCTTAATGCTGAGAAAGACTGTTCGCTCTCTATAATATTCGCGGTAATATCTGTGATGTCTTCGCGCGAAGTAATTTTGGGAACTACGGCTGGCGACTTAAGACTGCCCCGTCGCGGGTTTTAAATCTGAGTGGGATGCCACGCTATGCTTGGTAACTAAAGAACCGGCGGACTGAATTCTGAGAAAAGCGCTAGCTAGCGAACCCTTAGCGTCTGGGCATTTCTTAAAAAATTGCCCAAACAAGTTTTGGGTCGACCGGCCGGGTCGCTAATTACCGCAGGTGACCCAACCTAAAACATTAGCAGGCCCCTTTCACCAGTAACAGTTTAACTATATGAACCAAAAACAGTACATTATACAACTCTGAATTAGAATATTTACTCGCATACTAGTTATTGAATTTAAATACTGTTGCTTCCTAGCTTAAAATTATCCATTCGTAATAATCATTATAGTAAATACATTCACATTAGTTTCTCATTATAATTTTAATTATCATTTGGTTCATTATTAAAATCGTATTTAATAATACGGCTAATAATTACGGCATCAACACTCACACACACACACACACACACACACACACACACACACACACACACACACACACACACACACACACACACTGAATTGTACCAAAGTATTTGACATTGTTTAATTCTGTCAAAATATCCTTCTTTTACACAAACAGTTGTATCCCATGCGCTTGTTTAATTTGTCCGGAAGATAAGTTTACAAAGAGAATATTGCTACTTTAAAGTTTTGATAACTCTAAATGTACATTAAGCGCCTTGCTTATATCTTACAATTTTGAAACTTCTGCCTTACAAGGGGTTTTAGGAAAACTTGAGAAGCTCTAGCACTGCAAAGATAAGCAGAAGGGAGTTTTCCCAGTGCAAATAAACACATTTAAAAATGCTCATCTACAACTAGGCTAGTGAGGTTGCCCTCTTTTGAAATATGTCTGGTGTATACATGCGCAGCTTGTTCATTTCTCTTTGTTAAGTGCCTGGTCTTGTATGTAGTTAAATAAACTTTATTATACGTTCTGAACATTACAGACACGGAGTGAGTGGGGAAGAACTACATCAGCAGCAGCAACAACATTTGCCGGCGACTACAAAGGTTCACAAAAGAGCAGCTTCGGGGCAAGAATGCTTGTGTTACAAGAACAGTCATAATGCAGATAAACACATACTGTCCATCGCCATCGTCTCCATCAACAACAAGGGATCGAGTACACACAGTTTCAAAACATACGAAGAACAGTGCAAAGTGAATTAAACTAAATATGTTTTAAATATATCATATTTAATTATGTTTACAAATCCATTTTGAATATCTCAGACATTAAACTTTGTAAAAGAATCTTTTGTGTTACATTCACATCATTTTCTCTAGCACTATTCTTATTTTTATATAACTTTACAAACCTTTCTTTTCTATTTACTTCAGATTAAGAAACGCTAGGACTTAAATTTCAATTTTCTAAATTTTTATAGGCAGTTGTCTTAAATTTAGTACAGAACTTGATTGTAGCATTATATACCTAGTTGTGAGTAAACTTTTAGCTCAGTTTGATGAATAGTTTGGAGTTAAGCTATAATTTAATGCTAAAATAATATTTGTTTTATCTAGGTTATGCACATACCAACATCTTTTAGAAATCTTTTATGATTTCTATGCCAAATATAATTTCACAAATAGGATGTCATTGTTCTTTATTTTTTATATACGTACTGAGAGACACACTTAGAAAAATATACTTCATTTTTGCACATGTTATAAAAATTCTTTCAGTATTTTTGCATAAGGGAATATTAATTATACCAAAATGAACAGCACTAGACATAAATAATGGAGATGATGATAATAATAATGATAATAATAATGATAATAATAATGACTTAATAATGATGATGATGATAATAATAATGACTTAATAATAAATAATAATTAATAATTAATAATAATTAATAATTATTAATAATTAATAATAATTTACTATTATAATGTGGCAAATCGTTAAAACCTGTCTGGTTACTTTTCTAACACTTTATTGTGTCCTAAGCGTTTATCACAAATACACAATTTTGTTCTCGTCGTTAACATAGTCTACAGTATTTCGTGCTATCACAACTCACAACTTTTACTTTTCGGAACCTTGCCAAATCTTTTCAGTGTCTTTCTTGATTTTCTCTGTCTCTAAGCTCACTACGACGAGGCAATTACTCAGCACCCGTTAGAATCTTCTTCACAACGACCGATGTATTTTTCGCGACCCACACACGCACAGCTGTCTCGCACTCACTGACACACTGACCGTAAACTCAGTCACTGCGGTATCCTGACCTCCTTAAATAGTATGGATGACGTCACACGGACCTTTCTTGATTTCTACTTATACGCCTGCGATGAGTTGACCAGATCATTCTCGAAAGTTCGCGAGATTGCTCCATTTGTGTAACCGTTTCGATTGTTGTTAGTCACGTACACACGAACAGACGCGCGAGGCAGCCTGATCTTGAACGCCTTTGCCCACTTGCAGCACGGTATGTGGTGTGAAGTATCGTAGCTCCGATAGTTCTTTGTTTAGTACCGCGCCCAGTGTCAGTAGAATAGCTGAGCTTTTACGCATAGGTATGGAGTATACTCATGCCAAGTTTCATCAACATTGGAGAAAAACTCATACGGATGCTCCTACATATGTAATTAAAATGTATGTTTCAGAAAAATGTACCTTTATGAAAGCTGCACTTTGCGATATAGAACAGTTTACTCTGGTGTTTAAAAGTGACCTGATAGATAATTCGTACCATCCTTAAATTTCTTTGCTGCCACTTCCTTCAAATTGGAAAGTTTCTCCCTGCTGCATGCTTTCTTTTTGTTAGTTGATAATCGAGCACTCTAACATCTCCTCACTATTCTTGCAGTCTTAATCATGGAAGATTGATATTGCAATTTACATTTCAATTTTTGTGGATCATTGCAGCCCGTATCAGATTCTGGTACAGAATCAGCCTCAGCAATCAGCAACCTTCTGCATGAACAAAAGCAACTCTGGGGAATTTGTGCCAAATCATAGGATGTGGGTACTCATTTTGATTTTGGGTTTCACCATGTAGGTATGCAGCAAGACAATAGTTCATCTGAACCCAGTTCCTGGTTTAATGCATTATTTTAGTAACCACCTATTCTGATAGTTTGACTGTCATCTTTCCATGAAGCTGGGGAATTTGTATAATAACGCATTTATTAGGGAGGAACGGAATTAATTTGCTAGCATGACAGGCAGTTAAATGACCGCCCCCTGCAGTTAAATGCCCTGAAACACCTTTAAAAATGGCGGAAGAACGCAATTATATTTTTATTTAGTGAGCAAAAGCCTAAAGTGTATTCATATAAATAAAGGGATCGAAAATGCCATCATTTTTGGCTGTAATTTCGGTCCTAATGGCCTTTAACTGGGACATACCTTTGTGGAAATAGTTTCGTTACACATTTCGTTAAAGGTACAAGGGAGAAATAGGAAACTGAAGTGACAGTTGCACCTTTCAGCCAACTTACGGCTTTTTACACACTTATCCGCCCTCTACTTATAATGTTCCTCAGGTAGTTTAATTGAACTTTAAAACTCAAGGTCGCTGTCATAATTATTTATTGACCTTCGGTCTCGAAACATTTATAAGGAAAACAAGGTTCATTAACCTCAATTAAATTAACGAAAAACAGATATAAAACTCATGGTGTTACTGAAGAGAGTTAAATCTTTAAAAAGTGGTCGTTTCATGCTGCCTTTACAATTCCATACTCTTTTCACGATATGGTGAGATGTTCACAAGTTCACAAATTTATACAAAGCTCATTTTAAACAAAGTGAATTTCACAGTGAATTCGCAGAAAATTCAAGATTTACCTTTAATTGGTAACGTAAATATTTCATATAAATGGTATTTTTGATCAAAATCTTTGCGAGACACTTTTAGAAAATAAAAAGAAGGAATATCAGTAATTTAGTGTATTGGACTTTTCCCGAAAATCGTGTCTCATCCTTGGAAGACGCCAAACTCAAAAGTACCCACCCACCCACCCAACCCCCCACACATACACAGCAACACACTTACGCTAACGAACCTTTTTCAAAAATGATTTTCTTGGATTCACGGACTCTCAAATTGCGTATTTCCTGAAATATTTATATCGACTTTTTTGAGTGGGATGCAATAATTTTTGTACCTACTATGTACATTGCAGAGAAGATAAAAAGTATTAAGTATCTGAAAATACAAACCAGTAACAAGACATATCTAGGAAATGGTTAACTCCAAAGCTTTCTACAACTCTCTCAGAGCAGTGAAAGAAATTCCAATAAACTGGGTAACAGCTTTCGCGTATCTCTCCGCGAGAAGGTTTTCGCATTGGCCACTGCAGTTTTACGCACGGTTACCTTTTTAAGGGGGACCCTGCTCCTCTTTGTCCGCTGTGTGACAACCTTTTGTCTGTGCGTCACGTGCTGCTGAGGTCCTGACGGATAAGGTCGAAAAGTTTTGAAGTTGTTTAGCAATGGTAAATATGAAACCGTGGATCTAGAACTTTAGATATAGAAATTTCGTACCTTTGCGACCTTTCTATAACTGTTTTAATCCTGGCTTTTGCCTTTTCGTTTGGTATATTTATGTATATTTGCCTTTTTACAAGTGTTTTTTATTTTGTATCGAATGTTATCTTTGGCTTTTGCCATGATCCATTTTATAACGGCGCTTATGGACCAAGTAGTTGAACGCCCTTAAAAATTGCATGTTTATCATCATCCAGAGAAAAATGTATTTAACATAAATTGTGTGATTTGACGAGATCTGTGTGTTTTGTTGCAAGATTTTGTAACGGTTTTACGGTTTATCAGTTATACAAAATTCATCCAGGAAGAAGAGTGAGTGAGTGAGTGAGTGCGTAGTGTTTAAGGGCCCGTCGACAGCTAGGTCATTTGGGCCCCAAGTCAAATTTAAAGGATAAAACACTCACCAACTTCTGATTAAAATCTAAGCTAAAATATAAAACTAAAAAATTGCTAAAACAGTTAAAATACTAAAAAGTTAATGTTAAAACCGTTAAAACACCAAAAAGGTTAAAACGCTAAAAGGTGATCAGGAAGAAGAGGCTTAAGGCGCCATTGACCGAATATTCAAGAACATGCATTTCATTTACCATGAAAATATTTTAACCATACGCCATTTAATCGAAATCGCTAGAGTCATTTTGAGAAAATCAACATTTTCGAAAAATCTTCCAAGTAGATGAAGTCGTAGACTCAGTTGAAAAATTTGGTTAGCGTCTATAGAATTTACTAAACTTAAATAACATGTTTGGTTTTTAAGCGACTTTTTGTTTCTAAGTTATGCTGTTCATAGACACAAATACACGAAACTTTTTACAGCTTTTTGGGGGGTTCAGGGCACCTCAAAGGGTATATTTCCGATGAAATTTTGTTTGGATTATGAAATTCCTCTATTTGCTCTTCTCATAGCAGAGAAGGTGAAACTATAACAAAGTAAACTTTTTGGAAAATTAGGTTTATATAACAATTACACAAACACAAAAAATGTGTGAATATGTATGTTAGAAAGCGCACAAAGTTGAAGGTGAAACTATAAAGACAGAATAAATAAACGCTATGCAAGACAGTAAATAAAGTACCACCACAGGTACTTTAAAGGGTAAAGGGTACAGACCCAGAGGGGGACACCTCGCTCACGTCGATCTACACTGATCTTTTGTGGCTATCACCCCCAGGAGGCAAGGATGAAATGAGGGAACCGAAGGTGCCATAAGGGGTCGCAGTTAGACAGGCCACAGAGACACGCGGAAGTCCCTAACAACTGCTGAGATCTCTTCATCCCGACACCAGGCCCGCCGAGTTACCAGCACACCGCGGGTCCGTTATCGTATTGAGCGCTCCCCCCACCACCCCCCCGCCCCGACGGGGAACCAGAGCCGCCAAACGCCACCTAGCACCGAGAACAGCAGGTACCATGCGCAATCACCCGCGCCATCTTCCCGGCACTGGCAACAATACACACGTGAAAGATGATAAGGAAACGGAATGAAGGGAAATGATGGAAAGGAAACCGTGGTATGAAATAATGCACCTCAGCTATTCGCCTAGGTGACATGGGGAAACCATAGAAAACCCCATGTTAGAGTGCGCGGCCACGGGGATCGAACCCGCGACCTCCCGAATGTGGGCCACAGACGTACCACCTGAGCCATCCAGCTCGGCACCACGGGTAAATACAAGAGCTTTGTACTAAGGTGGTAATGTGGATTAAAGAATGCAAATTGAGTTTCTGCTTATTTCTGGCCTTTTAAGATGTAGTAGCCTATGTGATAATATAAACTAAAATATCTTGTATCCTTGTTGCAACTGTCTTTATACGTGACATTCTAATTATCATTGTTGTTTATGCTATTTCCTTCATTTATGAAGCCTCACTCGAACTGAATGTTAGATACACAGCTAACTAATTACACAGTATAATGAAACTTGCACAAGTAATACCAAACTCAAATTATTTAAGCTTGAAATGACAGGATAAATTAACTCTAAGAGAAATGGCGATAATCACCGGTCCTATACTAGTTGGTTCGTCTAAAATAAAATAGATGTTCTCTTGATGTCATTGTTGAATAGTTGACAATTATCACATAAGCTAGGAATGAAACAGAATTACTGTTTACACTGCAGCTGCAAATAATTACTACTAAATCCTAGAATTAGATGTGGTAATAACTTCGTATTTATATATCGTTATCATTTCAAACCGTTGTATTACCCCACAAGGTAATCGCACCGGCAAGAGTTTGTCGGAGCCCAAACACCACAGAAAGTATACATCAAGTACTGTGGATACAATCTCAAGTTATAAGTTGGTACCACTTTTCTTAAGGTGAGATTAAGGACACAATCCCGCCAATGTTAACCTCTAATTGTCGAATGTCCTGAATTTGTATCAAGCCACTATTTTATTGTATGTTTTACTTTCTGCACCTCGTATAGAGTGTAGGGGAAGTTTTGTATTCCCCCATAACATTATGTTGAAATTCCACCGGAAATACATGTTTTGAGGCACTCTCAACCCCCAAAAATCATTTTTTCGTACAAGGTCTATGTGTGTGAATAACATAACTCAAAAATCACTTAAATATCAAATTCTCAAGGATGCGACACGAAAATGTTTAAGAAAATGCACCTATCTACACAGTCATTTGCACTGAAAAGGTTTCCAACATTTTAATTTTTTCAAAAATGGTCCTGACGATTTTGATTAAATAGGCTATATCTAAGATATTTAAATGACAAGCGAAATGTGTATCTTGAATTTTCTGTGAATGCCCTCAGCAGTTCTCTTCATTCTGGATGAATTTTACAGAAATAGTAAACCGTAAGGGACAGACAAGTTCTTACTACAGAAAAATTGTAGATGTCTTTAAAGCACATATTTTATGTGATATACATTTTTCTATGTGTGGAGTTAACCATTTTCAAGATATTTATTCTTATTAGTTTGCAGTTTCAAATACGTATACTTCTTTCAAAGTCGTTGTTTGTTTCTCTCTCTCTCTCTCTCTCTCTCTCTCTCTCTCTCTGTCTCACTCTCTCCTTTTCGCGGATATGGAAAGATAACGAAATTTCAAAGCTATTGGAATGTCGCTTAAAGCCTACTGTATGCCTCTAACCCTGTTCTACTTACATACAAAGGCATTAAGAAGATTTTTGCAAACGTTTATCTCGTTTAACATGAAGTAAATATAAGAATAACCGTTTCTAAGAATAATTACTACAAGGATGAGCAGAGAAGGTCTTGTGAGTGCAACATATAATTTTTATTTCTGTTGTCTTGTTTATTTTTCGAAATGTTATATTTAAAAATGAATGAAACTTGGATGAAATAGATCTTACGTTGGTAAACTTTGTAATATCTATATTAAAAGTATAACAAAACTTGACTTTAACTGAGGTCAGTGCAACCTGACCGTCATCCTAAAATACTTATACTTTAAAGTTTATGTAAAAATAATAATTCAGACATAAAACCATTAAATCTGCTAAATTCATAACTCATCGAATAAACTAAATATGCAAGGTGTTGAGGATAGAAGTACAGATATTTGTGCTGGTAATGGACGACAGTGCAATGAACAGTATTACAACAATATTTACATGATTGGCGAAGTTATAATTTTACTTTATTAACAGTAGTATACTTCCAGGTTGATCAGTACCTCTAAAGAGGTATGACAAACTGTACTGGAACCAAGTTCCAACGCTTTCTGAAAAGCCAATAATCTTGCTCTGTCTAGGCCAGTAGGCCACGCATTGAGGTGTGAAGCAAAACGTGTAGTATATACGGCGAGATTGTTCATTTTCCGGCACAGTTACGACCATGAAAAAAACTTCAGATAGTAAACCTCCTGATTGGTTTGTGAGAAAAGTGTTAGATGAAAAGAAAGAGAAAGGATTAACACGCTGAGGTGGTTAAATACTAAGGTACCTACCAATTATTAACGTATCTGCATTTTATCCCTGACTGCTTGTTTATAACTTTTTTGGATGATGTATATTCATGCCTCCTAGGTTTATTAATCCAATAAGTTTGTTTATTAAGGGGGACATGGTTATTTTTAATTATACCACGTTTGATTAAATGTATCAGATTTGTGTTTTAAAAATAACGAACCATAGGTATTATTAACACCACAATATACGCAGAATATCACCTTTTATCTCCTAAAATAGAATATATACGCCTATGTCCAACATTTTATAAAAACGAATAATTTATAACAGAACATTTTATTCACAAAAAGAGCCGTTCTAAACAAAAAATGGGAAAAGAAACTCAGCCATATTTGCAAGGGAAGGAACTACATGACTTGAGCATACAAAAGCTGCTATTCTTAGTAATACAGTAAAATCTCGTTTATCTGCACTAACTGGGACAAAGGTAATCTGGAAAATCGAAAATCGCGTTATACGAATCCTTGAGACGTGATTCTTGTAAGCCACGATGAAAAACAAAATGTTGTCTAGTTATAACATTTACACCTGCGTTTTTAAAATAATAATCTGAACGTAATTAGTAAATATTATATTCTCAGTTTAGGCGCATAAGTTGCTTGTACCACATTCGACAGCGCCGGTTGGAGGGACCAGTATATAATTTGTTGGAGTGTTCAGTACGGTCCGCCTTCATATACTTTTTCATATACTCTACTTTTGCAGAGGGAACATGTCCTCTGGACTGGGATTAGTACATAGCTGAAACACAACTTCCTAGCTGACACATGCTCAAGCTTGGTAACTTTGTGACGCACCCCATTATTGTGATTAGTTCTTCACTCGTGTTATCCTTGGGCGGCCATGTTACGGAAACAATTTATTACTTGAAATGTTGTTAGTGTTTGGAGAGTGTCAGCGTAATGGCAGACAACGGTTTATAACCAAAGTTTTCCAGCTAAATGACTGGACTAATTCTCTCTCTCTCTCTGTTTTTTATTATTTGAGAGAGCAAGTGCAGTATCAATTTCGGCTACATGCGTGAAATTTACCAGTACGCGTGCGAAAGAAAGAGCTTGTGATTGTAAATGTTATAAGTAGAGGCCGGAGGGATGTGCGCTCCCATGCGATACAGGTTAGCTGAACGCAGAGTATGAATGACGTCAGAAGTAAAGCACGGCCATTAAATGTGCAAACAACCGCCCCTAGGAGCAGCAGTCGAAAGCAACGTACCGTGGTACTCTGCATTGCCTTGTAAGTGTATGCCAATAATTGCAAGATGGAGTACTTGGATAGAAACCATCACGTATTATGCGGTGCATTATAATGAAATTGTAAATGTTATTAAAACTCTATGATATGCAGATTCATCTACCATTGTAACTGAAAAGTCTCTGATATCACATGAACTATCTGAAAATCTTCAGTTCATATCCAACAATTTTGAAGTGTTGCCCAAGCTATTAAACGATTAGAAATAATCCGATTTGGTAATATCCAAGAGCAAAAGCATAATAGAAGACTTAGCTAATTCAACTGATAGGGTACCTCTTGTGCCAGGTATCGAAAAGGTGAAAGCTAAATTCCAGAAAGTTCTAAACAAAAATATTGGTTATCAAGCTGTATGTGAAATTTTGTAAATGAGTAAGAAGGAAAACACGCCAGACGATAAAGTGTAATTTCTTACATTGGCACCTCTGACATCGTTTGACGTAGAAATAAGTTTTTCACTTTATAAACTGCTTCAGCGATAGGTGTCGAAATTTTACATTTAATAATGTGCGAATGTACATTGTAACCAGTGTAATGCACTCTGTGATGATATTATAGTTAATAAACACTTCCAGAATGCTTGTGGGTTGTGCTGTAGTGAGGCGGTTTTCATGGTCAGACTGTAGCTACCTGCAGTTGTTTACATGCGCGAGTGATAACAGTAAAGTACATGTGCAGTATACCTATGGAAAAACGCACACGTCTCCGGCCTTTAGACATAAGTAAGAGAAACTGTTGCCACAAATCCTCACACTATATACAGAGTTTTTGCGCCCGAGTAGAGTTGATCTTATTTTGAATATTTTTTTTGGTTTCCAGTGTATAAAAATAGAAGTACTTGCAACGACCGGGGAATAAGCCACCCAGTTTGTTCCTCAGTGTCTATCCAAGCCACCAAACGTACAGTCCGTGCAGGGAAACGTGACGTTATGAGAAGCAGCTGTTTAAGTTGGTAGGTGATTGGCAGCAATCCCCTGTTCAATTATAGCAAGTCTTGATTGGTAATATGCACTTACCCTTTGTTTCGTGACGGCGGACATGACCCAGAAGTCCAACAGTCTTAGATGCATTGGAAAACATATTCAGAACGAGCCTTGTCTTAATTTGATTATATTTTTAGCGCTTGTTGAGGAAAGGAGCAAAAGCAAAGTTGCCAATCCTTTTCAATAATGGAAAATGCTCAACTTTCCGTATTTTTCAAGGGAAGAAGATGAGGGACGAAGCAAATTAATCTCTTTTATTATAAATGTATTAACTTATACTACACATCACACATATTTATCTAGAATCATACCATTTCATTACAAAAGCATTCCTAAAGCATATTTTCGTTAAGTAGACAAACGTATGAAACCAATTAGTTACGGATATAGCCAGGAGGTGGTGTTGACACTCGTTGCACTCCGGTTAAACTGTTTCCTTATCCCTCCCCTTGCACTATGAATTTTTGTCACGACCTTTGTTCATTGGTCATTGTCTGTGTGTCAGACCTGAGCACAAATCAATAGGAGATAGACACACTCAGGGCCTGTGCGGATCACAAATGGTGAAAAGATTCCGCCAACATTAAATAAAGAAACACAGTAAAGGAAACTAACAGCATCGGCACATTTCCGTGCACCGGACTGCAAATTATCCATTCAGGGGGGAAGGGAAAGGAAAGCGAGCGCGGAAGGATACGTGTCAGCGGAGCAAGGTTATAAAAAATCAGCAATCGGCTCCCACGATAAAAGGAGAGAGAAGTTCAACGCGAGACTAGTGACGTAGCCGTATCAACTTGGCGGTTTTGAACCTTAAACAGTTGACAGACAAAGTTTAAACTAAATTGCACTCCCTGTGTTTGTCCTTGAGAACTGCTAAGAGACACAGATACTTATATCAGATTCAGATTCAAGAAACTCACATAGCGATGTTTCAAAATCTGATATACAATGGTTCTCAAACTTTCTCTTTGTCTACAAAAATGTAGCAAGTTCCTGCGGCACACTAACATATGAGTTGTATCTTTTAAGAAGTGGTCGTTATATGATGGCTCTGAGATTACATTCTCTTGGCACGATCAGAAGCAGAAAAGAGACAAAGAGAAAAAAGAAAACAATAACGACTTTCGATTTGAGAAAGGTAACGAGTATTGCAAAACTAATCAATAACAACAATATATAGGAAATGGAACTTCACAAAATATGTATTTGACATAAATTGTGTGATTTAACGAGATCTGCAGTTTTTGTGTTGTAAGATTTTCTCATGTGGTTTACAAGTTAGACAAAGACATTCAGAATAAAGAGGGCCTCAGAGACC
The DNA here is from genome assembly GCA_030765045.1 of Tenodera sinensis. Taxonomy (NCBI): domain Eukaryota; kingdom Metazoa; phylum Arthropoda; class Insecta; order Mantodea; family Mantidae; genus Tenodera; species Tenodera sinensis. Next base: position 310,990,703 of record CM060964.1, read on the forward strand.
ATTTCCTAAAAATTCAACATATACATCTCAATTGTCATGACTCGTGAAAGTATCTTAAACATATGTCTCTTAAAAAAAATCATTACAGCTAATTTTGTGAAGATACAATTTTTTGAAAAATGTGCCATGTAAAGAGTGGTTTGGAGTGGGGAATTTTGTACAGTGAGTTTGAGTGTGCATGATTTAAGGGCCCGTCGACAACTAGGACATAGGGCCGATTCAGTTGAAAATCTAGTATCACATCTTTGGAAGATGATGAAGTTAAATATCTAGTTTGGTTATTTAACCGTCTTTTCGTTTTTTAGTTATTTTTAATGTTCCATTTATATGCCTCCTTTAACATCGAAGGTCGTGTCGGTGGCTTTTAACCTCTTAGAACAATTGCTCAACAGCAATGGTGTTCATTCGTTTATCGGTGGTTTTAACTTTTTAGGTTTCCATTACTTTGGGTTAATTATCACATTCACACTTCTAAACTGTAGGGAGGATGAGCATTGATCCTAGTGGAAGAAAGATTTTCACCCTCCTGGCCGGGAACTGAACCAGGACCCCTGAGGATGTAGATGCTCTATTAACTGTGACGGGACAAATCGACCTAGTAATAAATTAATATCATACTAATAATAATCTCATCCTAATAATGATCATATTATTAAAGTAATAATAACAATAATAATAATAATAATAATAATAATAATAATAATAATAATAATAATAATAATAATAATAATAATAATAATGATGATGATAATAATAAAATACGGAGAATTATAAGAAGAAGAGGAATATGTATAACAATATGAATAAACATGGCAGCAATAATATGCAGAGGGCATGTATTTAAAAAGTAGCGAAACGGCCATTAGCATACGGTCGTTAAAGAATGCAAACAAAAAGTCCGACAATGAGAAACGTAGAACTGCCGATAGGAGCGGCAAAATTTAGGGGTCATTGTCGGTAATAAAACTGGAAGACAGGACTCAGAAAGCGTGCGCTCCGCATCATTCATGTAAGATTCTCTCCGATAGAACATTACAAAGGCTAACAATCCTGGAAACTCACAAGGACACATAAATTCATAACATATTTAGGAAATGCAACTCCTAAAATAACAGGGAAAGTCAGTTTCACGAATAAACAATATTCGCGAGAATATATGGTTACAAGAGAGAAAACTAACCTGTACATAATAACAATATATGTGGCATGGAAATAAAAGTTCGCAGATGAAATTAATTCAAAGTTCTTCATTTCACCAATGCTATACAACCCACGAGATGAGACTCATAGCCGAGGCAGATTTTGCCAACTAACAATTATCCAGCTGCACAGCTGAGCTACTGGGCCAACCGTTTTTTAATTATGTTGCTTTTTTGGTTCAGGGTATCCTGAAACGTGTATTCACAGTGACATTTCGATATCAGTTTTTGACTAGAATGCAATACCATCTCTGCTTACTATGTGCGTGGTGGAAAAAGTAACAATTAATATATTAACGGTTTCACAAAGCTTGTAAAATTTTATGTGTTATATGTGTCATGACCGCCCCCGTAGCGCAGTGGTACCGCGCCTGCCTCTGGCACGGAGAACCCAGGTTCGAACCCCCGTACCAGCATGGGGATCTTTTCCCCCACTTTGAGGTCTGGCACGGGGTGCACTCAGCCTAGTTAGGTCCTTGAGAGGCTAATTGAGAACCGCGCCTGCTTCTGGCACGGAGAACCCAGGTTCGAACCCCCGTACCAGCATGGGAATCTTTTCCCCCACTGGGAGGTCTGGCACGGGGTGCACTCAGCCTAGTTAGGTCCCTGAGAGGCTAACTGAGAACCGCGCCTGCCTCTGGCACGGAGAATCCAGGTTCGAATCCCCGTACCAGCATGGGGATCTTTTCCCCCGCTGGGAGGTCTGGCACGGAGTGCACTCAGCCTAATTAGGTCCCTGAGAGGCTAACTGAGAACCGCGCCTGCCTCTGGCACGGAGAATCCAGGTTCGAATCCCCGTACCAGCATGGGGATCTTTTCCCCCACTGGGAGGTCTGGCACGGGGTGCACTCAGCCTAATTAGGTCCCTGAGAGGCTAATTGAGAAGCTAGTTGAATAAAAAAGCTTCGACTCCAGGTCGCGAAGGCCGCATAAAGGACTTGGGGCGCTGATCACGTCCCACCCTTCAGTACTGCACCCCAATCATGACGCCTGTTGTGGGAAGAGGCACCAGCTGCTCAGTCAGCCTTGGCCCGCAAAAGGCTCTTGCGATAGGGGTTAGTTTAGGTAGTTTATATATCCTGTGTTATATCCTGAGTATTTGGTAGAAGTTCAAAGCAATCAGTAGGAAACTAGATTTTGGGATATTCACAAATGCATTGCCTTAAATAATTGGGTTTTTAATGCCTCCTGTAAAAGTCATTTGTTACCCTTCTCTTAACTGCATTTGTAGTTGAGTTAGTTAAAGCAGTTCTGGTAATTAGCTCCGGGATACATATGAAGGAAGGTTTTCCACACAGAAAGGAGAAAAAAAATCCAGCCTCTGAGAAAGAAATATGTACACACACACACACACACACGCGCGGAGCGTTTGACTGAGTTAGCGACATCAGAAAACGTGCACCGAGTGGGTTCATTATTTAATTAGAGTGCACGTACATACGGTGCCGGTGCTCGACAAACATTGCCGAATGCTGTGGCGACAGTGTTTATTCTCCGGGTGCCCACAGTGTAAATATTCCTCCGGTACAGACAAGTGTAGAGCGCCATGCCTAATTACCGTCACTGTAACTCTCTCAGAAAATGAGGTGGGCTCATAAGAGGGTCCTTTGTATACACTGCCGAGCTGGGGAACGTGCTACAATCCACTTAATATCTTAAACAACCGGATTATAGAAACATGGGCCTACAGCAAGCCGTTCTACTCCCCCAATCGGACTCCATCAAACACACTAATTAAAATATTCCGTTTTCATAAATATACCTAAGATAAGTGCCATTTTTTTACTTTCTCTACTACGTTTAGTGATGTAGAAGAAGTATTGTATTCCACCCAAAAATTCGATGTCGAGGTTTCAATGGAAATATATATTTTGAGGCCCTCTGAATCCAAAAAAAGCATTTTTAGAAAAAGGTTCGTGTCTGTGTCTGTCAGTCTGTCGACAGTATAACTCAAAATCGAAAGTTCGGTTAAAAATCAAAGTTGGTATTTAAGTTTAATGTCTTTCAAGGATGCGACACGAAGATTTTTAAGAAAATTCCTCCACCCTAAGCTACCCTTTGCATGCAACATTTTTTATTTTCCTTAAAATAGCTCTAACGATTTTGATTAAAATGTCATATGTTTGAGGAATTTGTATAAAAGATGAAATGTAGATTTTGAATTTTCTGGCTATAGCCTATGTAGTCCTGTTTACTCTGCATGACTTTTGCCTAACTGGTAAACCGTAAGAGATAGACCAATTCTAACTATACAAACAATGTACATCTTACTAAAACACAATTTATGTCTAAATAAAATTTTTTGTTGAGTGAACCATTTCGGAGACATTCCTCGTTGTTTGTGTAACTTTTTGAGAACTTATACTTCTATTAAATGGAACATCGCTATTCATTTTTTAAATGTTAACGGAATTTCAAAGATTCAAAATATTTGACTACCGCTCAAAGCCTACTGTATTCCCATATTCCCGTTGCACGTGCAAGAAAACGAGCAATAAAATAATTGCTGCAAATGTTTATCTCAACTAACACGAAGAAGATAGAGGAATAATAGTTTGTAAGAATGGTTAGCACAAGAGTAGAGAAAGTAATGTGAGTGCAGCACATCAGATTTTTAGCTATTGTTACTTATAATTTAAAATGATATTAACTGTATAGAGACTTTCATCGCTAACTGTGAAGCAAATATGTACGGATGAGCTACACGCATATATCTTATATTCACAACTGACGTTACATTCACATGAATTTCTCTACCACTATCATTTATAAGCATACAGATTGGAAGGCAGTGCTTCAGCCATGCCTTAACCAGGGATTCTACATGAGTGTAACAATAATGTCAAATACAATTATTGTCAATAAAGAACGGTTTCTCCGAAAAAAATAAATTGTTTCAAATATTTGGAGCCATCTAGCTTCTTGATGAATGGATATAAATGTTTCATTATTTCACTAACTGCTGCACACACATTGTGTGAACAATACTGTAAAATCTTTTCATTTCAAGTTGAATGAATTTAGTCACAATTTACTGTTAACATTATGTTGCCAAATATCTCTTAGAAATTAAGCCTTACATGCGATTTTAGCATCAAATTGTGGCTAAATTCATTCAAGTTAAGATAGAAATATATTACAGCATTGTTTGCACAATGTTTGTGCGACAGTTACGTAAATAAAATACGTTTAGTATATCCATTCGTGAAGAAGCTACATGGCTCCAAATATTTTACGCCAATTTTTTTTCGGCGAAATTGTTCTTTATTGATAATAATTGTATTGGACATATTTGTTACATTCCTAATTTAGAATTCTTGGTGAACGTATGACCGAAGCAGTACCCGGTGTACCTAGGTTCTACAATCTACTCTTACAAATGCTTATTATTTCATTTATAACACATGTACACCCGCGGACAAAAACAAATGAGTCACATCTGGAACGTCAGGCTACTTTAAGGCACAGAGCAAGTCCATGCGTACCAAATAACTTGCAGTTTTCAACAAGTAGATACGTCTGAATGTCTGTCTATCTGTCATGTATGTTTGTATGTATGCATGTCTGTATGTATGTATGTAGGCGTGTGTCTGTGTGTGTGTGTGTGTGTGTGTGTGTGTGTGCGTGCGTGCGTGTGTGTGTGTGTGTGTGTGTGTGTGTGTGTGTGCGCGCGTGTGTGAATACGTTCCAGACATAACTCATTTTTTGTCCACGGAGATACATAACAGATAGAGTAGATATTTCATTCCACCCAAAAATTAGACACAAAGAATTCACTACAAATACACGTTTTGAGGTCTCCTTAATTCAAAAAAATCTATTTGACAAAGGTCCGTGTGTACCTATGAGTGTATGCTTTGTTTGTGTGTGTGTGTGAAGAACAACTCAAATCCGAAACGTCGGTTACCAAACTTGGTATTTAAGCTCAAAATCTTCGAAGGCATAAACTTCATAGAATAGCATATAGATATATCAAATAGGAAAAGCATATACATTAGCAATATACTAAAAAAAAAAAAAAAAAACAATGGCGTTAAAAGCATTCATCCATTTCGATGTAAAATAGTTTTAGGAAATGGTATAGTTGAACAATTCTCAAAATTTAATTTCCCGGAGTTTGAGGTAATATACGAGCAGAAACAGACATTGAAAAGAAAAAAAAAAAAAAAAAAAAAAAAAAAAAAAAAAAAAAAAAAAAAAAAAAAAAAGAACCAAATAGCTACATAGCAGGTAGAAAATCTTCGAAGGTTGCGACATAAAGGTTTTCGTGAAATTATCCCCAAATAAAACTACGCTTTAGCTGGAAATTTTGTCGGAAATTCTAGTTTTCTCAAAAATAACCGTAAACATTTTTATTACACAGCCCATGTTTAAAATATTTTCATGCCTGATGAAATGTTTTGTGATACTAGTCTCTGAAGTCATGCCCATTCTAGATGATCTGTCCCTAACTGGTAAAACGTAAGAGATAGACAAAATCTTATTATACAAAAATTCAGATCTCATTAATACACTTAATTTATGTACAATTATTATTATTATTATTATTATTATTATTATTATTATTATTATTATTATTATTATTATTATTATTATTATTATTATTATTATTAATTTTTTTTTTTTTTTTTTTTTTTTTTTTTTTTTTTTTTTTTGTGGAATGAACTATTTTGGAGATATTCCTTGTTATTTGTGTGAACTTGTAATACGTATATTTTTCTTAAATGGAAGGTCCATATTCAGTTTTTATGCCTAAGCTGGGCAAGAAAAATGGAATTTCAAAGCCTTCATATAGCAACCAGCTTTCTATCACTCAAAACTTACTGTAAGCCAGGACAAGGCGTTTCTTTGGTTTTCACGATATTACTATAAGGATTAGTAATTATACTTATTATTTGGTGACATATATGCATATTTCTTGTTTAGAAGCTTACAGGAAAAATTAATTACGACTTATTGAAACGTATTCATTGTGATGGTTTTGAAATGGCGATATTTACGTTTACCACATTTTCTAACCTTATCTTATATATTTTAACCATCAATTCTTCTATATACGTAAATATATTCCGCCCAACTTGGAAACGGCTCTAACGATTTCGATCAAATTTTGTATTCAGAGAGGGATTTGCTTATTAAGTTTATCTACATAGTTGTAATTCCTGAAAAAACACGATTTTACGCGTAACAGTCACAATTAGTCCAAACATTATTTTGGCCATAATTTCTCTGTTAATGGGTCAATTTCAACAAACAAGCCGGGATATTAAAGGTCTCGTCACGGAAACGGCTCCAACAATTAAGATGAACATTTATATTTAGTTAAAATTTTGCTTTTCAAGTTTATCTAAATAAGTATCTTCTCCCAAAAACACGATTAAAAAAAGAGGAAAAGAAAACCCGAGCGAAGCTCGGTCGCCCAGATACTATTAATGAAAAGATATACGTAATTGTCATGACAGGCAACAAACTAGGGAATTAATTCTTGACCTTACAATTCGATTTGAAAAAACAAAAACGTAGACCAAATTAAGGAGGTTGATAAGGAGAAACGTTAAAGTTTGAGCCTTGAATTCCTTATTTAAGAGACAAATACAAAATTTTAAATCGGGAAGTTATTGGTCACCTTTTGTTGCTCGTGGAGTGATTACTAAATTGACTGTCTATATGAGCCGACGTTTTCAATTGCAATTAAGTGTTTCAAAAGAAATTGGTTTAGAAATTGTCCGTGGTTCTTTGTACATTTTACACAATTATCTGTATACTATACTAAGTTAAATAAATAATTCTAAGATGGCCAGTTGTCCTATTTCCCAATTTGATAAGAATTTTATACATCATTACAGTTTATCTCTCAAATATTTTTACATTATATGATTTTTTATCCATTATCATTCACATTTAAAATTGTCTTTTTCTACATATCTATTAGCAGGCGTGTGTTTATGAAAACTCTAAAATAGGACAACTATCTAACTACTACATTTTCTCTTATATTCCCCTTGCACATACCAGAATACTAGCAATAATTTCTGCAAATGACTGAGTTGAAGATAGAGGAATAAGTGTTTGTAGGAATAGTTGGTACAAGAGTAGAGAATTTCATGTGAGTGTAACACATCAGATTTTTTAATGCACCATCTGCTCCATGTACATTACATTTTGTGCTATGCTCCTGGAATGTTCCCAGCATGTGCTTATTTTATGTGAATTCAACTTTAGTCTTTGGATTTAAAATCTGAAAGTTTGTTTAGTTTTATAAAAATTAAGTACGCGAAATAGCTTAAATATTTTCTCTGTCCATCAAAGCAAAGATTTTAAATATTTTAAAAGTAATTCTTTTTTGTTCGCACCAAAGATTCATGATGTTTGTTGGGCAGTTGGAGTTTATAAAATAATACAACTGTTATTATTTATTTATACCAACAAACTTACTGCTGGTTTTTAAACACACAAGCCGTGTGTGGGCAAAGTGGAAGATCCGTGGTTGAAATCCCGGCTATGACATTGAATTTTTCAGTTTCTGATTCAACCTCTTAATAAAACTTTTGTTATATTTTATGATGCTCTTTGAATATTTTGAATACTAAGCAATTTGTGTATTGTAAGTAAATTGAATAAATAATTCTCTTCAAACTATAAAACTGGTTCTGATGAAACTTTGTGTGGTAGTTGAAACACCCTTAAGAAACATAAACACCCTTAAATGTACAAAGTATTGACTTAATAAATAAAATATATAGAACATTCAAATTTCAGCCCCAGGGTTCCTTAAAGGAGGACTTGTTTCTGTGCTGTTTATACTATTTTTAGTAGTACGCTGCTATCAATATTTTGCTTGAAAATCAGTTGTGAATACTCAAATTGGTTCCTAAACGATAACAAAGCATTCGTTTGTCAAAAAGATATATTAATTGATTTTTTGCGTTTACAATAATGTATTTTACAGTGTGGTCGGTAACACGTGTAACGCTGATTGTGTGTCTTGAGTAATTAAGCCTTCATGTTTCAGCATGGTAGTTCATGAAAATAACAATAGTAACAATGACGCTGTCGTCTAGCTATTGTTTCATTATACAAATTGCATATTATTATTATTTTAATTTGCCATTGCATAAATATTTGGATTGCTGAGTGCTATCGTCGGTTATGTTGTGGCCAATGTGAATACGCGCGCGTGTCCCCCCCCCCTCCCCGGTCCCCTTCACAACAAGTTTATCGCATAACTCACACACGTAATGAAATGCCGTGGTTTTGTATGATAATTTTTACCTGCGTTCGAAGTGAGGGACATTTACAACGATGTACAACGTTAATGGAGGAAAGGGGACACGGCCACGCACAAAACGCTTTCTGCTTCAATCATAAAACACAATTTATCGCATGGGCACACCAAATCATCCTGGCTTGTTCCACCATTTGTAGGAGTGCAATATTACATATGCACAATAATATGCGCAGAGAGTGAGGGGGATTTTAGCACCGCGCCTGGAAAATCGGCTTAAGTTACAACATATTGTGGAGAGAGGAAAAGCCAAACCCATGTTCTGTTAAGAAAGCATTATAGATTCACCGCTGAAACCACTGGACGACTGTTTGTACCACGATAATGCATTAGCACGAGACATTTGCGGATACTACAGCACATAATAATGATAATAGTGTTGAGTTTAGGGGCACGCTCACGGGAACGTCCCCTTTAACTTTTTAAGACCTGGAGCACAGAAATAGCTTTTATTTAGGTATACTAAAAGGCAGAAAACCATATATTAATGGCCCTTATAGTAAAGGCGATTAATTTTATTAGATATTTCGTCTATTTATGGGGCCTTTTTTTACTTTCTCTACTGGTAAGTAGAGGAAGTATTGTATTCCACCCAAAAATTCGATGTCGAGATTTTACCGGAAAATTTATGTTTTGAGGCCCCCTGAATTAAAAATAAAAGTTTTTAAAAACAGGTCCATGTGTGACAGACTGTCTGTCTGTCTGTCGGTCTATCTGTGGATAGCATAAATCAAAAACGAAAATTGGGTTAAAAACCAAAGTTGGTATTTCAGTTTAATGTCTTGCAAGGATGCGACTCGAAGATTTTGAAGAAAATAGCGCCACCCTAAACTACCCTTTACGTGGAAAGTTTTTCGAAAATTTTAAATTTCTTGAAAATGGCTCTAACGATTTTGGTTAAAATTCCATATGTTTAAGATATTTTTATGACAAATGAAATGTACATATATTTTGAATTTTCTGGCTATAGCCCCTGTAGTTCTGTTTATTCTGGGGAATTTAATGTCGTACTGGCAAGTTGGCCATGGTAGCTTAGTGGTTAAAGCAACTGCTCGATAACCGGAAGAGCCGTGGATCAAATCCCGGCTATGGCATTGAAGTTTTCCGTCCTGATTCCACCTCTTAAACTTTGCCCACACACGGCTTTGTGTTTAAAAACACCAGCAGTAAGCTTGTTGGCATAAATAAAATAGATAAATACAGTTTTAGATTTTCAAATTACAATAAATTAAAAGCCTAATGTCAACGATATTTAAAAAAGTCAGTGAAGAAGTTTCCCGTTTTCAGCTTTAGAAAATATGGTCACATTATTTTAAGTGTCAGTTATAATCTTTTGCAAACGTGCCGGATTATCGACACGCACAGTATCATGGAAATCGTTCCACATCTGAATGTGAAATGAATTGTAAGATTACACAGTATTTCTCATTCCCAGCAAATTAAAAGATTAACTTGAGAGTAATAATGAAAATGGCAGAATTGGTGAAAGTAAAGAAAAAGAGTGAAAATTAAATCGCGTGTTTTGAAAATGTGCCATTCACATGTGGGCTTACTTTCGGAAATAGCGTTGGTTCCAATCTCCTTGACCCTGGGACAATGGGACAAAAAGATTTCTTTATTAAGAATGACTGATTGAAAGTGAAAAACAAGAAACTTGCATGCAAAATTTGTAAAAAGAAGTTGAGACACTGAGCCAGAAGGAAGTAAACAAGGAACGAATATTTCGCGACACTGGTCCACAATTTCAGGATCATGCTTTGGAGAAAGCAAAACTGTCAAGATGACATCTCTCCGAAAGAAATTCTTCTTCTTCTTCTTCTTCTTCTTCTTCTTCTTCTTCTTCTTCTTCTTCTTCTTCTTATTATTATTATTATTATTATTATTATCATCATCATCATCATCATCATCATCATCATCATCATCATCATCATCATCATCATCATCATCATCATCATCATCATCATCATTATTATTATTATTATTATTATTATTATTATTATTATTATTATTATTATTATTATTATTATTATTATTATTATCATTATCAACCTGATTGCCCTCCCCTTATGTAGGACTTACACCCCCTAGGACTTACAAGCCTGTGCCTAGGGTCAGACGCCTGTCGGGGAGCACAAGAACCTATGGATCGAACAGTGTGAAGACCTGGAAGCGGGTGGTCAGCCAAGCACCAGGTGTGATAGTGAGGAAGAGGATGATATGAAATGGATGAATGGAAAGGTTATGATTGAGCAATTGGTGGAATGGGTAAACCGCAGAATCCGGAGAAAACCCGCCCAGACGTCGCTTCGTCCATCACAAATACCACATGCGGTTTCTTGGGATCGAATTCGAGCCACCTTGGTGATAGGCCGCCTGAAAGAAATTCTTTAAACATAAAGAAGGTTTAGCCCTTCTGCTTTGAAAATATTTTATGCAACAATTGAAAATGGTTTGGAATCCATTTTTGTTAAATCACTCGAGAATGCCGCCAAAGTTGCCAAAAAGGATAAATCGTCTAAGGAGCAATTGATACGTCACGAAAGTTAAACAATCAGCTGATTATCTTAATTGGTTATCATTGAAGCAACTGATATTTTCCAAAATTTGATTCAAATAGAAGGCGCAACAGCTAAAGCTATATTTAATGCTTTCTTTTAATGAATGTCTCATTTCTATCGTAAAACTGGCGTGGCAGTTGTGTGCAATTACATTGCTGAAACAAACCATTTTCCACAGATTTGAAGTTGACACTCTGCCATGTATAACCTCGGCCACTATTGTTGATCTTATTTTCCTTCAGAAATCAATCATGTTAAAACTTTTGCAGATAAGCTGTACACCTTCTACCATCAGTCGTCCAAATATTCCAGATAACTAAAAAGACATGAAGAAAAATTAGAACCCCTAATTCTTGAATTTGGTCGAGTCTTGGGCATTTTAGAAGTGTTTCAGCAATTGTGACACACTAGTTTCACATGTGACTTGCTAAGAGTGAGTTGACCAGGGACAACACTAACACGGAAATGTATGGATATCTTCTAATGAACACCACCAGTACAAACCTTGTTTTGGACCTGGCTTTAATGCGCGCTGCACCACAGGAGTTGTCTGACCATTGTTTACAACTGCAGGCTCGTAATATGAGCCTTCATACTGCTATCATGTTGAAGCTCTCAGAGGAAGAACTTCTGTTCACTGGTCGACAAGATTTTTTTCACAAGAAATCTGAATAGTGAATCTAGTGCATTTTTTCATCCTGAATTCAGATATGTAGTCAGAATTTTCCCATCAGGCATAGTTTTTCTGTGAAAGCTACTTTTCAAAATATGATTTTAGCGTTTTCTTTGACCTGTCATAGGAACCTTTACCTCATTTGTAGCTATTTTACTCAAGCCATATTTATTGAAATTATCTGTAATATCACGCTGAAGCACCACAAAACAAGACTGTGCAGGTTCATTCATGTTTAGACATGCTCAGACCTGTCTGGCATTGTGATGTGTCAGTATTGAGCTGACTGTGACATTGTTCACTAGTGAAATGTTTCCTTCCTTTCTGTTTAGAAGTGTATTGTGTATGTTGTGCATGTTGTATTTCAGTGCTTAATGTTTTCATCATGCCAAGAAAGTGTGTAAATCATGCAGATAATTTCTGCTATATTTGTGGTGAGATGACCTTCAAGTCTCAGAGGCGAAATATGACCCCACTTGTAAAGAAGTGTAATCATCTTTACTTTGGCTGTTAAGTTGGTGATTTTGATAAGAGCTGGGCCCCAAATACATGCTGTGTTTCGTGTGTTAGACTGCTGACTGGGTGGAAAAATGGTACACATGATATGCCATTTGCAATTCCCATGATTTGGAGGGAACCGAAGGATCATTCAACTGACTGTTATTTTTGTTTGACAAATATTAAAGGAATCACATCTAAAACAAAATATATAGTTAAGTATCCGAATTTGCAATCTGCATTGAGACCTGTCTTACACAGTGAAGAGTTCCCCGTACCAGTATATGTAGATACAACCTTAAGTGATAACTCTGATTCTGACCTAACTGAAACTCAAAATGATTCAGATGAAAATAAAAATGATCTTACATATGAAGCCAGTAGCTGTTCATCAGAACCATACTTTCCCAATCAGCAAGACCTTAATGACCTGATTCGGGATTTAAATCTGTCTAAACTGCAAGCTGAAGTTTTAACTTCCAGACTCAAAGGGTGGAACTTACTCCAAAAAGATGTAAGAATAAGTAGTTATCGTAGCCGCCATGGTGTTTTCAAAGAATACTTCTCTGAAGAATATGGTGTTGTGTTTTGTAATAATATTTGTTCACTTATGGTAACTCTTGGGCATCAACACCGACCAGATGAGTGGCGATTGTTCATAGACTCCTCTAAAGTAAGTTTGAACGCTGTGCTGCTACATATTGGCAATGAACTTCCATCAATACCAGTAGCGCATGCCGCTATGAAAGAGACATATCAAAATATGTAACTAATTTTAGAGAAAATACAATATGGAAAATATGAATGGAATATCTGTGGTGATTTAAAGGTCATTGCTTTATTGCTTGGTTTGCAACTTGGGTTCACCAAATTTTGCTGTTCTTTTGTGCGAGTGGGACAGCAGAGATAAGTCTCACTACGTTAGAAAGTCATGGCCAAAACGTGAATCTCTTCTCCCTGGCCAGAAAAATGTGGCATGTGTCCCTTTAGTGAATCCTGAAAAAATATTTTTACCTCCATTGTATATTAAGTTAGGAGTTATGAAAAATTTCGTCAAAGCTATGGATAAACTTTCTGATGGATTCTTGTACTTGAAATCGAAATTCCCCAAAGCCAGTGGTGCTAAATTGAAAGAAGGAGTTTTTATAGGACCACAAATCCGATCATTAATGGCTGATGAACATTACGAGGGACTTAAATCCACTGGAGAGAGCAGCCTGGCAGTCTTTCAAAAGTTTATGTTGCAATTTTCTTGGAAACCATAAAGCAGAAAACTATCGTGACATAGTGGCTGATCTTCTGCATTCTTATAAAGCTATGGGATGCAACATGTCTTTAAAAATTCACTTCTTGCACTCTCACTTGGACTTCTTCCCCGAAAACCTTGGAGCTGTCAGCGATGAACACAGTGAGCGTTTTCATCAGCAAATTTCTACGATAGAGAAGAGGTACCAAGGCAAGTGGAGTTCCAATATGCTGGCTGACTACTGTTGGACTAAAATGAGAGACATTCCAGATGCAAAATATACCCAAAAATCACTATCTACCACTTTCTAGGTAAGTCAGAATCAGTAGTTATAATTTTGAGTTAGATAGCTAGTTACGGATTTTTTAGAATATTATAAAAATTCAAATGAATATCACACAAAACTCCTGCCCGATGCGGACAAACTGTAATTATATTTGAATTCAGCACGAAAAATACTTTTAGAATCTGTTATTTTAATTCTTGTGAAAGAGAAAAAGTTAATTTTTGTAGACCAGTGTTACTTTTGCGTACCTGCTAAAGTGTAAGATATACACAAAGTCTTACTTCATAAAACTGTAGATCTCTGTAAAACACAAAGTTTATGTCAAATGTATTTTTACTGTTATTGTTTTGAATTTTGAAATATTTATACTTTTCTGAAATGAGAGATCGTTATTCGTTTTTTCCTCCAGCACATGTAAAGAGAACCTAATTTCAAAGCCAACACATAGAGGCCAGCTCTTTTCAGGTTTGGCTACCTGAATCCTAGTAGAAATTATTGTGCCATAAAAGAAAATCAGTATTCTTTCAAATGTTTGTGTTCGTCTTCATTTAAAAGCACTGGCAATACAATAGCTAAGTACTTCAAATTTTCGAGTTTCTAAACAGTTGGTCATACTACAGGTTCAGTTATGATATCTAGAAATTACTGCTGCATCCCGTTGGCTAGAGCGTATGCTGAATAAATCCTGTAAGACTGGTTCAAATTCCCACTTAAACCTACTGTATTTCGAGATTCTTGTGACCTACGACGATAAAGTCATTTGCCTATCTAGACTGGCGTGAAAAAATAGAGCGGGGTGGCTCAGGCGGTAACGTATATGGTCCACCTTCGGGAAGTCGCTGGTTCGATCCTATTGGTCGACCTTCCTGACCCATGGGTTTTTTTCGGAAGTTTCCCCGGGTCGTCAGGCGAATACTTGGAAGGATTTCGATTTCCTCCGAATTTCCTGTCAGTCCATTAATCATTCCATTTTTCCCTTCATCCCGGTAGGTTTCTTTCAGGGTTGGAGCCGTCGGCGAGCGTTGCGGCAACAGCACATCAGGGGGAACAACAGCGCTCTGGAAATGACTTCCCCCGGCTTGAAAGGCGAGACACTCTTTCCGGCCCCCCATGGGGGGGTATAAGCCCTAGGGGGGGGGGACCGGATTTAAGCCAAACTCCACCGGGATGCTTCTAACTGGGAAATAGAGCGACCCTCCCAGATGCTCTGTCGTGGTAAAGTTCCGAGCGCGTTTAGGATCCATTTGGCTCATCCACCCTCCCCGGGGGTCCCCAGTAAAGAGACACCCAAAAGATCGCCCTTCAGTCGAGGTGCTAAGTCCCCCTCTACAACTTGTCATATTCCTTACGTCAACGTGAAGTAGATACAAGAGTAAGCGATTTTAAGAATAGTTTGTGAGTAGAGAAGACTATGTGAATGCAAAACACTATTCTTTTTTTTTTTTTTTTTTTTTTTTTTTTTTTTTTTTTTTTTAGAAAAAAAAGAAGAAAGAAAGTGTGTTTCTGTCGGTTAAATACCAAATTTGTCATTTAGCTTAGCGGACAACAATGCATGTAGTATGTTATCCACTGATTTATAATATTTCTGTACTCAGTACGAGTATATTTTATGAAACTATTATTGTTATATACAGGTTCGTTTCTGTACTCATAAGTCCCACATCTCATATTCGTGAACTGAGTTTCAGATGATCGCCGTTGAATTTGTTTTCATTACTGTGGTAATGACTAATAGTAGAAAATATTGAAATAAACATAAGATTTGCGATTCAAATGGATGAACCGCTGGGTGCGTCTGATGTTGTTGGTCTACTTATGCTATATCTTCTGTATTTTGACGTTAAAAAGGATGGTATTACCTATGGAATACCAGGATATAAACAACAATTAGATTATAGAACGGGAGAGGATATTGCATTTTTTGATAATTTCATAAGATTAAAGTTAAATCTGTCATGACACTGGTGTGCAAGTTTGTCCACAGATGGTGCAGCTTCATTGACAGGAAAAAATGTTATTTTAGTCGTATTCGCGAAATTAGCTTTAAAATAATTTGGTAACATTACTTTATACACAGAGAAAATTTGAAAATAACTCCTGATTAACACGAAACATTGAACATTGCTATAAAATTAGTCAATTTAATAAACGCATGTGTACTGAACTCCTGTATTTTCAAAAGAAATATGCTCCTGAGAATATACACGTGTTTTATAAGAAAGCTTCACTTTGTAATAATTGCGTTATTAAAGGTAATACTGCAGCTTTTCCAACTGTGATGGATCATAGTGACCAAATGAAGTTACTGTCAATTGCTGATGGACCTTTGGAAATGATCAAATCCTACCTACAAAATCTCCCGTTACAATATTACAAATACTTAACAAACTGAGAAAAATGTAAGTATGGATCACAAATGCGTTTTGCAGCACCGCCACAATTTCTCTGATCTTCCCATAAAATTAACAGAAAATTGTTTGGATATGTCCGTTTACAGTTTACTGAAAATAAATATTGAAAACATGTCATTTTGTGATTCTGGCATTATGCACGCAAAGAGTACACTAAACTTCATGACAATGTTTCTTCCATTCCCCTATACTTATTTGTTTGATCTGCATTGATAGCGATAAAAACGAAACAAAAAAGCGAGTGGAAACCAGAATCACCTTGTTACTGGCATTAACGAAAATTCAGTCGAAAACTCAAAGCAGTAACAAATAAGGAATATCTCGGAACTGATTAAATCCGCAAATAAATTTGACACAAAGTGTGAGTATTTACAAAACTAATTTTTTTTTTGTACAGTAAGATTTTCTATGTCTTAGGTTTCATCTCCAAAAAACATTTTCAGGCAAGTGTGTGTGTGCGTGTGTGTGTGTGCGTGTGTGTGCGTGTGCGTGTGTGTGCGTGTGTGTGTGTGTGTTTGTGCGTGTGTGGTTGTGTGTGCGTGTGCGTGTGTGTGCGTGTGTGTGCGTGTGTGTGCGTGTGTGTGCGTGTGTGCGTGTGTGTGCGTGTGTGTGCGTGTGCGTGTGTGTGCGTGTGTGTGCCTGTGTGTGTGCGTGTGTGTCCGTGTGTGTGTGTGTGCGTGTGTGTGTGTGTGTGTGCGTGTGTGCGTGTGCGTGTGTGTGTGTGTATTGGTTCTGAGAACAAATTAAGCCAAAAAGGAAAAGTCGATTAAATAGCAAACTTGATAATTAAAAGTCATGTCTTCCAACAATACGACACAAACTTTTTCAACAAAATCCTGCAACTTGAACCACCCTTTAATTGCAACATTCTTCGCAATGTTGGATTTTCTCAAAAATGGCACAAACTATATTCATTAAATTACCATGTGTTTAAGATATTTTCATAGCAAATGAAATGTGTACTTTGAATTATTAGGGAATGGGCTCTGAAGTCATCTTTATTTTGAATCACTTTTGTGTATCTGGTAAACCGCAAGACAGACAAAGACTTAGTAGATAAAAATATACATCTCTTTAAAGAACACCCAAATGTGTCAAATGAGTTTTTTCTGGAGTAAACTGTTTCTGAGATATTTCTTGTTATTGGTATGAATTTTGAATTTTTATACTTTTGTCAGTTGTAAAGTCATTCGTTTCTTCCTCCTGGACATGTAAAGAAAACGTAATTTCAAAGCCATTACAGAGCTACCAGCTCTTAACACATTTGACTATCACTTAAGCCTATTGTATTCCCAGATTCTCACGCCTACAAGGAAATGTATAATAAAACCGTTTCTACAAATGTTTATCTGGATTAACATGGCGTAGATAGAGGAATAAGCGTTTGTACGAAGTTTGAGTAGACAAAGTTGTGTGAGTGCAGAATACCACACGCTTTAAAAGGTCTGTGTGTCTGTCGATTAAGTATGAAATGTATCATTTAAATTCAATATCTTCCAAAGATGTGAAACAAAATGTGGAAGAAAATCCCCTACCACTACTACATGCATAAAATATTTTCACAACCAATAACTGTTTTCTGAGAATAGTCTCCGAGGCCCACTCCCTTCAGCTGTTTTTGTAGAATTTTGTGTGACTAGTACACCATAAGAGGGAGACAAACTCTTACTCCACAAGAAATGTAGATGTGTCTAAAAAAAACCATGATTATTCCAAAGAACCTTTTTGTGGCAACAGCCACCCCATCTTCATTCCACCAATTGCTCCATCATCACCTTTCCTCTCATTAGTTTCACTTACATTTCATATCTTCGTCTTCCTCACTCTCATACCTGGTTACGGGGCCGCGCCGTAGCTGAGTGGTTAGACCATTCGCTTCTCACCAAAGAGGCTCGAGTTCGATCCCAGGTAACCGCATGTGAGATTCGTAATGGACGAAGCGGCGCTGGGGCGGGTTTCCTCCAGATTCTCCGATTTCTACCGGTTCCAAAACACATTTTTTATTTCGTGACTACCTACTTTGAATAAATTTAGGTAAATTCCGCCTAAAACAAAACATTTTCCCTATAATTGATTCTATGTTTAGTAAATTTTAACTCATTGTAATTAATTTATGTACTTATAGACCGATCAAATTACAAAATTCTAGGTAACTTGCAGTCTAAATTTAGATTTGAGGCTGTAACCTTAGCATTTAGATTATTACATAATTTTACATATTTTGTCGATATTACATATTTCATTACATATTTTGATGTTTTTTGTTACATAAATATGTACATATTTCGCACCTTGATATTACATAAAACTCCGGGCTCTTGTGATGACTTTCAAATTCAGTGCTCTTCACAGGACCAGCAGAATAAAATTAAATAAAGAAGGGTAACGAATTACTGTTTGAGAAAAACATAAATACCAGAAAATTCAAACCAGTAACAAGGAATATTTCGGAAACGGTTAACGCCACAAACAAATTGATTTACAGTAACTGAAATACCCGGTGTTTGCCGTGGTTTGACGATTCTATCCCTGCAGCCTTTAGACTTACTTGGATATTATAAGGAAGGCAAAAAAAAAAAAAAAAAAAAAAAAAAAAAAAAAAAAAAAAAAAAAAAAAATAAACACACCGGGACAACACTATGCAAAACAGCATTGAACAACCGCAAATACTACAGGAAACAAGTGACTAGAGAGAGCTGTGTGAATGTAAGACTTTGCATTTCTATGCCAATCTTAGAGAAAATTGTATGCATGCTTTGTAGCAGAGCGATTAGAGAAAGAAATGTGATTGTGTTTGATAAAAGAAACGTCAGTAAACATATCAAACATTAGGAACTTGTATAGGTTGTGTGTAGAAGAGGGAGTAGAGAAACAAATGTGACTGTTTTTCATAAAAGAAAACCGAGTAGAGAAAACTCCGTGAATGTAATGCGTGACATTTCTATTTCAGTCATAGAAAATTGTATGAATTGTATATTGAAGAGTGAGTAGGGAAGGATATGTGAATTTAATTCTTAAGCGAAAGGCGAGAAGAAAGAAAATCATGTGAATGTTATGTCTTATATTAAAATGGATATAATAGCAACATTTTCCACGAAGAATACAGAAACATGACTAATATGGAGATGATCGGCCAAGCGGTTTATGTGTTACGTAGAAGAAAAGTGAGTATTAAAAGTCATGTGAATGTTACGTTGTATAGTAAAATAGCATAGAAACCTTTTCCATGAAAAAATACTTGCATGCACCGAATTTCACAGTGATCAGTCAATGGTGTTACGTATTACGTAAAAGAAAAGCGAGTAGAGAAACCCATGTGAGTACAGTAAAATGGATAGCATAGAAACCTTCTCCATGAAAAAAATACACATATGTGCCGAATTTCACAGTGATAAGTCAAGAAAGAATAGAGGACAAATATGCAAAGTGGCATCTCCCATAGAAAACTAGCAATTTCGATTTTTTTAAAAATATATACATTCATCATTAGCGAATAGTTGTAAAATATTTCAAAAGGGAAGTCATGGTCGCTACATGGGTTGGTGCCACCTTATATACCGTGGCTTAGATTCGCTGAACACATACGAACAGTGTGTTAATATTGTCTATTTATAGCGGTTACCCTGTAGCCTCGGACCTCCCCACTCAGTTACTAGGCCGGCCGCTGTTATATACTAACGCAATTTCAGTGTAGTATCCGTGAGAGTTTAGAAAGTTCACTTCTTATAAATTAACACGCACATGTTTTTACACCAGTTTTCCATCATAGGTTAACACTAATATTTTTTAAACTTTTGATGATAAATCTGATGCGTCACGTTAACATTAGCTCCTTTATCCTGTTTACTTTGTCTACTACGTATAGTAAGTAGGGGAGGTATTGTGTTCCACCTGAATATTCGGTACCGTAATTTCACCAGAAATACAGTTTTTCACAGCCCCTAAAACAAAACAAGCATTTATCGGGGAAAAAAAAGCTCTGTGTGTGTGGGGGGGGGGGGGGGGGTGTGTGTGTATGTTTGTGTGTGTGCAATCGCGCGCGTTCGTGTCTGTTGGTCTTTCTGAGAACAAATTAACTCAAAAATGAAACGATTAATAATAAACTTGGTACTTAAAATCGATTTCTTCCAACAATGCGACACAAAATTTTTCAACATTGTTGTGTTTTCTCAAAAATGGCTCTAACGGTTTTGATTAAATTACCATATGTTTAAGATATTTTCATAGCAAATGAAATGTGTCCTTGAACTATAGGAAATAGTCTCTGAAGTCTTCTTCATTATGGATTATAATTCGACTTCCTATCGGACACAGTAATTTTACCCACAGCTATTTCCTCAGCGTAACTTCATCTCCTGTCTGCAGCACGTCATCATAACTGTCAAACACCTCTCAGAGGAACACAAGAAACACCAACAGCGAATAGAAGCCAGTGTTCAGTGTAAGGTAAATGAGGCATTTCTAGGTACATACTGTAGAACAATCTTACACGTTTCTAACATTAGTGAACTCTGCAAACAAACCTAAAACAAACTGTATCAAAATTCTAACTATACTGTAAAGCTTTCGGGATGACACATAAGATATATAAATATAGAAATATAGATATAGATAAAAAACAAAAACAAAAAAGTCAAAAACGAAAAATAGCAATTTCCAATTCAGAAAAGTATAAAAGACCTGAAAATTAAAGCGAATAGTTTGCAAATGATGAACGCCACGCAAAAATAAATGGGTGGATGGATGGATGGACGGACGGACGGGCGGGCGGGCGGTCAGACGGACGGACAGTCAGACGGACTGATGGACCGTCGGACAGACGGATGGACACAGACAGACAAGCAGACCGACAGGTAGAAAGGTAGACAGACAGAGAGGCCGACAGAGAGACAGACAGACAGAAAGGCAGACAGGTAGACAGAGACACAGAGATACAGACAGACAGAGAAACAGAGACAGAGAGACAGACAGAGGGAGAGACAGAGGGACAGACAGACGGACAGGCAGACAAAGAGGCTCACAGACAGACAGAGAGGCATGCAGGCAAGACAGAGAGGCAGAGAGACAGACAGATAGAGATAGAGAGACAGAGGGATAGACAGAGAGACAGACAGATAGAGACACAGAGACAGAGGGATAGACAGAGAGACAGACAGATAGAGACAGAGAGACAGAGGGATAGACAGAGAGACAGAGGGATAGACAGAGAGACAGAGAGAGACAGACAGGGGGAGAGACAGACAGAGGGAGAGACAGGCAGAGGGATAGACAGACAGACAGAGAAACAGACAGAGAGGTAGGTATGCAGACAAACAGACAGCCAGAGACAGAGATACAGACATTAGGCAGACTGAGAGACAGACAGAGAGACGGACAGAGACTCAGAGACTGAGAGACTGAGAGATTTACTGACAGGGAGATAGGGAGATTTAGATAAAAATAAGTAATACGAAATAAATAAAATGCTTATTTGGCTCTGTGTGCCTCGACGGATCTAACTGTTTGTGTAGTACGATTCTTTCTTAATATAAGATCCTTTGAACCTGTTAGGTCATAGCGGATGACGAATGAAATGGGGGAAATAATGCTCAAATGAGTCCAGTTTCTACAGAATATAAAAGTACCCAACATTTGTCTTTGCAGGACAAGGGAAGACCCCGATAAAGAAAAGCTTCATCCAAATGACTTACCCTATCCGAGATTCAAACTCGGAACCTCCTGAATGTGAGGCAGACACGCTACCACAGTACTAGGATAATTTTGTCTTAGGGTTTACAATTATACAAAAGTGGTTCAGAATGAAGGGATCTTCAGAGGCTATTTCCATAAAATTTAAGACATACCTACAGTTTGTCATGAAAATAGCTTAAGTATATGGTAACTTAATAGAGACATTTTCGACAAAATAAAAAATAGCGAAAAGTTATCTATATAAATTATATTGTGGTGTTGGCACGGAATATCTATACAACCTAAACGCCGAGCTGACATGCGGAAAGCATTTACGATACACCGAATGAGTAAATGCATAGTATTTTCAGTTGGGGGCATTTTCTTGAAAATGTTCGCCTCGCATCCTGGACGACAATGCAATTAAATCTAATTTCGTATTTCATCCACTCTTCTTCTTCTTCAAGTTACGTTGTTCACACACACACACACACACACACACACACACACACACACACACACACACACACACACACACACACACACACACACACACATATACACACGCAAACACACACACACACACACACACACGCACACACACAATGTTATTTGGCGGGAGAGGATTCAAGGAGTCTCAGTCATGCATTTTCGTCGAAATCTTGGTATTGCAATTTTGGATGGAATTCTTTTATTCTATTCCACAGTGCGATACGCTAAACCCATTGTATAGGGAGATGGGCATTAAGCATTATAATATAATGCAGGCCCATATATTTGAAAAGTCACAAAAAAGAAAACATCTAATATGTTGCATTCATGTGACTTTCTCAACTCTTGCACAAACTCTTTACAAACGTTAACTCTTCTATCTACTTCATAGTAATCGAGATGAAATACATAGTAATTAGTGTATTGCGTATTTCCTTGCGGTAATAATAGAAATAAGAAAATATAGTTGAGTTAACCGATAATCAACATTTTTAAGAGCTGGTTGCTATGTGATGGCATTGAAATTCCATTTTGCCTTTCCAGGACATTAAAACGGCCACCCACAAACGGCACCGTAAGTAGGTCACAACACCGCTTTGTGCTTCTACTGTGATCCTGGGAGAGGAGAGACCTGAAGAGCGTCCAGAGCCGGATGACGACGGGCGCAAGTATGCGAACTCCCTAACGTTTCAAGTTGGAACGCATCTGTCACCACTCGAACCTACCTTTAAGGGCCACCTACCTCCGGCGGTCTCTCCTGGGTTGTTCCATGCGAGATCCCTAAAACTGCCTGACTTACATGCGGGCTACCTAAAGGATATGCCTGAGTTGCGTGCGAGCTACCCTGAAGTTCATCGATCACTTCTACTGTCCGCTTTTCTTGGCAGCCTTTTAGCATTACCCAGGAGGCATCATGAGGAGGAGACTACTTAGCCTCCCATACATTATAACTGATTTATTTGGACTTTTAATACTTAACATTACAACGTTTATAAACTTAAATCAGCGCTCAATTTTCCATACAGTTATTTTAGCAACAGTTTTTGTGTTTTGTCAATTTGGCATTGGTATTTACATTTTGGGACAAACTTGAATGACACCCATTTTAAGAACTCCGTCGTTTTTTGACCACTGTAGTGTAGCAGAATTTGTTCCCACGTGCGGCTTTCGTATATAAAGCTTCTTTGCTCCTTTAATGGTTTGTTGATCACATAGATATATTTACTTCAGACGGATGCCCTTCTAAGTCTATTTAAATGTAAATATATTTCAATGTGTTGTAAGAAAACATCATGTTTAGTTTTGAATTTAACAAATAGGCAACTAATCGTGGGTTCTTTTAAATTTAATTTACACAAAAACCGTTGAATCTATTGAAATACGCCGAAGGAAAATGTTGTCATTTCTTCAGTTTTATAGGAATATAGCCATAAATCAAGAACCTTCAATCAATAATAATTCAGCCAGGCGATGATAAGTTTTTTTGATAAAAAATATTTTTTCTAGTAAACTATAAACTTTTAAACATTTTGGTATTAGACTTTCTTGCTATTCACAACATGAGAAATTCGCTTTTAAAGTCTGGTGGATCATTTCACTTCCACCCTGTATAATAAAACACATAAATCTGTCTTATCCCTCATTCACTTCCCAAGAAAACTACACAAACCTGAGAAGGTTCATTATTCAAAAAGGATTGGCAATCTGGCGTTTGCTCCTATCCTCAATAACCGCTGATAAAATAATCAAAGTCCAATGATATGTTACAATGTAGCTTAAGGGGAGGTTGTAAGCTGTTTTGGGCCCAAAAAATATCAATTTTGTTTTTTGCTGATTTTGCAAGTTTAATACCTACCTATTTTATCATAATCTAGTCTTTTAACCCCCCAAAACTTGCCAGAAGTGTCTTTAAAATATATTTAACTGTCCAAAAACGGATATGAATAAGAAAATTATATATTCGTTAAATTCATTTAAAAAAATTGAAATAATAATACTCATATTATATACAACATTAATAATAAAAAATATGCGTACAAAATTTCATACTTCTAGAGTGAATAGTTTCTCTGAAAAGTGGAGTTAAACATCTTAAAACTAACATTGCAGGCATAAAGCTTGCAACCTTCCCTAATTTTGGTTAAGATTTTTCTCAAACTTATTTATCTGCATACATTTGTCCCATTTTCTCACGAACCACATATTCTAGAGTAATGAAACGTTCACCACTCATTTCTGGGTTATTTGTGGTGGTACTGACATTTTCTTATAGCACTATCATTAAAATTATGGATTCTAGAAATTTTTCTTTTAAAAAAATGGGTGAAAAAGATATATTCATTACAGTTATATTAAAAATATAAATCAACATATCTATGTAATATGAAACAGTCTGTATAACTAGAAAGGATTGATTTATATGAGTACCAAATTTCACAGTTCTGGAGCAAATAGTTTCTCTGAAAAGCGGTGTTTAACTTCTTGAAATTAACATTGCGAGCATAGAGCTTACAGCCTCCCCTTAAACTGTTTGGGCTTCTGGTTCACCTCTGCCATAGCGAAACAAAGGACAGGCGCTATCGCTGACAGGGGTTTGAGCTGGGGGGTGTTGCCATTCACTACCAACCTAACCAGCTGTTCCTCATATCGGAAAGTTTCCGTGCAACGGACTGTACAACAATAACGAAGTACACATGTCGTTATAGATGCAATATATTTTAAGATTTGATAGAATTATTTCAATACGCCATAATATAACAAAGAGTCAGTGAAAGTAACCCATCCGTGTGTTTAATATACACGCTGGACGCTGGAGACGTCGAAGTTTGAGAACGAACGGTTGTGACAATTTGCTAACATTCATTTTGGTATCTTAATACGAAAGGTATGCAACCATTTATCCATCTGTGTACTGGAATGAACGACCTAAGCCTAATAACATTCCTGCGCATGCGCTACATTCCTCCATAATGTCCTTGGTGGGCATCCTACTGCGTTACTTGTGTAGTTTCCAGTGCAGTAAGGTTTTTTAACAGCAGTGCGACATGTACAAGTACACAGCTGCAGAAATGGCCGACATGAGCTGCAGCACACTTTGATGTAAATGTGCGGAATCACCTGAACGTCGCATATTCAAATCGATGGATTGGTAGAGGTGGCCAGCCCGGTCACCAGATCTGACACCTCTCGACTACTTTCAGTGGAGTAGTATGAAGAGTATGGTGTATAGCACTCAAGAATGACACTATCAATTTTCATTGACGTACCGTATAATCTTCAAGACATTATAAAACATACATCTTGAATTTTCTAGGAATAACGTGCGCAATGTTCTTCATTGTGAACGACTTTTGTATAACTGCTAAAACCTTAAGAGATAGACAAAATTCCTACTGCATAAAAACTAGCGAGACATTCCTGTACTTATACAATCCTACCAAGAGATGTTTGAATTTAAAAATTTATAGTCAACTCCCATTTTTATTTATATACAGTTATACCATCAGCGGGTGTCCAAAGACCGTTGCACGCTGAGCTACAACCGTTGTAGAGCAAATGTTGCTACCTTCTGTCACTACCCCAACCTCAATTTAATTATTACACCCGCCACCCTGCAAACCACACGTCTTGTCATTACAGCGCTAAAGCCCTGACAAGGGCAGGTATACAAGGGACAACGGGAGCGAAATTTAAAAGTTTCACATTTCTTAATATATATTTTTTAATTTTTTTCTGTGTTTGTAGTTGTATAAGAATAGCATGCACACCGAATTTCATTCAAATTGCATAATTTGTTTAAGATATATAAATTATTTTATGAATTTAATATACACATTTTCAAAATATGACACGTACCTACTGACCTTTCAAAAGTGGTTTATATTGGCAAAACTGGTAAAAAAATAATTTTCGACGTTTTGACCAAAGTTTCACTCCCAGTGTCCCTTAAGACACATCTCGGGCTGTCCTCAGCCTGCCAACATTCCTCGCATCGTCGAGGTAAAATGCGAGGCTCTCGTTCGGGAGCTACTTTTTTTAGTTTAAATATAATGTCATTTTGTATACCTATATTTTAAGGAAGTTTAATTCCAAGCTGTTTTATTTTTGGTTGGAGATACCAACCAATTTTGGTATAATTTCGCATGTCGTTTGCCATGAAAGAGGGAAAAAGGAAGCTACAATTGGGAATATGGGTTCTATTCCTGGCACTGGGCATTCTAGCCATAGGTTTTTCGTGTTTTGCCTGATTGACAATGCGAGTAATGGAGTGATTTCTCTTCTACCACGATTTGCTTGCACTCATCCTCTATCATTTCACTTTCTTTGTTGCAAAGTTCTCGGCTGTCCCACATAGCAGCCTTTTCTGAGCTACCTAAGTTCGAGTTTTCCTCGATTTCTCCACAGCAGCCCACTGGATATGTTGCTGTAGTGTTTAACGCCCGTTTTTACTACTACGGCACCTCAGGAGGTGACACTGATGACACATGGAATGAAGATGGAGCACCGGCGGAATGAGATGGCGGGGGAAACTGGAACACCCGAAGAAAACCCGCCCTGACGCCGCTTCGTCCACCATGAATACCACATGCGGGTCCCTGGGATCGAACCCGGGCCGTCTAGGTGGTAGGCAAGTGCGCTAACCGCTCGGCCACGGCGCCGCCACCCACTGGCTAGACCGTGTCATCAAACTTGGTATCATTAGGGACCTCTGCACGTCTCTGTCGGCTGGCCTCTGTGCGACCTAGGGCCTCCAGTGATTTCTTCACTTCATCCGTTCCTCCTGAGCGTGGAAAGCACAAAATATCTGCGCTGCATCGAGGTGTAATATTTCTCCTCCGTTCCCTGATTATTCATGTATTTATACTACACAAAAGGTACTGTGACGTCACACACCATATGGCAGGCGTTACGTGCATCAAAGACGCTCAAGGTCAGGCTGCCTCGCACCACTGTCCGTGAACACGTGACAACAATTATAAGGCAAAACAAAGTATTTGCTACAACATTTGTGTATTTTCTGTTGGTCGGCAAGTTGGAGAAAAAGCTGCATTTCCAGAAAAATCTGGCTGTTTCATTGCCGGTATGAAATCTTGCGGAGCGCGCGAGTCACAGTCAGTTTTGGGTTAGTGAGTACGGAACGAGACAGTAACCTGTGTACGGTCGTCGTGAGAGAACCGTGGCGTCGAAAGGAAGATCGTAGAGCATTTTAATGAGTGTAGAGTGATTGCATAGTCAGAGTTTTCTGAGACAAAGAGAGAATTGGAAGACAGAAAATTCTATGTTAAGGTCACGGGAACACAATTGTGAGCTGTAATATAAAAAGGATTATAGCCTGTGTTATTGTCAGTAAAAGTGTTGTAGATTCAGTTAGAAGAAAATAAATTGAAACAAAAAAATAAGTGGACTGGGATTTGTATAATGGTCTTTATAAGACTGGTGTCAGAAGTGGGATTTGTCAATTGTCATTTGTTACAATATAAATCTGATTAAAGTACATAATGTATGTTAATTTTTGTTTGTGACGTTAACTATTTCCGAGGTATTTTTTTCTTTGGATTTTTAAATACTTATACGTTTTTCAAGTGGTAAATTAGTAGTCGTTCTTTTTTTCCTGGTTGTGATAGAGGGAACATGGAATTTCAAAGCCATCACAAGGCTTTTTAAAAAGTTTAACCTGATGTATTATTCTTATTCGTATATCAAAATCCATAAATGTATAATAAAATCTTATCTGGGTTAACAGTAATCAGGATTAGAGTAAACGTTTAAAGTGAGCGGAGAAAGTCATCTAAATACAACGCATCAATTCTTTTTCCTGTTTATTAGCACCATTCTTCTGGAAAGGAATTTGCTTTCTTCATTCGTACGGTACCTCTAGCGCTTTGCTTTTTGCTGTCATAAATGATCTAAACGATATTTATTTTCTCTTTTTGCCGATTGCTGTTAGCAGTTTCTATGTACCTCATAAAACAGCATCACAAGGAACACTCCCAATTTTACGAACAGCTTTATTTTCATCGCTGTGAAGATCAACTCTTTTTCACCCTTACTCTACAAACTTCGTTGCTTCTGCCATCTATCTTACAACACCCCTTCGGCGAATGCCACCGAAAAGGGAAATATGACGCTTGCCTTTCAAATTTCAATATGATACTAACATCCTTTTTCTCCTTCCCTTTTTCAACTTTTCTCGCTCTCACTCTCTCACATACGCACACACATATATCTCTCCTCCTGCTCCTCCTGCTCTTTGCATCGAAAGGAAAATGGCAAGAGAGAAACATTACGAGCTGTTCAATAATGCATAGCCGTAGTAGAGTTGATGTCTAAATTATTAACTTAAAAATCTTGTTGAAAGCTTGATGCACATATGTAAATGTAAAGGAGATGTTAAGAAACAGTCCGAGGGGAGCAGTCACTTAAAAATTTAAGCACAAAACGGAAAGCGATACGAGAAACAATATATTTGTCGAAGCAAACAAGCGGGAACGTGTAAAGCAAATAGCATTGTTGAGAAATAATGTCTTTAGAACTGAGAAAGTGAGTTGTATATTATTATAATTTTGGGAGCTGATAGATAACATCATTTTAAACACTTTTTGTTGAGCATAGTTTTTTGCTGCGGTGCTTCGTTTAAGCGCTAGACGAGTTAGTCATAAATTACTGCCTCCCACACAGGTTAAGTATCTACGGCAAGATCAACAATGCAAATTAGATTACAGTTATCTTAGTAAGGCACACAATCTTAATCCAAGAAACAACTACATAAACAAAACATAAACTTCTGATTGTTTACAATTAATCACTGCTTTCCCCCCAAATGACCTAGTTGTCGACGGGCCCCTAAACTCCATCCATCCATCCATCCATCCATCCATCCACTGCTTTCCTATTCAAAGTAAATGTTGGAACGCAGGCCCATTGCGATTAACACAAAGAGTGCATCGGGGTGCCCTATTCTGCCGTACTCTCGCAAACACACCAGCCATTTCTCTGGTTTAAAAGTTTGTCGGTTTAATTTTGAATAGTATTCAACCGCTCTTCACAGTTCTTTGACTATTAGAAAAACCAATACGTCCTGACGGACATGGGCTACTAACCCTCAGATAGGCGCGCGCCTTGGTAGAACACCGTTAGTTGTGAGGGGCCTAGTGCTTATATGATTCTAATTATTTTTTTAAATTTTAAATTTCGTTCATTCTCATGTTTAGCTTTATTTAGCTTAAATGTACAAAGTTTATATTAGCATTATCTCACTACGTGGATTAAAGAGAGGTAAAATGTGGTATGAATACGGTGTCCATTATAATTCGTACTACACTACACGGAAAGATAATAAATTGCGACGTATATAATTTGTAATTTGAAATGCACTGTCAATAATAATAATAATAATAATAATAATAATAATAATAATAATAATAATAATAATAATAATAATAATAATAATAATAATAATAATAATAATAATAATAATAATAATAATAATAATAATAATAATAATAATAATAATAATAATAATAATAATAATAATAATAATAATAATAATAATAATAATAATAATAATAATAATAATAATAATATAAATAATAATAATAATAATAATAATATAAATAATAATAATAATAATAATAATATAAATAATAATATTAATAATAATAACAATAGTAATAATCATAATAATAGTAATAATCATAATAATAGTAATAATCATAATAATGAATAACTTTGTAAAGCATAAGATATTACCTATAAAACATATTATTATTATTATTATTATTATTATTATTATTATTATTATTATTATTATTATTATTATTATAATTATTACTATTACTATTATTATTGTTATTATTGCTGTTATTATTATTATTATTATTATTATTATTATTATTATTATTATTATTATTATTATTATTATTATTATTATTATTATTATTATTATTATTGTGTCTTACACGTGTAAGACATCATCATCACTAGATTGATGATGCACTTCTTCCAAATACTTGGGATTTTGTAGATGATACTTCTGTTTGTGAGAAGCAGTAACATACTACTAGTAGTATTGCACAACTAACGAGGAAAAACAAATGTCAGTGATATATAACGAGAGTAGGTGTGTAGGGTCTGGTTGACCTGTGTAACAGGTAACTGGCAATAAGTCATTCTTGCAGCCAAAGAAATAAACAGATAAGGTTGTTGATGCAGTAAACCTTCGAGTAAAGTGTAATATTAGATGTCCTAGTCAGGCAATTACGTAGGTACATTAAAATGATTTAGAAAGTCCTTGGATACGAACCCATTGGAGCTTTGAATGAACGCGCTAACGAAGGCCTTGAGTTTTGGTTGAGAGTGCAACGTGTAGAGAAACTAGTTATTGAAACTCCACAGAATATAAATTGTCACTACATCCGCAAATTATAAAAGCAAAAGCTGGTCACATTTTATTGCAATGCATATACTAGATGTCCATGAGGTTCATTTAAGCAAACAAAAGACACGTTTTAAAAAGTAACAAACAATTCTGTGTTACATTTATTTGTTTGTCATTTATAAAATATCTACTGCAGACATGTATGTAATAAAGCAATGTTAAAACCTGTGAATAGCCTTTTTTAAATCTATAGAAATATGCACTGAAGTTTTTGGACACTAAAATCTTCTAACGCTCAAGTTTATTTTTTTATTTTTTATTTCTTATTTATGGTGCAATCAAGTTGTTTAGCATGACATGCTAAATTGTATACAGAGAGAAAATTGTAGACATTAGAAATCAGTAAATTGATATTTTGTAACTGAGGGTATTTTTCTCGATGGTCACAGACTATGTCTCCTGTTTCTTTTACTTGGTGGCCTCGAAGGGCGGAATCTTTAATTCGTTGTATGTGTTAAGGGTTTCTGTGTTAGGCGAAACTTAGTAGGTTTTATGTTATTAAACAACTATGGGACTAGAAAGAAGGTACAAACGTTTAAAATTTAACTTATCTACTTTATTCGTCTAGAATCTTACTCTAGCATTTCGACCAAGGATTCGTCCATCACCAAAGGGTATTTTAGGCTGTATTTTCAGAAGTTAGAGGATTCTCAGGTGAAGATTAAGGACGTTCCACCGATGCTTCACATCCCTTTGCGTGAATACCGGGGAATTTTGCATTCGTTATTTGGAATAGTCGGGACTATACGAAATTACATTTATAAGGAAAAAAGGGAAGTTGTTGTAGTGTTTAACGCCCGCTTTTACTACTACGTCACCGCAGGCGGTGACACTGATGATACATGAAGATGGAGCACCGGTGGAATGAAATGGCGGGGGAAACCGGAGTACCCGGAGAAAACCCGCCCTGACGCCGCTTCGTCCACCACGAATACCACATGCGGGTCCCTGGGATCGAACCCGGGCCGCCTAGGTAAAAAGGGAAGGATTCACCATAAAAACCCTGTAAATTATTTTACTATACTTTCTTAAAGAACCGGGGGAGGTAAATGAAATTATTCGTTGCTGAAGTTAACCATGGAATGTCAGGTAAAGGTAAAAGGGTATGGGTACAGGCACACAGGGGGACACCTCGCTCACTTCGACCTACACAGATATATTGTGGCTACCACCCCCAGGAGGCAAGGATGAAATGAGGGAACCCAAGGTGCCACACAGGGTCGCAGCTAGACAGGCCACAGAGACGCGCGGAAGTCCCTAACAAGTGCTGAGATCTCTTCATCCCGGCGCCAGGCCCCGCCAAGCAGCCATCACACCAGAGTCCCAGTGTCGCATTGAGCGCCCCCTCCCCCCTCCCTATGGAGGACAAGGCCCGCCAAAGGCCGCCTAGCGCCGAGAACAGCAGTTACCATGCACCATAATCCGTGCCATCTGCCCGACACTGCCAACACTACACATCTGAAAGTACACGTGAAAGATGATAAGGAAATGGAATGAAGGGAAATGATGGGAAGGAAACCGTGGTATGAAATAATGCACCTCAGCATTCGCCTAAGTGACATGGGGAAAACATAGAAAAACACATATCAGAGTGCGCTGTCAGGGAATCAAACACGCAACCTCCCGAATGCGGCCCACAGACGTTACTTCCTGAGCCATACCGCTCGGTGGCAACGTCAGGTAAGTCAGCTAGCCTGTTTTTAAAAACAGAACTGCAACTGTGAATTCTGCACTACTCCACAGAAAACTATATTTTGTTCTACACCTTTAGAGTGGGAGGTAACCTCAAACCCATTTTAGGGGACGGTTAGCTCTACAGATTACTACCACCGTTAAATATGAAATGTTCTATATGTTAAAAAATTATAGTCTCCTTCCATTCAAATATCTACGAATTTGTTTTCTCCATTTTAGCTTTAAAAAGCATTTTCTGAACATGCCATTTTGTGGTATAAATAACCCACTATCTCTGAAGGTATTTAAGATAGCTAAATTAAATTTAAGGAGGATAAAATGAATGCTCTTTGGAATCTGCATTGGGGTTAATATCATTTTTCTTAAATTTGCTTAAAACTGAAGAAATACTCCCTAATACTTGTTGTATAAACTTAGATCAGAGAATGTAGAAGGCATGCATTTATTGTTACATTGTATAGCAATTTCAGTCTGCTATCTCAAATTATCTTAGACATAATGGCTCATGAATTTAACAGTTAACATTGACGAGAGAGGGATTTTAATCTCCCTTTAAGGAGTTTTCCGGCTCTGTTTCTGTATGCAGTTTAAAGTAAAAGCTTCATTCGAAGAAGGATAACAAAATTTTAAGAGAGTTGTGTTTTTTTATAAATTTCTCATCCATTATGACATGCTTGGGAAGTTGATTTTCGCGCATTCTTTGCAGCCAACCTAGCCTACAGAACAGAAACTGACCAGAAAGAAGAAAATAAATTGACAAGCTTTAGAAAAAACTTCTGGAAGAAACGGAACAGGAACGTAGAACGGTTTTGTCGCTGCTCTCAGTAGGTACATGAGTTTTAATATTTTTATTAATTATTATATATATGCAATAGAATAATATTTTGTTGAATATTGTGACACCGGCCGCGCGCAAAACAAAGGACTGGCGGGTCGGGATGCTCCACGCCACATGCCGGGCCGGCGAGTGGGAAAGGCGTTCAAGCTCAAGCTGTCTCGCGCAACTGTTTGTGTGTGCGTGACTAACAACAATGGAAGTGGCTGCACAAAACGGGCTTTCTCCAGAACTTTCGAGAAATATCTGGTCACTTGATCGTGTGTAGAATTCGAGGAAGGTCCGTGTGACGACATCCCCAATATAGCAGAGGAACGAGTTTTATAGTTACAGACACGAGTCGGTCAGTGTTTCAGTGAGTGCAAGACAGCTGTGCGTGTGTGTATCATCGTGTAATATACGTTGGTCGTCGTGAAGAAGATTCTAAGGAGCGCCGAGTGATTGTAACGTGGTAGTGCGTGTATGAGAGAGAAAAAGTGAAAAAGACACTGAAAGGACTGAGCAAGGTTACAAGAAGTAAATGCTGTGAGTTATGATAACAGGAAATATGCAGACTGTGCTAACGACAAGAAAAATACTGTGTATTTATGGTAAAATTTTAGAAGACAATGAAGTGATAGAGAAGTAACCGGACGGATTTTGTCACTTTGTCACACTGGTGTCAAAATTGGGATTCATAGAGCTGTCATTTTGTCACAATATTTATCATTTCAGTCGTTGGTATATTTATTTGTTAATATGCATTTAATTTACAAAGCAGCTTTTCAAACTTGCATATCAGGCGAAACTATTCGAATACCCTTGTTCATCTCATACTGAGCAGATTCGGGTCCAAGTTCCGTTGAGCCGCCAGTCTGAACACTCTTGAGGTTTTTCGTAGTTTCCGTAGGTCGGTAGGCAAATGCCAATGTGACTTGACTTCTACCCCAGTCTCCTATCCCTATTACTTCCTTTCATCTGTTTCAGGTTGTAGGACTACGGGAAAGAGGTTGATGTCTGGCGGCAGGACGGTGGAATTTGCGCTCTGGAAAGGTTTGTTTCTGTCACATGGCAGGACTGTTGAGATGCTTACATCCTGGGAGTCGTCTCTTGTGTAGTCCATTTAATAATTAGACTGGCATCGCAATTAAGGTGTTTAAAGCAGTAGATTACGTGACGGGAGCTGGTTGAGCTTTACTACTGTGTACACCTTAATTGCAATGTCAGTCTAATTATGAAATGGACTATAAGTATACCCGGGACCTCCAGGTTGCAAGTGGCTCAGACAGGGTTAATGAGTGTCAGGATTTGAACCATGTTCAAGCCTTAGAGAACCCATATTTGCTAACAAGTGCATATCGTCTCCTGCATTCATTCCTCCTTGGGGTCATCTTGGATCCTCAAATGCCCAAATACGGTCTGTTTTCCAGTTATTGGAGCCCCCTGTCAATGGATTAGTTGTAGCTCTTCATCGCATTCTCCTTACCCAATCACTTTTTGCTAATTCTCTCACTTACGAGCATAGTAATAGAGAAGATGAGCTTTCTCTGGAGACACGTCTTAAGGTATCCTGAACAACAAATATTTTTGGGAGAAAGTCTGTGCGGCGTACGTGTGTGTGAATGTGTCTCAGTGTGAGTGCGTATGAGTTCGAGTGTGTGTGAGAACAGCATAATTCTAGAACGAAAAGTACTAATTAAGTATATATTAGAACAGTAGGTATATGTGTAGGTAAACTTTGAAAGATGGAATCCGTACTGAAAAATTCAATGCCATAGTCGGGATTTGAACCATAGGTCTCCTCAACGTGTGGCTGCTCTAATCACTAACTTACCATGGCAACATGCTGGCAGAGTCTGCTTCGCAGTTTCCTGGTAGAGCATGAGGAGGTCTCGTATTTAAAACACCCCCGATGGCGACTGACAATTTTAGGTACCTAAGCCCCGAGCTTTAAGGTTTTTAACTAATAGATTCCATATATCAGGGCAATGTTGTCACGGTAGGTTGGTGGTTAAAATCAGCTGCTGGTAGACTGAAAGATCAGTGGTCCAAATCCCGGGTATGGCGTTGCGTTTTTCATTTCTGATTCTACCCTTCACTGGGTAATTCAGTTCAAGGATGTTATATGTAAAACAATCCCGCCGCCAAATACTACTCCTTACTTTGAAAAATTGTTGAACGGTTTAGTTTCCCCAAAAAGTCCCTAACGCTTTAATTAAAATACCATGATTAAGATATTTTCATGACAAATAAAATGCATGTCTTGAATTTTCTGGAAATGGCCTCTGAAGTTCACATTCTGGATGAGTTATCTGTAACTGGTAAACCGTAAGGTATCATCTTACTACACAAAAATGTAGATCACTTTAATGCACACAATTTTTTGACTTTTCTGGAGATAACCGTTTTCGGGGCTTTCCTTGTTATTGGTTTGAATTTTGAAATACAGTTTTGCCATATAGGAAATTATTGGTTTTTTATGTCCTGTTCATGCAAAGAGAACGGAATATCAAACTCATCATATGACGACCACTTTTTTAAGGACTTGGCTATCTCTTAAGTCTACTGCATTTCCATATTCCCATTGTACATACAAAGATCGCCAAAGAAAATCTCACAGCACCGCGTGTCTAAGTCGCATCATTTATCGTAGTACGAAGCCATGACCAGTTTATTGGTCTTTAGGCCATGGTGCAAGGATACGCCACTCCTGGCAAATTGTTTCACCAATAAACACAACAATGGTTACAAAAAGCAAACAATAAAATATTCGACATCATAGCTGATAAGAATTAGCTTCTCTGCCTGTATTTTATTTCTTATTACCTGACATTTTGAACCGTCAAGCCACTTTTATACATTCCCTTCCTAGGAAAGAAGTGAGCAGTGTTACGGGCTGTAATATAGCCAGCGTGGAAACAATTATACATTCTGATTTTAATTAGTCTATATTTAATAATATATACCGGAGTTTGCATGTTTGTTTTCCAGAGAAAATAACACCATAAAACTGTTTAATCTTCTCTCTACAACCCACGGCAGCTTGGTGTTGCGTCGTTGCTATAGGAAATACGCCATTGCTGGCACACGTGTCATAACGAAGTAATATGCTCGATATGAAATACATTAAGAACAGTTAATAATTATGAGATGGCATAAATTTAACAAGTTGAAAATAATATTCAAAATGCAAGCAAAAGAAATCTACTGTAGTTTACAATCATCGCCATGTATAAACTGGTATGAAAATATATTCCTTGGTGGAATGGTGGCCTAGTTTTGTAACCAACTGCCATTGGAAACTGCACATACGGTGTAACAATTAATGCTTACTGAGTGAAGTAACAAAAACCCTATACACCTGCTATGAGAAATGATCCATGCGTGTATGGAGCGGTAATTCCAGTTTGCGCTTGGAATAACCTGCCCATCCCTAAGGAGACTGCATGGTCGAGGATATTCCCTTAACCCATCTCTCGCGTGTTACCCCAACAATTAGTCACAGATGATATAGCCTTCATTATTCATGCATGGATTACTTGACCACAAAAGCGTTAGACACGGAAGGAAGGAAGGAAGATTTCTGGAATAACACACTGGACAGTGTTTGCTTAGACTTCTCTGGATGAAAACATGTAACCTACCAAATCCAGTGACAACATGAAATAACACTACTCAGTGTTTCGCTAAATAAATAACCAGTTCTCATAGAATCTTGGGAAGGTTTCCAGTTGGAACATATGTTTTATTTTCTTTCCCTACCCTCTGCCTAACACAGAAGTATTGAATTTGCCTATAAATTCGATATCGCATCGTGAAAACAAAATTAATTACTTTCTGAAAAAATGGTCCGTATGTTTTGTGAACGGTATAAAAAAATATTACACTTCTTATTTAAATTGGGAAAATTTAACGGATAGAAATCGAACATTATTTTCTAATTTTCTAACCTAAACAACCTTTTTGTTGTAGCAGTCTTTGTTGTTTTTATGTTTGAAAATGGGCATACCCTAATATGTTAAATTTTCAGTTAATTATGCTATAAAGCCATATTCATTCTTATTAATTTTCTACAGCTGGAAAATCTTAAGAAAGAACCGACAATTTTCCACATAAAATATGCTGAGCTCATTAACTAAATATATTGTTTATGGTATAAAGGTTTCCTAGCATTAAAATTTCCGAAATATTCATTGTTATAAGTTTAAATGTCCATGATGTTGCTTTGTTGAAGAGTCCTTGGAAGATATTGGCAAAAATCCTATTGTTTATTCCCGTAATGTGATTACTAAAACATTTAACTTATGATATAAACAAATTAGTGTTATTTCGACAAATAGCCCATAATTAAGTATCTAGATATTGTCTATTTCGATGCGATTCATACCTGTCGTGATTTAAATTGATAAAAAAAATCGCTTTTTACTTTTTGTGCCACGTACTAGGTGGCCCACGCACGCCGTCCTTTGTTGAAGTTGGTTAATCCCGGATACCACAGACGCCGAAAGGTTTGCATAAGCAGAACAGTAAAGGGGACTCCACACCAACAAGAGTAGACTTTGGTTGACTTAAGACCAGCGCTTGAAAACAAACACTTTACAGCTATAACTGGTCCTATAGCTGCTCACTGGAAAACGCTTGCTATAGGAGGGTTGCCGGATTCAATTTCTGGGCTCTAGAAAGATTTCTGTGTAGAAGAATAACTGTCCCTGACCAAAACAATACGCACAAAGGAAAAATCATATTAATTATCAGCGCTGCCCGATAAAATCCACGTTTGTCCTGCGCTACGTGCTTTTCAATCCTGAAGAAGGCTTTACAAGCTATTTACACAAATATCAAGTACTGCATTTTATTCCTGACGATGATATCTCACAGGGTATACAAATCAATATTCTTAGAACCATTGTTGAGAAAATTAAACAAAACAACAATCTTCCACATAAAGGTACTGTTTGGAGAAATTCAGTCTTTAATTCTTAAACGCCGCCCAGCTGAACTATTAAACACTAATTTCATTTGTCACAAATTATGGACCGAATAAATTGTTTAAATTGTATTGTGTAAAAGACAAACACGGAAGAACAACAAGAAGAGGAAGAAGAGGAAGAAGAACAAGAAGAAGTAGCTGGCGGTGGTGTTGGCGGTGGCGGTGGTGGTAGTGCTGGTGGTTGTGTTGTTGTTGTGGTGGTTGTGTTGTTGTTGTGGTGGTGGTGGTGATGTTGGTGGTGGTGGTGGCGGCGACAGCGGCGGCGGTGGTGGTAGAGGTGGTGGTTGTGTTGTTGTTGTGGTGGTTGTGTTGCTGTTGTGGTGGTTGTGTTGTTGTGGTGGTGGTGATGGTGATGGTGGTGGTGGTGGTGGTTGTGTTGTGGTTGTGGTTGTGGTGGTGGCTGCGGTGGTGGTTGTGTTGTTGTTGTGGTGGTGGTTGTGTTGCTGTTGTGGTGGTTGTGTTGTTGTGGTGGTTGTGTTGTTGTTGTTGTGGTGGTGGTGATGGTGGTGGTGGCGGCGACAGTGGCGGCGGTGGTGGTAGAGGTGGTGGTTGTGTTGTTGTTGTGGTGGTTGTGTTGCTGTTGTGGTGGTTGTGTTGTTGTTGTGGTGGTTGTGTTGCTGTTGTGGTGGTTGTGTTGCTGTTGTGGTGGTTGTGTTGTTGTGGTGGTGGTGATGGTGATGGTGGTGGTGGTTGTGTTGTGGTTGTGGTTGTGGTGGTGGGTGCGGTGGTGGTTGTGTTGTTGTTGTGGTGGTTGTGTTGCTGTTGTGGTGGTTGTGTTGTTGTTGTGGTGGTGGTGGTGATGGTGGTGGTGGTTGTGTTGTGGTTGTGGTGGTGGTTGTGGTGGTGGTTGTGTTGTGGTGGTTGAGGTATTGGTGGTGGAGTGCTGGTGGTGATATAGTACATGTTGCTAGGAATACAAGAGCAAGTATTCTTATAATTGATACCATAGTATGTATACACTTTGGTGTGTTAGTTGTTTTTTATCTTTGTCTAATTGTTCCCACCAACTAACCATGGTCGTAACAAAGCCTGTCGTATAGGCTGTTTATTTTCATTCACACACAGTGGATGAAATACTTGACTAGGTATGGTGAGGTCATTGGCCTAGCAGAAAACATTGGAGCGCGGTTCCAGTACACCGTCTGTTATCACGAGACCGGCCCGCTCTGCGTCATGCTTTCTCTACTCACCAGCTTGAAAACATATTATTCTCAATAAGTAAAATGATAAGTTCACAAATTAGACAAATATTGATGTAATACTTTTCATTACACTGTTCTCAGTTAGGAGTACTAATGAAAATATCTGCACTTACAGCCATAACACTCTGTATGTGAGAATTGAAGAGTGCAATGGCCTTCGCACCTCGACCTAAATAGCTTGAGTGCTGTCTCCTACTAAGTCCAGTGAAGTGAGGGCTGAAAGAACACCCGAGCTTGGTAGTCCCACGACTATGGGTTATGTCGAATCCAGGGACATAAGGTGTCACATTCTAGTCCACTGGGCCACGGCGGGTCCGGTTTTAGGTAAGGAGTAGAGGTAGCACAAATAACACACATAACGGACTGTTCACGAGGGGTTAAAACGTGTATTGTGGGTTGATATATTAACTTTCAAAGGCTTCAAAGCAAAAGAAACATTTCCCCTCTACATAAGTAAGAGATAGTGAAATTACAGGTGAACGAGTGATAAAGTGTTCATTGTTCATGTCCTCGTGTAGAGCTCGGAAGGCAATCCTTGAAGTGCTCACTTGTTTTTATATGAAAGTAAAAAATTAGCTGTGACATTGTTTCATTACATTAATGTGGTGATAGGACGGATGAATGATTAAAACAATACATTCGTGGTTTGAATGTAGCGCTCTGTAGGCTTGAGGATGTGCTCTATGGGACAACACACTCAGACTAATCGACGTGATGTCTGCTGACCCCAGAGAATCCCTCGCTGACGCACATACGTGGATACGTACATAAAGCTAGGCAAGTTAGCCATGATTGGATGAACTCTGTGCCATCAGCGGTCTTTGCACGGAGTGCATGTACTATCAAGCGTATATTATGTTGTTACTTGTAGTTGTTTACCACAGAATATGTAGTGTTATCCCAAACAATTTTATATATTTCTGTTCGTTCAAATTAATACTAGTTGTAGAGAACATAAAAGCAAATGGAGGGTCCAGGAAAAGAATGAGTTAAGTTCTGTTTTATAAATTTTACAGAATATCAATGTTTCTATTTAAATCTTTTCATCTCTTATAATTCTGTAACATTTACACCTACTTTGCAAAATTACAAAATCTTAAACAATACTCTGTAAATGTATCACATTGTTATTGCATAATTATTCAAACCTTTGATCTACATGTTTAAGTTGAATAAGATTAACTCAGCCCATGAAAAAAAGGGGCTGAGTCCATTAATTCAAGCAGTATAATTTTCACGCATTCTGAGCCCTCTCAAGAAATAGGAAGCAATATATCATAATATTCTTGTATTTGTGACCCACAAAATGTTTTCAAAAGCTGCAAATCCTGGTATTTCTTACGAGAGATGGGCAGCAGGTCATCGTACAATCTTACTCAAATAGGAAAACTCAGGCAAATCAAACTCTAGTCCGTTGGACTCTTCAGCTGGATGAGCAGCAGTCTCCCATACTCCAATTTGACAAGCCTTGGGTGACGTCTGTCTATGACGAACGCTGACTGAACGAGTAGCAAAGGGACCCTTCTGCTTGTAGAAGGGCTTGAGGAATGCTGTCTATTGGCGAACATTTATAGATGTCTCTTCAACAACATTAAATGGCGAAGTCTTTGACCGAGCTGATATTATCACCTCTATCCAGTCTTTTGGGATTTCAGTGTAAGCTTTCTGGTTTGTAAGTCCCATGTTTTTATCACATTCCAGGTGACGTCCTTTTATTGGAAATATTACTTTCATAGTGTCAGTCTGTCTTCTGTAACCAATTTAATGGACTAAGCCTTTTATTTCCCTGTTTCATATGGACTGAGCTATTACTTTCCCTGTACATATTTTCTTCAAAGTTCATTTACAATTTGACCGCGCTTGTTTTTACCCACTTATTGTAGTAGAAAATATTATCTCTGTTCCATATGTTCACATAATGGTCAAAACGAAAAAATGGACTAAGCTCTTTCTTTTCCTTCAATTATTTTTGGGTAAGGAACATAATTCTGTGAAGCCAACTTGTAATGTTAGGGAACAGTTTGTGAATAGTGCTGACGTAAGTTGTATCGCTGACTGGGAATGTGTACTGACCTTCAAATCTGCTCTATGTACCAACGGTTCGCTGTGAGGTCTGCTTGAAGCCACTCGGATTCATCCACAAGCATCATCGCCTTGTGGTAACAATGTGACCTAGGTGATAGGTTGATTGGACCATACATTCCCCCATTTCACGTCAACGGACGGAACTATCGCATCTCGTGGAACATGTGTTTCCATAACTGCTGAAGTATGTACCTCTGAATGTTAAACAAAGTACGCACCCCCAGCATGATGGAGCACCATCCCATTTCAGCATTGCTATGAGGAATCATCTGAGAGCTACCTTCGGGAATCGATGGATCGGCCGATGTGGTCCTGGGGGCTGGCCACCCAAGTCAACTGATCTCACGTGTCTGAATTTCTTCCTTTGGGGGACATATGAAGCAGCTAGTGTATGAGACTGATGTGGAAACAGAAGACCTCGTCGCAAGAGTTGCTGTCGCTGCTGATACTATGGCGGATATGCCAGGAGTCTTCGACCGGACACGACAATGGTCCAATGATTTACAGACACACACACACACACACACACACACACACACACACACACACACACACACACACACCAATCGCACATTCGAGCACTTCCTGCACTGTAATTAGCATGCTAAACCGCCTTCTTTGTAAATTGTCCCTAGCATCAGAAATTGTCGTCAGGGCCCATATGTACCACGACCAATTATATTTGTTTTGAAGTTCCCCACCTCCTGTACTAATCTGAACGAATAGTTTCCGAACATTCTGTATATTATAGAGTACATACACCACGATGCACTATGCAATATTATTTATAGCTAACAAATAGTTTCGATGTAAACAAATAGCCATAGCATGCGGAATTAACATTTAGACGTTTGTTCGCAGTAATGAGCTCTTCCGACGGAAAGAAACTACAGTTCTGATTTTCCATACCATAGTACATACCTATTAGGTAGATACAGAATGAAAAAAATTTTCTATCCAGATTTCACGAGAAATTCATGGGTATTTTGAGCGCACCTAATTTCACAAAGAAGCATTTAAAGCAAAGTCAGTGTTGAATGTATGCAAGCGCGTGTGTGTTTGTAAACAGCATAACTCGAAAAGGTAATGTTGAATGAATAGGATGCGAAACCAAATTTTAAAGCTTCTCTTTAATACATGTAATTTACTCCAATTACCTTTTCTTAGCACCCTCTTTATCGAAGACATCCATTGCCTTTTCAACGTCATCGTCATCATAATCATCATCGGTTCTCACCAAAGCGGCCCAGGTTCGATCCCAGGCAACCGCATGTGGGATTCGTGGTGGACGAAGCGGCGCTGGTGCGGGTTTTCTCCGGGCTCTCCGGTTTCCCCCTTCATCTCATTCCACCGGTGCTCCATCTTCATTCCATGTATTATTAGTGTCACCACCTGCGGTGCCGTATGTAGTAAAAGCGGGCGTTAAACACTACAAAAAAATCATCAGCTTCCACAATTAAGCCTCAAATGGCTTGCTCCGGTCTCATTTTTTTAACACTGTTGAGCCCATCTTCTTTTCGGTCTACAAGAGTTATTTTCTCCTTTGCATTCCAGTTCATAATGAGTTTTGGTATGCGGTTGTCGTTCATTCTTTGTATGTATTGTTTCCAAGCATTTACTCCGCCTTTAAAGTTCAATATGCTTAATTCCCTCCTTATATCCTAACTTCTTTTATCATCTAGTAGGGTATCCGTTATAATTTATTTGAATTCTTAATATTGTTTCATCTTTATTCTCCCTGATAGGCACTTTCACTTTGACATATGACGTATGAATACGTGCAGGAGTGTGAGGAGTTAGTACCTTGGCGTTAAGGAGATCTCTTGTCCCCGGAGGGAGGGGACAGCTGAGAGAAGATAGACGGTGGTCGAAACAGGAGTCTCGACAGAGCAGAGGTCTGAGTCCCTACGACGTCTAATACAACCGGTTTCCCTTCTAAAGCTTTGTACATCCCATTCGAGGGTACACATGTAGCAGACTGCTCTGCCCGGTACAGAAGCATACGCATCCTTGTTCTCTGCCCTGAAACAACACTCGAAAAAACTCATGGGCAGGAAGCTGGCCTCCGGGAATTGACCCACGACCTCACGCGCTACTGCTTGCGTCATCTGTCTTGGTACTTACAGTAACTAGAGGAAGTATTGTACTCCACCCAAAAATTTAGTACCGAGATTTCACTGGAAATACTCGTTTTGAGACTTCCTATATTCAGAAAATACATTTTTTTTTCAGAAAAATCTGTGTGTGTGTGTGTGTGTGTCTGTGTGCGTGCGTGTGGGTGTGTGTGTCTGTGTCTGTGTTTGAGTCTGTCTGTCTGTGAAAAGTCACTTAAGCACCAACTTTTCTTTTAAATCCATCGTCTCCTAAAGATGCCCACGAAGATTTCAAAACAATCCTTCCATGTCAAAGTACCTTTATATGTAATTTTTCTCTAGGTTTTTGTTTTTCTCAAAAAACTCTAATGATTTTAAGTTGTATTGTAGATATTTTCATAAGAACAGAAATGTATATCTTAAATTTTCTGAGAATACTCTCTGAAGCCCTATTCATTCTGGATGATCTCCATAACTGGTAAACTCTAAGAGAGAGACAAAATTGTATTAAAATGTAGATCTCATTAGAACACACAAGGTAAAATACATTTTTATGTAATTAACCGTTTCTGAGATAGTCTTTATTGATTTTAATTTTCAAATAGTATATTCGTATGTTTTTTCGGGTGAAATCTTGCAACTTAATTTTAAAGCAGTTAAC
The DNA here is from genome assembly GCA_030765045.1 of Tenodera sinensis. Taxonomy (NCBI): domain Eukaryota; kingdom Metazoa; phylum Arthropoda; class Insecta; order Mantodea; family Mantidae; genus Tenodera; species Tenodera sinensis. Next base: position 311,034,998 of record CM060964.1, read on the forward strand.
CGAATGAGCTGAAATTTTGCAAACACGTTTAGTTTGGATGACAATGCATGGTTAGCTATGTGACGTCATTCTAAATCCAATTTCGTGGACTTTCCAAAATGGTGCTCTAGTTAATTTTTATGTACTTCCATGATATGGGTATAAAAAGAAAGGGTTTACTGAGAAGAATACGAACAAACAAAAACAAAATAAAAAAAAAACCAAAGAAAAGAAAACCAGGTCCAGCGATAGCTAAAAATAAGAAATTAATAGAAAACAAACATTTATAAAAAACATCTCTTATTTAAATACTCCAAAAAGAAGAAAATAAACTTTAAATTAAATGAAGCCCATATATGTATTGCATGACACAATTGATATGATATAAAAGCTTGTTGCGAGAGTTACTTGCGCAGATAAACAAGAACACAATATGTAACTTGAATTTCATATAAGTAATTCTAAGAAAAATGTATGTATTTTATAAACTAGGTAAATCATATAAATTGTGTAATGTAACAAACTGATGGATTTGATTTAATTTAAAGTTTATTTTCTTCTTTTTGAACATTTAAATAAAAGCATTCTTTTATATGATTTTTTTTGTACTATTAATTTGCTTTACTTCCCTTCTTTCCTTCCTCCGTGCCAGTACTACGGTAAGAGAAATAACAGAACTTCATGCCAGAGATGATCATTATGTTCGTTAAGCTGTTAGCATTTTACCTGAAGTTTCGACCAGTTCAAACTTCACGTGACCTTTGCAACCAAGCCACCAACTGAATGTAGTTTTCATATCTGTATTAGAGATGTCGGACATGCCAATTCCAGACATAATAAGTAACATATTTCATGCAACGTTGCGGGTTTACTTAGAATCAACCCATTCAGAAAGTTTAGTCACACGATTCTCTTTACCATGAAATAAAAGTGTCCAGAAAACTAACTTCACTTGTAACGCAAACTCCTTCAGAGTGGATTTTCCTATATTCGTTTTTACATAATGCTGTTTGTTCGTGACTGTTTCAATCCATCAACGCCAGGGGCACTCTGAAATATGTGACTCCTAACCATCGTGTTTCCTAAGCTAGTCAGTTTGATTTACATTGCTTTCTTTTAAATCACTCTTGAAAGCTCGAAGCATGCACTTTCGAGATATGTGAACACGCGCCTCAGACTTTGTTGATAATGAACATACATATGTAGTTACGGTCTACAACGTGCGTGTGCGAGAAACCCACAATGCAAAGTGTATGTGTTTAAGAGAAGCAGAGCCTTTCTATTTCAGGTATGCTAATTTAACAAATTTGATGTACCTTTCCTAAAAAATCTGATGTGTGCACTCACATGACCATCTCTACTCTTGCACTAACTATTCTTACAAAAGACATTCCTCTTTTTCATGTTAGTCGAGATAAATATTTGCAGAAATTATTTCAATGCTAATTTTCTTGTCAGTTCAAGGGTAATATGGGAATACTGTAGGCTTTGGGCGATTATCAATTTTTTTAAAGCTGGTGGCAATAGGAAGGCTTTGAAATTCCGCTTCCTTTGCACGGCCAAGAGATAAAAAATTGAATAACGTTCTCCCATTTGGGAAAAATATGGAGAAGTCATATAAACAACAAGGAATATTTCCGAAAAGGTTCACTCTACAAAAAAATGCATTTAGATATAACTTGTTTAACATCTCCAGTTTTGGTATAGTAAGATATAGTCTTATCTCTTATGTTTACCAGTTATTGGGGTAAAGAGATAGCCCTTTATGCGTTAAGAGTTGCAGAACACCCCGGGGTAAATCCAATCAGTGCCATGAGTGAATTTTGTTCCACTTGTAAGAGAACCGAGTGGGAACGGAATTCCCCAGACTTCAACTAGCGTCTGCAGCGCGTGATAATAGACAAGAACTGTCCAAGAATATTTTTCACTTGACTTACAGAACGCTATTTTGCAGGGAATAAACTCATTCCTGTATATGCTGCTATTGTCTAACATTACGGATTACAGGTTATAAATTGTCATAACAAAATCCATGCAAACATGAGGGCCCGTAATGTTTTATTGACATTTTTTTGATTCTTATAAATATTACTGTTGTATGTTATTATTATTTTAGTTTTTGATATCGTTATCACCATATTAATAATTTTTTATTTTATTCTCATTACTTTATTATTGCTAATTATTACTGTTATGATTTATGTTAGTATTATCATTATAATAATTATTTTTGTTATTAGTTTATATAACTTTTATTAGTATGTCTGTTAGCATTATTATGTGTATCATTATTCTTATTACTATTATTGCTATAGTTATTGTTATTATTATTGTTATTATCATCATCATTAGTATCCTGATTATTATTTTTATTAGTTCTATTACTATTGTTAGTTTTTGTTTTGTGTAGTTATTACTATTATCATCAGAATAACTATTAGAGTTAGAGGTAGAAGTAGAGTATGTAGGAGGGGATTCCACACTGAGCCTATACAGGCTATTGTGTGTCGGACCTTTGGAAGGAAGGATAAAAATACGTGTTCTACGGGCGTGAGGGGACCTGCGCGTGCAGCGAGCCGACGTGAAAATCTTTGTGTGCTGAAGATTCATCTTGATACTAGGGTTCGCCAAACACCCACTAGCCACATGGTTTACGCAAGGCCCCCATCCGTCGAGAACAGCAGTTACAGTGCGCAAATCCCTACACAGCAGCGCCAACCCGTCCATCGCCAATACTTCCGATCCTGAAAGGTTGTATTGAAAGGAAAGTAGCTCCGTAGTTTGCGTGTGTTGACTTTTTTTTTAGTGAAATAGATTTTTATTATAAAATTTAGTATGTTTTGACCATTTTGTTGGTATCTTGAAACTCTAGCTGTAATGTTTATCAGAAAATGCTAAAGTTGTTGATGTTGTTCCTTAAAACCAGATTTTCGTGAGAGGAACACATTATTTTCATCTCTCATTGAAATTGTAAGGTAAAGTATCGAAATAAGAGATAGATTCCTAATAAGAGACACCCATGTATACCGCCAACGACGTGTATAATACCCTCTTTGAGCATAAGCAGTCACGAAATTTCAGTGTGTTTTGGATCATAATAACAGACACCATATGGTCCCAAATAAGAGACAGTAGCTGATGATGCACACAATGAGTGTTAATTCTGCACTGAATGTTCATTCTGTTTATTTCGAGGACACGTGATGAGAAAGGGGGGCAGGACATGTGACATCCCATCAAAGGACATGAAGCATGTGGAGGTGAAGAAGAACCATTCATATTGCTTTTTGTTCTAAGAGTAGTTGCCGAGTCATTATTATTTGGAGCCAGAATTATTGATTTGTTATAAAATAATACTGTTGAACAATGTCTTTGTTCTTTTCTTACGCATTCATACATTACTGCAGTTTTTGTGTTTATTAATAAAAGTAAGAAGCTTGATGGTAGGTATCTCCTATTTGGAACCCACTTTGAAAATCCTCAATTCTCATCTTTCTTGCCTTTTATTTCAAAAGAATTTATGTAAATGACAGTCTATATACTTTTAGGAATGCAAAGCACCATTCAAACACAAAAAAGATTTATACTGTTAGGTATGATAGCCCAATTTGTAATGGTATCTCTTATTTGGGTACTCTATGGTACATTATTAAACAAGCTACAATGCTGACGAGTACTAGGGTCATATCAATGTCACCAGTGTGCCAGAACTCCCACAGTTTTTAACACGCCAGAAAATCCTCCAGTATGAGACTGTCACAAAGGTCATCGACCTGTGCCGGAACCGAACCCGTGATCCAGGCGGATAGAAACAGAGTTTAGTGTTATACCTGTGCTCATCATGAGCGATTGATTGAGCGCCATTGTTTCATTAAGTTGTTGTTATATTCAGTAAACAGCATTAAGCTAATTACCAGTCTATGAGATTATATTAACATTGCATTCACGTTTTATATCATTATAAAATAAACGAGACAGATTAATGTCTCTAAATTAATTAAATCAGGATCGTCAGTAATTTGTAATTAAACATAACTGCTACCTCCCGGAAAATGTATCAAACTGCTGCCCCTCCTATTTATTTTTATTAATATTTTTCCCCGTTTCAGGTCGTTGGCAGCATTGAGTTTTCGCGTGTAGCGCAGGAATTGATTCTTTCGCAGATAATAAGCACACGTCACCGGGAGGAAATCAGAGGCGTGCAAAGGGAAAATAACTTCACGTTGTCATATATTACTAGATATCATAGGTGACGTATGCTCCAAATAATGATACGCTTCTTTTTCTGATGACAGAGATAATTTAACTGGAATCTTTCTGAGCCAATGAGCCACCTTATTGATAATGAACTGACAAATGAGGATCGAATTATAGTATAGTTTATAATTAAATTGAGTTCGCAACTAAGGTGTTCACAGAAGTAACGCACAACCAGGTCCTATCACTTGATTCACTCCACGTGAGGAAGATATTCTGATGTCTCTGATTGGTTAAGGTATGACGGTAAACCAGGATGTTTTATTTATACGCAAGTTACAAGTGTTACAAAGGAATACAATGTAAGCAAGAAGTATACGCACTAGCTTGCATAAAACAAAATGCAATGTATATGAAACAGTAGAAAGAAATTGCGTGTTCCATAATTTGAGGCAGAAGCTGAAAAAGCAGAAGAATATTTTTCCGCTAGCAATTAGACACCGTAGGTTTGACAGAATTTTATGTGTTATGTTTAGAACAAGCAAAAAGAATTAAATGGTGTGCTATAAAAATGGCAATTGCCTTTGGGAAAAATGAGGTCACCGAAAGTTTCAAACAATGCATCAAACAACAAGCAGAAGAATTAATGAAATGGTAAATGATGTCTCTACTACTCTTCAGAACGTTATGCGGAAATATGAATTCTGCTGTCTGGCACAGCATGAATAAAATATATCAGACAGCTTTTTACCTTAGTTATAAATATTCGAAATTCATAAAGAAATATAAAATTCAGTAGTCAGTACTAAAGCATTGTCATATTTAGGGCGTAGGATGGTGCAATTTCTCGATATGGTGGTTTCCATAAGTGCTCTGGCATAGTAATAAATGGAGCTGAATCTATGGTTGGTCAAAAAATTGGGCTAATTGGACTCGTTAAAGACAAGCGGATACAATGCTTGTTTTTTCATTGTATTTTACACCGAGAGCCACTCTTGGGAAAATTGTAAAACTGAGTATCACAGTGAAAACAGTTGTAAATATTGCATATCTAACAAGAAGAGGCAAAAAAGATCAAAGACAGAAGGAGTTTGTTGCATTTTTTAATACTGTGGAAACTCAATAAGGTGAAATTTCACTGAACTGTGAAGTTTGCTTGAATAGTGCTGGAAATTGCCTTAAGCACCTTTTTGAGTTAAGGGAAGTGAAATGTGTGGAGCTTGGCCTAGTACACCCTGGACAAACTAACCCTCTGTTTTTCTGTTACCACCAAGTGAATTCCTTTGAAAAAATCATCCATATATACCAGACAATGGGGAATATCTATGGCAATTTCATTACGCTGGGACCCAAATGACCTAGTTGTCGACGGGCGCTTAAACATCACTCAATTTAATTATCCTAGCTCTTGTAATTGGTATTTAAAATTTTGTTTAATAAGTAAACAGAAGAAAATATTTAGTGAAAAATAGGGTATATTGCTGCCACAAACTTAGAATAAGTATAAATAGCACAGCACTGAGTTGTTTATACTTTGGCCTCGTATGTTTGTTATATGACCTAGAATTATATAAGTATCTATAATAGTTTTGTTAGAATAAATTTTTCAATGTTAAGAAAAATGAAAATGAAAATTTTCACAATCTTTCCAACAAAATATGGGTGCCCTATTGAAATGGTGAGTTATATTATCATACTTTTAAAATCCGGCCCAGATCGATGTTTCTAAAGTGTGCTTAAAAACGACAGCTCCATGTCAGTACATTTATTGGCATGTAGAAGAACTGCTGCGGGACAAAATTCCGGCACACAGGTGACACTGATATGATCCTGGCAATTGACAGCAACGTTAAACAACGAAATATTTTTTTAGTCATACTTTTAGATAAATATGTGTAATTCTATATCAAAAGTAAGCGTACAAAATTTCAAAGCTCTAGCCGTAATGGTTGTATTTAAATAAAGAAGCATTGTACATTAAGTTATAAAGCTATATTTCATATATACTCCTGTTTAGAAAATAGCAGAAAATGTAACTATAATGAAAATATTACATTTTCACAATTGCACACTTCCCGCTTCCCTTAAGGCATGGAATTCTTATCTTAGTCATTAATCTGGGCATGAATATCCAGATAAGCTGAGTCAATTGATTCACAAACTCACCTTCTTGACTTATTTATCATCACATCTAAATACTTTGCATCTGAAACTTGAAGGCAGAAAACAAATATCTCCCAGTTCTTTCGGCATATTCAAAGGCTCACAGTAAATTTGATTTAATGCAAATTATATTGAGATAAAATGGCACAGCATACTTCCCATCTTGTCAGTAGCAGCAGGAATTTGAAAATGATGTAAATTTCAGTAAGATTCATTAAATATAAGCAAATTGAAAGTGGAGGTAAAAAAAATTCCAAGACTTTCGAACCGTGAAGCCAAAACTTGTTCTCTTCAACAACCATATGGAAACCAATGTGACCCACGTGCCCTCTGACCTTCAAATGGAGACTAGTGATTTTCAGGCTGATCCATTCTTCCAGCCAAAAAAAGTGGGATGTTGCTGAGAATGTTTGGAAGTAATTAGCAAAAGAACACTTTTGTGAACCTCACAAATTCTCGCTGTAAATACTATCGCTATTTGGCTGTGCATATGTATGTGAAGGTGCCCTTTCTGCTCTTAAATAGAAAACGAAAATGGAAATTGAAAGCACCTCACCAGAATCAGCCTGAGAGTTTCCCTGACATGAGACATATGGAATCTGGTGTCTGAAAAGCAGTGCCAATCTTCACATTAACTTTCCTTCTTATAGTGTGTCAGATATACATAAACCTTAGTTTTTTCTGTGAATATCCCTTTTTTTTAATATAGCCTGCCTACTTCGTTAAAAGGCAAGTTGTGTTTTAATCACCTGTCTTTTTATTAATGAGTGAATTCATGCTTACACATAAATAATATGCATGTAAAACTTCTAAATTTTTCTATAAAAGTAATGTGCTATATCTTATTTATTTTTCTGTTCGCTTTAATTGTGGCTCTTACCCTATATGAAGAAGTTCCTATTGGTCCTCAGCTAGTGCAAAGTTAGACCACATTGTAGTAAACTGATTTAAATTTTCAAATACTTATACTTTTCTCAAACAGGAATTCATTATTACTTGTTTAATCTCTTGGCTATGCAAATAGAACACAATTTGATGACGTTACATAGCGATGAGCTCTTAAAAGTTTCGACTCATGCTTAAGTGTACTTATACCTATGAGAAAATAATGCAATAAGATAATTTATGCTATTGTCATCATTATCGTCATCGTCATCACTATCGTTATCATCATCATCATCATCATCATCATCATCATCATCATTATTATTATTATTATTATTATTATTATTATTATTATTATTATTATTATTATTGTTATCATTATTATTATCATCATTATCATTATTGTTATTATTATTATTATTATTATTATTATTATTATTATTATTATTATTATTATTATTATTATTATTATTATTATTATTATTATTATTATTATTATTATTATTATTATTATTATTATTATTATTATTATTATTATTATTATTATTATTATTATTATTATTATTATTATTATTATTATTATTATTATTATTATTATTATTATTATTATTATTATTATTATTATTATTATTATTATTATTATTATTATTATATTTCGTAAGCCAAATTTAGGGGAATCCTGTTTACTATTTTATTCTTCAACCACTCCTAATAGTACTACGTATGAGAATGCTTGCGCAATCTCAGAACCTATTGTGAATTTATTTGCGACCAGAAAATCTCATTTGTGCTTAATCAAATTATCGAAAACCATCAGCACTTTTGATTTTACTATGTATAGTATAAACGTAAGATTCATAAAGTAAGTTTAACTCAGTTTTATAAGAGAAATGGGAGTTCTTTTAGCTATTAATATATCCTTATCTGCATATTTCAATTAAAATCCTGCTGGAAGTATTGTATTCCACTTAAAAATCTAAACAGAGATTTCATCGCGCATGTATCTTTTGAGGTCCATTCCTGGTCATCAGAAGAAATGTTAGAAAAGCTCCCGTGCTTGTGTGACACACACACACACACACACACACACACACACACACACACACACACACACACACACACACACACACACATGGACACTTGCCTGTGAGCAACCTGCAGATATTAAATGTATGTGTTAATAATAAATATCAGTAGTTTAATATATTCTGTATATGGCTGGAAGGAGCCTTGCAATCATAATGCTTTAAGGAATGACGAGTGACGTAAAGAGAGGGAAAATATTTAAAATTCTGAGGAAAAAAGAATATTGCAAGCCCGTGCGTGTGTCACGCGAAGATTGAAGAGATAGGACCACAGCGGGGGAGGTGTGAAGAGGGGGGCAGGGTCTCACAACTGTAAGAATATTTGTATATTTTATACACCCTTTTTTACGTTCCTCAGAAATAATTTATTGCAGGAAAGGAGAGCCGTAAGAAGTACTGCAATGATATCAGATTTCTTTGCTATATTTTTATTGCTTGCCTCTTTCTTTGTTTTCGGTGATGTTTTTATTTCTGGGAAATTTCCAGATGTTCGGCAGTACATTTTGCTTTTAGTTTTACAGATATGTACTTCTTGAAAATTAGTTTCCTATGATGATATGGCATTTATGATCGCTCACGGTATATAAAACCTCTTTCAGCATTTGTTGAAATTAAATGTAATCCGTTATCCTGAGTTAAAACATTTCCGTAATACTTGCAACATTTTTCCTTCATTAAAGAACGTGTGGTATAACAATCTCTGCCCATATTAGTAATTTTATATTTATTCTAACAATTGACAGAAGTCTTTTCCTTACTTCTACTTGCTTTGGTCGTGAATATTCGTCTAGAAATATTTTCATTATACATTTTACTGCATTTCTGTGTATGCAGATATTCCTGAAAGACAAAAAGAACTTTAACATTTTGAAGTCGACTATTTACTTTTTTCCAAAATATAAACGAACAACAACGAATGTTTTTGAAATAATAATTACACAAAAACGTTTAACATAAATTGTATATTTTAAGGTTCTACACTTTTCATGTATAATGTTTTGTTTCTATAGCTCCCCAGATAGAGAAAATTCGAAGAAAATGAGCAAAAGATGTTCTGGGGCTATTTGTAAAAAATTCATCACATCGTCCTCTATCTTTAAAACATTGATATCAAAAGTACACATTCAGAAAATTAAACATTTAAAACATAATTTTAAAATAATAATGGGAATAGTAATTATAAATAAAGAGTGAGTAGAGGCGGCGCCGTGGCCGAGCGGTTAGCGCGCTCGCCTACCACCTATGCGGCCCGGGTTCGATCCCAGGGACCCGCATGTGGTATTCGTGGTGGACGAAGCGGCGTCAGGGCGGGTTTTCTCCGGGTACTCCGGTTTCCCCCGCCATATCTTCATTCCACGTATCATCAGTGTCACCGCCTGCGGTGCCGTAGTAGTAAAAGCGGGCGTTAAACACAACAACAACAACAAGAGTGAGTAGAGAAAACGAAGGAAAAAAAAAAGAGAGTGGAAAGTGTAACGGTTCTTTAGCGACAGTCTGGAGTAGGCGCACACACACACACATCCTTAGATGGTAAGTCTATCTACAAGCTTCGTTATGTTCTTTGAAGGTCAAAGTGCATACAATCCGGAAAACAACGGCCGCAAATTGGTAACATCAGAGTGAAGCATATTTTAAGTGTTTAAATACGAGTACAGGTTTTTAAGTAATTTACTTTGGTCGGCAACATCTCACTGGAAATATTGCAAATACTTATAAGACGTTATAACCATAATTAGTATCGTCCTTTATAAACAAAACACACACATACCTAGTGAAAGCAATCTCAATACTTTACAGCGGCAAGGGGCTGAATCAAAGGATTTTAACGTCCTCCAACGGTGATATCAATGCGTGACCCACAGAATGCTAATTCGGCTTCAACATTTTTACATCAACGACTGGCAAATGTAGTTTCAACATACTTGAAATTTGGCACTTCAGTTATCTATATGGTGGAACATTTTAAAAATTGGGTTCTTCTTAGTTTTCCTTCACCTTGAATGCCCTGAACCCATTAATGAAATAACCGTACTTTTAGTAGCATTAACGCCCACTCTTCTACATTTGGCACCACAGTCGCTGGACACTGATGGTGCATGAAATGAAATGACTTTTGGAAACGAAGTTTTAGAAGGAAACATTCTAGGATTAAGTTTAAGGTACCTTCGTGCCATTTGCCAGTTATGAAGACTAAGGAAAACCTGAAAAAAAGAGAAAAAACTGTCAGGAAGTCGGTATTGTCGGTATTTCAACCACCGACGTCCCGAATGGGAGCTTCATATGTTATTGCCGACCCATCCCGCTTCGTCCCAATTAAACAAGCAAAAAATGCTGAAAGTTATTTCCGCATGTTGTATATAACTATAAGCATATAATTAGAAATAATTTGTAGGGAAAAGAATGTTTGCTTTAATATCGTAAGGTGGATAGATATCTCACGTAAACGCTGACCTTTATGAAAAATGCTTATTTTTGGAGGGGGTTGGAGAAACTGAGTTTTATTTATGGCCGTTCTTAGCTGCTTTATAGTTTTCAGCGTTCCATTCTATGCTGGTCATGAAAGACTGGTTATTTGGCACGGACCGCTTTATCACTATTCTTGCAAATGCTTTATTCTCTATATACTACATTTTAATCCACATAAGCTTTTTCAGATATTATCTTATTGCTAATTTTCTTGTAGGTGCAAGGGGAACATAGAAATACAGTAGGCTTTAAGCGATAGTGAAATGTTTTAAGAGCTGGTTGCTATGTGATGCCTTCGAAATTCCGTTGTTTTTGCAAGGGCAAGAGATAAAAAATGAATAACAATCTCTATTTGAGAAAAGTATAAGTATTGGCAAATGGACACAAATAGAGTATCTCGGAAATGGTTCACTCAAAAAAGACCCATTTTATAAAAATTATGTGTTTTAACCAGATCCACATGGTTTAATTAGTAAGAGTTTTTCGGTATCTTACTGTTTACCATTTATGCAAAAGCCATCCAGAATAAAGAGGTCTTCTGAGGATATTTCCAGAAAAATCAGGCTATCACTTAGAAACTGCCATGGAATCGCCTGTTTTTGTCCGTCACTTGATACTGACTGTGTTTCTACTCGCCACAGGCAAGAGCTGATTCACCCTCCGACTAAAAGAGGAGGTGGAGAAGTAGCGACTAATTACGTAAGCGTCTCCAAACAGACAGGGTTGGACGTCGCTGATACATAGCCCTTCGCAGTGTTTAAACCCGCGACCTTGGGAAGCAGAGGTCAATATGTTACCTCTAGACCCCTGAGGACGGCCTTTTTTAGTAGTTATGGTAAAACCTCGACATCATAGTTTACCTAGCTTTACATACCGGAAAAGAATACAAGAAGTAGACTAATTGAAATTTTAATGGAAGTTCCTTAAACACATATTGCATCTATACAAGGTAAATGAAAGTATTTTTCCGGAGTTGTCTTCACACAATTCTTTCAGAGATGGCTGTGTTTTAAAGCACTTTAATATATGAGCCACCGATTTATAACTGTCAACATTTTTGTGTGAAGCTGTAGTATTTATTGTCGTAGCAGGACTAAGCCGTTAACAGTAAAGGTAATAAATATAAATTTTGGAGAATGTTAAAGGCAATAAATAACTTTATGTAGGTTTTTGTATTTGTCGCGAGTTCACGTATTTTACGCTCATTTCACTATAGTGACAACATTGCCTTCTGGAACATTTCAGGAAAGTAATTCAAAAGAGAATTCTTTGTTTTGTTATCTTCATTTCACAAGTTTATGACTCTTGAATCAAATTATCTCTATGAGAGGAAGTGGTGTAACATAAGGTATATGCACATAGATGTCTACCACAGCGATAAATTAGTCTACCGTAACGAAAAGGCAAACAGCTTTCCGTTTTGTGCATATAAGGGCGCCAGTTTAGTTCAGAGGTTTGTTCACTGAGAGTCTATGAATCGATTCCCGGGCATGGGAAGGTGATTTCACATTGGTCCTATCCTGGCCTCCACCTCTAACTAGCTTATGTGAACTACCCTCAAGGCCCAACATTGTTCGGGGTCCTCGGTCCATCGCCATTCTCATTGTCATCTTACCATCAGAGGTAACGAACGGACACTGCCTGTTGTGTGCCTGCAGCTAATAAACGGGTTCAGCCGTCGCTTGCTGGAACGATGTTCCCCCGAAGGTCATAGATAATTGAGAACAACAATTACCTACATACCTTAGGTAAGATGAACTTTAATGAAACGAGGTATCTTAGCATACTGTTTTCTTAAAAAGCCTGCTACTGCGCGTGATAGAAATGCATGATATGTGTTTTATGAACATTTGCATGCATATAAATGCATGATACTCTTTCAACCCTGAGCGGATCTATGCCAACGAAAAGGTTTAATGACATAAAACCCAATCATAAACTCACGCAAGAAACATTATCTATTGTGTAATACTCACATGACTTTCTCTACTGTTGTACAAACAATGCCAAAAATAATATTCGGCGGATTTTGTATCGTTTCCTGGGGTCTTTTGAGACGTGTTCTTCACAGAGAGTGCTGACTTGATAACACAGGAATAAGGGGGAAAAGAGGGCAGGTTGACGCCTTTGCTTATTCTGAAAACGATCCAATAATACATATTTAGAAACACACACACACACACACACACACACACACACACACACACACACACACACACACACACACACACACACAACACTCATATATGTATGCCGGAGAGGAAAACTTGTATTATAAAGGTGCTTAATGCTGCTAATAATTTGAAACCAAATGCAAACAGCAATATTAAGCAGAACTAGAGAAATATAATATATAGGTTTGTATATAGTGATTTATTATTTGTGTGATATATTACTGAGAATAAAGATTTCTATGATTAAATAAACTACCCTTTTTGTTATATTCGACTAACCATACTTAAAAACTAGAAATGCTTATGTATGTGGTTTACCTGAATATGACAGATACATCATTGCAATAAAATTGTGTTATATTTTTGCCTATGTTCCTGTTGCATTTCTATGATCAACATAAAGTTAGTGAAGTAAATCAACTAATTATAGCTTGAGTTAGAGCGAAAACACTGATTTATTTGTTTATGTATTTATTTATTTCGTTTTGGTTCTATGCAACAACAAGCATTGATATCACTGTGAGTACCATTTTACATTTTTCTTATGAAGTTCTGCCTTGTTATGTACTTAATTTAATATCCTTCAAGCTTTAATTTGCACCCACTGAAAATCTTCTCGCACACACTACACATTATACATTTCACTAACTTCGCTCATCAAGTTTTTCCTTTAGATTTTAGCTTCTTCAAGGCGTGTCCTTCTCTAGCCTACCAGTCATCATAAGAGGTCTGATGACAAACTGAATAAACTCAGTCCCACCTTCTATTTTAGCCATACGGTCGAAAGCGTAAATATGTATTTCGTTTCTACGCCATTTTTCACTTTCTCTACCACGTATAGTAAGTAAAGGAAGTATCGTATTCCACACAAAAATTCATGTCAAGAGTTCACCGGAAATATATGTTTTGAGGTTCCCAGAATACAAAGAAGCCTTTTTTATAAACATGTCTTTGTGTGTGTATGTCTGTTTGTCAGTCTGTGGACAGCATATCTCAAAAACCAAAGTTGGTATTTAAGTTTAATATCTTTCAAGGATACGGTACGAACATTTTGAAGAGAATTGCTTCACCCTAAACTACCTTTTACATGGAACATTTTTCGAAATTTTTTACTACCTCGAAAATGGCTCTAACGATTATGACTAAAATGCCATATGTTTGAGATATTTTTATGGCAAACGAAATGCATATTTTGCATTTTCTGGTTATAGCCTATGTAGTCTTGTTTACTCTGAATGACTTTTGCATAACTTGTAAACCGCAAGATATAGATCTTGCTAAAACACACATTTTTTATGCTTTAATAATTTTTTAGAGTGAACCATTTCGGAGATAATCCTTGTTATTTGTGTGAGTTTTGAAAAACTTACACTTTCGTCAAATGGAGGATCGTGATTCATTTTTTATATCTAAGCCGTGCAAAGAGAACAGAATCTCAAGGCTTTAAAGGATTTGACTATGGCTCAAAGCCTACTGCATTCCCATATTCCCCTTTTACCTACAAAGAAATAAACATTAGGATAATTTCTGCAAATGTTTTTCTCAAGTAACACGAAGAAGATAAATGAATAAGAGTTTGTAAGAACTACAAGGGTAGGGAAAGCCATGTAATGCAATACATCAGATTTTTATTTTGTTTTGGTTATTGGTTAAGATTATTTAGCACTTCCTTGTACCGTGGCCTAAAAGAAACCAATGAAACGGTCATGGTTTCGTATTACGATAAATAATGAGACATAGATGTGAGGTGCAGGGAGATTATCTTAGGCGTTCTGTGTACAAACAATTCTTAAAGACGTTTGTTTTTTCTATTTATACAGGCATTTGCAGCAATAGTCAAATCTTTTAAGATTTGGTTGCTGTATGATAAAATGAATAGCAACTTTCTGTACGAGAAAATTAAATTATTTTAAAATTGAAACCAATAACAAGAAGTTGGAAGTTCCATAAAATGTATTGGGTATAGTTTGTGTACTTGAACGAGGTCCACATGTTTGCAATAAAATCCTGTCAATCTTTTGTTTGACACCTTTTACGAAAGTCATCCAGAGTGGTGAAAACTTCAGAGGCTATTTCAGAAAATGGACATACCTATGCGTTTCATTTTTCATGAAAATATCTTTCAGAATAGTATCTTAACAAAACCGTTAGGTACACTTTTGAGAAAAACAAAATATTCTGAAAATTGTCCATGTAAAGCTAGTTTGGGGTGAGGGGATTTTCTAGACAATTTTCTTATCGCATCCTGGGAAGTTGTTGAATTTAGATATCAAGTTATGTTATTTAATCGAATTTCCGTTTCTAGTTATGCTATCCAAACCATTATAATTTGTTTTGTTGTGATATTTATAGATATCCCTTTGGCTCATGGCACATAATCTTGCACAAAAAGGCAGTTGTAATGAGCATCTCTCTTGCTGGCTATTTTCTAGGTTTGACGTACACAGAAACAGGAAAGCTTCAAGCTTTCACATTTCTATGTTTACGTTATAAGTTTTTGCTGTGTTTGTTTGAACTTCAGCAAATATGAACACACTTCAGCTTGTAAACACGAGCTTCTTTGTTTACGTTATACTTATGGCTAAGTTTAATTGTGAATGACCGGAATTATTAACGGGTAAGGTCAATATGAGGGTAATTCGGAATGTAAGGTCCGAATCGCCATATCTCATCGAATTTCGTGCGAGCATTGAAAAGTGCATGCGCATCGACTCCCAGTATGCCTTGTGCGAAAACGACGCCATTGGCATTGGTAATGTTACAATGTGCTATTTACAGGATGGGTTCAAAATGTTTAAAACAATCGATGGGCCCGCCAACTGCTAAATACGGTCTGTGACTCGGTTTTTGGCAGCATGGAACGTTTCAGTAGCGGACATTCATCGACAGATCAGTGAAGTGTATGTCCCCAATGCGATGAGTGACAGGAAAGTGCCTAAGTGAGTGAGAGTTTTCAAGGCTGGACGGGACAATGTCCATAATGAGCCGCCATAAGACCGCTGATCAATGATCACAGAAGATTTAGCCAATACAGTGGATGATAAGATCCGTGTAGATCGGATTGACAATTTCTACTGTGGTTATCCCCTGGCGGCAGACTTCTATGACGAAACCTTGGTGAACTTTATGACAAATGTTGAAACAAATATGGTAACTATGTAGAAAGGCAGAGCAAGTTGTAAGGAATTAAAACAACCCTATTGCAACTATCCATGATGGTTTTTATGTGTAAAAAACATCGGACCTTACTTTACAAATTGCCCTCGTAACTTTATAAAGAAATGACAGGGAGATCGATGTACCAGGTGGCCCACTTCATCCGGCATCGGCGTAAGTAGATAACTCTTCAGGCGTTAAAGCAGTTGCAGAACTCCAAGGCGCAAGAGATGGCAGTTGAACTAGCTTGTGTAGTTCCTGATAATAGACAATAACAGTATAAGCAACCGAAAAGGTCGATAAAGGATAAGACGAAGGGAGACCGAAGATTGTCAGAGACTGGAGCCAGCGAAGCCCAGAGACGTGCAGAAGTCCATAACAGTTACAGATATTGACACCTGGCGCACAACGGAACTGTTTCATACCCAGGGAGAGGGCGACGAGGCAGTGTTTGTGGCTCTGCCAGTAACATCTAGTGAGGGCCAGGGAAGGTGTTCCAGAGTGCAAGCAACTGTACCATCTGTCTGCATTCACTGGAACGTACGCCGCTACCAACCAAACCTGAAACATGACAAGGGAGGGAAGTGAGAAATGAAGGAAAGGAATCCATGGAGAAGAGATTAATACTCCCCAGCATTCGACAAAGTGACATGAGGAAACCACGGAAAAGCCCATGTCAGAGTGCGCGGCCACGGGGAACGAATCCGTGACCACACGAATGCGAGGCACAGATGTTACCTCCTGAGCCATCCTGCACGGTGAAGCTGTGGGTGCTGAAGGAGAAGACTAAAATTTTTCCGAGAGACAGAGAGAGAGCATGAAACATTAAGCAAAATATGTCTTCTGTAGATTAAGTCATATGGAGAAGACATAATATCTGTAGCACGAAGTTCATTACTTCCATCATTAAACAACATTTTCGCTCGTAGAAATCATTTGTTGTACTTCGTGAACTGTCTAAGCACAGAGAAAGGAAGTTAAAGAACGCGATAGTGGGATCTAACTGCTAATTCTCGCCGGTTCGCTGCCACTAATCATTTAGCGTTGTTATGAAGGTTCTTATTGCCCTAATGTTTGGGCCGTGCCAAGAAGAAAGCTGTGGTCAATAATGGCTGCTATTTTGCGGTAAATGGAACGTCGTGTTGTTCAGTTTATATCTCATAACGAACCCGAGGTCCCCCACAAATGTGACCTCTTGCCATCTGGTCGAAACTCAGATACTTGCTGTTGTACCCGAAGAGAAAAGTCGCACGATAATACAATTTAACATTAAACAAAAGTAAGCTGTAATGTGCTATGGATTTAGAAAATAATCTAAAATGTATTATGTGTAAGTCAACCGACTTTTCCGTATACCAGATAGAAGAGTTGAAGAAGTCGTCCTTTAAACCAGAGAAAAATTTGATGAGTACACGCAAAATCAATATGAAGTGCTTCTTTGTATTCTTCATAGATTTAGAAAAAAGCTTTTAATATAGCGCGATTGTCGTAGTTTTTTGTTTTGTTTTGCTTTTTTTTTTTTTTTCTACATTTAATATCCTTTGAGCTCGTAGGTCATATAGGACGATAAATGAATGAAGTTGGCCTGGGTTCCAAAGAGCTTATTGCTACTCAAATTTGTCTTCTCAGGACAAGGGAAAATCCTGGAAAAGGTCATATCTGAATAACTCATCCTAACCGAAATTCGAACCTGGAACCTCTCTCAGACAGACACGCCACCTCCGCACCACAGAGGATGCGCTGCGGCCGAGAGGTTACACTATTCACCTCACGCGAAAGCGGTCGATTTCGATCCCAGGCGACCGTGTGTGGGATTAGTGGACAAAGCGGTGCAGGGGCGGGTTTTCTTTGGGTTCTCCGGTTTCCCCGTCATTTCATTCCATCGGTGTCCCATCTTCATTCCATATATCATCAGTGTCACCGCCTGCGTTGCCACATGTAGTAAAAGGGGACGCTAAACACTACCACAAAAAACACAACAAACCTCCGCACCTCAAAGATGGAGCTTTCCATAGAGTTGTTTGAGAGAACTCACAAAGATAATGACACGAATTTTCCTTGTGGTGTTTAATTCCGAGGCAGCCCTTTGGTCTATTTACTTTGACATCAACATTTACCTCATTCAGAAGACTGTGGGATATTTATGGAGCGTAACTAAACATTTAGCTTCTAGTTTTGAGTAGTATGTTCCTCGCATGCTGGCTGTATCAGAGTAGTTCACTGCAAAGGGAAGTAGTCCTCTACCCAACGTAGTTCTGTAAGTAAAGATAGCTATTGCCCTTCAAAATATGACTTGTTTTATCGTCCGCCAAGACCTCTGCAAGTCTAGTATACAGCTGCAGAGAGTCTGGAAGGTTTGCGAGACAGGAACACTAGCAGCACCTGACGGACTGACAAAAGGTTGCAGCACAGCGGAGAAAAAGGAGCAGGGTTCCCTTTAAATAGGTAACCATGCGAAAAACTGCATTGGCCAATTCGCAACCAAGCCAAAATCATCACCTCGCGACGAGATAGTGAGAGGAAGTTACCCAGATTATCAGATTTCTTTCACTTCTCTAAGCTTATTACCTCGGGGAGCTGACCACTCTTCATGCCAGCACGATAGCACTGCTCTCCGCACTTCAAGCCTAAAGTCTCCCGAAGTAATACAAGAGATGGTAATACTGGGTTCTGTAGTTGCCGTCTTTGCTGCCAAATCTGCTATTTCATTTCCGGCAAACCTACGTGACCAGGAATCCATACACAGACCACGTTAACGCCAGAAGCGTGTAAAACATGGAGGGCATACGTTGTACAATACGATGGTAGTGAACGAAACTGAAAGTGAGTTATAGAGTGCACAAGTTGACAAGGTTAGGGAAAAATTATGTCGTGTGCTTGAAAGAAATTCTGTATATGAAATATTAGTGAGATTCTTTGTCCCAACGAAGCAGAAGTTGATGAAAATGAACCAGAACTTCTTGTTAATGATTTTCCTTAATTGCCCACATTATATCATGTAATATAGGAAAAGTTTCTCCAAAGATCCTTCAAGTTTGACCATCTGAAACTGCAAGTCGTTGTCTAGTGTAATTTGCCTAGGTCATATTTTCAGGATTTTAGGTCATATTTGGATAACTTTTACAACATAAGTGCACGCATATTTCAAGAGTTTTTAGATCATAAAAGCTGAAATCCTAATAATTACGGCAAATTTGCAAAACAACTCAGCTAAATTGTTTAAAATGTTGAAAACCTTAGCAATTGTAATACCCAATAGCCATAATCTTTGGTTCCATTTGAAAAGGATGCGCACTTGGCTCGTAACTTCAAATTCCGGTGGATAGTGTTGATACCACTAAACATTGCAGTGTTCTGATAGCACTAGTCATTTCTATTCTCTAAGAACATATTGTGACGCCGGGCGTGTCGCACAGCAAAGGACGGTCAAGGCCAAGCTACTTCACACTACTTACCAAGCCAGCGACCAAATAAAGGCGTAAGGTCAAGCTTCCCACACTACTCCTGCGAGTGAAGTGTGACTAACAACTATCAACAGGCTACACAAAAGGTTTCCAGAACCTTCGAGAGATATCCAGTGGTGGCGTGTTTGTAGACGTTCCAGAAATATCTGGCTGCGTCATCGCCGACATAAAAGCTTACGGAACGCGTGGAAGGTGGCAGCTTTTTTTAGTGATTTACAAACAATTTTTGAGTCGGTCTGTGTATCAGTGAGTGCGAGACAGCTGTGAGAGTTACATCGCGTCAAAATGAAGCAGTTTTAATGAATGTGGAGTGATTGTATGAGACAAAGTGAAGAAAAACAGTAAAAGGATTGAGTCAAGGCTACGGGAGGTAATAAATTCTGAGTTGTATGATTACAAAAGACTGTAGACTGTGTTAACGCCAGCTGAAGATAACTGTGGTTTTGTACAAAAGTACATTAAATAAAGTGATACAAAAGTAACTGGAATGGATTTTTTCATTTGCCACGGTGGTGTCAGGAGTGGGATTGAAAGTGAAATTGCCATTTTGTTACAGTATTCTAAGGACAAATTGGAGTAAAATAGTTATTAGTCTAATAGCTCCCAAGTGATTACTTTGAAGATGAAACTAATAAGAAAGTTCGATAAATGCAGCCTGGAGTTCACATAAAGGAAGATCAAACTGTTGTTCTGCATTTCTTGCCAGCTCAACCTATCAAACTCATTAAAAACACTGAAAAAACCTTTCATGACTTCGTAAAGTAGCGTTATTTACAGGTACATGATGCAGCAACTTTCAATCAACATGGTACGTACAATCAAGTGCTCGTGAACTGTGAAAAAGCGTTTCTCTGAAATCATTCCCCCGCATATAAAAGGAGTACCTGTGCGTTGAGAGCGAGTTGTTAGTAATTATATTGAAAGCTGATGGTCAAGCGGTATTGACAGATAATAGCAAGTAATGGAATGTTCTGCTACATCGACTGGAAGGAGACATCCAGCTACCCACTAAGCACACATAATGCAACAACCATAATAATCGATATACAGGCTCTCGCAAATCCTGGAGCAAAACAGCTATTCTTGCATTTTAATTTATAATGGGAAGATTTTGTTTTAATTTTTCTTTCGCTATTGTTTGGGGCTCTAAGATAGGAAAATGACTGCACATTATTATTGAAAAGTATAATACGCAGATGGCCAATTGCAATGTTCGACAAATGTAATTTCTTAATCAACACGACACAGAATTTTTTATCAATGTCGTTCACATGACTTTCTCTCTCCATTCTACCATAAACTGTTCATTCAATAGCTCATTGCTCTAAATATTTCATGTTAATGGAGATACACGTTTGAAGAAATGGCGTAATTGCATATTTCGTTGTAGGTACAAAGAGCGCCAAAGAAAATTTTCGGTGTATTTTGTATCTTTTCTGAGACGTAAATTTCATCACTCGCTCTTCAAGTTTCCTCGTTAGATTTTGACCCCTTCAAAAGAGTGTCCTGCACTAGCCGATAAGCTGTGGCTCCAATCATGCTAAGAGGTCCGTATGACAAACTGAATACACTCACTCTACCTCTTTCTGTTTTAGCTAATACAACTGAGGGTGTAAACATATATTTCGTTTCTACGCCATTTTCTAGCCTTCGTTGTGATTGTTGGCGTAACTTTGTATTTACCTTTGGGTCATGGCCTAAAGTAACCTGTGAAATGACCACAACTTCAAATAATATGGCATAGGGACCAGGTGAAGTGAGATTTTCTTAGGCGCTCTTTGCATAAGGGGAACACATTCACATATTAAGAAAATTGGCTCGCTGTATGCTGCCTTTGAAATTCCGCACTCTTTCCATTACATCACGAGTCATGGACTTAGCTCTTCTTCTTCTTTCTTAGTTTACCCTCCTTGTATGGAGAAATAACACCCTTCAGGATATACAAGTGGGTGCCTGGGGTCAGATGCTGAAAAGAAATAGGTAGATCTATTTGAAAATTAAAACTGATAACGAATATCCTTGAAATGGTTAATACCGTAAACACGTATCTTTCATATAACTTATGTTTTATAACCAGATGTACATTTTTTGTGTACTAATTTTTACTTTCTCTACTACGTACTTACAGCAGGTAGAGGAAGTATGTTATTTTTTCTTTATATTTTATTCATAGAGTACCAATATCTTAAGGCAATGCAGTACTGATATTTTGTGAAAATGTCGAGGAAATGCACTTTAGCAATGGATGTCCAAAAGCATTCAGAAGTCATAACTCCATTTTTTCTTTGTTTTACTTTTGATATCGTCAACATTTCCTCTTATATGCAACAAAATAGCATCTGGAATTAAAACTCACTTTATAAAATGCACTTTCGAATTTTTTTTCTTCAGCTGTTTTCCTCCTTAAAATGCTCCACACGATGAACTTTTTCATCCAAATCTTTTAAAAATTTTGACATACATTCTGTAAAGGTAAACAATTAAAATTTATCATATCAGTTTTTCGTACTCTTGCGGGTTCGTGAGTAATTTACTTTTAAAGGAGAAAGGAGAAAGGACATTGAAGTTTACATTAACTGTCTCTCTCTCTCACAAAGTCATACTCTTTTTGTCGAAACGATATGTTTTAATCATCTATGGTTTGTTTTTCCATATTTTTAACACTTCCATACAATGTTTCTAACTTCATCAGCCGTCTAGCATTTATCTGTTTTAATCACCTCTCTAGTAATCTGTTCATTTGTTTGCGATAGTCATTTATTTTCTGCATACACATTCAAAGTTGGGTGCATCAAAACAGCACGATACCAAACAACAGAAAGAGAAACTGAAATGTACACGCAAGCAGTTCGATCAATTAATCAATTTAGTAAATTAATTCATATTTTATTGCCTTTATTTCTTGTAATGTTTATATTTTATTCTAATCTTGAAATAGTCACTAAATATCACTCAACTTTTTAAAATGTATCAACACTAATCTCACGTAAGTTATTTATTTCCTTAGAGAACACTAACATTTATTTTATGTTGAACTAGACGTGAAAATATGATTATGAAAATATCAGGCACTATGAACTAGTTTCAACTCAGTAACTCGAAAACAAAGAAACGTATCGCAACAAAATTTAAAACTGTTCAATATATAAGATTAAACGTTCAGCCAAATGGACCGAAAACTTTATCAAATAACGTTTTCATTATGACGTTTTCATTTAACAAAGGGGAAGTAACTTTTTTCTCGCCTCGAGTTGTAATAGAGACATTTCTGAAGCTAAAAGAATAAAAAAGAAAACAACAAGAGAAGGAAACGAAATTGGGAGGCGAGCAATAACGTGACTCAGAAAAGGAAGATGATGTAGAAGATGTGATTTACAGCGATTAGAAATGGCTCGCTCGCTAACTACATGGTTCGCACTTTCCTTCCTTTGCAATATCGAGACGGAGGCCGTTTGGCACACATGTGACCTGTGATAAGGACCACTATTGCTGACCTCTGCGACACTTCTCCTCTGATTGCTTTTTCATTTAACGGGGGACCAACGGCAGCCATTTTCCTTGATGCTCTGATTCGGACAATTTGCCGACTTGATTCTTCTCAGCCTGTGATTTCCTCGACGCTTCTATTGGTACAACGTTGTGTTAAAGTGCATTAAGGTAAACTCTGCTTGGGTTTGCAAGCAATACGTGGCCTGTTTGTTTGGGAAGAAAATTACATCATGAACTGTATTCCTCATTCAATAAACCACTAAATAATAATAATTCACAACACTTTCTCCATCTAATTTTGTTAACTTTGAACCAGAGTGTTTCATAGTTAAGGAATAATGCAAATAAAAAGAATATTAATTCATGCTCTTAACGCTCGAACGTGTCGTATTTAGTATTTTGAAAGGCAATTTAAATCATTATTGTACTGGGTATGACTTAATCAAGAAATTTTTAACAGACACCATATTTTTTGTGAAAAGTAAATTATCTTGCTTAGTCATATGAACGATTGCCCCTTTTGTTGTTAAACTACCGCAACATTACAATCAGCTGTCAGGCCCTTCAGCCCTGAAAAATGAGGGGTAATAACACGTGACAAAGTGTGGAAGAAGAAAATTCATCCTGTTATATAACTCAAGTCCAAATTCACCTTCCGATGTAAGAAAAGCAAAAAAATACCAAGTTAGAAAGGCTTGTTAAACGAAAGTGAACTCAAGACCCTCGGAATGCATGCCTAAGACGACACCATCAGAGCCAACCTGCTCGGCATGACTAAATTTATTTGGTTTGGTCTAACTTGAGCCTAATATTTCGTAACCAAGTTGTTGTTATAATTATTATTATTATTATTATTATTATTATTATTATTATTATTATTATTATTATTATTATTATTATTATTATTATTATTATTATTATTATTATTATTATTATTATTATTATTATTATTATTATTATTATTATTATTATTATTAGCAAAACAAAGGATGGCCAGGTATTGGTCCACTCACATAACATACCAGACTGGCGGGACGTGGATCAAAGACGTTCAAGATCAGGCTGCCTCGTGACACTGTTTGTGAGCACGAGACAAAGAACGCGGCACGACAAAGGGTTTTCGAAATTATTCGCGAGGCGTCCGGCGGCCGGCATATTTGTAGAGGTTCCAGGAAAGGTGAAGTTCGAGAAAGGTCCGTGTTACGTCATCCTCGCTATATAAGGAGGCGAGGCGACGAGGGTGGGTAGTAGTAGCAGTAGCAATAGTAGTAGTAATAGTTACAGAAATGAGTCGTCGCAGCAGGCAGTGTTAGGAAAGTGTGTGTGTATGTGTATGTGTATGTGTACAGTCGTGATAGGTACATCGCGTTGAAGTAAAGCCAGTGAAGCACTTTATGTAGTTTCGAGTGATTGTATCGTCAAAGTCAGCTGTTTGAGACACAGAGAAGATAAAGGAAGACAGAAAGGAGTGAGTCAAGGTAACGAGAACAAAACAGTTGTGAGTTGTAATATCACGAAGCACTGAAGAATGTGTTAATGTCAGTAAAAGAGAACTGCGTTGTTGTGCAACGATATGACATTGACATAACCATATAATTAGTGTGAGTTTTGATATTGGACTGCGTGAATGAGATAGTGATATGGAATGTGATAATGCTGTTTTAATGAGGTGTGCACATTGTTCTCTTCCACTTTGTTTTAACCACTTCAACAAAATTCTGCATCTGCACTTTGAGGACTAATGTAAGCACTATCTGATGTGTAGTATGTGTATTTTGCGGTATTATAAATAATTTAAACAGAGGTTTTTGACACTGTTGATTGAAAATGTAATAATACACAGAAGTCATTGAATTGCAAATCATTACCCTCCTATGGTGTTGGTATCCTGGTACTCTGTTTCTCTCTATTAAAATGTCACTTGAAGTAGAATTTAACGTTTTGCATGCAAATGACACAGACCACTGTTTTGTTTATGATAAATTGTTATTCTAAGGCCGTTTTCATGAGGTTCTGAGTGTTCGAGGTCAAAGGTGTCCCTTGTAACAAAATTCCCTCACCTCAGACTACCCTTTACAAAGAAAATTTTTTGAAAGTTTTGATTTTCTCATAAATGGCTCTAACGACTTTTATTCCAATGCCTTATGTTTAAGAATATTTTGATGAAAAATGAAATGTATATCTGGAATTTTGTGGGAATTTCATTAAAGGTCCCATTCATTCTACATCATTTTTGCTTTAATAAAACGTAAAAGATGGACAAAATCTTACTGCAAACAATGTAGATGTCGTTAAAACACACAATTTATATTAATACTTGTTATGGACTCAAGTATTTCCGAGATGTTTCTTGTTCTCTGTTTGAATTATGCACTAACTAAATTTTTCTTAAATAAGAAATTTTCATTACTTTTTGTTTATTTCTTGGCTGTGCAAAAAGAACGGAATTTTAAAGCCATTTCATAGTGACCAGCTTTAAAAAATTGACAATGTCTTAAAGTCTTCTGTGTCCGCATATTCCCCTTGCAGCTAAAACAAAATTAGCAATAAGATAATTTCTGTAAATGGTTATCTCGACTAAACTGAATTAAATAGAAGAATAACCACTTGCAAGAATAACAGTAGAGAAAATCATGTGAGTGTAACACATTGGATTTTTTATTCAGGATGTCACAAACATGTATTGACAGTGAAATTGCGTTATGGATATTTTTGTGTTTAGTGCAACATTTCCTCTGCCTAATACGTGCGTGGTAGTGAAAGTAAAAATATTGGAATGTTAGAAGGCATTTACTCCACCTAATGCCCTTATTTTCACAATTTGTTTGTGTCGATTTGTTCCCGCTTGACTGATACAAGCTGCATAATTTGGCCCGACAGCTAAAAGGTAGAGTTTTAATATCTGATAGGCTGAGAGTGCATACAATTAATCATGCAGAAATATTCAATGAAACGAAAAGTTTAAAACTGTGTAGTGAGCTCCAATTATTTTGTATATGTAAATTAACAAACATTCGAGATTATTGACCAAAATATACCATTTTACGCAACAAGCAAGCACATTTTAAATGCCCTTCATTTCTACGAAAATTTCAATATTTTCAAATGAGTTTTATATCCTTTCAACTGGAATAGCATTAATTAATAGCATTATTTTCTTTAAAATCTAAAAATAAACAGAAAAATTGGCTAGCCACATCACATGGGGCTAGAATTTCCATGACAGCTGAGCGTCACCCGTTGAAAATAATCAATGGTGAAAATGTAGATAGATTATAAACTGTGAGACATTTTTCTATCACTATTTTCTGTACTGTGCAAGGGATTGCGGCTTCGATTCTTTAACTAGAATTATTCCCCATCCTTCCTATAGTCTAGAAGTATGAGTAGGAGTGTGAATGTGTGTGTGTGTGTGTGTGTGTGTGTGTGCGTGTATGTGAATTCAATGTAGATAAATCCAAAGCAATAGAAACCCAAAGATTAAAAGCACGGAAGCGAGTGAACACCATTGCTGTTGAACAGTTATAAATGAACAATATTATTCTTATTCTTTACCTGATTATCCTCCCCGTATGGAGGACTGACGCCCCCCCTACGATTTACAAACCTATGCCTAGGGAAAGATGTCTGTCGAGGAGCAGACGAACCTCTGGGCCAGACAGAATGAAGACCTGGAAGCGGGTGGTCAGCCTAGCACCAGGTATGAGAGTGAGGAATAGAATGATATGAAATGTGGGCGAAATGGATGAATGGAAAGGTGATAAAGGAGCAGGAGCAGTTGGTAGGATGAGAGGCGGGGGAAACCGGAGAAAACCCACCCAGACGCCGTTTCCTTTAATACCAATACCACATGAGAGTCCCTGTGATCGAACCTGAGCAACCTAGGTGGTAGTCGAACTATCTAACCGCTCGGCCACGTCGATAAATGGAACATAAGGAATATATTTTCTGTGGGGGAAATTTAAGTGAAACGTTTGATCGAATTGTTCACAATCACTTGTAGGCCTTAAAGACAATATTTACCGAGAGCAAAACGACATTATACATTGAATAGTTTGAAGATATAAATGGCATTCTCGCACATTGCTGTTAAAAATGGAAGCCATTTGTAAAATATAATTCACAACAAATTAAATGTTTTCCTATGTTACATATAATGGCACGTTAATATCATTAACTGCATATATTCTTTCATAATTACTGTGTTACTACGCATTGTAAAAATGATATTTCATTTAATCACCGTATACATTTTCATTTTACTATATACCCTTTGTCATACTAATAAACAAGTGAGAGAAATGTATCAGTCTGTTTATGTACTGTCAAATATTTATTTTAAAGTATTTTATAATACTGACACTGAACATGTTATATATGTGTATTAGGCTTCAAAAATATAAATGTAGCTATAATAAAATATCTTATTTGATGCAGTCACTGTTTTATAAAATGCAAATATCAGTGTAAAATAAAAGCTTTGATTATGGAGGACTGTATACTAAAATATAGAAACATAGCTAGGAATGTTGTGATGCTAGAAATGCTCTTCGTGGGGAAAAATGTTTTATTGTGTTTTGGTGTCCTATTTTTAAGTTATTTTTTGTAATTGAAATAAATATTTTAAGAGCTACGTAGAAGATAATTAATTATTTTTATCCACAAATGTATGAAAATATATGTTTGTGCTGCTGATAATAAATAATAATAATAATAATAATAATAATAATAATAATAATAATAATAATAATAATAATAATAATAATAATTAATGATAATGATAATGATAATGATAATGATAATGATAATGATAATGATAATAATAATAATAATAATAATAATAATAATAATAATAATAATAATAATAATAATAATAATAATAATAATAATAATAATAATAATAATAATAATAATAATAATAATAATAATAATAATAATAATAATAATAATAATAATAATAATAATAATAATAATAATAATAATAATAGTGGCAGTGGCAGTGACAGTGACCGTGGCAGTGAGAGTGACAGTAATAATAGTAGTAATAGTAGTATTAGTAGTAACAGTAGAATAGCAGTAATAGTAGTAATTGTAATAATAGTAGTAATAGTAGTAATAATAGTACTAATAATAATGATAGTAATAATAGTAGTAATAGTAATAGTAGAAATAGTAACAATTGAAACAGTAAAAATAGTAATCATGATGGTAATGACAATGATGATGGTTAACAAGCATCTGATGTTAGTTATTAAATACATGTTATCACATAGGTTGCTGTCATCCTCTTCTTCATTGTCAGTTCCTGAATCTAAAGATCATCATCACCACCACCACCATCATCACCACCATCATCATCACCACCACCATAATCATGATCACCACCATCATCACCTCCATCATCATCACCACCACCATCATCACCACCACCATCATCACCACCACCACCATCATCACCACCATCATCATCACCACCACCACCACCATCATCATCATCATCACCTCCACCACCACCATCATCATCATCATCATCATCATCACCACCACCACCATCATCATCACCATCACCACCACCATCATCACCACCATCACCACCACCATCTTCATCATCACCAACACCATCATCATCATCATCACCACCACCACCATCATCACCACCACCATCATCACCACCATCATCATCACCACCACCATCATCATCATTACCACCACCACCATCATCATCATCACCACACCATCATCATCACCACCATCATCATCATCACCATCATCATCATCACCACCACCATCATCACCATCACCATCATCACCACCATCATCATCACCACCACCATCATCATCACCATCATCATCATAATCATCACTACCATCATCACCATCATCACCACCATCATCACCACCATCATCGTCACCACCACCATCATCACCACCACCATCATCACCACCACCATCATCATCACCACCACCATCATCATCATCACCACCATCATCACCACCACTATCATCATCATCATCATCATCACCACCATCATCATCACCACCAGCATCATCATCAATACATCCTTGGGATTTTGTAGATATACCTTTTCGTGAAAAGTAGTAACATACTACTTGCAATGGCTATGCAATATTGCACAACTAACGAGGAAAAACAAATGTCAGCAATATACTAACGACAGTAGGCGTGCAGGTTCTGGTTGACCTGCGCGACACATAACTGCCGATTAGGCATTCTTGTAGCTAAAGAAGTAGACAGAAAAGGTTGTTGCTACTGCAAACAATCGAGTAAGGTATAAATTAAGGTACCATAGACATGTAATTACGTAGGTGCGTTCGTCCGTAGACTATAACGTTAAAATAAACCTAGAGGTTTTTCAGACCTGTAGAAACAAACGGAAGGTTAAAATGTCTCTAATATATCTTGCACTGACTAAAATATCTCTATTAGCGTAACGGGCACTCCGATAGATGTCCGAAACATATGGGACATTGGCTTGTAAGTTCACTGGCTTGTAAGTCCTAGGGGGTGTAAGTCCAACATAAAGGGAGGGTAATCAGGTAAAGAAAGTTGAGGGAATCTTTTTTCCCTACTACCCATGTAGTAGGCAGAGAAGCTAAGTCATTCCAGCCAAAAACGATATAGAAAATTCACTGGAAATGCACGTTTTGAGTTCTCTAAGTCCAATTTAGAGAAAGGTCCGTATGTGTGTATGCGTGTGAATTCCATAACTCCAAAACCAATAGTCTGTGAAATGCCAAAGTCAACGTTGAGTATCTTCCAAGGATGAGAAACAAAGACTTTCAAGAACATTTCTCCACCCTATTCTACCCTCTACATGGAAAATGTTTCGAAAATGTTGGTTTCCACATAAACAGCTTTAACGATTTTGATTAAAACACCATACGCTAAGACATTTTCGTGCCAAATGAAATGTACATCTTGAAGTTTCTAGGAATGGCATCAAAGGTCCTCTTCCTTCTGAATGACTACATATCTGACTACCTTAAGAAATAAAGTCTTACTGAAGAAAAAAAAAAAAAAACTATAGTTAAAAAAAAAGAAACTATAGTAGATCTCGTTACAATTTATGCCAAATTAATTTTTTGTCAACTTAACCATTTGTTATCGGCTTGAATTTTCAAATAAAATTATACTTTCCTCAAATGGGAAGTCATTGTTTTGTTCTTTCTTCTCGGTCTTGTAAACGGAATGGAATTTCAGATATGACATAATGACCAGCTGTTAAAAGCCTTAACTATCACTTAACCCAATTGTGCTATTGCCATTGTACCTAAACAAAATATTGATAAAAGAATTTATACAAATAACTCGAATAGGGCAAAGGGGAAAATAGAATAAGCTTTTTTAAGAATAGTGTGTTGAAGATTAGGTAGAGAAAGTCATGTGAATGTGACGCATCAGACTTTTTTTTAAAAAGGCACCTCTGAAGACTAGTGTTCAGCTAGTGTGTTGTGGAACATGCGGTAATATTGAAATAAGTAGAGGAGTGAAATAACAATATCTAATGCACACGGTGCTGTATGGTGTGGGGCGAATACAGAAGCCGGGCTAGATTGAGTAATTAAGGCAGGAGTACACAAAACGCTCCGAAGGGCAATATAAACATAGAGAAAAAAAACAAAATTCATTTTCCATGTGATTGTCTTACGCTTGCATGAGTTTGGCGTAAACGTGAAATATATATTTGCACTCTGCGTGGGTAATAGCTTTGTTATTTTAGGTTTCAGGAAAACAGTTTCAAAGAGGACAAACACTCCTGTGATGATGGAGAAAGAGAGAAGCATAGCTGTGTAAAATATAATAAACCCAGTATGAATTTTCGATAAAGATAATTCCCTGATAATTAAAATACTTGATAACTGCGTGGATGTTAATTTGTTTTCTTTATGGAATAATGAAAAACATAGTGATGGTTACGTTACAGATGCACTTAATATTAATCACACAGGATGTTAATGAACTACATGGAAATGTTGAGATATCTTATGTCAGCAATGTATGGATCACGACTAAACATGCCCCACTTTTATGGTGATCAACATTTTGGTATCAGATTCTAATAAGTCGTCGAAATCAAGTTCGTATAAGATTACTTTGCAGCATAGAAGTGCTGCTTTTCACCAGCCCAGTATCAGAATTTTGAAGACAAAAGTCTGCCACATCTCGAATTAATCATTTGAGATTGTGAAACTGAACTTCGATTACCCACCTAGAGACTGTTCTTCTTCTCTTCGTGTGATATAATGCGTAATTAAAATATTTCTACAGAGGTTTGTTCCCATTAACACTAGGAAAATAGAAAAATAAGCTTTTGTAACAATAGAAGGTAGGTTTTCACGGCTGGAGTCAATGTAGTCGAAAGTTATATGCTGGCTGTTATGCTCTGGTATGATGGAGATAGATGTTCACCGCAGTTTTGGAAGAAATGTCTGGAACATCTGTCTGCAGCAAATCAAGGCAGAAGTTCCAATTATATATTTTCTTAAGAATAGTTTGTAACCAAGCGACTTGACGCTATGGTAAGGAATGTAACTAACTAGCTTAGACTCCCCTGGGCCGATAAACCTGCTCGAAGATCTCCTCGTGGTTTTCCTCTGTCTTTAGGAGCATGCTGAGTTAGATAATTGATTCGTCATCCCTTTATCACTACATTTCATTAACTTCTTCATCGCCATACTGGGCATATCACTCATGCTGGTTCTGTTTTGGTTCAAAATTTGTTTGCTGCTTGCTATGTTAGTCCTACAAAGACGACGTTAATCCTTTGAGGAAGAAGAGGAAGAATAGTTTGTAGAAGTTACATAAAAACAAATCTGATGTGTTGCACTCACATGACTTTCTCTACTCTTGTACTAACCATTCCCACAAATTCTTATTCCTATATCTTCTTCATGTTAGTTGAGATAAACATTTGCAGAAATAATCTTATTGCCTATTTCCTTGTAGGTGCAAGGGGAATATTAGAATACACTAGACTTTGAGCAATAATCAAATATTTTAAAGCTTTGAGATTCCGTGCTCTTTGTACGCTTAACATATAAGAAAATGAATAACGATGTTATAGTTGACAGAAGTATATGTTCTCCTAAACTCACAGAAATAACAAGGCATATCTCCGAAATGGTTCACTGTACAGAAAAAAAATATTCCGATATAAATTGTGTATTTTTAGCAAGATCTACATTTTTCTATACTAAGATCTGGTCTATCCCTTAGGGTTTACCAGTTATGGAAAAGTCATCCAGAGTAAACAGGATTACACAGGCTATAGTCAGAAAATTCAAGATACACATTTCATTTGCCATAAAAATATCTCAAGATTAAAACAGAGCAATTTCAAGAAAATAAAAATTTTCCATGTAAAGGGTAGTTTAGGGTGGAGCAATTTTCTTCAAAATCTTCGTGTCGCACCCCTGAAAGATATTAAACTTAAATACCAACTTTGGTTTTTAACAGACTTTTCGTTTTTTGTTATGCTGTCCACAGATTGGCAGACAAATACACACACATACAGACAGACCTTTTTCTAAAAATGTTTATTTTTGGATTCAGGGGGCCTCAAAACATATATCTCTGGTGAAATCTCGTCATGGAATTTTTGGTTGGAATACAATACTTTCTCTACTATACGTAGTAAAGAAAGGAATAAAGGACAGAGAGTATAGATAGGTGAATGTAACTAATCATATATATCCTTTCTCTACTGTGTATAATATGTAAGGGAGGTATTGTATTCGACCCAAAAATTTGATGTCGAGATTTCACCGGAAATACAGGATGAAAGGGAAGTCCTTACATTCCTTCTATGTATGTGCTTCACAGAAGCATTACAAACAGAAAAGTCGAATGGCATTTTGTTCCTTGGTCAACCGATTTGAAAAAATTAAATGGTTTTTGATCCAAGTTGGATGCGTAATTCCACAAGAATGTACGAAGGTAACAGTTTGCTACTTGTAAGATGTGTAGAGTAACTTATTTCTCACATAGCTTCGGTAGTAATTATGGGACATCTCATAGGGTTTCTAAATAATTAATCACTTAAAATGCGTGAAGGAATACTCCAAGCAGTTTTTCCACACGTGCAGTAAGTCTACAACGTTGCGTAGAAGCTGGTCAGGGAACTGACCTGGTTTGTGGATGTAAACAGGTCGGCCGCTTTCGCTTTCCTGTAATGTTTTGGGAGCTAACGCTTGAGATTAGCCTACACTCGCACAGTAAGCACGGAAGGACAAGACACCGTTCCCAAGACGCACCGTTACGATGTTTGTTTATGTACTGAGCTAGAGAAAATGACACCCACACAATCTGCAGTGTTGCCAGATTGTTTTCTACAAAACTAAAATATCTCCGTAGGAAATGGCCAGAGACAAAAACGTAAGATACAAAATGTGTTCCAAATTTTGAGATATACCACTGGTTTAAATTAATGTAATGACTTCCCTTCAACTCGGTATAGCTATATTTTGAGGCGTTTTTAGCAAAAGGTTCGTGTGTGTCTGTCTGTCTCTCTCTCTCTTTCTCTCTGCGTGCGTGCGTGTTTATGTGTGTGTGTGTGTGTGTGTGTGTGTGTGTGTGTGTGTGTGTGTGTGTGTGTGTGTGTGAGTGTGTTCATCTATCTGTGAGCAACATAACTCAAAAACGAAAAGTTGGTTAAAACCAAGGGTGGTATTTAACTTCAGTAGGTATATTTTAAGGATGCAAAACGAAGATTTTAAAGAAAATTTCTCCAGCCTAAACTACCCTTTACATGGGAATATTTTTTCGAAAATCTTTATTTTCTAAAAAATGATCCTAACGATTTTTTTTAAATTTATTTATTTGAAGTCGCTTCAACAAAAAAGTCATATTGCGACTAAACATTGAGGAAAAAAAGGAGGAAACAAATCATGAAGTTTGCATTGAATTTAAACATTAACTTTGCATGCTCTAACGATTTTGACTAAGATCCTATGTTTAAGATATTTGTATAGTAAATGCAATGTATACTTTGAATTTTCTGGCTATAACCTATGTTTACTCTTGATGACTCTTTTATGTGCAGTAAACCGTAAGAGATAGACCAAATCTTAGTGTAGAAAAAGGTAGAGCTCATTGAAACACACAACTTATGTCAAATGATCTTTTTATGAATGGAATCATTTCGGAGATATTCCTTGTTATTTGTCAGAATTTTGCAATACCTACTTATAGAGCGTTTTCAAATGAGGGGTCCTTGTTAATTTTCTTATCTCTTGGTCATACAATGAGAACGGAATTTCAAAGTCATCATACAGCGACGGCTCTTAAAATATTTTTTAGAAAGTTGATAGTAAAAGTCGGACTACCAGCAATTCACGACAGTGTTAAAAGTATAAAATTCTACCACTCAGTGCTCAAAAGCTCTTCACATTCCGATAATGCCAACTTTATTTTCTTGTGGAATATGACCATCGCCTCATTCTAGTAGGCCATGAATCTGAGTTACATAGTGTTTGTTTAAAATGGCGGGTCATTTGAATTTGAGTGTAAGTTTAGAAAAAATTGTAATATTAATTAATTAAATTTCGTTACGTAATTTTCGTCGCTTTATTATTTCCGCTGCCTCCCTTATGTAGAATATTATGGTTTTGTAAAAGTCATGTTGCCAACACTGATGCTACGCAAGGCAAATGAACATCGCAACCCGAGGACTATCATGGCCATGAGAAAGCTAAAACAATGCCATATATTTATATATAATCTATAATATATCTATAAATATTCAAGACTATCTAAAAATGCTGTATGATGCACGGGTTAAAAGGATTTTGTTTTGTTCCTAGGTTTCCTCAACTCCTCGTTCTGCGGCCTCGTTTCGGAATCAGACCTACTCAAAATAAAATGTTCCTTTTAACCCTTGTATCATTAATAACTGTTCTGTGGTTCAAAAGATCTCAAAAGAAGCTTCTCATATGAAACCATAATACGATTTGTGTTATTATTATTATTATTATTATTATTATTATTATTATTATTATTATTATTATTATTATTATTATTATTATTATTATTATTATTATTATTATTATTATTATTATTATTATTATTATTATTATTATTATTATTATTATCATCATCATCATCATCATCATCATCATCATCATCATCATCATCATCATCATCATCATTATTATTATTATTATTATTATTATTATTATTATTATTATTATTATTATTATTATTATTATTATTATTATTATTATTATTATTATTTTTCTTGTTGTTATTATTATTGGTATGGGTATTGGTATTGTTGTTATTATTATTATTATTATTATTATTATTATTATTATTATTATTATTATTATTATTATTATTATTATTATTATTATTATTATTATTATTATTATTATTATTATTATTATTATTATTATTATTATTATTATTATTATTATTATTTTTCTTGTTGTTATTATTGGTATGGGTATTGGTATTGTTGTTGTTGTTATTATTATTATTATTATTATTATTATTATTATTATTATTATTGTTATTGTCATTATTGTTATTGTTATTATTAATGTTGTTATTGTTATTATATTAGTTTTTATTAGGAGATCTGCTTGAATATATCAGCAGCTATGTTTTATTGTTTATCCTCCGACTGCCTTTGTGAGGGAAGACATATGGGAGAATTTAAAGTGTAGATTTGGACACAGTACTACTTGCCCATCTTGCTATTACACTGTGTGCGTTCTGTGTAATTTGAGCTTGCTGTTGAAAACTCAGTTTACTGCATCAAAGCCAAAGTACAGATTATGTAATTTAGCTCAGATGGATATGAAAATACTGTTGTTGAACGATGGTTTGTCAGCAAGCATTCGCTGACCTGGGAAGGGGTAGGAGAAGAACCCTCCAATCAACAATTTAATCAGCAAAGGTAAATTTTTGCGATGGCGCAGGTGAAGGGGGCGTGGCTAGACCAGTGCCCCGTGTAGGCGGCCTGGAATAACAAACACGCCCGTCCATCAGCGGAAGATCAACAAAAGGTATCGGAGTTGGCAAAACGCTGTGTTTATGTTGGGACGGGAGAGGCAGGCTCCCAGTTCCCAGGGTGGAGCAGCCGTTGTCCAGGAAACCGTCGCTTTGCTTCTACGTCATACGGTTGGTTACCAGGCATCGAACAGTCACCTTTCCACCTCTCAGATAGGATTATTCATCGTCATGAAAACTTTCAACAAGAAATCAAGCACCATATCAGATTTATTTACATTTGTGATGGATCCCCTAAAACCTTACAGCTTTTCAGTAATTTTTACTGTATTTCCTACGATGCTTTCAGAACCTTGACCCCCCCCCCCAAAAAAAAAAAAAAAAAAAAAAAAAACATCATTCTTACAAAAGGTCGGAGTGTCTGTATGTTTGTGTGATTGTCTGAGACAGAGAGAGAACATTATGAACCAAAAATCAAAAGGTAGCATAATTAGAGGCTTGTTATATAAGTTTAGCATTTTTCAAAGATTCGACACTAACATTTTCAAGAAAATCCCCCACCACAAACTGACTTACACATGCAACTGCTTCTTCTAAACCTTTTATTTTCTCAAAAATTATTGTGATAAATTTTATTAAAATACCATATTAAGACTTGCTTAGACATGAAAAATAGAGTACACATTTTTGACTTCTCTAGTATTAGCCTACGAAATTTACTTCATTCAAAGGTGCTGACATTTTCTATACTTTGTATAACTGCTAAATTTTAAGAGGCAGAAAAACAGCAATAAACAAAAATGTAGGTCTCTTTAAAATACAATTTATTTCAAATAACTTGTTAATTGGATCAGCATTTCGGAGATATCCGTTAATGTTGGTTTAAATTGTTCAACACTTTGTAACTTTTTGTCTTATCGCTATTTGCTTATCTCCCGTGTTGTCATGGAAATAGTCGATATGGCATTTTTTAAGCCATAGCCTGATTATAAATTCAGTTTCTTCTCTCTCTCTTGCACTTACAGCTATGTAAATGTGTAATGACACTATCTAATATTTGCAAATCTTTATCTTTATCAATATGGAATAGATGGAGAAGTAAGCGTGCATAGGGATGGTTTGTTGAAGCTACTTGAAAATAAATTACAGGAGGTAGAGAAAGTCATGTGAATGTCTTCTTACAGAGGGTAGTTCGTGTTGAGGGGAATTAAGTGAAATATTTGTTAATAAATATGACAGTTTAATGCTTGTTCTGGTATTCGTGATTTTTATTCAGGGACATCAAAACGTGTATTTGCAGTGTGTTATCGATACAGAAGTTTTGGATGACATCCAATACTTCCTTAGTCTGCTATACTAACAAAAACCAGTAATAAACGTATTCATTTAATTACATCTTTGTTCATTGCTCTTATATCAGTTATTATACATTTTATATTGAACTGCAAGCAATCATTTTAGGTCATTCAATATTATTGCTTGATAGTTCAGTGAGTGATGCATGGTTGGTTTCAGGATGGATGTCGGGATTCATTTCTATTTAAACACTGGCTGGTTCGATTGACTTTCGTTTTACAGTGTGCATTAGTCATTTTTATGTCAAACCAAGTGAAACAGAAGAAAAGAAATTCTTCTAAATTGGCTTGTCAGTTTTATTAAGGCACATTTGGTGACTTTCTCTGTTCTACTGATATTTCTGCGTCTTCATTTTCATGACTAGGCCTGGCGTGACACAAGCTGGCTGAAAGTTTCACTAAATTACTAGAAACCCGCAGTAACTTTGGAAATGAATAACCAATAAATTATCTCAAACTCGAAAATTGTGAAATTTGTTTTTGTTCTATTAGAAAATATTCTGTGATTGTAATAATTTTTCATAACTGCTAATGGGAACCGATAAGGATTGTCTTTAGTCCCAGATCGAACACAATTTTAGCCCAATGAATTTTTCTACTCTATTGGAATCTATAGAGCAACCTTTTAGAATTATTTTACGTTTTACAATATTACACAGTAACAATGAGTATTGTACTTCTATGTGTTACAAGTATGTGCCTCCTTTAATAGTATAACTCAGAAACCAAAATTGATTAAATATGCAATTTTGTATTTAAGTTCATCTTCCAAGATTTTCAGGAAAATTACCTCTGCCCAAACTACACTTTATATAAAATTTCGGAAAGCTTTAACGGATCTAAAGATTTTGATTAAAATCCCATATGTTTAAGACATTTTCATTACCAAATGAAATGCATATCTTGAATTTTCTAGGTATAGCATCTGAAGTCCTCTTCATATTGGATGACATTACATAACCAGTAAACGGTAACAGACAGACAGACAGACAGACAGACAGACAGTCTGACGAACAGACAGACAAACAAAATCTTTCGCCACAGACAAATAGATCCCGTTAAAACAAACAATTTATATCAAAACATTTCTTTGTAGATATGCCTATTTTCGAGATATTCCTTGCTGTTTGTTTGAATCTTCAAATACTTGTACTTTTTTCAAATATGAAGTCGTTATTTTTGCCCTTACCATGCAAAAGTAATGAAGTCTCAGAGCCATCACATACCGACCGGCTCTTAAATAATGTGACTGTCGCTTAAACAGTATTGTATTCTTCTATTCTCAATGTATTTACAAGTAAATATGTAATAAGGTAATTTCTGCGAATGTTTGTCTCAATTAACATGAAGTACTTAAGAGGATAAGCGTTGGTAAGAATAGTTTGTGTAAGAGTGGTTAAAGAAATTTATCTGAGTGCAAAATGCTTCTTTTTTGTTACAGAGGGCTTCGAAACATGTATGCCTGGTGAAATCTCGATTTCGAATTTTTGGATGGAATGTATTAGGTCCCTTTTCTATCTAATGTAGGGTATTCCAAATACGCGAGTTTGAGCGTGAGTACACGCGAGTACGCAGCAGAGTTGCGCGGAGCACAGCTATAGAGAGAGTGCCGGTGGAGTATGATAGCCAATACGTCATTGGGCAAAGGTCATAGCAGCCTCACTCATACCCGTCGCAGGTCTCCGCCAGTAACCACCGCCACATGACGGCAGCTTACCCCAGAGCAGAGCTGTGCGGCGTATTGCAGGTTTACTCAGACAAGGCGGCGAATACGCTGTTACATACTGGCGAGCAACTCAAGTGGAACACTTTGATCTAGTGGCTATGTGGTAGAGACAGAAAAAGCAAATTGAAACTGAGTTTTTATTTATGGACGCCCTTTAACTACTGTGATTCTTTGCGTCCTATTCTATATTGGGCGTAAACGACCGCTTAATTTTGCTCTTATGCCACTTTATCAAGTTTGAGGCTCTTTTGCGTGTCGTAAATCTGCGACACGGGATAACCGGCTTTACTTCCCTTCCGAAGGAAGCCATGTTAAGTATTTTTACACCCGAAAGAAATCCATCGCGTCCGCCGGGCTTGAACTCACGACCTCGAGAACCAGGGACTAGCAAGTTACTCCTAGACCAGGGAGGATAACTGTTGGAAGTATTGTTTGTGTCTAACAACAGGATTTTCAAACGTATAGTTCATTTTATAATGAGACTGACATCGCAACTAAGCTGTTCACAGTAGTAAAGTGCAACCATATTCTATCACGTGACTTACTCCACGTAGGGAATATATTGTGATGCCTCTGATTGGCTAAAGGCAAATATGAATGGATTCCTATTGGATGAAAGTAGTAATTACCTCTACGCAGGCAATGGAGGATGCGACAGCGTGACCTGGGTATTGCAATGTTGTCGCCTATAGTTTTGTAGAGCGATGTCTAACCTGTTACGTTTCAATATGAAAGAGTGCGTTATTGCGGTAGGCGTGGAATCGTCGTTTGTGATTCCCTCACTCGCTTCATGATGTATTTTTAATGGAGCGCACGGTGTCGCGGAGATGTACTCCGAACTTTGTGTTTAGCAGGCGGTGCGCGGTTTGCTGCACTTAGGTGTTAATGTATTCCGGTGCAAATACCCCCGGTCTTGTTGACCAGAAGCCCCTTGCTGATACAATGTGGACTGAATTTACATAGCAACATGTAATAGTAACGTTGTGTGGGATGTGAATCCTGTATACGTGTCAACAGGACCTTCTTCTGTATGACGGACTGTTTCATCACTGCTATATGTAGCCGTGGCAACTTGCCTGCCTTCTCACCTGACACACTTCAACATACTTTATTTAAAATAACACCATTACATGTGGAAACTCTTGTCTGTCTCCCCCTCTTTCTGTACAGCCACGTAAAAGTGATTGAGCGCATTAGGAAAGAAGAATATTTTTAAGTTCCACGTCGTGTTACAGCGCAGTTTACACAAGTCGATATTCCAATATACAACTCAGTTTATTCATAGTCTCTGTCCCGCATCTTACCGTCTATTGGCCAATCAATTAGGCTGTGTGTTGAATCACCACTCCCCCCCCCCCCAAAAAAAAAAAAAAAAAAAAAAAAACCACCGAAAACGCCTAGTGTGTTGTGCGGTATAGCAAACTGATTGGTTTTCAAACAGAAACCCCTGTCCGGAAATGCACAGTTTGGACGCTGCAGGGCGTAGAAGTTTCAGAACGAACGGTACAATCATTTTGGCATCTTAATACGGTAGGTACGCAACTGTTTAGCTATCAGTGTACTGGGATGAACGACCTGAGCGTAATAACATTCCTGCGCATGCGGTAAATTCCTCTATTAAGTTCTTGGTGTGCATCTTACTGTCCTACTTGTGTAGTTTCCACTACAGTAATGTTTTCAACAGCAGTGCGACACAGTGCACAGCTGCTGAAATGGCCGACATGAGCTCCAGCACACGTTGATGTAAATGTGCGGAATCACTTCAACGTCGCATATTCAAATCGATAGATTGGTACAGATGGACCGCTTCTATGACCAGCACGGTCACCAGATCTGACACCTCCCCAATATTTTCTGTGGAGTTGTATGACGCTTCCGTAGCGTCAGCGAAACACCCTATCGCTTCAATTTGGGAGCGATTGAAAATCTTCAGATAGCTGCATGTATTGTGTTGCATGAGGCTCACCGCCGCCAATATAGCTCTGCAATGGCGTGAGAAGTACACAGTTCGAAGCCCGTTTGTAATGTAGACAGCTTGATGTGTTTATTAACGAAATGTGAACGTACACCCATTACACACTTCGATACGCTACCGCGTCCAAACCGTGCATTTCCGGACAGGGGTTCCTATTAAAAAAACGATCAGTTTATCGTCCCGCACAACATACTAAGCTTTGTCGGTGTTTTTTTTTTTTTTTTTTTTTTTTTTTTTTTTTTTTTTTTTGGGGACAGCCTGTATATATTGAGTGGCCAATAGCCGATAGCACATGAATCAGAGACTATCAATAAACTCAGCTGCATGTTAGAATATCGACTCGTGTAAACTGCGCTGCAACACTTCGTGGGACATAAAAATATTCGTCTCTCCTAATGCGCTCAATCATTTTTTCCATGCCTGTACATGTCATTTTCTAATTTGAAAACCGGCAATAAAACACCGTTTTCTGAGTGTTAAGAAAAAAATGGAGTAGTCTTTCCTTTGAACAAGCATTTGCACCATATGTCGGATACCGCCACAGTCCATGAAATATAGAACCTTCTTTTTTGTGATGTTTAACGTCCGCTTTTACTGCTACGGCACCGCAGGCGGTGACACTGATGATGCATGTAATAACGATGAAACACCAGTGGAATGAGATAGTGGGGATAACCGGAGAACCCTGAGAAAACCCGCCCCAGCGCCGCTTCGTCCACCACGAATCTCACATGAAACCTAGAGGCATATTTGTAAAAGAATGAAAGGGAGATTATGTAAAGGAAATCATGGTAGAAGAGAAATCACTCCAGCCTATCGACCCGGGACAACCACGAAATAACCTTGCGTCAGAATGAGCGGTCGATAAGTCCATTATATGCTAACATCAGTTGTTGTACAGCCAGATGCTTTCAATACTTTTGAAAAAGATTAAACACCAAGGAAAAATATCTGATATGTTGAATTCGCATAACTTTCTCTGCCCATTTCTCAACAAACTATTCTTCAAAATCGTATTCTTCTAACTACTTTACCTTAATCTAGGTAAACATTTTTAGAAATGGTTTTACTATATATTCTTTGTAGATACAACGGTAATAAGGGTATACAGTAAGCCTAAGCGATAGTCAAAGCTTGAAAGCTGTTCGCTATGTGAGGGGTTTAATACTCCGTTCTCTTTGTATGACTAGGAGAAAAAAATGAATAATGGCTTCCCATGTGAAAAAATTATAAGTATTAGATAACTCAAACCAATAACAAGAAATATCACGCCAATGCTTAATTCATAAAAGAAAATTATTCGATATAAATCAGTGGTTTAACTAGATCTGAATTTTCTCTTACGGTTTATCAGTTATAAAGTATTCTAATAATATGATACGTTATTCAAAATCGTTACAGGTATTTCTGAGAAAATACAAAGTTTAGAAACATTTTTCATGTAAAGGGTAATTTGGGGTAGGAGGTTTTTCTTGAAAGTCTTCGCCTCAAATCCTCGGTTTAGATTTATGCTGTTCAAACACACACACACACACACACACACACACACACACACACACACACACACACACACACACACACACACACATATTTATAAAATTTAATTTTTTTATTCAGGGTTTCTTAAAACTTGTATTTCCATGAAATCTGGCGTATGTGAAAAAACACATTCAAACCAACTAGCTAAATGAAAGGAGTGAATTGAAAGAGCTTGCAACACAGTGGATTAAATGTAACTTTAAATATAACGGTAAAACACAAATTGGATATTAGAGGAATAGGTGAAAATAAACTAAAAGAATGCAACACGGTGTTACTTTAAACTCTGGGGTGAAGAAGACAAAGGGAGCCAGGGAATGTTGTATGAAAGATATTGAGTTAAGCGATATATAATAGTTTAAGAGGTGGAATCAGGACTGAAAAATTCAATGCCATAGCCAGGATTTGAGCCACGGATCATCTGCTTATCGAATGACTGCTCTAACCACTAAGCTACCAAGGCCAACTTGCCAGCATGACATTAAATTCCCCAAGCGATTGCCTACACACGGCTTGTGTGTTTAGAAAAAACACAAGCATTAAGTTTGTTTGGCATAAATAAATAGTATCTAATACAGATAAAAATCCACCGTTGGTAAGGTGATTAGGATCGTAGCAGTGTTGTGCCTCCATTCAATAAAGATATATGGATTCAGTGATGCAAAGCAAGATTAACCTCTAAATG
Source organism: Tenodera sinensis (assembly GCA_030765045.1). Lineage (NCBI taxonomy): Eukaryota > Metazoa > Arthropoda > Insecta > Mantodea > Mantidae > Tenodera > Tenodera sinensis. The sequence goes on from CM060964.1 coordinate 311,078,309, forward strand.
TAAGGCTTCCCAAAAGAACAGTGGATAGGACCAATCGAAAAAAAATAAAAATAAAAAAAGGAATCTGATGTGTTGCAATTCTTTTAAAGCTGTTCGCCCTGCGATAGCTTCTAAATTCTGTTCTCTTTTGCATCGTCAAGAGATGAGAATGAATAAGAACTTCCCTATTGATAAAAGTGCATATATTTTAAAATTCAAGTGTTAGAATATCTCCAAAACGGTTCAGCCCATAAAGAATGTATAGAACATAAACTGTCTGTTGCAACGAGATCTTACAGTTTACTAAAGCAAAAGTCATTCAGAATGAATTGGACTTCTAAGAACATTCCCAGAAAATTCAACATATAAATTTCATTTGTCCTTAAAATATCTTGAACATAAAATATTTTAATTAAAATCGTTATAGCTATTTTAGGGACTTAAACTGTTGTATAACTATTAATCAAGGCTTCACGGGTGATCAGCCGTGTCAGCTTTAGAAACATTCAGCTTTCGGCCATTATAGACTCCATGGCCTTCTTCAGAATCAAAAGACTGAGAGAGGCCGTGCAGTCTATAATGACCGAAAGCTGAATGTTTATAAATCTGACACTGCTGATCATCCGCGAAGCCTTGATTAATAACGCTCGCCGTGAAAGCGTGCTGCATGCAAAGGACACTTGTGGGATGCGGGGATTTTCTTTCTGTGACTTGGTTGAAATATGCAAAGTTTTATATTTAACCGACTTTTGGTTTTTGAGTTATGTTGTTGCCACCTCTGCAAGATTCCTTACAAATGTGATGGATTTTACAGGTTATTCCCATACATTTCTATATGCATATTTTATTTATTATGAAATTATCTAAATATACTGTATTGAGATCTATCTTGAGGAAATCAAAAGTGACGAAGTATCTTTCATGTAGAGTAGTTTGGGTTGAGGAATTATCTTCAAAATCTTCGTGTCGTAACCTTGGAAAAAGTTTACCTTAAATACCAACTTTGGTATCTAACCGAATTTTTTTATTTATTTGTCTGGTCACAGGCATACACAAACCCACTGAGCTTTGCTTCTAAACAAACGGAATTTTCTGGATTCAGAGATTCTGAGGTACATAAAATATTGATACCATATCTTTTGGTTTGAAACGTAATGCTAGGTATGTGGTAGACAAAGTAAACATTAATCATTTCTGGCTTTCTTCATTAGTATATAACTAAACTCTCAGAATGCAGTAAGGTTGGAGTGTTAGAAGTACAAGAAATATTTCCGAAAATAGTAAACTCCACCAAACTGGAATCATGTCAAATGTCACAAGTGCAAAATAGCTTCCAAAGTGATAATTTAAAACATCTCTTTTAATATGTTTAACCCCATTTTGCATCAATTTTCTTAAAACAAGCGTAAGAAACCAAAGTTATGCTTTTTGGACATTCTACTATGTAAGATTCCAAAATTGGATTACTTAATTATTCTTGTGAAGGTTCGCCTTAATTTCAAAACTAAAACTTGAGAAAATATTATTTTGGACATTTCGTGCAGTAAATTTAAATTTTGGATTTTCAAATTTTGAGATTAATATTTACTTTCCCTTAATCTATTAAAACTATGTATATAAATGTTTGTTGTTCTAAAACTTGGCCGGCTTAGGTAAAGCAAGAATTTTATTTCACTCATTCGGCTTCCAACTCTAGATTTTACTGGAAATGGTTGTTTTCAGTTCCCATGAAGGAGAAAAAATCACACAAAAATGAATAATATCTGTCTGTAATGCTCTGAAGGCCTGTGAAAACTGTAACTCGAATATAAAAATTCTGATAAATATCTGATTCCACATTCAAACTAGGCACTTCTCGGGAATACAAGGTGAAAATATTCAGACATTTCCTACATCCCAAAGAATCCATTATATGGAAACATTTTCATATTCTTCTCTTTAAAACGGCTTTAGTGATTTTGATTAAATATCATTGGTAACAGGAAAATTAGAATAAGTTAGTAAATTGAAATAATATTTTTCATGATTAATATGAAGTAAAACATAAATATGTTTTTGTACGAAAAACCTTTAAGAGAGCGTTAAAAGCAAAGAATAATTGGGATACACAAACTATTGTGAGCGATAAAAGCTTATTTTTATACAGAACTATATTCTGAAATCAAAATAGTAGTGGTGGTGGCGGCGGTGGCGGTGGTGGCGGTGGTGGTAGTGGTTATGGTGGCTGTGGTGGTGGTGGTAGTGGCGGTGGTGATGGTGGTGGTGGTGGCGGTGCTAGTGGTGGTGGTGGTGGCGGTGGTGATGGTGGCGGTGGTGGCGGTGGTGGTAGTGGTTATGGTGGCTGTGGTGGTGGTGGTGGTGGCGGTGGTGATGGTGGTGGTGGTGGCGGTGCTAGTGGTGGTGGTGGTGGCGGTGGTGATGGTGGTGGTGGTGGCGGTGCTAGCGGTGGTGGTGGTGGCGGTGGTGATGGTGGTTGTGGTGGCTGTGGTGGTGGTGGCGGTGGTGGTAGTTGTTATGGTGGCTGTGGTGGCGGTGGTGATGGTGGTGGTGGTGGTGGCGGTGGTGGTGGTGGTAGTGGTGGCTGTGGTGGTGGTGGCGGTGGTGGTAGTGGTTATGGTGGCTGTGGTGGTGGTGGCGGTGGTGGTAGTGGTTGTGGTGGCTGTGGTGGTGGTGGCGGTGGTGGTAGTGGTTATGGTGGCTGTGGTGGCGGTGGTGATGGTGGTGGTGGTGGCGGTGCTAGCGGTGGTGTTGGTGGTGGTCGACAACTGCGTCGTTAGGGAAAATAGATAGTAAAGAAATCGGAACATTTAGGTGATGACAATGTTTTATTCCCTTGAACGTTTATTCAAATTCTATCGCAATTAGTAAAATTGTGTATTAAAGTTTTATGTTGTATAAAATTAATCAATTTTGTAGCTGCGAAAGAAAATTTTAAGTGTTACATTTATAAAAAAAAAAAAAAAAAAAAAAAAAAAAAAAAAAGCAGGATGTTTTTTTCAAACTGCTGATATGCTTTTCTGGCTTCTAAAAACCATTTGTCTGCTATTTATTGCTAGAATGTTGAATATTAAATGTTCTGAGGTTGAAAATGTATTATAAATAAATATAAACTAGTAGAATAAAAACAATGAAATATAAAAGGGAAGAAGTGTGTTTCAGTCTTTGGATTGTAAAGTGACACATTTTGACTGCAAGCTTCAGAACTTTGACGTTAAGCATCTATTATTTAAAAACTCCGTCTTGGATCACCACAGCATAACACCTTTTGCAACATTATTGAACAAGGGGACAGCAGTGTAAAAACGAAAGAGTCGTAGAGGCGCACCCGACCTGTGTGCGAAAGATTCAGCATCCACTCGGTAGATGGCACTAGCCTCTACACTCTGTGGTAACTGCAGTGCAGAATAGCTTTCGTAAAGTTCTGTATCTCCCAACAGTTTTATGTACAATGCTTATCTTGGAGTATAAAAGCTACGTGCACGCACATTGATTTATTTCCTTTGTGGGTATAAAACTACAGCTTAAGTGTCGTGTAACTTGATTGAATGGAAGCAACTTACTGTGCGACCTACATTGAGCAAATAGTGAATGCATCATGGCAACAGTTAATTTCAAAGCTTACACAGCAATAGTGCCAATTTTTCTGTTATCTATTAGGTTGAGAAAGTATTCCATTTCACCCAACAATTTGATATCCACATTTTACCAGAAATACATGTTTACAGATTAGAATATGCTTAGGTAATAAAATGTTGGACAAACAGATCACTTGGTATATATTGAAGTTCAGTGTATTTTAAAGATTCGACACCAATATTTCAAGAAAATCCCTCTAATACAAACTAACTCATACATGGAACATTTTACGATGTTTTTTTTTTTTTTTTTTTTTTTTTTTTTTTTTTTATCGATTTTGATTTATACACCATACACGAGAAGGTAGGCTGTGTATTGAATCACGACCCGCATTTGTATACATACTGGCAAATACAAATGCGAGTAGTGATTCAGGACACAACTTATTTGTGTGTGCGACAGACGATAACATGTGGAAGAGAGACTATTGTTAAACTCAGCTGCATGTTGGAAATATTGACTTGTGTAAACCGCGATGCAACACGTCGTGGGACTTCGAGAGATTCTCTTCCCCTAATGTGCCTTTTTTGTTGTCTCAATCAGCATGTCCCATTGCTTGCAATATTGCAATATTACATGCTGTGTTTGCATTTCTGAATTTGTACGTACTACAGTGTTCCTAATATGCCTTACTATTTTTCCATGCTTGTACAATGTTATCCTCCGTGTTATAGGTAATATGTGAAGCTCTGGTTCCCGAAGTCGTGGGTTCAATCTTAGTGGAGAGTGATGGAATTTTTGCGGCGTAAAAATCCGCTGCTTGACTTCTGTGGGAAGGGAAGTAAAGTCGGTGGTGTAGTGTCGTTGATTTTCGACATGTAAAAGAACCCCAAGCCTAATGAAGAAGCCTATGAATAAAATAAGCGGTCTTTTACGTCCAACATTGTTGCATACCTAAGGACTATATTACACTATCACATTTATGTGGCACAGAAATATGATCAGATGCACATGATAAAACATTTTACAGTGTAATATAGCATCTTTTATCACATCCAGCTGTGAAATATTTCTATGATAAAAGTTACACTAACCATCATCTGTGACTGATTAGAAGTGAAAATGGCAAACTGCTTCTATCCTGACATTCAAATACAGAAGTACCGTGTTTGATTCCCTCCTGGAGTGTTTCTTTAGCCAGGATCATTCCCCATTTCCCTAGAGTATGGAAGCATGAGTGTGAATTTAATGTAACAATCAAAAGTAATACAAACCCAAAGACTGACACCACGGTAAGCAAATTTCTGTTTAGTAATTGTTATAAAGGTAAAAAAGCGCCAATATGACCTTAGATGTAGGTAAAAGGTGGCACATAAATGGAAAAAATTACCGCACAGGCATACGTAATCAGTGGCTACCATCAAACTTCTCATTTCCTATTGTGAGTTACATGAATTGCTCTACAATTCAATACATAAAGATTAAAATATCAGGAACAAATGACTGAAAATATGTAAAATCATAACAGAAACCATTAGTGAAATGCATGAAGAATGTACAGCAAATAAGCTTAGGAAGAAATTAAATGATTTGAGAAGCCAATGCTTAGGAGAAAACACGTTGTCTCTTTGATTTCTTGTCTAGTACTAGCCCAATAACCATTATTGCTCTCATAGTTCTAGCACATACTGTTAACTGTGGAATATACATTTTAAAACCGTGATAACACATATAATAAAGGGTTTGATTTAGTGTAATACACTCAACAGAATTAAATGTGATCACATCATATGATCAAAGGTTTTATCACATTCTGTGACACAGAGATTAAAGATATGTCTGTCTTTGTCACACTAAACCGCCATGCCTGTAAACACGTTTAACTCTCAGAGATGCTGTAGTTATAACGAGTAGGATATTCACCCTTGTCGTATAGATCATCAATATGTTCTACGAAAAGCTCAAATCACCTAAGTTGGTAGCACGTTTTTTTCACTGCTTGATGTTTTCCAGGAGACCTAAATATGGGAACTTGATTAATAATGTGTGTCTCGCAATCACTACTATGTATATTTGCTATACGATATATTTACCTACTTTGAAAACCACGTCTGCACTCTTAAAGGATCACTACCTTACTGAATGCAAGTTACAAAATGCATCAGCTGTATGGTGTGTGTTTGTTTTTATTAGGTGGTGACGGATTCTTCTGTTTATGATTTAGGAATCTTATCTTTATTCATCTCCACAACCAGATGTCTCACAAACATGTAGTTTGTACAGTTAACCTCAGAAAAAACAGCTCTATGAAATACGGGGGAAAATAACTGTACTTAGAATCTTCTCAGCTCTCAAAGAAGTTAGCAGTAGGGTTCGGCAAAGCGAGCCTATACGCGTGTTTAATTGTACAACACCGCACGCATCTGTGTGACCGGTCAGCGATAGACCAGCCACGTCTAGCCCACCTTATGTGCATTCCTGTTTTGCAGTTACCTTTCTTTATTCACTGGCTCACAAAATATTCATTTATACAAAACTGAACCTTAATACAGCCTTTATAAGAAAAAAATGAATTTATGTTTCAATTATCTGAAAATGCCACTATCATACTCGTACTTCTGTGGAAGATATGAATACGCAAGACCGTTTTAACAGATTTTTTAATTAAAATATTTAAGCATATTAGGTATCTGAAAGTATTTAAGCTATAACTAGAGGTTTTGCAGAGCCATTTCTTTATTTGCTCATTAATTGTGCCTATTTCCAAGTAAATAATTCTAAAGCAAAAAAGAGAGAAAGTGCAGTCCCATTGTTCCTAAACTGTAGCCGACACGAATGTATGCAAATATTGCAGAGGTGCATCGCTGAGTTATTGTAGGTAGTGAAAAATCAATTTGCCATTTGAAGACATTGTTCAAATTCATATGTTCATATATGAATAATATAGAATTGTGAACGTAGGATAAGGATGGGGCAAACGGACATACGGGCAGACCGAAACATGCTAAGAATTTAGTGTAATTTTCTTACCAATGTTGGTATCACTGTGTACGTATCGCAAAGCAATGTGTCTTTCCGGTTGAAATCCTGATAACGACAATTTAGGTGGATAAAATGTATATAATCTTACTACTTACTATATAGAATTGGCAAAGAAAATATAAATACAGCGTAATAACAGAGGGATAAAATAGATAGATAGCAATTCATTAATAAATCCCAAATGATAGGCTTAAGCAAGCAGAACACGCTGTGCTAATGAAACATGAAGAGTATTCTTTAGCAGGAAGCAGCAGAACGGACTATTACAGTAATATTGTGAAATTCCCCGGTCGCTGTCTCTACCTCTAGCTTCCTCTCTCTGCAAACATACATGTAGACAATAAGACAATTGACGTAGATATTACTTAGAACTGCGATCACCTCAACGTTTGTGTTAGCAAACTGTGCACTATTACAGTGGATTGCCACTCTCGGCTGAACAATAACTGGAATCAATCAGGAAATGAACAACAATTCTCAGAATTGCTTCTAGAATGGTTCAGTTCACTTATGTTTTAAGGGAAGTGCACAATGGGTACTATTTTTCTGCAACATTTAATACCTGTCTGATGAGTGCAGTAATAATTAAACTGAAGTAAATAAAAGTTATCCTATGTATCTTTATTTGCATTTCTTCCAATAACACAATTTTTATAAACGTGTTTCATTGTTCAGCTGTCCTCATTCCGGTGTGTCAGATCGGTGCAAAAACAGAACGGACTGTGGCCTTTTATCTTTATTTTATTTATTTCTATTCATTTATTTCTGTTCCTTTTATACCCCGCCTTTAACTGTAATAGTCATATCCGCAGCCTTTTAGCTTGGGAACATATTGCCAAATCGGCAATGGATTCAACTCGTATGTATTGTCATTGGATTTCTTGGGATATTTTACGTTAGATCATACGCATACAAACACCTTCATCAATACTTCTGGAGTCTGTGGACAGAGCAGAACAATTACTCCCACAGGGAGTAAAACTCGGGATCCTTCACATGGCTTACAGATGCTCTACCGACTGAGCCTACGGAGACAGCACCTTCTACTCCTCCTCCCAGCTGGAATTTTCTAGAACGGTTACTGCCTGTAGATTTCTTCCTGTTTTAAGCGTTTCTGGGGCTCTAGAAACAAAAACAGTCGAAATATTTACCTATGAATAACAGAAAAACGCAAATGAATGAACGAAAAAGAAAGCAAATAGAGTATTAGCTTTGCTTTTGTGTGTGTGTGTGTGTGTGTGTGTGTGTGTGTGTGTGTGTGTGTGTGTGTGTGTGTGTGTGTGTGTGTGTGTGTGTGTGTTTTTTTTTTTTTTTTTTTTTTTTAAATTGCATGCCCCATTCCATATGAATACTACATGCTTGAATTTATTTATTTACATACAAATTACATTTTATATATACATGTACATATTGTTGGTGATGTTCTATTTGAACATTTACATCTTTATTTACCTCTAATTTTTTATCTACCTTAGTCTAATTGAGTACTTCATAAATCTAGTACTTATCATATAGTGAAACGCAAATATTATTATACTCGTAACAGCAGTAGAGTATTGAACTGTGTTTGGACAATGATACTGATTGCAATTTTGGTAAGGAGTAGAAATTATATATATTTGAACTTAAGTCATTCTATTTCTGTGAATTGTATAGCATTAATGAAGTTAACGAAAGGTTGTATGAAATTGTTTCCAAGTTCTTCTTTGTTTATGGGCCAAGTAGCACCTTTACTTTGTATCTTCCTAATCATTGCGTTTCTCTGGTTGTTTAGTATTTTGCATCGAAATATAATGTGGTTTACTGTTTGGTCCTCTTCTTCACATTTGCACATTGGGTTATCTAAAAATCCAAACCTGTGGCGATATGATCTTAGCTTTCCATGTCCTGTTATCATTGCTGTGAACTCCGGAGATATTGGTAACCGTTGGTTCAATCTTCTTCTCACGGATGGGAAATATTCTTTGGTTAGTGCTCCTTTCCTTGATGCTGTCCATTGTTGTTGCCATTCTTCGAGTGCAGTTTCTTTCTCTCTAGTTACTATTGCTTCTTTTGATACTTTGTCATATATTATTTCAGTGTCTTCTGCGGCAGCTTGTTTTGCTAGTCTGTCCACAAGTTCATTTCCGTGTATTCCCGCGTGTCCTTTCACCCAGCCGAAATGTAGTGTCCACTTTGATTTTGAAAGTTCAAGGATTTTGGTTTTGATTGCTTCTATCAGCTGGTTATGTTTTATGTTGTTCCTGAGCAGATCTAGAGTTATCTTACTGTCTGTGAATAATGCAGCTCGTTTTTCATCGCATTCTCCATATCCAAGCTCATCTAGTTTTTTAAGTGTTTTTAATATTGCCAGTTGTTCAGCCTGGTTATTCGTGCATCGTGGATGCAACTTGAACTTTAATTTGTATGCCAGGTTGCCATGGATGAAGATGATCCCTGCTGCCCCAACTTTATCACCAGTTTTGCTACCATCGGTGTACATTTCAACTGCATATACATTGTTATCTACCTCATCTATTAGGGGTATTTCCACAGGGTGTCTCCAATACCTGACTTCCAGCGGTGCGTCATATTCTTGATTGTTGACTTTTGTTGCCAGGTAGGTTCTTACATATTGTTCTATGGTTATTTGTAAGGGTGGAACGCCTGCTACTACGCATGATGCCTCGTATGAGAGAGTTCGGTAGGCTTTAGCAATTTTTATATTAATCAATCTTTGTATCCTTTTATATTTTGTTAGATTTTTTATTTTTCTTAAAGCGTCTATCCACACTGGTGAGCCATATGTCATTATTGGGACTATAGCTCCTTCGTATATTGTTTTTAGTGCTTTGTGTCCTAATCCCCATTGTAGTTTAGCTGTCCGTGATAACATGTGGATGAGTGTGATTGATTTTCCTGCAGTGTGGTCTATGTGTGCATTGAAGTTAAACTTACTGTCAAACCATATGCCCAGGTATTTCATTTCTTCAGTTTGGTTAAGCTTCTTGTTGTTTAAGTAGATATTGACGTCCCAATTGTCCGTTCGCTTTCTTGATATGACTAGAGTCTTCGACTTCTTTTCGTTAAATTCTATTTTGTTGTCAGTGGCCCAGTTCTGAATTTTGACTAAATCTTGATTCGCTATGTTTTCTGCTTCTACTTTGCTTGAGCCTCTTGTTAATATGACAAGGTCATCTGCGAATGCCATGGCTTTAGTTTTCCTATTGAAATCAGTATTCAATAGGGAATTATACATTATGTTCCAAAAGCCTGGGCCACAGCAGGATCCTTGTGGACAGCCCTTCTGAACTTCATTTTCCATTGTGTAATTGTTTATTGTGATTTTTGCTTTCCTGTGGTTGAAGAAATCTAATGCTAAGTTGTAGATATTTCTCGGACATTCCCATTCTTTTAAGTTCTTGAGAATACTGGGCCACCAGGCGGCATTAAATGCACCTTTGACGTCAAGGCTTGTTAGGATTATACATTGTTTTATTTTCAATCCCTCTTCTATGAAGGTTTTAACTTCAAGTGCTGCATCAATTGTTCCCTTTTGAGGGGTAATTTGTGTAATTTGTGTGTGTGTGTGTGTGTGTGTGTGTGTGTGTGTGTGTGTGTGTGTGTGTGTGTGTGTGTGTGTGTGTGTGTGTGTGTGTGTGTGTGTGTGTGTGTGTGTGTGTGTGTGTGTGTGTGTGTGTGTGTGTGTGTGTGTGTGTGTGTGTGTGTGTGTGTGTGTGTGTGTGTGTGTGTGTGTGTGTGTGTGTGTGTGTGTGTGTGTGTGTGTGTGTGTGTGTGTGTGTGTGTGTGTGTGTGTGTGTGTGTGTGTGTGTGTGTGTGTGTGTGTGTGTGTGTGTGTGTGTGTGTGTGTGTGTGTGTGTGTGTGTGTGTGTGTGTGTGTGTGTGTGTGTGTGTGTGTGTGTGTGTGTGTGTGTGTGTGTGTGTGTGTGTGTGTGTGTGTGTGTGTGTGTGTGTGTGTGTGTGTGTGTGTGTGTGTGTGTGTGTGTGTGTGTGTGTGTGTGTGTGTGTGTGTGTGTGTGTGTGTGTGTGTGTGTGTGTGTGTGTGTGTGTGTGTGTGTGTGTGTGTGTGTGTGTGTGTGTGTGTGTGTGTGTGTGTGTGTGTGTGTGTGTGTGTGTGTGTGTGTGTGTGTGTGTGTGTGTGTGTGTGTGTGTGTGTGTGTGTGTGTGTGTGTGTGTGTGTGTGTGTGTGTGTGTGTGTGTGTGTGTGTGTGTGTGTGTGTGTGTGTGTGTGTGTGTGTGTGTGTGTGTGTGTGTGTGTGTGTGTGTGTGTGTGTGTGTGTGTGTGTGTGTGTGTGTGTGTGTGTGTGTGTGTGTGTGTGTGTGTGTGTGTGTGTGTGTGTGTGTGTGTGTGTGTGTGTGTGTGTGTGTGTGTGTGTGTGTGTGTGTGTGTGTGTGTGTGTGTGTGTGTGTGTGTGTGTGTGTGTGTGTGTGTGTGTGTGTGTGTGTGTGTGTGTGTGTGTGTGTGTGTGTGTGTGTGTGTGTGTGTGTGTGTGTGTGTGTGTGTGTGTGTGTGTGTGTGTGTGTGTGTGTGTGTGTGTGTGTGTGTGTGTGTGTGTGTGTGTGTGTGTGTGTGTGTGTGTGTGTGTGTGTGTGTGTGTGTGTGTGTGTGTGTGTGTGTGTGTGTGTGTGTGTGTGTGTGTGTGTGTGTGTGTGTGTGTGTGTGTGTGTGTGTGTGTGTGTGTGTGTGTGTGTGTGTGTGTGTGTGTGTGTGTGTGTGTGTGTGTGTGTGTGTGTGTGTGTGTGTGTGTGTGTGTGTGTGTGTGTGTGTGTGTGTGTGTGTGTGTGTGTGTGTGTGTGTGTGTGTGTGTGTGTGTGTGTGTGTGTGTGTGTGTGTGTGTGTGTGTGTGTGTGTGTGTGTGTGTGTGTGTGTGTGTGTGTGTGTGTGTGTGTGTGTGTGTGTGTGTGTGTGTGTGTGTGTGTGTGTGTGTGTGTGTGTGTGTGTGTGTGTGAGAGCAACATAATCTCAGAAACTAAAAGTCTGTTTAAAACCAACGTTTGTCTCCTTCAAAGATGCGACACAAATATTTTGAAGAAAATTCCTTCACCCTAAACTATCCTTTGGATGGAAAATTTTTCGAAAGTTTTGTTTTTCTCAAAAATAGCTCCAACGATTTGATTAAAATGCCCTGTTATTGAGATATTTTTATGACAAATGAAATGTATATTTTGAATTTTGTGGACATCTAATATTATACCTTACTCGATTGTTTGCCGGAGCAACAACCTTATCTGTTAATTTCTTTAGCTGCAAGAATGACTAAACGGCATTTACGTACCGCACAAGTCAACCAAACCCTGCACGCCTACTCTCATTACATATTTATGGCATTTGCTTTTCCTCGTTATTTGTGCAATATTGGTTTGCCATTGCAAGTAGCATGTTACTACTTCACATAAACAGGAGTAAATTCCTTAGGATATGGACGAGTGTATCATCTACCTTGTGTTCGTGATGCGTTATCCGTGGATGACAACAAACTGTATGAATCACATGATTCTAATTCTGAAGATAAACTGAAAACGAGATCTTAAGCCTCAGAAACTGATCGTGAAGAATAAGGATGAAAACAACCTATGTGATAACATGTATTTTATAACTAACATGATATAGTTGTCAAAATTGTTGTTGTTGTTCTTATTATTATGATCATTATCATTATTCTCATCATCATTATCATCATTATTATCATAATAATTATTTATTATTATTATTATTATTATTATTATTATTATTATTATTATTATTATTATTATTATTATTATTATTATTATTATTATTATTATTATTATTATTATTATTATTATTATTATTATTATTATTATTATTATTATTATTATTATTATTATTATGATTATTATTATTATTATTATTATTATTATTATTATTATTATTATTATTATTATTATTATTATTATTATTATTATTATTATTATTATTATTATTATTATTATTATTATTATTATTATTATTATTATTATTATTATTATTATTATTATTATTATTATTGACGGTACATTTCAAATTAAAGTTGTATCTATACCTGAAAATCACAATTTATTATCTTTCCATGTAATACAGTACAAATTATAATGTATAGTGTTCTGATACTACATTTGCTGTCTTTGATGTATGTAGTAAGACAATTGTAATAAAATTTGGATATTTACGCTAAATGAAGTTAAACATGGGAATGAAGGAAAAATGAGATTAAAAAATAAATATCAGCATATAAACACAAAAAAATATAGCGCGGGTGTTCTAGACCCCGCGCAACTAACTGTTCTGTCAGGGCCCGTGCCTAACAGATGGTTAAACATATGGTAATTTAATTAAAATCGTTAGACATTTTTGACAAAATGAAAGTTTTCAAAGAAATTTCCATGTAAATGGTAGTTCGGCGTGGTGAGACTTTTTTTATATTTCGTATCGCATGCACACACGCACACACATACATTATACTTCCAGACTCTGGGAAGGATAGGGATTATCATGGGTAAAGAAAAATGTTCATCTCACAGCAGGGAATAATCCATAATGAAGAGGACTTCAGAGACTATTTCCTATAGTTCAAGGACACATTTCATTTGCTATGAAAATATCTTAAACATATGGTAATTTAATCAAAACCGTTAGAGCCATTTTTGAGAAAACACAACAATGTTGAAAAATTTTGTGTCGCATTGTTGGAAGAAATCGATTTTAAGTACCAAGTTTATTATTAATCGTTTCATTTTTGAGTTAATTTGTTCTCAGAAAGACCAACAGACACGAACGCGCGCGATTGCACACACACAAACATACACACACACACACCCCACACACACACAGAGCTTTTTTTTTCCGATAAATGCTTGTTTTGTTTTAGGGGCTGTGAAAAACTGTATTTCTGGTGAAATTACGGTACCGAATATTCAGGTGGAACACAATACCTCCCCTACTTACTATACGTAGTAGACAAAGTAAACAGGATAAAGGAGCTAATGTTAACGTGACGCATCAGATTTATCATCAAAAGTTTAAAAAATATTAGTGTTAACCTATGATGGAAAACTGGTGTAAAATCATGTGCGTGTTAATTTATAAGAAGTGAACTTTCTAAACTCTCACGGATACTACACTGAAATTGCGTTAGTATATAACAGCGGCCGGCCTAGTAACTGAATGGGGAGGTCCGAGGCTACAGGGTAAACGCTATAAATAGACAATATTGAACACATAATCGTATGTATGCAGCGAATCTACTCACTGGGCCACGGTATATAAGGTGGCACCAACCCATGTAGCGACCATGACTTCCCTTTTGAAATATTTTACAACTATTCGCTAATGATGAATGTATATATTTTTTAAAAAATCGAAATTGCTAGTTTTCTATGGGAGATGCCACTTTGCATATTTGTCCTCTATTCTTTCTTGACTTATCACTGTGAAATTCGGCACATATGTGTATTTTTTCATGGAGAAGGTTTCTATGCTATCCATTTTACTGTACTCACATGGGTTTCTCTACTCGCTTTTCTTTTACGTAATACGTAACACCATTGACTGATCACTGTGAAATTCGGTGCATGCAAGTATTTTTTCATGGAAAAGGTTTCTATACTATTTTACTATACAACGTAACATTCACATGACTTTTAATACTCACTTTTCTTCTACGTAACACATAAACCGCTTGGCCGATCACCTCCATATTAGTCATGTTTCTGTATTCTTCGTGGAAAATGTTGCTATTATATCCATTTTAATATAAGACATAACATTCACATGTTTTTTTTTCTTCTCGCCTTTCGCTTAAGAATTAAATTCACATATCCTTCCCTACTCACTCTTCAATATACAATTCATACAATTTTCTATGACTGAAATAGAAATGTCACGCATTACATTCACGGGGTTTTCTCTACTCGGTTTTCTTTTATGAAAAGCAGTCACATTTGTTTCTCTACTCCCTCTTCTACACACAACCTATACAAGTTCCTAATGTTTGATATGTTTACTGACGTTTCTTTTATCAAACACAATCACATTTCTTTCTCTAATCGCTCTGCTACAAAGCATGCATACAATTTTCTCTAAGATTGGCATAGAAATGCAACGTCTTACATTCACACAGCTCTCTCTAGTCACTTGTTTCCTGTAGTATTTGCGGTTGTTCAATGCTGTTTTGCATAGTGTTGTCCCGGTGTGTTTATTTTTTTTTTTTTTTTTTTTTTGCCTTCCTTATAATATCCAAGTAAGTCTAAAGGCTGCAGGGATAGAATCGTCAAACCACGGCAAACACCGGGTATTTCAGTTACTGTAAATCAATTTGTTTGTGGCGTTAACCGTTTCCGAAATATTCCTTGTTACTGGTTTGAATTTTCTGGTATTTATGTTTTTCTCAAACAGTAATTCGTTGCCCTTCTTTATTTAATTTTATTCTGCTGGTCCTGTGAAGAGCACTGAATTTGAAAGTCATCACAAGAGCCCGGATTTTTATGTAATATCAAGGTGCGAAATATGTACATATTTATGTAACAAAAAACATCAAAATATGTAATGAAATATGTAATATCAACAAAATATGTAAAATTATGTAATAATCTAAATGCTAAGGTTACAGCCGCAAATCTAAATTTAGACTGCAAGTTACCTAGAATTTTGTAATTTGATCGGTCTATAAGTACATAAATTAATTACAATGAGTTAAAATTTACTAAACATAGAATCAATTATAGGGAAAATATTTTGTTTTAGGCAGAATTTACCTAAATTTATTTAAAGTAGGTAGTCACGAAATAAAAAATGTGTTTTGGATTATGTTTATTAAACTTACTCATTTCAAATAATTATTTTACTTAAATTTTCTACCGTAAAGCAATGTTGAAATACTGAACCAATTTATCAATGAGTGACACAATCAATTCAAAATAATTAACTTTTATAATGTGGATGCAATTTCAGTTTTTTATCTCTTGACATACAATGAACCACGCATTTTTATTTTGAGTCTTTTGCTTCTTTCAACGTACTGAATAACCATATACTTTTCAATATTTTCAGGGGTCATTGTTTGTCTCCTATCGGATAACATGTTCTTATAAGCAGAGAAGGTTCTCCCCACGTCACACGAAGTAACAGGAGCATATTTTAGCATAGGAATCTGATTTGCAGAGAAATGTTTTGGTAAATCGACAGTCACCATTTAGCACTTTAGACACGGACACAAGCGCAGAGTATCCTGGATTCCTGATTAGCACAGCTTTGAATTTTTCACCTACATCTCACACAGGGGATTTTTATACCACTGAATTCTGTGCCGTGCTTTCTCGAAGACCCTTCTTGTTGCTGATATCAACTTATTCGCACAGGGAAAGTTACTTCTTACTACTTCAGCAACACGTTGCAATGCATGGGCCAAGCAGGTACATTCGGGTAGAAAATCTTAGGGCAATAGCAGCTTTAATCGTGTAGTACGCTGCGGCATCTGAATATATAATTAAACCTTTTTCCCACACACACCCTCTGGCCACAGAATCTTCATCCCATCATTTACAAATCTTGCAATTGTAGAATTATTTGTTTGTTCTAGCACCTTGTAACAGATTAGAAATGCGTTTGCTGGACTTTCGGAATCCAGTTTTCCTACTACTAAGTTTGTTATGTACCGATCCATGTCATCTGTAGCTTCATCGACGATAAACCAAATATAGGAGTCTCCAATTGCATTCCGCATATGAGCAAGTGCTTCTTCATAACACACAGGAAGATACTTTTTCCTCAGAGTAGATTCGTCAGGAATAACTTCCTTGCAATATTTTTCTAGAAAGGAACGAAATTGAGGAAATTGAAGTTTATGCTACGGAATATTAGCTGAAATCATTGCACTGTACGGGTCTTTAAAAAAAACCTTTCCGGACGGTTCCTGTTGCATTTGTGTCAACAGAACTTGCTTTCGAGAAAACTGTAGGTGAGAAGAGCACTTTAGATATATTGTTCCAATTGAGATTTCATGGAACAGCCAATTGTTTTACCACATGCTTGACAGACTATTACTTTTCCATCGGTTGTAAAGGCGCTATCTAATTTCACCCATGAATTTAACTTGCAGGATAGCGAGGACGCAACTGGTGCCATTTTACTAAGACTTGCAGGAAACTAACTGCAGTATTATCGCCTCGCTATATTGATGGTTGTCCAGCGGCTCACTTTGTTTCCTCGCAGCTATTATATTACAAGATGGCGACTATCGCGACAATGGTAACAATCAATTTCTCCAGTCGCTGTAAATGTCCAAAGCGCTAATAGAAACGTAACACTGGAGGTCAACATTGTCGAGCGGCACCTGCTTTGCTATAAACGGACAACAATCAGAATGAGGCGAGGCAGTTGTTATTGCATTCTTAATTTAACTTGCATCCTATTCCGCAGATTGATTTTGGTTGCTTTCAGCAATACTTGTGAAAACAGTAGTTTATTATGTGACTACAATATTTTTTAAAAAGTAATAAAATTGTAACGAAACCCAGAAAATATGTACGTTTTATGGAACATCGTCAAAATATGTAGTAATGTGCAAAATATGTAAAAAAATGTAAAATAAAAATTTGTAAGAGAGTCCCAAATGACGTAATTCGCCAACATTTTTACTTCTCTTTGAAATATTATGCAGGATTTAAAATATGTAAATACATAAAAATCCGGGCTCTAGTCATTACATTCCGACCAGCACCTAAAAGATTTGACTATCGGTTAGGAATACTGTTCCACCGCCTGACCGTCGCATCCACCACCTTTGCCCACAGGCGTCATGGGTGAATTTAGTGAGGTGCAGTAGAGGAGGATGGGACGTGGTTAGCGCCCCGACTGTTTAATAGGGTTATCGCACCCTGGAAACGTAGTTTGAGCAAAGAGACAGGAACGGGAGTCCATCCGTAACCAGGTACCTTTTGTAATGTTTAACGCCCGCTATTACTACTGCGGCACCGCAGGCGGTGACACTGGAATGAAGATGGAGAACCGGTAGAAATCGGAGAATCTGGAGGAAACCCGCCCCAGCGTTGCTTCGTCCATTACGAATCTTACATGCGGTTACCTGGGATCGAACTCGAGCCTCTTTGGTGAGAAGCGAATGGTCTAACCACTCAGCTACGGCGCGGCCCCGTAACCAGGTATGAGAGTGAGGAAGACGAAGATATGAAATGTAAGTGAAACTAATGAGAGGAAAGGTGATGATGGAGCAATTGGTGGAATGAAGATGGGGTGGCTGTTGCCACAAAAAGGTTCTTTGGAATAATGATGGTTTTTTTTAGACACATCTACATTTCTTGTGGAGTAAGAGTTTGTCTCTCTCTTATGGTGTACTAGTCACACAAAATTCTACAAAAACAGCTGAAGGGAGTGGGCCTCGGAGACTATTCTCAGAAAACAGTTATTGGTTATGAAAATATTTTATGCATGTAGTAGTGGTAGGGGATTTTCTTCCACATTTTGTTTCACATCTTGGGAAGATATTGAATTTAAATGATACATTTCATACTTAATCGACAGACACACAGACCTTTTAAAGCGTGTGGTATTCTGCACTCACACAACTTTGTCTACTCAAACTTCGTACAAACGCTTATTCCTCTATCTACGCCATGTTAATCCAGATAAACATTTGTAGAAACGGTTTTATTACACATTTCCTTGTAGGCGTGAGAATCTGGGAATACAATAGGCTTAAGTGATAGTCAAATGTGTTAAGAGCTGGTAGCTCTGTAATGGCTTTGAAATTACGTTTTCTTTACATGTCCAGGAGGAAGAAACGAATGACTTTACAACTGACAAAAGTATAAAAATTCAAAATTCATACCAATAACAAGAAATATCTCAGAAACAGTTTACTCCAGAAAAAACTCATTTGACACATTTGGGTGTTCTTTAAAGAGATGTATATTTTTATGTACTAAGTCTTTGTCTGTGTCTTGCGGTTTACCAGATACATAAAAGTGATTCAAAATAAAGATGACTTCAGAGTTCATTCCCTAATAATTCAAAGTACACATTTCATTTGCTATGAAAATATCTTAAACATATGGTAATTTAATCAAAACCGTTAGAGCCATTTTTGAGAAAACACAACAATGTTGAAAAATTTTGTGTCGCATTGTTGGAAGAAATCGATTTTAAGTACCAAGTTTATTATTAATCGTTTCATTTTTGAGTTAATTTGTTCTCAGAAAGACCAACAGACACGAACGCGCGCGATTGCACACACACAAACATACACACACACACACACCCCACACACACACAGTGCTTTTTTTTTCCGATAAATGCTTGTTTTGTTTTAGGGGCTGTGAAAAACTGTATTTCTGGTGAAATTACGGTACCGAATATTCAGGTGGAACACAATACCTCCCCTACTTACTATACGTAGTAGACAAAGTAAACAGGATAAAGGAGCTAATGTTAACGTGACGCATCAGATTTATCATCAAAAGTTTAAAAAATATTAGTGTTAACCTATGATGGAAAACTGGTGTAAAATCATGTGCGTGTTAATTTATAAGAAGTGAACTTTCTAAACTCTCACGGATACTACACTGAAATTGCGTTAGTATATAACAGCGGCCGGCCTAGTAACTGAATGGGGAGGTCCGAGGCTACAGGGTAAACGCTATAAATAGACAATATTGAACACATAATCGTATGTATGCAGCGAATCTAATCACTGGGCCACGGTATATAAGGTGGCACCAACCCATGTAGCGACCATGACTTCCCTTTTGAAATATTTTACAACTATTCGCTAATGATGAATGTATATATTTTTTAAAAAATCGAAATTGCTAGTTTTCTATGGGAGATGCCACTTTGCATATTTGTCCTCTATTCTTTCTTGACTTATCACTGTGAAATTCGGCACATATGTGTATTTTTTCATGGAGAAGGTTTCTATGCTATCCATTTTACTGTACTCACATGGGTTTCTCTACTCGCTTTTCTTTTACGTAATACGTAACACCATTGACTGATCACTGTGAAATTCGGTGCATGCAAGTATTTTTTCATGGAAAAGGTTTCTATACTATTTTACTATACAACGTAACATTCACATGACTTTTAATACTCACTTTTCTTCTACGTAACACATAAACCGCTTGGCCGATCACCTCCATATTAGTCATGTTTCTGTATTCTTCGTGGAAAATGTTGCTATTATATCCATTTTAATATAAGACATAACATTCACATGTTTTTTTTTCTTCTCGCCTTTCGCTTAAGAATTAAATTCACATATCCTTCCCTACTCACTCTTCAATATACAATTCATACAATTTTCTATGACTGAAATAGAAATGTCACGCATTACATTCACGGGGTTTTCTCTACTCGGTTTTCTTTTATGAAAAGCAGTCACATTTGTTTCTCTACTCCCTCTTCTACACACAACCTATACAAGTTCCTAATGTTTGATATGTTTACTGACGTTTCTTTTATCAAACACAATCACATTTCTTTCTCTAATCGCTCTGCTACAAAGCATGCATACAATTTTCTCTAAGATTGGCATAGAAATGCAACGTCTTACATTCACACAGCTCTCTCTAGTCACTTGTTTCCTGTAGTATTTGCGGTTGTTCAATGCTGTTTTGCATAGTGTTGTCCCGGTGTGTTTATTTTTTTTTTTTTTTTTTTTTTTTTTTTGCCTTCCTTATAATATCCAAGTAAGTCTAAAGGCTGCAGGGATAGAATCGTCAAACCACGGCAAACACCGGGTATTTCAGTTACTGTAAATCAATTTGTTTGTGGCGTTAACCGTTTCCGAAATATTCCTTGTTACTGGTTTGAATTTTCTGGTATTTATGTTTTTCTCAAACAGTAATTCGTTGCCCTTCTTTATTTAATTTTATTCTGCTGGTCCTGTGAAGAGCACTGAATTTGAAAGTCATCACAAGAGCCCGGATTTTTATGTAATATCAAGGTGCGAAATATGTACATATTTATGTAACAAAAAACATCAAAATATGTAATGAAATATGTAATATCAACAAAATATGTAAAATTATGTAATAATCTAAATGCTAAGGTTACAGCCGCAAATCTAAATTTAGACTGCAAGTTACCTAGAATTTTGTAATTTGATCGGTCTATAAGTACATAAATTAATTACAATGAGTTAAAATTTACTAAACATAGAATCAATTATAGGGAAAATATTTTGTTTTAGGCAGAATTTACCTAAATTTATTTAAAGTAGGTAGTCACGAAATAAAAAATGTGTTTTGGATTATGTTTATTAAACTTACTCATTTCAAATAATTATTTTACTTAAATTTTCTACCGTAAAGCAATGTTGAAATACTGAACCAATTTATCAATGAGTGACACAATCAATTCAAAATAATTAACTTTTATAATGTGGATGCAATTTCAGTTTTTTATCTCTTGACATACAATGAACCACGCATTTTTATTTTGAGTCTTTTGCTTCTTTCAACGTACTGAATAACCATATACTTTTCAATATTTTCAGGGGTCATTGTTTGTCTCCTATCGGATAACATGTTCTTATAAGCAGAGAAGGTTCTCCCCACGTCACACGAAGTAACAGGAGCATATTTTAGCATAGGAATCTGATTTGCAGAGAAATGTTTTGGTAAATCGACAGTCACCATTTAGCACTTTAGACACGGACACAAGCGCAGAGTATCCTGGATTCCTGATTAGCACAGCTTTGAATTTTTCACCTACATCTCACACAGGGGATTTTTATACCACTGAATTCTGTGCCGTGCTTTCTCGAAGACCCTTCTTGTTGCTGATATCAACTTATTCGCACAGGGAAAGTTACTTCTTACTACTTCAGCAACACGTTACAATGCATGGGCCAAGCAGGTACATTCGGGTAGAAAATCTTAGGGCAATAGCAGCTTTAATCGTGTAGTACGCTGCGGCATCTGAATATATAATTAAACCTTTTTCCCACACACACCCTCTGGCCACAGAATCTTCATCCCATCATTTACAAATCTTGCAATTGTAGAATTATTTGTTTGTTCTAGCACCTTGTAACAGATTAGAAATGCGTTTGCTGGACTTTCGGAATCCAGTTTTCCTACTACTAAGTTTGTTATGTACCGATCCATGTCATCTGTAGCTTCATCGACGATAAACCAAATATAGGAGTCTCCAATTGCATTCCGCATATGAGCAAGTGCTTCTTCATAACACACAGGAAGATACTTTTTCCTCAGAGTAGATTCGTCAGGAATAACTTCCTTGCAATATTTTTCTAGAAAGGAACGAAATTGAGGAAATTGAAGTTTATGCTACGGAATATTAGCTGAAATCATTGCACTGTACGGGTCTTTAAAAAAAACCTTTCCGGACGGTTCCTGTTGCATTTGTGTCAACAGAACTTGCTTTCGAGAAAACTGTAGGTGAGAAGAGCACTTTAGATATATTGTTCCAATTGAGATTTCATGGAACAGCCAATTGTTTTACCACATGCTTGACAGACTATTACTTTTCCATCGGTTGTAAAGGCGCTATCTAATTTCACCCATGAATTTAACTTGCAGGATAGCGAGGACGCAACTGGTGCCATTTTACTAAGACTTGCAGGAAACTAACTGCAGTATTATCGCCTCGCTATATTGATGGTTGTCCAGCGGCTCACTTTGTTTCCTCGCAGCTATTATATTACAAGATGGCGACTATCGCGACAATGGTAACAATCAATTTCTCCAGTCGCTGTAAATGTCCAAAGCGCTAATAGAAACGTAACACTGGAGGTCAACATTGTCGAGCGGCACCTGCTTTGCTATAAACGGACAACAATCAGAATGAGGCGAGGCAGTTGTTATTGCATTCTTAATTTAACTTGCATCCTATTCCGCAGATTGATTTTGGTTGCTTTCAGCAATACTTGTGAAAACAGTAGTTTATTATGTGACTACAATATTTTTTAAAAAGTAATAAAATTGTAACGAAACCCAGAAAATATGTACGTTTTATGGAACATCGTCAAAATATGTAGTAATGTGCAAAATATGTAAAAAAATGTAAAATAAAAATTTGTAAGAGAGTCCCAAATGACGTAATTCGCCAACATTTTTACTTCTCTTTGAAATATTATGCAGGATTTAAAATATGTAAATACATAAAAATCCGGGCTCTAGTCATTACATTCCGACCAGCACCTAAAAGATTTGACTATCGGTTAGGAATACTGTTCCACCGCCTGACCGTCGCATCCACCACCTTTGCCCACAGGCGTCATGGGTGAATTTAGTGAGGTGCAGTAGAGGAGGATGGGACGTGGTTAGCGCCCCGACTGTTTAATAGGGTTATCGCACCCTGGAAACGTAGTTTGAGCAAAGAGACAGGAACGGGAGTCCATCCGTAACCAGGTACCTTTTGTAATGTTTAACGCCCGCTATTACTACTGCGGCACCGCAGGCGGTGACACTGGAATGAAGATGGAGAACCGGTAGAAATCGGAGAATCTGGAGGAAACCCGCCCCAGCGTTGCTTCGTCCATTACGAATCTTACATGCGGTTACCTGGGATCGAACTCGAGCCTCTTTGGTGAGAAGCGAATGGTCTAACCACTCAGCTACGGCGCGGCCCCGTAACCAGGTATGAGAGTGAGGAAGACGAAGATATGAAATGTAAGTGAAACTAATGAGAGGAAAGGTGATGATGGAGCAATTGGTGGAATGAAGATGGGGTGGCTGTTGCCACAAAAAGGTTCTTTGGAATAATGATGGTTTTTTTTAGACACATCTACATTTCTTGTGGAGTAAGAGTTTGTCTCTCTCTTATGGTGTACTAGTCACACAAAATTCTACAAAAACAGCTGAAGGGAGTGGGCCTCGGAGACTATTCTCAGAAAACAGTTATTGGTTATGAAAATATTTTATGCATGTAGTAGTGGTAGGGGATTTTCTTCCACATTTTGTTTCACATCTTGGGAAGATATTGAATTTAAATGATACATTTCATACTTAATCGACAGACACACAGACCTTTTAAAGCGTGTGGTATTCTGCACTCACACAACTTTGTCTACTCAAACTTCGTACAAACGCTTATTCCTCTATCTACGCCATGTTAATCCAGATAAACATTTGTAGAAACGGTTTTATTACACATTTCCTTGTAGGCGTGAGAATCTGGGAATACAATAGGCTTAAGTGATAGTCAAATGTGTTAAGAGCTGGTAGCTCTGTAATGGCTTTGAAATTACGTTTTCTTTACATGTCCAGGAGGAAGAAACGAATGACTTTACAACTGACAAAAGTATAAAAATTCAAAATTCATACCAATAACAAGAAATATCTCAGAAACAGTTTACTCCAGAAAAAACTCATTTGACACATTTGGGTGTTCTTTAAAGAGATGTATATTTTTATGTACTAAGTCTTTGTCTGTGTCTTGCGGTTTACCAGATACATAAAAGTGATTCAAAATAAAGATGACTTCAGAGTTCATTCCCTAATAATTCAAAGTACACATTTCATTTGCTATGAAAATATCTTAAACACATGGTAATTTAATGAATATAGTTTGTGCCATTTTTGAGAAAATCCAACATTGCGAAGAATGTTGCAAGTAAAGGGTAGTTCAAGTTGCAGGATTTTGTTGAAAAAGTTTGTGTCGTATTGTTGGAAGACATGACCTTTAATTATCAAGTTTGCTATTTAATCGACTTTTCCTTTTTGCCTTAATTTGTTCTCAGAACCAATACACACACACGCACACGCACACACACAAGCACACACACGCATACACACGCACACACACACGGACACACACACACGCACACACACGCACACGCACACACACACACGCACACACACACGCACACACACACGCACACACACGCACACACACGCACACACACGCACACACACGCACACACACGCACACACACGCACACACGGACACACACACGCACAAACATACACACACGCACACACATGCACACACACACGCACACACACGCACACGCACACACACGCACACACACGCACACACACACTTGCCTGAAAATATTTTTGGAGATGAAACCTAAGACATAGAAAATCTTACTGTACAAAAAAAATTAGTTTTGTAAATACTCACACTTTGTGTCAAATTTATTTGCGGATTTAATCAGTTCCGAGATATTCCTTATTTGTTACTGCTTTGAGTTTTCGACTGAATTTTCGTTAATGCCAGTAACAAGGTGATTCTGGTTTCCACTCGCTTTTTTGTTTCGTTTTTATCGCTATCAATGCAGATCAAACAAATAAGTATAGGGGAATGGAAGAAACATTGTCACGAAGTTTAGTGTACTCTTTGCGTGCATAATGCCAGAATCACAAAATGACATGTTTTCAATATTTATTTTCAGTAAACTGTAAACGGACATATCCAAACAATTTTCTGTTAATTTTATGGGAAGATCAGAGAAATTGTGGCGGTGCTGCAAAACGCATTTGTGATCCATACTTACATTTTTCTCAGTTTGTTAAGTATTTGTAATATTGTAACGGGAGATTTTGTAGGTAGGATTTGATCATTTCCAAAGGTCCATCAGCAATTGACAGTAACTTCATTTGGTCACTATGATCCATCACAGTTGGAAAAGCTGCAGTATTACCTTTAATAACGCAATTATTACAAAGTGAAGCTTTCTTATAAAACACGTGTATATTCTCAGGAGCATATTTCTTTTGAAAATACAGGAGTTCAGTACACATGCGTTTATTAAATTGACTAATTTTATAGCAATGTTCAATGTTTCGTGTTAATCAGGAGTTATTTTCAAATTTTCTCTGTGTATAAAGTAATGTTACCAAATTATTTTAAAGCTAATTTCGCGAATACGACTAAAATACCATTTTTTCCTGTCAATGAAGCTGCACCATCTGTGGACAAACTTGCACACCAGTGTCATGACAGATTTAACTTTAATCTTATGAAATTATCAAAAAATGTAATATCCTCTCCCGTTCTATAATCTAATTGTTGTTTATATCCTGGTATTCCATAGGTAATACCATCCTTTTTAACGTCAAATTACAGAAGATATAGCATAAGTAGACCAACAACATCAGACGCACCCAGCGGTTCATCCATTTGAATCGCAAATCTTATGTTTATTTCAATATTTTCTACTATTAGTCATTACCACAGTAATGAAAACAAATTCAACGGCGATCATCTGAAACTCAGTTCACAAATATGAGATGTGGGACTTATGAGTACAGAAACGAACCTGTATATAACAATAATAGTTTCATAAAATATACTCGTACTGAGTACAGAAATATTATAAATCAGTGGATAACATACTACATGCATTGTTGTCCGCTAAGCTAAATGACAAATTTGGTATTTAACCGACAGAAACACACTTTCTTTCTTCTTTTTTTTTTTTTTTTTTTTTGTAAAAAGAATAGTGTTTTGCATTCACATAGTCTTCTCTACTCACAAACTATTCTTAAAATCGCTTACTCTTGTATCTACTTCACGTTGACGTAAGGAATATGACAAGTTGTAGAGGGGGACTTAGCACCTCGACTGAAGGGCGATCTTTTGGGTGTCTCTTTACTGGGGACCCCCGGGGAGGGTGGATGAGCCAAATGGATCCTAAACGCGCTCGGAACTTTACCACGACAGAGCATCTGGGAGGGTCGCTCTATTTCCCAGTTAGAAGCATCCCGGTGGAGTTTGGCTCAACTCCAGTCCCCCCCCTAGGACTTATACCCCCCATGGGGGGCCGGAAACAGTGTCTCGCCCTTCAAGCCGGGGGAAGTCATTTCCAGAGCGCTGTTGTTCCCCCTGATGTGCTGTTGCCGCAACGCTCGCCGACGGCTCCAACCCTGAAAGAAACCTACCGGGATGAAGGGAAAAATGGAATGATTAATGGACTGACAGGAAATTCGGAGGAAATCGAAATCCTTCCAAGTATTCGCCTGACGACCCGGGGAACTTCCGAAAAAAACCCATGGGTCAGGAAGGTCGACCAATAGGATCGAACCAGCGACTTCCCGAAGGTGGGCCATATACGTTACCGCCTGAGCCACCCCGCTCTATTTTTTCACGCCAGTCTAGATAGGCAAATGACTTTATCGTCGTAGGTCACAAGAATCTCGAAATACAGTAGGCTTAAGTGGTAGCCAAACCTGAAAAGAGCTGGCCTCTATGTGTTGGCTTTGAAATTAGGTTCTCTTTACATGTGCTGGAGGAAAAAACGAATAACGATCTCTCATTTCAGAAAAGTATAAATATTTCAAAATTCAAAACAATAACAGTAAAAATACATTTGACATAAACTTTGTGTTTTACAGAGATCTACAGTTTTATGAAGTAAGACTTTGTGTATATCTGACACTTTAGCAGGTACGCAAAAGTAACACTGGTCTACAAAAATTAACTTTTTCTCTTTCACAAGAATTAAAATAACAGATTCTAAAAGTATTTTTCGTGCTGAATTCAAATATAATTACAGTTTGTCCGCATCGGGCAGGAGTTTTGTGTGATATTCATTTGAATTTTTATAATATTCTAAAAAATCCGTAACTAGCTATCTAACTCAAAATTATAACTACTGATTCTGACTTACCTAGAAAGTGGTAGATAGTGATTTTCGGGTATATTTTGCATCTGGAACGTCTCTCATTTTAGTCCAACAGTAGTCAGCCAGCATATTGGAACTCCACTTGCCTTGGTACCTCTTCTCTATCGTAGAAATTTGCTGATGAAAACGCTCACCGTGTTCATCGCTGACAGCTCCAAGGTTTTCGGGGAAGAAGTCCAAGTGAGAGTCCAAGAAGTGAATTTTTAAAGACATGTTGCATCCCATAGCTTTATAAGAATGCAGAAGATCAGCCACTATGTCACGATAGTTTTCTGCTTTATGGTTTCCAAGAAAATTGCAACATAAACTTTTGAAAGACTGCCAGGCTGCTCTCTCCAGTGGATTTAAGTCCCTCGTAATGTTCATCAGCCATTAATGATCGGATTTGTGGTCCTATAAAAACTCCTTCTTTCAATTTAGCACCACTGACTTTGGGGAATTTCGATTTCAAGTACAAGAATCCATCAGAAAGTTTATCCATAGCTTTGACGAAATTTTTCATAACTCCTAACTTAATATACAATGGAGGTAAAAATATTTTTTCAGTATTCACTAAAGGGACACATGCCACATTTTTCTGGCCAGGGAGAAGAGATTCACGTTTTGGCCATGACTTTCTAACGTAGTGAGACTTATCTCTGCTGTCCCACTCGCACAAAAAGCAGCAAAATTTGGTGAACCCAAGTTGCAAACCAAGCAATAAAGCAATGACCTTTAAATCACCACAGATATTCCATTCATATTTTCCATATTGTGCTTTCTCTAAAATTAGTTTCATATTTTGATATGTCTCTTTCATAGCGGCATGCGCTACTGGTATTGATGGAAGTTCATTGCCAATATGTAGCAGCACAGCCTTCAAACTTACTTTAGAGGAGTCTATGAACAATCGCCACTCATCTGGTCGGTGTTGATGCCCAAGAGTTACCATAAGTGAACAAATACTATTACAAAACACAACACCATATTCTTCAGAGAAGTATTCTTTGAAAACACTATGGCGGCTATGATAACTATTTATTCTTACATCTTTTTGGAGTAAGTTCCACGCTTTGAGTCTGGAAGTTAAAACTTCAGCTTGCAGTTTAGACAGATTTAAATCCCGAATCAGGTCATTAAGGTCTTGCTGATTGGGAAAGTATGGTTCTGATGAACAGATACTGGCTTCATATGTAAGATCATTTTTATTTTCATCTGAATCATTTTGAGTTTCAGTTAGGTCAGAATCAGAGTTATCCCTTAAGGTTGTATCTACATATACTGTTACGGGGAACTCTTCACTGTGTAAGACAGGTCTCAATGCAGATTGCAAATTCGGATACTTAACTATATATTTTGTTTTAGATGTGATTCCTTTAATATTTGTCAAACAAAAATAACAGTCAGTTGAATGATCCTTCGGTTCCCTCCAAATCATGGGAATTGCAAATGGCATATCATGTGTACCATTTTTCCACCCAGTCAGCAGTCTAACACACGAAACACAGTATGTATTTGCGGCCCAGCTCTTATCAAAATCACCAACTTGACAGCCAAAGTAAAGATGATTACACTTCTTTACAAGTGGGGTCATATTTCGCCTCTGAGACTTGAAGGTCATCTCACCACAAATATAGCAGAAATTATCTGCATGATTTACACACTTTCTTGGCATGATGAAAACATTAAGCACTGAAATACAACATGCACAACATACACAATACACTTCTAAACAGAAAGGAAGGAAACATTTCACTAGTGAACAATGTCACAGTCAGCTCAATACTGACACATCACAATGCCAGACAGGTCTGAGCATGTCTAAACATGAATGAACCTGCACAGTCTTGTTTTGTGGTGCTTCAGCGTGATATTACAGATAATTTCAATAAATATGACTTGAGTAAAATGGCTACATATGAGGTAAAGGTTCCTATGACAGGTCAAAGAAAACGCTAAAATCATATTTTGAAAAGTAGCTTTCACAGAAAAACTATGCCTGATGGGAAAATTCTGACTACATATCTGAATTCAGGATGAAAAAATGCACTTGATTCACTATTCAGATTTCTTGTGAAAAAAATCTTGTCGACCAGTGGAATCAAACACGAGACCACTGGCACACCAGGCAGGCACTCTACCTATCTATGACATTCTCAGCTATAAGTCAAAGCTTTTGTAGTTACAGTATTCGTATTCAAGAACAAGGATTTTGTAAATACTTTTTAATATTTTAGCGATTTACAAAATGCAATCAGGTCTTTCATAGGCCCATATCCGTCAGAACTAGAGCTGTAAGACTACTGTAGACCATCATAGCTAAGTGAAGACTACGGTAGTTTTCCTGATAGACTTGGTCATTTAAGAACCTACCCACGCTACCTCTTTAGGTGTGTTCCATCTATCGGACGTTACGTCATACCGATCGCGTTGTTTACCTTATGTGATCATGTTTTATTAGATTCCTCTAGAAATAGGAAGCGTTAAACATCGAATATCCTTGAAACTGAGAGAGGGTATATAAATGAGTTCTTAACCTACAGAACGTTAGTGTCTTTAAAAACATTTGGAAGCTCTTCTAAGTCCACTACAATTTAGATTGAAGAGCTGACAGTGATCACGAGTAATGTTATTTTGAACGGAAAAGTACAATTTTTACTTTGATCACAGTGCCCAAACTCTTGATCACAGATTTCGGTGATCATTATTTTTGAATTTCCCATTCCATTTATTAATTCGTTGTAGGTATTTTGTACTATGTTTGTAGTTTTGGCAGAGCGCAACTCTAGTGAGAACGAATTGACCCATTCAATGGTGAAAGA
Source organism: Tenodera sinensis (assembly GCA_030765045.1). NCBI lineage: Eukaryota > Metazoa > Arthropoda > Insecta > Mantodea > Mantidae > Tenodera > Tenodera sinensis. Next base: position 311,108,313 of record CM060964.1, read on the forward strand.
ATTATAAAAATCGGTTGAGTAGTTTCTGAGATTATGCTACCTACATACACAAACAAATTATCTCTCTCATGATGTTAGTATAGATGAATGCGGAGCATTGAGTTAAGTGTTTTAAATACAACACAATACGGTTCATCCTAGCTCTGACAACACGTTGGTAGAACTGGTTTCCCACCAATATAGAACGCGACACGTTGCTTGCTAAATAGACCACTTGTACGGAATAGCATGCACGAAGCGTTGTCAAATACATTTCGAGGCAGTAAACCAATTTGGCACCCATCATTACAACTTTTAGGTTGCGATACCCTTAAAACAACAGTTTCAAATATAATACATGCTTAGTGCACTTCGTGTGCTTGTTTCCAGTTGTTTAAGGGCACAAATCAATATTCTTTATCAGGCGCAATACATCACGAGCACTTAACACTGTACAACCAGCAAGATTTATATAATGAACACTACACTCACCTTACGGTTGTTATTCACTGGAATAACCCGAAAAAGCCTCAGCAATGCAAGCAAAGTAATCCAATATAGTGGAATGAGCAACTGATTCTAGTTACTCCGAAAGTTTGACATATACTTATGTTAAAAAAAACCTTGAAAAGTATTTTCAAGAAGTATCACACTGTCATAGAATGCATTTAAATCAACCCTATAATCTCTTACACTACTTACTAAAGTAAACGTCTATAAAATTTAGAAGAATGTGGAAGCTTCTGAACCCAAACTCTGTTTTATCCATTCAAATGACACTGAAATGGATAAAAAACTGGAAAAAAAACCTATAACTAAATGCGCCTTAAACGTCGACCCCAAACAGCCCTGAACGCAGTTAATAAGAATCAATCAATCAATTCTATTGTCCGTGAGATCAGGACAGATTTCCAAGATATACAACGTAACAACGACGTCAAATTCTGCTGAATCCGAGGACACACTGGAACGAAAGGGCAGACTTCCTTGCGAAAATAGTCTCAAAGAATAATAGCGTATCACAGAATATTTCTTTAATTGTGCAAATAAAGACTTCATCAATACTACACAAATATCTGGAATGCAATATCTTGAACGCACCATCCCGAACGTCTATACCAGGTAAGAAACAGTCCTAAATCCGACATTCATACTCACACAATTCCTTACAAACCATGGAAAACAACATCTACTCAGAATTGGAGAAGCAATGTCACCGATGTGACCATGCTTAGATGACAACCAAACAGCCGTACATCTCTTACTTCACTGTAAGTTGCAAGTTAGGAACAGGCCAGCTAATATGATGGACCATAGCAAAGTGCTACGAAAAGTGATTTCATCACCACTTACAGTCCAGTTCATAAATAAAATCTGCAACACATTGAATTGAAACTTTCATAAGCATACGTGACTAAAGTTAATATTCTTTCAAAATACTAATTGAATCAGTATAGTGAAGTGCAGTGAAGTATAACAAACACTCACAGAAACCTAAACATTACCACGAAAATCATAACATTCTCACGTATACATGCATAGTATTTTTAAAATTAAATATCCTACGATATACCCATAGGACAAAACGCAAGATGTGAGAACAAAGCCAAAAAATCTGATGTGTTGCACTCATATGACTTCCTCTACTCTTGTACTAACCATTCTTAGAAACTGTTATTCCTATATCTTCTTCGTGTTATTTGAGATAAACGTTTGTAGAAATTATCTTGTTGCTTATTTCCTTGTAGGTTCAAGGACAATATTACAATACTTTGACTTTGAGCGATAGTCATATCTTTTAAAGCTTTAAGATCACGTTCTCTAGACCCGCTTAACATATAAAAATGAACCACGATGTTCCATTTCATGAAAATTTTAAGTTTTCTGAAGCTGACACAAATAACAAGGAATATCTCCGACATGGTTCACTCTACAAAAAATGTATCTGGACATAAATTGTGTGTTTTAGCGAGATCTACACTTTTTGTACAGCAAGATTTTGTCGATCTCTTACGGCTTACGAGTTATTCAAAAGTCATCCAGAGTAAACAGGTCTACATAAGCTATAACCAGAAAATTCAAAATATACATTTCCTTTGTCATAGAAACATTCTTAAACATGACATTTTAATCAAAATCGTTGGAGCCATTTTCAAGAAAATAACATTTTTTAAAACATTTTCCATGTAAAGGGTAGTTTAAGGTGGGGCTATTTTCTTCAAAATTTTCGTGTCGCATCCTTGAAAGTCATTAAACTTAAATTCCAACTTTTCTTTTTTGAGTTATGCCGTCCACAGACTGCCATACACACAGACTGACGGACAGACAGGCAGACACACACTCACACACACACACACACACAGACGTTTTTCTAAAAATAATTTTTTTAGGATTCAGGGTGTCTCAAAACTTATATTTCCCGTGAAATCTCGACATCGAATTTTTGGGTGGAATACAATACTTCGTCTACTTAACAGTAGAGAAAGTAAAATAATGAACAACAATGTTCCATTTCACGAAAGTTTTAAGTTTTCCGAAACTGACATAAATGACGAGGAATATCTCCGAAATGGTTGACTCTACCCAAAAAAAAAAAAAAAAAAAAAAAAAAAAAAAAATTAGCAAGATGTACATTTTTTGGATAGTAGGACTTTGTCTAGCTCTTACGGTTTACGAGCTATTCAAAGGTCATCCATACTAAACAGGACTGCACAGGCTATAGACAGAAAATTCAAAATATATATTTCATTTGTCATAAAAGTATCTTAAACATATGAGAGACATTAATCTTAAATACCAACTTTAGTTTTTAACCGACTTTTCGTTTTTGAGTTATGCTGTCCGCAGGCTGACAGATAGACAGACAGACACGTGGACGTTTTTCTAAAAATGCTATTTTTTGGATTCAGGAGGCCTCAAAATATATATTGCCGGTGAAATCTTGACTTCGAATTTTTGGGCGGAATACTAATAGACTTCATATACAAGGTTAAATATTTTAGCTTTCTTATTTATGTATGGTTGTTTTAACTCAAGGGTCACATCACGACTTATGTGGAATAATTAATATGACAATAGTTTGCTAAAACTACCCCGATTTGCAAATATATGTAACATTACGTTGTCTAATTAAAACAATCTAAATAATTAGCTTAGATGGCAATTTAGTTCAGATGTTTAAACCCAATGACAAGAAACAACCAACAACCTCAGAGATTTAATAACATTATAGAATTTGGTAATGTAATAAAATTCAAAATTTCTTCAAATGTGGGATCAAGGCCATGGTATGGAAGGTACTCCGCACTAGGCACGATCATTGGTGAATTGCTGGCAGTCCTCAATAGCGTATAGGGCCTAAATAACCTAGTTGTCAACGGGAACTTAAACCCTACTTACTCACTCACTCACTCACTCACTCACTCACTCACTCACTCACTCACTCTCTCACTCACTCACTCACTCACGCACCTACTCACTCACCCACTCACCCACCCACTCACTCACTCACTCACTCACGCACCTACCCACTCACTCACTCACTCACCCACCCACTCACTCACGCAACTACTCACTCACCCACCCACTCACTCACTCACCCTCTCACTTTCTCACTTACTCGGTGACTCAGTCACGCACTCACGCGCTCACTCGAACCACTTACTCATTCACTCAGTCAGACACCCTCTCATTCACTCGAACAGACACTCAGATATTCACTCAGTCAGACACTCACTCAAACACACTCACTCAGATCACTCTCATTCACTCAAACAGACACTCACTCACGCATTCACTCACTTACTCACTCAGACACTCACTCATGCACGCACTCAGACACTCACTCACACATTCACTCAGACGCTCATTCATTCACTCACACATTCACTAAGACCCTCACTCACTTACTCACGCACTCACTCACTCACTCACTCACTCACGCACGCACTCACTCACTCACGCACGCACTCACGCACGCACTCACTCACTCACTCACGCACGCACTCAGACACTCACTCACACACTCACTCAGATGCGCACTCACACATTCACTCAGACGCTCATTCATTCACTCACACATTCACTAAGACGTTCACTCACTTACTCACGCACTCACTCACTCACTCACGCACGCACTCAGACACTCACTCACACATTCACTCAGACGCTCATTCATTCACTCACACATTCACTAAGACGTTCACTCACTCACTCACGCACTCACTCACTCACTCACGCACGCACTCAGACACTCACTCACACACTCACTCAGATGCGCACTCACACATTCACTCAGACACTCACTCACACATTCACTCAGACGCTCATTCATTCACTCACACATTCACTAAGACCCTCACTCACTTACTCACGCACTCACTCACTCACTCACGCACTCTCTCACTCACTCACTCACGCACTCACGCACGCACGCACACACTCACTCACGCACTCACGCACTCACTTACTCACGCACGCACTCACGCACTCACTCACTCACTCACGCACTCACGCACGCACTCAGACACTCACACACTCACTCAGATGCGCACTCACACATTCACTCAGACACTCACTCACACATTCACTCAGACATTCACTCACACATTCACTCAGACACTCACTCACACATTCACTCAGACGCTCATTCATTCACTCACACATTCACTAAGACGTTCACTCACTTACTCACGCACTCACTCACTCACTCACGCACGCACTCAGACACTCACTCACACATTCACTCAGACGCTCATTCATTCACTCACACATTCGCTAAGACCCTCACTCACTTACTCACGCACTCACTCACTCACGCACTCACTCACTCACGCACGCACTCAGACACTCACTCACACACTCACTCAGATGCACACTCACACATTCACTCAGACACTCACTCACACATTCACTCAGATGCGCACTCACACACTCACTCAGATGCGCACTCACACATTCACTCAGACACACACTCACACACTCACTCAGATGCGCACTCACACATTCACTCAGACACTCACTCACACATTCACTCAGACACTCACTCAGATGCGCACTCACACATTCACTCAGACACTCACTCACACATTCACTCAGACACTCACTCACACACTCACTCAGATGCGCACTCACACATTCACTCAGACACTCACTCACACATTCACTCAGACACTCACTCACACACTCACTCAGATGCGCACTCACACATTCACTCAGACACTCACTCACACATTCACTCAGACACTCACTCACACACTCACTCAGATGCGCACTCACACATTCACTCAGACACTCACTCACACATTCACTCAGACACTCACTCACACACTCACTCAGATGCGCACTCACACATTCACTCAGACACTCACTCACACATTCACTCAGACACTCACTCACACACTCACTCAGATGCGCACTCACACATTCACTCAGACACTCACTCACACACTCACTCAGATGCGCACTCACACATTCACTCAGACACTCACTCACACATTCACTCAGACACTCACTCACACATTCACTCAGACACTTACTCACGCACTCACTCAGATGCGCACTCACACATTCACTCAGACACTCACTCACACATTCACTCAGACATTCACTCACACATTCACTCAGACACTCACTCACACATTCACTCAGACACTCACTCACACACTCACTCAGACACTCACTCACACACTCACTCAGATGCACACTCACACATTCACTCAGACACTCACTCACACATTCACTCAGATGCGCACTCACACACTCACTCAGATGCGCACTCACACATTCACTCAGACACTCACTCACACACTCACTCAGATGCGCACTCACACATTCACTCAGACACTCCCTCACACATTCACTCAGACACTCACTCACACACTCACTCAGATGCGCACTCACACATTCACTCAGACACTCACTCACACATTCACTCAGACACTCACTCACACACTCACTCAGATGCGCACTCACACATTCACTCAGACATTCACTCACACATTCACTCAGACACTCACTCACACACTCACTCAGATGCGCACTCACACATTCACTCAGACACTCACTCACACATTCACTCAGACACTCACTCACACACTCACTCAGATGCGCACTCACACATTCACTCAGACACTCACTCACACACTCACTCAGATGCGCACTCACACATTCACTCAGACACTCACTCACACATTCACTCAGACATTCACTCACACACTCACTCAGATGCGCACTCACACATTCACTCAGACACTCACTCACACACTCACTCAGATGCGCACTCACACATTCACTCAGACACTCACTCACACACTCACTCAGACACTCACTCACACACTCAATCAGATGCGCACTCACACATTCACTCAGACACTCACTCATACACTCACTCACTCATATGCGCACTCACACATTCACTCAGACACTCACTCACACACTCACTCACTCAGATGCGCACTCACACATTTACTCAGACACTCACTCACACACTCACTCAGATGCGCACTCACACATTCACTCAGACACTCACTCACACACTCACTCACTCAGATGCGCACTCACACATTCACTCAGACACTGACTCACACACTCACTCAGATGCGCATCACACATTCACTCAGACACTCACTCACACACTCACTCACTCAGATGCGCACTCACACATTCACTCAGACACTGACTCACACACTCACTCAGATGCGCACTCACACATTCACTCAGACACTCACTCACACACTCACTCAGATGCGCATCACACATTCACTCAGACACTCACACACTCACTCAGATGCGCACTCACACATTCACTCAGACACTCACTCACACACTCACTCAGATGCGCACTCACACATTCACTCAGACATTCACTCACACATTCACTAAGACGTTCACTCACTTACTCACGCTCTCACTCACTCACGCACGCACTCAGACACTCACTCACATATTCACTCAGACGCTCATTCATTCACTCACACATTCACTAAGACCCTCACTCACTTACTCACGCACTCACTCACTCACGCACGCACTCAGACATTCACGCACGCACTCAGACACTCACTCACACATTCACTCAGACACTCACTCACACACTCACTCAGATGCGCACTCACACATTCACTCAGACACTCACTCACACACTCACTCAGATGCGCACTCACACATTCACTCAGACACTCACTCACACATTCACTCAGACATTCACTCACACATTCACTAAGACGTTCACTCACTTACTCACTCAGATGCGCACTCACACATTCACTCAGACATTCACGCACGCACTCAGACACTCACTCACACATTCACTAAGACCCTCACTCACTTACTCACTCAGATGCGCACTCACACATTCACTCAGACGCTCACTCACACACTCACTCAGATGCGCACTCACACATTCACTCAGACACTCACTCAGACATTCACTCACACATTCACTAACACGTTCACTCACTTACTCACGCTCTCACTCACTCACGCACGCACTCAGACATTCACGCACGCACTCAGACACTCACTCACACATTCACTCAGACACTGACGCACGCACGTGCTCGTGTGTTCACCTGATAAGAGTACAGTGACAGTGGTGACATTGAGAAGGATACTTGGGTGACAGAAGATACGAGTGGTGAGTTGGAAAGTGGCCAACGCCTAGGTAGGCGAATAAGGACAACTTGGTCCTTGCGCGAAAAACAAGTACAAGTTAGCTATGTTTATAATGACTGCAAATTGCATGTAGTTTGCTGGTTAAAGTGGTCAACTATGTTTCTTTCCACTGTTGCCGGATGTTGCGTTTGATGAACGTAATGAAATCGTGATGTGAACAAGAAGTTTAATGATGCTAGTTGGATGCTTTGTGGCCTCTTTTGCAGCTTCATCAGCCCTTTCATTTCCTGGGATTTCTATATCTCCAAGTATCTACGCAAGAACAATTTTCTTATTAGGAAGTACTATTCTGTTGTAAATCATCTGTATGTAGGACAACAGAGTGTTACTAGATCTTTGTCGAAGTGCTGTCAAGGCACTGTTTGAATCTGTTAAAACGACCACAAATAACAAATATTTTGATAAGAAATATGGAACTATAACAAAAAATTGGTTAAAGATACGACAGTAAAACGTAATTAAAAGAATCGAAATTAATACATTCCACATGAACAAAAATATCCTATTACCCTTTGAAAAATCTGAAGTAAAATTAGTAATATAAAAATTAAAGAAAAATAAGGCTTATGGACCAAATGAAATATCCAACGAAATGCTGTATTTTCTAACAAAAAATTAATACAGTTTTATGCATCATTTAACGACTGTCTATGGAAGGATGGCTTTCTAGATTGCTGGAAATTGACCAGTTTTAATCTTAAAAAAACAATCACAAAGATTGAAGCAAACAAAAATCTTATTGGCCAATTTGTTTATTAAACAAAATTGGCAGAGTATTAGAAAAATTGACTAATAAAACAATATCAAAATTTACACCAATAATAGGCTTAAATGAGAAACAATATGCATTCACAAAACAAGATCGACAGAAGGCGGATTTAATGCAATTTTAAACGCTGCATCTAAGAACGAATAATTTTTTTATTGGCATACCTCTGACGCTTTTGATAATCTATGGTGAAATTTTTTCTTTGGTGGATTAGGCCAATAAAACTTTTCAAGAACTCTGTATAATATTCTCAAGGATTGTTGCATCAATAGAAAAGTGTACATTAAAGGCATCGATATAATAATTAGTAAGAACACGGGCAAAGAATGCCCCCAAGATTCAATCCATGGGCCGACTTTCTGTGACATTGCAATGGAGATATTATTGGAAAATTTAGAACAGAATCCGCCATTAAAAATCGTAATTGCTTACACTAGATGACAATTTTTTAACTGAAGGAAGCTCCAGGCAAGAACCTGAAAGAAAATCGATTACATTATTAGACAATTTACAGATTTAAATTTGCGCTGCGCTTGGGACTCATTCTGTTAAAAAAAGCCCTAAAAAGATCCAGTACTCAAATTTGATAATAAAAACATAAAACATAGTAGGAAAGCGAAATACTTAGGTGTCTACTTAGACAATAATTTAATTCTCATAAATACTTTGAACACAAGGACTAAAACAGAAAATATTATGCTAAAATTAACAGAATTGGTTAAAAAGGATTAAAAAATTACCCTTCACACTATAATGACACCGTTACAATATCTTTGCCTCTATTACAGCTTAAAGGGGGCCGTACCGTAGCCGAGTGGTTAGACCATTTGCTTCTCACCAAAGCGGCCCGGGTTCGATCCCAGGTAACCGCATGTGGGATTCGTAGTGGACGAAGCGGCGCTGTGGCGGGTATCCTCCACGTTCTCCGGTTTTCCCCGCCATCTCATTCCACCGGTGCTCCGTCTTTATTCCATATATCATCAGTGTCACTGCCTGCGGTGCCGTATGTAGTAATAGCGGGCGTTAAGCACTAAAGCGAGTGAGTGTTGTTTAAGGGCCCGTCGACAACTAGATCATTAGGGTCTGGTTAAACACTACAAAACAAAACAAACAGCTTATAGGACACAATTAATGTGGGCGGTAAGAATGAATAATGTAAAGTTGAAAGGTCAATTAAGATGTTCGCAAAGGAAAACATTGTTACGATACACGGGCCCGGTTTGCACCACCCCGACGATAGCGCTTTTAATAGCAACAGGAATTTGGCCATTAGACTTATTAATAAAATTAAGGGGCGCAATAGTTTGGCTTAAAAGAAGAAACTTCGACATAGTTCAAGAAATATAAAAAGATATACTACAGGAACAGTAATTAAAAGAAAATTAAAATTCATCTGGAAAAATGAGTGGGATAACGTAGGTGAAGGAAGAGCATATGAATTATTTTCGCATATTAATAAAGACTATGATTAAGACATAAAACCAGCGATGAGTATGATATATTATTTAATCGGTCATGGCCCTTATGGGTCAACTAAAAAAAGAAAAGGAAGAAAAGAAGTTACGTATTTGAATTCTGTGAACTTAAACGAACACCAGAACATACTCCATTTCAATGTAATAAATATGCACAAGTTAATGAAGACAGGGAGAATTTAAGAGACTATGAGATAGGTTACATATTAAGAGAAAAGAACTTCTACAGTAGACTTAATAATTTGGAAACCAAAATAGGCGAAGTAAGAAAGAATAAACTTAGAAGAAATAATAACTCACACTGAACCTGTAGAACATACAATTAGAAAACCCGGAGATTAATAAACATAATAAATAATAACAGCAATCTTTATAACAATAATAGTAATAATAGTAATAATAGTAATAATGATGATAATAATAATGATAATAATGATAATAATGATAATGACAATGATAATGATAATGATGATGATGATAATAATAATAATAATAATAATAATAATAATAATAATAATAATAATAATAATAATAATAATAATAATAATAATAATAATAATAATAATAATAATAATAATAATAATAATAATAATAATAATAATAATAATAATAATAATAATAATAATAATAATAATAATAATAATAATAATAATAAATGAAGGTAATTAAGATAACTTAAAAGAAAGTCAGGAAACAGCAGAAGAAATGGAAGTTGACAATAATCAACAGTTAAATAGATGAAAAAAAAACTGTTATACAAGGTCTATGATTTAAGAGTGAAGAAGGCAAAGAGAAGAAGAGAGGGGGAACAAGAACTAGAGACCACAGAGGAAGATTCGGAGGAAGAGGATGAACCAAAGATGTGAGACGCTGCCCGGAGACGGAGACGATGTTTTGACGGACGGAAAGACTGCAGGCAAAGTTGGAGTGCGGTAAGATGGCGGACAGCGATTAAGCGAAGAGATCCACTTGCCAGCAAAGTGATGTGTTTAAAGAAAAGTAAATAGCCATAATTTTAGTGGCAAGAAAGTCTTATGAAAACTGCAGTAAATGTGCAAAACAAGTGATAAACATGGAAGAAAATAAAAGTATCTTTGGTGTTAGTTGCGCCTAAGTTTTTGTACCTGTATATTGTACACTTTTAAATAAGAGAGCATTGAATTGGATGGTTAAATAATATAAAATTATTTATAATTTAATATAAGAAACGTTAAATATATTAAATTGGAACAAGTAATTAATTAAAATATATTGGTTAAGTAATTACACTAAACCAGAAGTGTTGAATTAAATTGCTGAACAAAACTAAATTAACAAAACTAATTGACAAACTAATCGACGTGTTTTAAACTGAATTAATTAAATCATTAATTAGTACTATTAAAAATGACATGTTTTGTGTATGCGTTTTATAGCATTAATTAATGTAAAAGAAAATAAGATGATTAGATGAAGTAAAATAACTTATAACGCAATATCTTTAATTTAAATAAATGCATAGGTAAATAATAATTGCAAAAATAAATAATGTATATGACTAAATCAGTAATTTAAATAAACTTTATAAACTTAATAAATAAAAATAATAAATAATTTATCATGCATTATTATTTACCAAATAAATTGAGAAGAAACTAAAAAGTATTTACAAGTGTGAGGTTTGTACTGGATATCAGTAATCTATTGGATTCCGATAGAAGTTTAGGGTACTGTAAATGTATAAATACTGGATAAATACCAGATCGAATTTGTTGAACATTTTTGTTCAGGAGAATGGAGTTCCCCAGGGATGGGTACTATGCATTAAACTGTTTATTATACTAATTAATTCTATGTCAAAATTGTTCCTCCAGGAATTTCTTTATGCCTATTTATAGACGAGTTTTTCGTCTATTATTCTTCTCAGCGCATACCGTTTTCGGAACACCGTCTGCAACAATGTTTATATATTCTCAATCTGCGTTAGCTTACTGCGCCATAGCGGACAATTACCACCTTTGCTCCGATTCGGTCCAGATATACTTCCATTCGCAGATGAGACAAGCTTCCTGGGGAGGAAACTTAGCTGTTCATTGCATACGCTACAGCTGAAAGCCCCATGTCACAGTTCCGTGAGTATCATACGGTATTTTTAGTATAATAATCGAGTATTTAATTGGTTGAGTTGGCTAGCTTTATTTGAGTATGAGACTCGTGGCAGCAAATCTGTGTATTAGGTTAATTGGTCTGTTAGCTACTTGAATAATAATCAAGTTAAGGTGGTAATTATAGTGTCGTTATTCAATTGTTCCAACCTGACATGTTGGAACAAGTGATGGTGAAATTTAATTAAAGTTCTTTCTCTTCTCCAAGCTTGGATAATAATGAAATTCTCTATGAACCAACCTAATTTTTCTTATTTCTTGCTAGGAACAAGATCAGTTGTGCTTATTTTCTTCGCTAGAAACAAAATCTCAAGAAATCACTATTCTCTCGTGGTGTAGAATTCCACGATTTCTTTGTAGAATAAACGTTTGTTAATTAGTGGCTACAGTTTGATAACGGTGTTAGATATGCCTATATTTATAGAACCGAACCGCGTAGATTCGTAATGTAGTAACACCTGCATTTATAGCGCACAGCTGTAGGTGTGCCATATTCCGAGCTATTGGTGTATGTGCGCTGTCGAAAATTGGGAGACTCCGTTTTAAATAATTCCCTTGGCACACTTCACAGCCTGCATTAGTTGCTTGGATTCCTGATCACGTTGGCTAGCCGGGGAATGAACTGGCGGATTTGGTAGCAAAGGCGGCAACTACAAAACCTAGTTTTGCATTGTTTCGTGTACCATCTGAAGACTTCAGGCTTATTGCATGAGTGGTACTGTTGTGCTGGCGTGAAGAGTGATCAGCTCTCCGCGGCAATAACCTTAGAGCAGTGAAGGAAATTCCGAGGAAGTGGGTAACCTTCTCTTGCGTATCTCGTAACGAGGAGATTATTTTGATTCGGTTGCATATTGGCCACTGCAATTTTACGCATGGTCACGTGTTGCTAGAGTGCGCCTCTGTAGCATATCTTCGGGACTTTCTGCAACTGGCGGCGAGTCTTTTAGATAATCAGGCGGTCAAATGTCTAGTTTTTGTCAAAGATAAGTTTCCAAATGAGTATTACTTATATAGGTCTGAGGTTTTCGTATCTTTAGGCCTATTTTTGTAAATCCATCCCTATCTCTGGCTTTTGCCACGATAAGTTCTTTATTTGTGACTTTTGCTAGGATTTTTAATTATATTTGGTTTACTATTAATAGTTCCGTATGCTGAGCTTTATCTTTGACTTTTGTCGCGATTTGTTTTGTATTTAACTTATCTCTGACCTTTGCCATGATGTTTTCTAAGAGGGCGCTAATGACCTAATAGTTGAACGCCCTTATTCACCGTCATCCCAATCTGGCGTGAACTGTTTCTTTAGCTTCTGTGTGAGGAAACTTTCAAACTGATTATAATTTGTTTCGAAGGCCACAAGCTTGCAAGACAAAAGACACAATGGCCGATGATAAGGGTTACTCGCCATTACCTGTGATATATACCGGGTGGAAGGGAAGTCATTACATTAATTTAAACCAGTGGTAGATCTCGGTATTTGGAACACATTTTGTATCTTACGTTTTGGTCTCCAACCATTTCCTATGGAGACATTTTAGTTTTATCGAAAACAACCTGGCAACACTGCAGATTGTATGAGTGGTCACCTTCCATAGCTTCGTACATAAACAAACAGCGTAACGGTGCGTTTGAAAACAAACTCATACCCTGCCTTGGCCTTCTGTGTTTACTGTGACAGTCAGTGGCGGCTCGCAGTCAAAATTTTAGGGTAGGCAAAGTGTAACAGTAACAAAAAAAAAACAACAATAATAATAATAATAATAATAATAATAATAATAATAATAATGATGATGATGATGATGATAATGATGATGATGATGATGATGATAATAATAATAATAATAATAATAATAATAATAATAATAATAATAATAATAATAATAATAATAATAATAATAATAATAATAATAATAATAATAATAATAATAATAATAATAATAATAATAATAATAATAATAATAATAATAATAATAATAATAATAATAATAATAATAATAATAATAATAATAATAATAATAATAAATAAATAAATAATAAACCCCGTTTATCCGAAATATAGGGGGCGAAGTCATTGCGGATAACGCAAACAATATATTGTTTGGTTGTTTAATAAGAGCAGAGTGAATGAGTGTGACTTACGGACGAATTACCGCCAAAACTAAAATCACGAGTGTCGGCAGACTTTTTTCCAGGGGGGGGGGCACATGTTGGAAATTTGCAATCATATAATATTAAATCATTATTTTACTGTCAAAATTTATAGCATTTGTTGCAGATAACCGTATTAATTTGTGCTAAACAAAAATTGTTCTTTACATCAAAATTAAAATAATAGTTTAAAAGTCAGTAACTGACTGCACATTAAGTTCACCAACTTCCAAGGGGGGCCGTGGCCCCCCTTGCCCCCGTTTCGCGACGCCCATGACTAAAATAGATTAAGAAATTGAAAAATTGTCTGACTGCAGCTTTGTGTTAAATAGCTAAAACACTCCTCTTTTCATTGTCAGTGCGCCGCGAAAGCGAAATTTGTAATAGTTCACTAATTAAGTCGGTCATACTGGTATTACACAGAGATGACGACAGATGCAGATCTCTGAGATCTTCGTTCGTGGAGTATGGCTGTTCGGAAAATGTCGCATAATTTCGGATTTGGGCCGGCAAGTGTTCGGACTGCTGGCAGACGCGTCTACGCATGCTCGGAGTGCATATACAGACCGAATGTTTCCTTATCCCTGTTCAAGGGCCTCGTACTGAGGAAATGGGGCCGGGCAGGCAGAGGTTAAGCTAGCCTGCTCTCCACTACCCAGGTTCCATGCGTATCATTTCTGCCGCGCGTTTCAAACACGCAGCGCAGTTTTGACGAATCGGAATTGAGATTAAAGGATTTGACCATGCGCTGGTCATTATAACCGAGAAAACTTTTCTTGAATTGCAATTTAGGGGAAAATGACGGTTCAAATGATAAAATGCAGAATCATAGTTAAACATTATTTGTTGATGTATTACGATAGGGTAGGCAGTGCCTACCCTGCCTACCCTGAGGAGCCGCGCCTGGTGACAGTGTAGGCTAATCACAAGCGTTAGCTCCCAAAACAGTACCGAAAGCTAAAGTTGTCTACATCCACAAACCAGGTCAATTCTCTGACCAACCTCAATGCAACGTTGCCAAGTTACGTCATCGCTGAAATAGCAGCTCAGAGTATTCCTTCACGTCTTTTAAGTGATTAGTTATTTCGAAACCTGTGTGATGTCCCATAATTACTACCGAAGCTATGTCAGAAATAAGTTACTCTACGCACCTTACAAGTAACAAAGTGTTATCTTTGCACATTCTTGTGGAATTACGCATCCAACTTGGATAAACAACTATTTTTTTTCGAAATCGGCTGATCAAAGAACAAATTGTCATTCGACTGTTTTGTTTGTAATGCTTCTAGGAAGCACATATTAGAAGGAATATAATAACTTCCCTTCCATCCTGTATAGAGCAAATACCTTCAAATAATAGAATGCCTTTACCAATAATGTTAAGATCCCGCTAGATCTCAATGAAATCTTTCCACAACGTAGAAAGATTTATAATTTTCAGGAGAGCGACGAGGTCTAGCAGGGATGAAAACTTCATAGGATGGCCATCTCTAAGGGTACGAACAGAAGCACATCTGTCAGCTGAGAACTTAACTGTAGGACATTTTTCGATGTAAGAGAACGAGAAATAGCCACTTTGGTTATATTTAACTTACGCTGAAAAGGCGTGGAGACTACTTTGACGTAGGAGAAACGGTGGATACTGATTATAGTTAGTGATATGAGCACCCAGACAGTTAACACAGGTACTATCTTTGTGATAGTCTCTTAATGGGTAGTAGTTGTCGCATTTGCCGTAGTGTGGTTAGAGAGCACAAATTAGTGACGTGTGACCAAAACGTTGGCATCGACAATGGCTGGACCTCTGCGTAAGATATAGTCCACAACAACGACTGCGCGAGAAGCAAGCAGATAAGAGATTTCATTTTCGTGTGAACCGATTTGTTTTAAAGTCGGTAATTATTAGGCGGGCATAATAGCATTTGTTTATCTTGTTCTCATGTTCTTTAGATCGCGCGAATACACTTATATTCTTTTCTTAGCGAATAAAGCTCATGTGTATTATTTTTAATTTATCTATCACTTAAAGGCAAAGAACATATTCCAGAGAGCACAAAAATGAGAGCCGTAAATAGAGTTTTAAGGATTACCCGAGTGCATAAAGAACTATTGTTAGAAAATGTGAGTGCGCGCGCACACACGCTCACGCTTGTAGTTACAGAAAGTCATAACAACATGAGGTATTTTCCTTGAGATGTATTTGCACGTGTTGCTGCGATGATGCATTTTGCCCTGGTTTAGTAGTAATGCCCTTATTTTATACTGCTCGTAAGTGCAAGCCTTAAATGCCCTCATTCAAAACACAGCAAACTAAATACGGTGCTTTAAAACTAGGCCAGGTTAGAAGTTAGGCTTCTTTCATCCATTAATGCGTATATAATTGTTACGTCAATTACGGCGATTTCGACGTCGAAACTTAGGAAAATAATTGCCATTAGGAAGAAACGCAAGAGAGAAATGTAGGCGGAAAGATCTAATGAGGTGATTAGCTTGAAATTGACTTACTTTTCTACTTTTGTATGTTTTAAACCAATTGTAATCACGACCTTGGTGCTAAATTTACGTGAAATTTAAGACCGTTAAAATTACAAGTATTATTTACTAATGCATATTCAACCTTGGGGAGGGCTTGTTAAATGATTTCTTGGCTGAGTGGTCAGGGTAAAGGTTTTTAATCCTCGGTTTGGGGTTCATATCCCATAATGTGCTTTTGTCATTTTCATTTTTATCTTCTTGTTCTTCAGATTACCCTCCCCTTATGTAGGACTTACGTCCCCTAGGACTTACAAGCCAGTGCCTAGGGTCAGACGCCTGTCGGGGAGCAAAGGAACCAATGGACCGAACAGAGTGAAGACCTGGAAGCGGGTGGTCAGCCAAGCACCAGGTATGAGAGTGAGAAAAAAGATGATATGAAATGTAGGCGAAATAGATGATTGGAAAGGTGATAATGGAGAAATTGGTGCAGTGGGTGGCGGGGGAAATCAGAGCACCCGGAGAAAATCCGCCCTGACGCCGCTTCGTCCACCACATGTGGGTCCTTGGGATCGAACCCTGGCCGCCTAGGCGAGCGCGCTCGGCCACGACGCCGTAATTTTAATCTTGAAAATTAAATTTGGTAATGCTGTAAATGGAAACATTGATTTCTCCCCGCAGGTCTCGTAAAAGTAGAAATGATTGCTCTAACTCTACTAGTATTGAAGTTACAGGTCTCTAAAGCAGACTGTCGGAAATTTCACAACGCAATGAAGCCAAAATAAGCCAAGAAAGTAAAGATGGATTCGTATTTCTCGGGTTCTAGAGAGTGCGTATCTTGAATTTCATAAAAATTGATGAAAACTAATGCGACTTCTAGGCCATTTTGAGGTTTTTTGCGAAATTTACATTATTAATTTCTCTGTTCACATTTTCCACCTAAAATAAGCTAGTCATGAGAAATGCGTTTGTGGATATACCTTCACTCTTTAGAAAGTATTTGAGTTTAAATTTTCAAGAAAAGTTAAAAAATATAAGCCATTTTTATTGGGTCACAAAAAGTTGAAGTTAAGGCTGTCGTAGGCAAGCTGATGATACTCAGAATTCAGACCTGGCTTTAAAAGTTGAATATTGGAGTTTATTAACCTTTCTGGGGTTGGATAACACAGAGGGATTAGTGGCTTAGTCACATGCAGCCCGTTTGGATGAATGATAGTTTGACGCCTATAACATCACTTATTTGTGAGTTCGAGTGTTGTCCTGCACCAATGTTTTTTATTCTTGTAATTCTGAAGTTCAACAGTCAAGGAATTCGGATGTACTATACAGCAACTAGCTCATAGCTGAGTGTTTGGAGACAGCGGTTGCAATGCGCAAAGCCCGGTTTCGGAACTCAATGCCGGATTGGTTGTTTTCTAACCTAATCATCACTTTTACCAATAAATATAGAACTAAAACAGCAATAAGAGGCACATTGAAAATAATTTTGATAAGATTTGCTGTGTGGCTGAGTGGCTCAAGGCGCGGTTCTGGCATTAGATATGCGGGTTCGAATCTCGGAATTGGTAGGAAGTTTTTTGGTATACCATTAGAAGAGTTCTATCTATGTATTTGAGTTTTAAGTAGAATTTCAGGAGACGCTCTTATCTGTTGAATATCCGAAGGATTAAAGGGAGTTTGTAGACCTGTAAAGAGGGTTCAAAACCTTGATGTCTGGTAGTCATTCATTTATCCTTCTCTCTATAACAGGAATATCGGAACGGTTCTGAAAAGAGCCGTTAAATAGCCGGATGGTCAGACCAACTGTTTCTAGTTCAAGCAAAGCACGTTCAAGTGCTATTGCACCGCTGAAGATTTTTTCCTAAACAACTCTATAACTAGTTTGATGTAAATATACGATAAAGTAACATTTACAACAAATCTATTCGTTGTGTAGTGGATTAAGGCACTAGCTACTTTAGGAATATAACAATATATACAGCGATCGAAACTAGGCCGTTCTCATCGATGACAATTTGCTTTCATCTCCTGGCCACGGGTGATCTACGAGCCGAACAAAAGATGTTCATTATACATTCTCTTCCAACAACATTTAATTTATATTTCTTGCTTTCCTCGTGGTTTCTTGTATACCAGGTTGATTTAACTGCGTGTGCCTGCCAATATCCACCAGTGCGGCACTATGTTTAGATGAGTTGACCAGCATTAGAACCAAGGCCACTTACAGACAACTGAGCTGCAAACATGCAGTTAAACTAGGGCTTCTCGGGGTACATGCACCGGTGCACTGCAAGGTGTAAGGTGCAAAGTGAGACTACGAAAAGTTGACCTCGCTGCAAAATTCCATTCGCTCTTTTCTTATTCTTCTCTCTCTCTCCCACTCGCTTCGCCGTCTCACTCTTTCTCACTTTCAGAGCTGTCTCTTCCTCAGTACGTAATGTTTACATGCGGTGCGCAGTGTCAAATTGGCTAATTTGGTATTTAATACTCCACCTACAGGCTGAAACGTGTAAAAAGAATTTAATGGATGTAAACAAAATATTTAATCTGAATGCAGCATTCGAGACCGCCTTTTCCACCACTACACTCGCCATCTTTTACTACTGAACAGTCGGACAGCAGTTTTTATATATCTCTTTAAGGGCTAAAATGTGTCGAGTGACTTTAGTAGAATAAAATAACCTGAATGTTAATTCTGGGAATCAAATTTGTACCTCCGGTGCTCCTTAATTACTTGGCCGTAGTCGGCTACAAAAGAACGCCATTTGATGTTTGTTTTCGATGCTAAAGTGAGTTTACTTTTTCAAAGCTCTAAGGCCTTCACGGCCGGTGTCAATACTAGAAACAGCATAAACCGGGCTTGCGGGCTGTGGTCTTCAGGGCTCCTTCTTCCCAGGCCTTTCGTCTGTGACTGCGGCAGGCATCTTCAGTGGCAGCGAGGTTGAAGTGTCCTAGTGGATATCTCAACAGTGACTGCGCCGGTTGCTGTTGGGGCATAACTCTTAATACATCGATGTCGAGATTTGACCGGAAATATATGATTTGAGACCACCTGAATCCAAAAAAAAAAAAAAAAAAAAAAAAAAAAAAGCATTTTTAGAAAAAGGTCCGTGTGTGTCTGTCTGTCAGTCTGTGTGTCTGTGGACAGCATAACTCAAAAACGAAAAGTAGGTTAAAAACCAAAGTTGGTATTTAAGTTTAATGTCTTTCAAGGATGCGATACGAAGATTTTTTTGAAGAAAATAGCCCCAACCTAAACTACGCTTTATATGGAAAAATTTTCGAAAATTTTGATTTTCTTGAAAATGGCTCAAACAATTTTCATTAAAATGTCATATGTTTGACATATTTTTATGACAAATGAAATGTATATCTTGAATTTTCTGGCTATAGCCCTTGTAGTCGTATTTACTCTGGACTACATTTGCATAACTGGTAAACCTTTAGAGATAGACAAAATCTTACTATACAAAAGATGTAGATCTTGCTAAAATACACAATTTATGTCCAAATAAATTTTCTTGTAGGGTGAACCATTTCGGAGATATTCCTTGTTATGTGTGTGAGTTTCGGAAAACTTAGAACTTTAGCGAAATGCAACATCGTTGTTCATTTTTTTATATGTTAAGCGTGCAAAGAGAACGGAATCTCAAAGCTTAAAAAGACTTGAGTATCGCACAAAGCCTACTGTATTCTAATACTCCCCTTGCACCTACAAGGAAATAAGCAATAAGATAATTTGTATAAATGTTTATCTTAACACGGAGATATAGGAATAAGAGTGTGTTAGAATGGTTAGTACAAGAGTAGGGAAAGTCATGTGAGTGCAACACATCACATTTTTTTCTATCTACTTTATGTCATTTGAGATAGGCGTTTGCAGAAATGGCCTCATTACATATTTAATTTTAGATGCAATGGGAATAATGGAGTTCAGCAGGCCATATTTATAGTCATATGTTTCAAGATCTAGTCGCTATGTAATAACTTTGACATTCCATTCCCTTTGTTCAGAGCAAAAAATGAATGGCTTCGCATATGAGTAAAGTATAAGTATTAGAAAATTGAAGCAAATAACAAGCAATATCAAGGAAATCGTTCACTCCAAAAAATGAAAGAAAGAAAAAAAGAAGAAATTATATTAGACGTGAATAATTTTGCCAAGATCTATAATTTGTCTATGGCGTATGATTAACTAGTTATGCAAAATCATTCAAAATGAAGGATTCTCAGGAGATCCCCAGAAAATTCAAGATATACATTTCATTTAGCATGAAAATTTCTTAAACATATCATATTTTAATCAAAATGGTGAGACCCAGTCTTGAGGAAATAAACATTTCCGAAATATGCTCTATGTAAAGCCTGGTCTGGGGTGGGGGATTTTCTTAAAAATCTTCCGCATCTTTGGAAGAAACTGAACTTGTAAACCAAGTTTAGTACTTAATCAACTTTTGCTTTTTGGATTATGCTGTTCATAGACAGACACAACAAACAGACTTTATTCTAAAAAATTTTAGGGGGGGCGATTCAGGAAGTTTCTAAACATGAATTTCTGGTGTAATCTTGGTATCAAATTTTTGGGTGGAACATAATACTTCTCCTACTTTCCGTAAGCAATCAGTAGTAGTAGACAAAGTAAAAATCTAGGTATGTGGGTATTTGAATTTTCTTTATGTATTTGAAGCTATATCATGCCAGTAGTTTGTAAATATTTAAAGAAATATAGCATCGTTTAACTTATCTAAACCTGCATATTTCATTTACAGCACGCAGATGAATGGTCATCTCCAAGTGTGGTACTTACCTCATGAACGCACTTGTGGCCAGGCATTTCTTGAAGGTCTTCATTTTGCAGGCAGATCAAAACCAGTGTTGGATCAATATTCATTATCAGCTTTGAGATTTTTTGGGATGAAAGTTGTATACCGGGTGGAAGGTACTGCTTTGGCCGTACGTTAATCAGGGATTCCACATGCTGATTGTAACAAATAATTATGTACAATAGCTATTTTCAATAAAGAAACGTTTCATCAAATAAAGAGAGAGAGAAAAAAAGAATTGTGCCAAACATTTGAAGTTATCTAGCTTCTTGACGAATCGATATAAATGATTTATTATTTCACTGACGCCAAGCGTTGCATAAACAATGCTGCAGTGCATTTATACCTTAATTCAAATGAATTCAGTTACAATTTGATGTTAAAGGGTCATGCAACGTTTAGTTTCTAAGAGAGATTTGGCAACATCACCGCTGAACGGCGGTCACATTCAGATGGAGGGGAAGTTAGGGGAGGTATCACCTGGCATTACTAAAAGAGAGAGAGAGAGAGAAAATGGAAGGTGCCAGGTATAAGAATTGTTGAGTTTGGTGGCAGCTTTAGCTGTCATTTATTACAAGGGAACCATTACAAAAGAATGCAACTGTTATACGAAAATGAATAAGACTTATTTGTTTGTGAATTAAAAGCAGTTGCTATTGTTTTAGCTCGTAATGGATAATAATGTACACTATTGGGAAAATCTGTAATCCTTTACGTCAGCATTGTTTCAATCCTGAAGTACATGGTTTCGATTGCTTCGTTTTTCTGCTTTTTTAATAATGGAAAACTGAATTTTCATGATTACTTGAACGAATACATCACTTCAGTATTATTCACATCTGTCAGGCACATTTTGAATAGTGTGGATTTGCAAAAGGAAGTGGCCCCCTTCAGTGTTACGATAAACCCATTCGGCGAGTGTTTTGTTTACATCTGCGGCCTCGGAGCACACGCCGGTTGGGTACCACACAGGCCACTGGTGTGTGCAAGAATAGTTCGACGTTGCCATTTACATAGCCGACAAAATGAAATTTTTACAAAGAATTACACCTACCATCTATTAGCAAGGTTATTCTCGCCGAAGCACTACCTTCCAATCTGTGGTTCTGGTTTACCAGAAACTGAACATTTATTTCCTCCAACATTCATAAACATGATGCATTATGTGAGCAAAGTGACCATCAGCTTAGGCAAATTATTGCAGAGGTGATAATGTGTGATAAAGTGTGTGAAATTCTACATGTAAGAAAATACACGTAATCAAAAGTTGAGGAATAGCTTGTCTAAAACGTTCTGACATTCCCCCACTCCCAAAGCAAGGATTTGTTATAGCACTGAGCAGTCCACTTGCATAAAAGAGAAGTGGGGGTCAGTCTTCTAGTTGCAGTGAGAGTGATAAGTTCATGCGTTGTATATGTGACTGCCTCCAAGTTCTAGTCACATGCTCCCACACCACTCTTACCACTTCCCCGCATTTCTCCTCACTCGCGCATATGGAGTCTCAGGACGTTTTAAACAAGCTGTATGCAGTTATATTTCAGTGCAGAGAAACACAATTCTTCACATCCTGCCATGGTGGTAAGGAAGTTTTACAAAATGTCTAACTGTAAAATGGATATGTTAATTAGATTTTCCTAAGATGTTAGTTATGCAAATTTGACATTTTTTTCAAGACAAAAGAGGAATTTTGGTTATGTGCACCAGTTTGTAAGACTGTTGCTTGTTTAAAGAATTTAAGTGTTGAATTGTTTTACAGAAGAGAATATTATGTTCATGCAGCAAAGGTTGAATGTTCGTTCTTAAATATACGGTAAATAATATGAAGTTAGGTTGGGTGCATGTAACAAATCTACATCAGAAACCAAAATTACGTAGAAACCTGTGTTTTAGTTTAACCCTGATAGTTAATTTTAGTTATGTGTACTCTTCTATCAAGAGTCACGTATATTATGGTGTTAATCTGTACTGAATTTGAAATTATTTTATTTCAGCAGATTTTGATTACATGTATTGCACACTTACCAGTTCCTTTTGCTAGTTGACCACAGGATCTATGCTGCAGTCGAATCCCATAATCAAAGGAACATTTCTTTGTAGCCTCTAAGTCGTTTAATCTTATTTAGAGTATGTATACAAGGAATCATATTAGCAGTTGGTAATAGTGAAGGAATTTTTTTAGGTAAGGTGTATGTAGAATCGGAGGAAAATAAACAAATACACTTTTCTTATAACTTTCTTTATTCTCAATTCCATTCTTCACTACCAATCTAGGTTTGTTTTGTCTATCTACAGTTTTGGTTCACTTGTTTTGGTTATATTTTATCATACTTTTTGTATATTTTACCCCGTTTACTTGGGAATAGCCATTACACTTTGCCGGTATAAAACTCTTGCTATACAGAATACATGGGACGTGGGGGGAAGGTAGGGTGAATGGTGAGGAGGCCATATATAGAGAAGGAAGTTAAGTGTTGGGGTCAAGATATTGCATTGTCAATTGTTTGTTTACTATTTAGGGCAGATACATGTTCTTCACATCCCCAAACGTTTCACCATTAAAAGTCTTGATTTATACAATTCTTAACTGAGTAAGTATGCTACGAATAATTTTAGTCTCTGAATTCAGTAAACAGAGTGGCTATCTGTAAGCATCTTAGTATTGGATTTATAGAATCACAAAGCAAAGTTTAACAGCAACCAACAAAATCATTTACCAGCAATGATAACTCAGATAAACTCTTTCAGTAACATGGAAATATAATTCGAAGACTAGTAGCAGAACACTCAGTGTATTGCATTAATACATACTGAACTGGCGTTTATAACACTAACACAATTAAATTTTGACTTACGGGCTCATGTTTTGGTACCAGTATATACTGCTACCTGAGGTCAGAAGCCATACTTCTAAAATATAAATAAAATAGAGATGCAATTTTATCTTTTCACACACCAATGGGTAAAGCGATTTTGTCTTTCCCTTCTTTATCTGATTACCCTCCCCGTTTGGAGGACTTATACGCCCCAGGACTTACAAGCCTGTGCCTAGAATCAGATGCCTGACGGGGAGCAGACGAACCTATGGACTGGGCAGAATAAAGACTTGGAAGCGGATGGTCAGCCCAGAATCAAGTATGAGAGTAAAGAAGGGAATGATATGAAATGCAGGTGAAACGGATGAACGGAAAGGTGGTGATGGAGCAGTTGGTGGAACGAATGGTGGGAGAAACCGGAGAACCCAAAGGCCGCTTCGTCCGCCACGAATACCACATGCGGGTCCCTGAGATCGAACCCTGTTCGCCTTGGTGATAGGTGAACGGTCTAACCGCTCGACCATGGCGCCATCTACCTTAGGTCCCAGTTAGAAAATAGGCTATGAGGCATTCAAATACTTTACTCAGACGAAACAAGCACTTCAAGTATCTCATTTCTTACTAAGTTTTTAAAAATATGTACAGACCAATCATAAGCATATAATATTTCTAACAATCTTTGTTATTTCCAAATTATTATTAACAAAAGCTTCTATACCCTTCTATTATTACTACTTTAGTGCACTGGTTACAATAAGAAACAGTATAGTTTTGATTGCATTGCAAACATAGTCACTAAACCTTTCAACTATATTTGAATTCTCATTGCCCTAGAAAAATGAGTTATATTACTATTTCCCTAAACATCATGACATGTAAGTTGCATACTGAGAGAAAAGACAAAGAGCCATGCAGGGAGAATTAGGGACAAAGATCAATAAGGTGTAAGGGAGGGACAGAGAATGATCTCTGTATTTAACACAATAATGGAATCAGAGATATGGGCTCTATTAGTTAATAAACGAACGATTAATATCCAAGTCATTGAGGCATGTATTATTTTGCTGGTTGCTTCTTTGTGAAAACTCAATAATTGTAGATAGCTATGGGGAAACTTCAGGTTTAAATCACTATTAGCTCGTACTTAAACTGATCAATTCCTGATGTTCAAAAGCATAGCAACATATATAACAGAAAGGTACACAATTTTGTGAGGAGCTGGTTTTCTGAAAATGCCCCTCAAGGAGAGTTTTCTATAAGGATAGGTATTTGGAATATTTGATCACACTAATATTTTACATATTATATGAGAATGAAGATCATGTTTCTTATAACCCAAATATATTCACATAAAAATACAAGCTATATCTTCAGCATTGCTAATGCCAAAATAGAGAGAAATCCTTGGCAGTAGAGATGGCCACTCTGCTTTTTGGACAGAGAAAGAGAGAGAGATAGAAATAGAGAGAGAGAGACCAAGAATAAAAACATAACAAGTACATCAGCAAACATTTTTAAAATCCAATAATGGTACAACTAAATACATCATATACATAGGTAATATTTTGCTAATGTTATGTAATAACACTTTTACAAACAATTCAGATAGTTTTGAAACATTAAGAAAATTGTAGAGCCTCTTACTTCCTTTATTTTTTATAACTTGATTTCCAATCATGTTGATGTACAGTACCAAAAATAGATAATCATAACCTTATGACTGGAAGCTCAAATGTTTTTTCTCTCTTTGCTCTAATTTTCCCCCCACATATAATCAGGTTCACACAACAAACAAACGAACGACCGAATAACACAAAACAAATAAGGTATATCCATAGTATAAGTGTGCAAAGTTACATTGCTGGCATCAACATTGTAGCACTAGCAGAGGTGCAAACACCGTAAAAGCTTAACTTCGATAGTTTTCTTTTTGTATTTTTTTAAAATGTTTTACTTATGTAATATAATATACTTTATTTCGTTGCGATTTCCTGTTAATAAGTTTTAATTATTATTAACTCTCACAATCTTTTTGCTTTCTTTTCTTTCTTTCTTTCTACGGGGAAGTCATTTTTATGACAAAATGCACCATTTCCTCATAAGATGCACAGGGGCTTCTTTTTTAAATTCTTATATTTATATTTATGTATATATAGCATATATATTCGTTTGCCAAAGCCCCAATATCCTATCTCACGCACAGAAAACAAACCAACAAACAACCAAACAATGATTACAGCCAACCACCCACACATCCAGACATACAAAAACTTAACATCCATATATGCATAGTGCGTCTACATCTATTGTGCTGTGTTACATCTTGTATTTTTTTTTTGTTTTTTTTTCTTTTGTGTTCTTACACACAATAAAGGGTCAAAGGAGAGGAGAGGGCTAGAGGGTGAGGTCTCCAGAGGAGAACTTAGCAGGATTTGGTGTAAAATAGGAAGAGGGTTGGGATAGGAAGGGTAAACATCGACCATAGCACGTGCCATCTTCACCACCTTCAATGAACAGACTTGAGGAATTAAACAAAAAATAAAACAATGTCTACATTTGGTTTATGAAAGCAGTTTGGCCTGAATACAATGAAACGGCTTTCCTTTATTACAATAATTCTCAGTTTGTGTTCATTGTTTCCTCGTCATGTACACTTTTTAGAACTGGCACTTAAATATAATGCTTTGACATAGAGTTTTTCTACTAAAGTAATGCATCTTTTTAAACATACAGCAGGTTAAGTTCCTTTGGAAAATCTTTGATTTTATGAGAAGTGAAATATTCTGATGCCAAATTTACTTTGTGAGCACCTGTTATGATTACACTGATATGAGAAATTGAAGGATTTAATGTAACTTAATAAATTCATAGGAAAGCAAATTTTAAGCATCCTTAAACTAAAATAAGCAGAACAACCTATTAAGCTGAAGTTGAGAATGTTTATCAGACTTTTGAATACTAATTATTTTTCATGCTATTATAAACCGAATGTATCTGCATTTTATAATTAGTTTGGCAATATCGCAGTAACTGTTCATGATGGTGTAAATGGCACTTTTGATTCATACTTATTTTTAGTATTTTTTGTTAAATCTTGTATCAAAATGTTCTTTTCCTTTCACAGTATACAAAATTGTTTGACTACCCTTTACAATCACATTTAGGCTACAGTATAAACAGTTAGGCTATAATCTCTGCTACATTCAGCGGTGGGCTCAACAGATGACATAGCAGTCTTTCACAGTATGTGGTGGCAAATATTTGGTATCATACACAAATGCTTCAAGTTTTTTCACCTAAGGAAACTTCAAAATTATAAAGTGCTAGAATTTTAAATAGTAATCCTTTATGCAGAATAGAGGGACAAAAATAAATGTTCTTGTTTCAATAGTACAGAATAAATAGCTGTTTAGACGTATAAAAGCTTAAACAGTAATGTAGCATTGCTATTAGTATAAGAACCAGGACAATGTTTTTCCTTAAAATTTTATATCCAAAGTTGATAAGAGTTTAACATAGAAAAATACTGAAATAAGGTTTATGTTTCTTATAGCGCTTGAAATGCACGTAGAACGCATCTATAACTTACCTAAGTCACATAGATATTATCACAGACATTAAATTACTGTTAAAACTGAACACAAGACAACTTTGATTATATTAGGAGAAGATAAAGTGATTGCATTTTAAATAAAATGTGGGATACATCAATTATGGCTTAACATATCCTTATACATTTTAAGCCAAAAAGGTAAGCCAATGAAACATGTTTTACTTTTCTCATTATTATGTAAGTTTATTGTACTTTGCAAAATGTTAACACCTTGGAAAGAAGTTTAGGTTTTCTTGCTTTCAAAGTTGTTCTTGCTTTAAAATGCTGCTTTAGAAACTAAAAATGTTAAAGAATAGTTTTTGGAACACCAGCCTCTCCTGTATATTGTTGCCATGAGAAAAAAAGTTAACATTATTAGCTTACATGATAGCATTGGTGGCATTGCAAGGGAAGATTATTATGAAAGATCAGAGCATGCAACAAGAGATCAATTTCTGAATTACTGTTTGGTCCATAGTATAGAGATTTCCTGACAGAGAAGCCTGATAGAACCCACCGCCAAAAGACCTTTCTCACAATATACTTCTTTTACGTATGACTGCTTTGATATCAAGTTACAAAATGAAATGAGGATCTCAGAAATGAAAGGTAATATGTCCACTTCTAAAATAAATGAGTTAGTCAGTCTCACACTTCAATCTGGAAATTCACGCAGACTGACCAAAAAAGTGAAAGATATAAAAAGATATTACATAAAAGGTAACATGTTTTTTCAACCTATCACTCCTGTTGGCAACTTGAAGTAATGTGACTTTTCCATGCCACAGGTACAACATGCATGTTTCATAAATAAGCAATAGGTGGCAGCACATATCTGTGGGGTCTGAGAATTTGAAGAGTAAATTATGTTCTGCACAAAATAGAGAAAGTTTGCACTTTGAAGTGAAATAAGTCATCTTCCCTTTTACAAACTTCTGGCAGTTGCAAGTAACAGTTGCAGTCAGGGATGGCACTATTTGCATAAGCTATCCTTTATATGAATACTTCTAAGGTACATATCATTTCTTTAATTTTAAATTCTTAAAGGACACTACTTACATGCATGAAAAGCTCTAGTATTTAACACTAAATACTGCAAAATATATAACTAGCTTTGAATCAGTTTCTAAATATACTCTATACAGTGCTTTCAACTAATCGTTTTACATCAAAATCAAATTAATATAAATTGTAAAAAATGGAATACATTGTTAAAAACTTAAGATCAACAAAAGTGTTAATGTTGGTACTGCTCATCATAATTTCAAATTTTTTATTTGGGTATTTTACTGTTTTCTCTATTTGTTCCCTTTTCAAAATAAAGTTTTTGAAATATCTGTATGGTCAGTTTTCTGTATGTAAGCTGAAGAAAAATTATTGAATAATGGTTTTAAATTAAATGATTCACTAAAATATTAAATGTTGCATTTTCCAGCATTTTGCTGGATGTATGATGATAGTCGCATTATTAGACTAACCATTACTGTTCAGTTAATTCTTGAATATGTGTTCTTCTAACACATATTATACATCAGGCAGTTAAGAGAATTACTAAATATGAACAAAATATCACTAATTCAGATTTTACTGTGTCTTTGTAGAATGCTTGTCAGAGCTTTTATGGGCATTATATAAAGACCTTGTCATAACTTTTTGGTGTTTTTCTGCTTAATTTAAATATTTAACCAGCTTTTAAAAAATGAAGATTATTCAATATTGGTGAAGCACTTTATTTTACCATTAATTACAGTGTATGATCAACATAGTGTTTCATTATAGTATGACTCAACATGAAATATAACTTTCAGAATATGCAGCTACCAGCAGATGACAAGTTTATGAACTTTCAAAATCGGTCTTGTTCATCCTGGAAAATGTCAGAAAATCAAGAGAAATATTTAGTCTTAAAGTGTAAATAAATAAATAAATAAACAAATAAATAAACAAGCAAACAAACAAACAACAAACGAACAAACAAATAAGTGCATTCAAATACAACAAATTTATGTTAGCAAGATACTTTGAATTACTTGTCTATGATGTGTAATTAATTAAATTTGGAGAAGTCATTTTAAAACATTGATGTGCATATGAGATATCATGAAAATAACTGCCACCTTCAGCATATTTTTTGGGGGTTCAACAGGTTATGGATTGAAAGCATGTGACTCCCTCTTAAAGTGGAGCATTTTCTCTCTGGTTAATTAATATATTGGTCTCAAAGCTTTTAGAATTTGCTGCCCAAGTTAAGCAATGGTTCATTCTTTCTTGAACAGTATTATACATATGAAGGTAAAACAGAAATTTTAGAAGATTTATAAAGGTTACATATACTTGCATCATGAAAATGACCTAGGAAACATTTGCAAAAACTGAACCACTTACCTGTTCTTAAGGAAACACAAGAGTAAGCTGCCTTGATGGACATAATTAATTACCTCTCATGTCTGACTTTCTCACATCATACCAGTGTTTTAACACCTTCAAGCATTTCAGAGCCTTATACATGGAAATTTCTCATACAAATAAAATCAGTAAAAAGTACATAATGATCAGAAGATGCTGTACCGGGTAAGGGATGGACCATTTGGGGAGAGAAGACTCTTTGGTCTTGCTCCAATATGAGAAAAAGTACTGATTATATTTCTTTTGAGATCTATCTAGTATCACTCAATATATTTGTTTCTTATATATCAATATGAATACCCATGAAATATTTTTTTATATTTATCATTTGAAATCTATAACAAAAATAGTCATTTTGTATAAAATAAGACAAATCTAACGTTACAAAATATTTGCAAATATATCAAATTGGAGCATTTTGCTTACGTAAAACTGCAATAAAAGACTATCATTTCTTTGCTTCTATTACTGTTAACTAAACAATTTTTCACAGTAATCTGCTAATACAGTTGGCTTTATTCTTTTTCATTTTTACATTGGAATGCAAATATTATTGTGCAGAAACTGTATAAGAATTATTCTGCTCATTTTAACAAGTGACACGTCCTCTTGCTGGATTGCATTCTAACATCACTCTCAACATATAAAATTATGATAATTGAAAACTTTGTAAGTATGAGCTATCTGGGGGTTTTCATGGAGATAATTTTTTAATGTTGCGGTGAAAACATTGCTCTTTACCGTTACTGTGCTTTCATTTTTCTTTATATGATGCTAGAACTAAACAACTGCTGATTTATGGTGATTTAATTTGGAAGGTGGCATCCCTTACCAATGTAATATGGAACATGGGCTTTTGGGAGGAGGATGGAAGGGGTGTGGGTGGGATCAGAGGGGTGTACATTTTTCATACACTACATTTGTCAGAACTGAGAGCTGAGATGCCTAGCCCCGCTATACAGAGTCTTGAATAAATGCTATGCGGCTTTCAGTATATACAACCAATTCCATAGAAACTACTTCTCCTAAATCTACTTTTATTTTTTTCACTGCATCATTGATTTTTCTTTTTCAATGATATTTCACTATATAACAACACTATAGTTCTAGATTATAACTAACTCCTTTTGCCTCATATATTATATAGATATATTTATTTATAGATTCTTTCCAGCATCATTTGACCTTTTTAATTTTCTTTAAATATAAAGTGCCCTGCATGTTGTAGATTAGACATCCCAGTTCTCTTTTAATAATTATTTCACTTGTCACGTCATGGTGGTTACAGATAATAACATTGGGTTACATAGCTCTATGCTTTCAACACTACATTTAAAATCTATGCTACCAGTAACTAATTGGTTACTTCAACTATTTTTGGTATTTTTGTGTATTTTTTATGTATTACCAACAACCAACCCTTTACATTTTCTCTCGTATATATTCTTGCTTGTACCATCCTTCTTTTTCTTTCGTTTTTTAATAATGCTAGTGTGAGTGTATTACTAACTATAGTTGGGTAGGTTTTTTCTCATTAGCATCTTGATGTCTAACTACTCTGAACTTTGTACATATTAAAGGGAGGGTATTTCCTCCCCCTTTGCATTCCCTCACTTTATTTTTAACAACTACACTCAATGCACATATCCCTTACATATCCCCAGTACTATGAAAATAAGCCCTTCCCAATTTTTTTAAACTCTTTACAGTTCACACGGCCTCCATTTTTCTAGATAATATTTATATAGTGCTTTTCATATATATTTATATATAAGACAACTGTTTTTTTTTCTTTCACTCTTTATGCTTCATTTCGTTCACTGTTCATATTTTTTCCCTGGAGCAAAAATATCAATGCACCAGTTAGTTTTACATCATTGGGCTGTTATTTTTATGTATTTATTTTTTTTTTTTTTTTACTCTGATGCTGAGTTTCTCTTCACCCTTGCATTAGCTAAAAAGTTCCATATTCATGCCTGCCATTAACATACATATATATTTTTATGTAAAATATGTTTGTATGTGTGTGCTAGTTGTTGACATGCACAGACCATTGTCCTCTCTACTGAACACTCTTGAGTGGTTGAGGTGGGGAGTGATGGTGGAGGTGGTAGTGGCGGTGGTATTGGGAGAGGCCAGGGTGGGTGTTCACAATCTCACGCACTAATAGTAGGTTTGTTGATTAGACTCTTGGTTGATGCAGTTGAAGTGGTGCTGGCTGAAGCAACAGGAGGTTGACATCTTTACCATCAAACCAGTAGACTAGGTGCTAGCCAGTCATCATCAGCTAACTGTGGTGGGCACAAAAAATCGGGCGGTTCAAATAAACCAACACACACACAACAACAAGGTCTTTGTTTCTTTTATTTTGCTTTCTTTTCCTTTTATTATCGATGCCTGTCACTTGTTCACACACGCACACACCGTGACACAAAGAAAGTTCACGATAACAATGAAATTGATATATTTGCACAAACATAACTGTTGAGAACACACTATTGTTACATATGGGAACTGGGATGAATTGAGCAACCATCTACCATACAGTGTTTGTTACCTGCATCCTAATACTGATACTGTATTAGAATCCACTGCATGGCGATGTGCAACACTTAAAAGGAAAACATCCATTTTCCACCACAACACAAAGTAGGTATATGTATTATAGTCCATTAATTAGCGACTGCCCTTGACAGTCTATGGGTTTCCTTAAGAACTTATACCGAAGTTAAGATGCAAAGGAACACGTATTTTGGTGAAAATTTATCTAAAAGATAAATAATTGTATAATCTTCATAAAGATAAATCATGTTATATCCTAAAAACTCTGTAACGTATTAAAATAATTTGATATTCTTTGTAAATTATCATTTTACCTTTTTAATAATTATATGAAATAGATTAATGAGACCTTTTTCCAACCAACTTTCTTCATAATGATGCTGTTTCCTTATCGTGTAAAAAGTATTTAAAAAGTTTTTTTGGAAAAAATATTTCGGGAAGATAACGTAAGTTGTTCTCTTTGGTATGACTTCCTTAAAATTATTTAAAAAATATAAACGGAATAAAGTTGCACAGGGGTTGTATGGTATAATGCTTTACTAATTAAGCATCTGAAACTGGTTTCTCTTAACTGCATTAGAGTTATGTTTGCAAATGTCATACGTGGTACGTGCTAGTTTAAAAAACATTCTGCCCGCTCTATTCTTTAAGCACCACTTTTAGGAGAATTTTCTATTAATTGTTGTATTTTGAAGCTAATATTCTCGTTTCTGATGTTTATTGATATGTAAGAACGCAAATTCTTGTAGAATTGATTTGGTTTAACATAAAACTAAAATACTAGCAGTAAATTAATATACATTCTTCTAAAAATTGAATTTCCTATAAGAACTAAACATTGTAAAACAAATGATAATCTTGCAGGCAGTTCTGGTAATTTTTTACTCATTTACTCGTGTACTTTTCGATCTTAAGTAATGTGAATACTCTAGAATATTAGGAAACATGCTTGAGTACAATTTTAAAGCTCTTCTTGTGAGTGAAATTATAAACAGAGAATAACAGGCCAAATTTTAAAGTTATCTCTTGGCTTAGTCTATATTTTGATCTGTTTGTGATTTTAAGCTTTTAGCAGCAATGCTGCAGACCAGTAAATATATTTTTACCTCATATTAATTTATGGCTGATACTGAATGTAATGGATAGTTATAAGTGTGAATATTCATCAAGGGGTTACCGTTTGACCCCTGTTTTCATCATTTTATTTCGTTTGAAAATTTAAATTATTTTTAAATGTCCAGCATATTTCTTCTTTCTTTTTCTTATTGGTATCTCCTGCCTTTGGTTTCTTCTACGTTAAAGTGATTTCTGCAGTTAAAATACCTACACTATTACAATAACGATGTGCTTCGTTTAAACTAAAAATAAATATGTAAAATGGCTGAAGTGGCAACTTGCTTGAACATCATATTTGTGTACAGGCAACGAATTTGGTAAAATACAAGGGTACCACGATTCTTTAACGAGGCCTTCGTAGATTCCCCTTCATTTCCTCTCTTCACCCCTCTCCAATAACAGCAGTATTCGTGCTACTGGCTGCACATAGTTATAATCAATTACACGTCTACCTGAAGGGAAGGTATTGAGTTTCTCTGATCGGTCAGTGAATCGTTACCCCTCTTCTTAGCCCTCTCCAATGACAACACTATTCATGCTACATGCTAGTTATAACCAATGACAATTCGGCCTGAAAGGACTGTATCGATTTTCTCTATTCGCTGAGTAAGTCGTTACTCATTAAGCGATAACTTTTGCTTGTTTCACACACAGTTCGACAAATTTTAAAAACTGCAAATTAACAGAAATGTAATTAAATGTTAATGTCACCCAAGAAAGTCGGTTTGTTCCACAAGTACTATGACAGAACCTTTCATTGAAAAGCAGAAAATGTATTCTGATATAACGCAATCTACAAACATGTTAAAGCTACTTTGATACGATTTCTAAGTCCAGTATAAGCATAGGGAAATTTGTAGGAGGAATAGACGTTTTTATATTTTTCAATGCAATATTACATTATGCATACTGTAATGCTTTACACGTTTTTGTGAGGACAAAATTAATTTTTCTTAGTACACAGAATTGTTTAGCTGAATAGATTCTGCTTATGTCAAGCAGTATTTGCAGCATTTTTCATAATAGGGATTAATAATTTGGATATAAATCTAAAGAAAATTAAAACGTGGTTTTTCAAGGAGGTCAGGTGTATTCACCCCTCCCCCACCCTACACTTCCTGGTTCTCACTACAGTGTCACGCCTCTAGCCCCGAAATTGCAGCTTGTATTGATCAATAGTTATGCCTCATCCCTTGCGAGACCACGTAACACAATAAGAAACTTGAGCGGTGATCTCAAAGAGTGCATATTAATAAATTTGCTTTGTGTACAAGTGATTTAAAATACACCTTATTCTGTTACAAATATCTAACACGAGTTAAGATGAATACAATAATGGAAAATTAGTTTTAGTGCAAGATATGTTAATAGTTGTGATTGAAATAAATAAAAATAATGCCAATTATTATAGCAGTTGTTGAGTAAGTTTTAAGATGTTACTTACTTTTAAATGCATGAAAAACTCAGTACTTCTAGTCGCTTATTGTCACTGTGAATTTTATTTCAGATCTATTATCATGGAGAAATATAATTTAGAAACACGTCTAGTGAACGGCTTCATGACAGTAGTGACTTGCTTATCTCTTCGGAGCAGGTTCCACTGATAATTAACGATGTAATACGGATCCAGTAACTCTACTAATTTTACCGGTCAAAAGTTTTCCATCACTTGTCAAAACTATGCATTTGTGTTTAATTCTATGCTACAGAGACCATGATTGACCATCCTGGGCAGCAACGAACTTCGAGTTGAGGCACATATGTACAAGAATGGCGATCCATGGGTTTCACTGTATCATCTGTAAGAACTCAACCTGCCACGAGCCAGATACTACGTACGAGTACAAATTCTGCGTCAAAATGTGGTCGATACCATCTGACACTTTGTACAAAAAGAACAATGGCAATAACTGAGTGTGCTAACATGCAATTTTGATCTGTACATGATCAATTGGCTGCAATATTTGTATTATTCATATCTCAGTTCGGATAATGAAACAAGTAGGTATAAACATGTAAATGCTTAGCACCTCTGTTGTATATTTGGCTGGTTGGTCGCATAGAGGCTTGCTGATGAATTTCCACAACCACACTGACGGGCCGTTACCTGAGACATCTCCATCCTAAGAGGCCTCATTCCTTCAGCTATGTAGCAATAAGATGTATTGGTTTATAGCGGTGGTATTGTATACTTGATCAGGTTCATACTATGTTACCTCCTAATGGGACGGAAGCAGAGGATTGGAATTGAAAAACCTGTTGTAATTGTAGCTCTGCATCAGGAACTGTATTCTAACAGGATAATAGCAACAAAGGTTGTTGTAGCTCAATGCGTGTCTCGATATGGGGAACCCCAAGTAACATGAAATTTGCGTGAAAGTAAATAATATGCGAGCAGCTTCAACCTCTGTTTCAACAATGCGTCGTCTTCGTGAACAATGTTTAAAGGGGCGCGTAGCGGTCAAAAAACCTTTATTACAGAAAGAAAATAAGGTGAGAAGATTGCACCCGGCACAGAAACTAAAAAACTAGCCCGTGCAGCAATGGTCCAAAATGTTATTGACGAACGAATTTCAGCTTAAAGTATTTGGAAGCCATCGTCGAATTTCTGTTCACCGACATCGTGGAGAACGTATGAAGAGTCTGTATGACGCCAATGGTTAAGCATGGTGGAGGTCGGTCATGGTGTTGGTATGCTTTGCAGGTGATACACTCTATGATCTAGAGTAAAGAAGGAAGGACATTAACAGGATGTTGATAAAAACTGCAGTTCCATCTGGCAGGAGACTTATTGGTCGTGGGTTTGTTCTACAGCAGCACAATGATCCCAAACATGCGTCTAAATTGTGCAGAGAATGTGTCAATAGAAAAGTGAATTGTGGGGAACAGAACAATATGGTTTGGCCAAGTCAGTCACCTGACTTAAATTCCATTAAACTCTTAAGGAATGAACTTGAGACAGAGGTCTTTAAACTGAGGTAATCTAATTTTGAAGATCTATGGAGTAATTTACAGATGGTTGAAATGAAATATTTGCAAAACCACTAAAAATGACAAGAATTTATGCCGTTACTCTGAGGGCAAACAGTGGATACTGAGTGGAGTCTGAAGTATAAACCATAATGTGTTTTACTTAATTATATAGAGAGAAAATAATTTTGTTGATTCATTCAGTTTACTACGATGTGCTTTTACGTTGAAATAAAGTGGTGTTTTTCATAGGTGATCGAAAACTTTTGAACGGTAGTGTATGCTACCCCCGTTTCCTTCCTCTTTGTCAATACTGAACCAAGCCTGCGCGAATATCATATGTCTAATTACCTATCATAATTACTTCCCTCGTATCCGTTATAAAAACTAAGAGAACCTTAAATACACATAATATACTCACAGTGGGAGTAACCATTATCACTGCACATCCACGGTGTGAGTTGAAGCATTGTTGAATATCTAATTTTGTTGACACTACTTTCTAAAATATTTAAAAGCTGCTCTTTAATATACGATTACAAGTATTTTCTCTGTTTAAAAACAGTACAACTCATTATTTATTACAATTACCTTTGTTGTATTTGAAACAAAGTTTCGTTTACTATATTATGTTACATTTTTGAGTTTGTCAAAAAATTCAACGCATGAATCTAAGAAATGAACCTCAATGGTGAAAATTTGTCTTCGCATATGCAGATACTCATTTTCCAAATCCTTTCTAGCAATGAAGATAATAGGTTCACATTGGCTTCAAGAAAATAACGCCAGCGCAAATTTGAATGCGATAATTATTATTAGCAGGGTCTGGATGTTTCTGACATGTATTTGTTTCGTTTTTTCCATGGAAAGCATAAGCAAAGCAAGATTTTATCAATGGTGATTAAAATTATGCAGTTCTTAAGGGTCAGAATTTGGCTTTTTTAAGCTTGTTAGACATTTTCTTGTAACTTTTAATATTATAACAATATTTTCTCTTAAATTTTTGTCATGTTTATATTTGTATTCCAGGTTCGCATATGTGCTTGCAGTCGTCCCAAAGACGATTTCTCACATGTCGTAATTCTTGTCTGTAATATTAGATATTTTTCTTGTTACAATGTTGCGTGCAAATGTGACATTTAATTCTGTGCAGAGCTCTGGATTGAGCAATTAAATACATTCAAAATACAACAATAAAATTAATGTTTGTTTATTATTGAGTTTGTTATATTTTTAAAGTAGATCTTAATGTGATTTTAATTTAAACGGAATTACATTTTTTAAGATTTAGGTCACATTTATCGTCATATTTTCTAAATTTTTCGGTCACAAGTAGTTGCATATTTCTCACATTTTTAGGTCATAAACATTCGGACCCTGAACATAAGTAATGCCACGAGTGATTGCCAAATTATCAATAAATTTGACCATCACGAGTTGCATTTATTAAAGTCATTCCTCGAATTAAAGCATGATATAGCCTATGAAATGCTATTTAAATACTGTATTGTAATTACTAACCTCTTAAAATAAACATGTAGCAGACATACATACATCAGCGTCCATTGGCACGGCCTACGACATTCTCATACTGATGCTCCAACTTTTTAAGAAGTTGGCAATGTTGGAGTATCTCCTGTTCATTTATAATTTCGTTCAATACAAAATTTGTCAAACTGATTCCAAACATATTTCCCATTGTATTCTGTGTTCTGAAATTTCACTCTTCGAATTATTTCAGGTATTTCAGAATTAGATGTTTCACCGAAGCGTGAGCCAGCCATGTTTGGCATTTGAATAGCAGA
Source organism: Tenodera sinensis (assembly GCA_030765045.1). Taxonomy (NCBI): domain Eukaryota; kingdom Metazoa; phylum Arthropoda; class Insecta; order Mantodea; family Mantidae; genus Tenodera; species Tenodera sinensis. The sequence goes on from CM060964.1 coordinate 311,147,058, forward strand.
TCTGTTGCGCATCTGTAGCACAGTGCAGCTAGATTCTGTTACCTCATTGTAACATAAGAAAGGCAGAAGAGGTGATAATGAAATGTGATAAGAGTTTTCGCGAATGAAGGCTGTCATTGCTTGAAATTTGAAATTGTTATGTACATGATTGGTTGATTGCAACCAAGTCACGTGTGAGTGGAATAGCCTAATAAATTGTTGAAGCTATGATGTAAGCAGCCTTGGAAAATATAATTTCGAGAAAACGAAAGAAACTTACTGAAGACAAAGGTAAGCACGTGCCTTCATACATAAACTGAACAATTTTGACGGTATTATTGCTTTCTTCGTCAGCGTTAGTATGCAAGAGAGAGACAGAGACAGAGAGAGAGAGAGAGAGAGAATGAACTTACTTTGGTTGACCTTTGTAGGTGTATACGCCTATCTATTAAAGGCAGATTTTTCAAACCAGCAACCGGACAAAAACTTTGGATTGTGTTCTCATTATTTATTTGTTCTTTAATTTCTTTTAGAGAACTGTTTTCCTATGTGTCACTCTAAATGTTACATATTGCATATATTTATGAGTAGGAATTGCATTACCTAAACTATTTCACAGTGACATCCTTCGATTTTAAAGATGGTCTTGAAGTAAGATGTAGAGCGTGGCCAATTTGTTCTTGAAAGGTTCCAATAATGGAGACTAGCGATTATTGAGTAATTCATTTAATTTCAAAAATTGTAAACAACGAGTCATGTTTCAAAGGAATTTCTATACTTATACACTTAAATGTATCTTAAGAGTAATTGCATATATACCATACCCCTGTGCTTTTTGCGTCTGCAAGAGCCTGAAAGAATATTTCAACCTGACCTATAATATAGTATATTGCTCCTATCATGACCTCGAGACCTACGCGCCAGAGAAATCTAATTAGTTTTATTTTCTACATATTAATTTACTGTATTTCAAAGCCTAGTATAAACTACGATTTCTTTGTACCACGGAGCCAATGTTCAGCCATGTAAAAATAAGCTTTTGGCCTTAACTATTTTCATTTTTAATTCCCACATCAATAGGAATTGCTTATTAGTTAATCTTGCTAGCATATTATGATAGTTAATTGGCATGTACGAAATATATAGATATATATTTCAGAGTATAGTAATATTTTCTAAATAGCTAGTTTTCCATTAAGTCCTTTATAATTTCTACTTTAGTATCTAATATATAGTTATATATGGTTCTTATATAAATCTATAGCCGTTCTGAAATGTACAAAATGTGGCCTAACTAGCAAATCTAATGTTTCTTCACTCTCAAAATGCTTTAATACTTGAAAATAGTTCATGCGTTAGAAATTACATTCTACCTCAGCTCGTCATTTTCATAAGATATTTTAGGGTTATATTTTGCAGGATATCAACATAAAGATACTTCAATCATTTCTACGTGTAAATTTAGATATTGCTGGTATATGCTTCTTCGCAGCAGTAGACTTCAGTCGGATAGGATTAGAACCAGCCTAAAGTTGCCAGTACAGTAGAAGATACTATAGTACCATAAGAATTTTCACATATTTTGCTACAAAAAATAACAGTATATTTTAACTAAGCAACAGGTTCAGCGGATATCAAGAAACTAGATATGGATATCGAAGGCAAAGTAAAGAATGTCCCAGAATTTGGATCCCATCGGCACCCTAATCCGCTCAGTAGAGGAAGCACACACACTGGTACATCAAGGTTGCATACTGGTGGCAGTAGCTAAGGCGATGCCATAGGCTCGCACCATATGATACCTAGTACCTGTCTTCGAAGCTCGCACTACCAAGTACAGTTTGGTAACTTGATATTTGTTCACAATCACTGGAGCGTTAGTTTATCCCATGCTAGGAAATCACCGCAACTTATTTGTTGCATTGGTTTTGGCACGTCTGATGTAAGGACCTAAGCTCAAATATCACGTTTTCATAAAAGCGGAATTTAAAATATAAGCAAATAAAACATGTGATAGCAAAACTGTGCTTCAGAAATACGTACTGTGTAAATGTAGGTGTATAAGTGAAGGCTTATTCTCTTTTTATATTGAAGCACAGAGATACAATTTTTTGTGCAAGTAAAAGATTGTTCCATTTAAAATGATTACAAATTTATTTCATATTATAAATTGGGGAAATATAACATTCGCATTGAGTCAACTTCCCTTATTTCAGTCTTTTCCCATACTTTGCTTCGCTTTCATCGTTCTGAAAATACATCTTCGGTACACCATACTTAATCTCATTGAAATCCTGCTCCATATCTTAATAATCCTGAAAAAGTGGGCTACAGTTACTATAGTTTCTTCGATGGTTCAAAGTATCGTTTCGGTATCTCTAAAGTGAAAAAGTCATCGATTTACTTGAGATGCTATGCAAAGAAGGCTTTTGGCGCAAGAATGTCCCATTATAACATAATCTTGCTTTACACATAGCTCATTAGTACTTTGTGTTTATGCCTTTAGTGAAATTGGCCCATAAAATGATTTCTCAAGCTTTTACGTTCTCTTTTGAAACAAACCTGAAATTAGTGGCTATGCGAGCAAATCCTTTCTATTTTGAAGCGGCTGGCTTAATATTTGGAATGTTAATATTGAGTTAAACTGACAGAAGTAAACTCAGTCATGAGAGATATTATGTATGTATCAAATAAACAATCAAGATTAATCTCTCTTGTGCGGTTACTCCACCAGACTCTGGCTAATGAATGGTGTGAAGGCGGCGTAAGACATTCTAAAAGCGTCTATGTGAGTATCGACTGGATATATCCAATTTAGAGAAAAATAATTTGCAAGTCAACAAAATTATCCCGTGCAAATTTTATTAACACAAACATTTAGGTTCGTATATTCATCATTTACACCCTTGGCTTTTAATTTCCTTATTGTAGCAGCTCTCACAGAAGGAGCACCAAATCCCAAGGATAAAGAATTTGACGTCTGTATTAGAACTGTTTTCTGCGATGATCCTCACCACTTATTTTCAAACATCTAATGCTAGTCGGAGAATCAGTAATACACAATAGATATTTCTTGAGATCCTGCTATAAAATATAACCTTCAAAATATCAAATCTTAACAAATAAGTTTGTACCGATTCAAGATTTATTTTTATTAATGTAGAATATCTGAAATAAATGTTTGACTAGGGCCCGTACAGTGCATTTATGACTTTTTAAAACTTTGTATTTAGATTTTTCCTAGTAAAGTACTTACATATAAGTATATGTAATATTATATATTAGTGATTTACTTTTGTTCACACTATGCATTTATGCTGGTTGTTAGTTAAGCAGTCATTAGGAATTAGAGCAGGCACAAATACATAAGGTAACAAAGATTAGTTTATTTTCTTCAACCGAATTAACAATCTAAGTTGGCTAATGCTCACGGATTGTTTAGCATCGGCCACCAACAATCGGAAGTTGTTTAAGGATGCTGTCAATTGCCAGGATCACATCAGAGTCGCCGATGTGCCGGAATTTTGGCCCGCAGTTCCTTTATATGCCAGTAAATCTTGTGGCATGGAGCTATCATTTTTAGCACGGTGTGGGCAGGATTTAAACCTACGACCATGGGATCAGTATACCAGCGTCTAACCAACTGAGCCACTCAGACCGACAAGAAGTTTGTTGGAATGAATAACTTAAGTATAGTTAATTTTAGAATTAGACTGACATCACAACTAAGGTACCCATAATAGTAAAGCACTACTAACTCCTATCACGTGTTTTACTCCATATGGGGAAAATATTCTGATGTCTTTGATTGGCTAAAGTTAGATATGAGTCGATTCATATCGATGCGGTCGTAACCTTCATTGGCTGGAGTAGAGTTCTTTGTTGCCCCGCTTCCATCCAGTAGGAACTGATTCATATCTAACTTTAGCCAATTAGAGGCATCAGAATATCTTCCTCACATGGAAGATGTGTTGTGTTGAGTTCATGTGATAGGAGTTGGTTGAGCTTTGAGCTTTTGCTTTGAATGGCTTAGTTGCGAGTGAGCCTAATTATAAAATGAGCTATACTTGAACGTGATCAGTTTTCTTTTAACAAGCATGAATGGTAACTGGGAATGATAGAGACTGTTGTTGGGGCAAACTTGTAGCCATTTTCCACTTCAAAGGAGTGGTGACTGTAGTCCAGGGGCAGAAAACCAAACAAAAATAAAATAACAAATGCTTTTAAACTTGACACTCAGTATATAACTGAGTGCTTTTGTTAAAGAAAATTTATTTCAATTCCCATTTATATGAGGAAACTAGAACATGAACATAACGTTTTCTTGATTTCAAAGTGTCGTCTATTAGACCAGAGGTTGAGTTCCAATGATAATGTAAATTTGTTTTTTTTTGACATGTATAGGCTAAATAAAAATATTAGCTTCTTTCTTTATATTTAAAAGGTTTTGGTGGATTTATATTTGTTTTATTTAATACTTATATACGAATCTGCAACACTTTTCCTCTTGCTACTAATTGGGAAATGTACTTCATGTGATTTTATGTTATGTAGTCTTACAAAATAGTTTGCTTTATCTATGTTTGGGATACACTGTCTATGGACTTATCTTACCTTCATACGGAGAATTAAGAACGTAGCTTTTGTGGTGTTTTTGATAACTAAGAGATTTCTTCAGATTTCAACTGCTCTTTATCCTGATATTCTCTTTTTTATGTATACAATTACCGATAAGGAGTAAACTGTCCAGGCCCTAGCAGTTTTCACCTTTAACTCTCCTTTATGCGAGTAACTTTAGCCTACAAGCTTAGAATCTACCTGTTCTTTACTCCCTAAAAGCGCGTAGTTTCATAAATAAGTTGGCAACCTTGCTTCTAATGTATCTATTCTATTTTACTATACGTTTCAGGAGCTGAAGAAAAAAGGTTACCCGAAAAAAAAGGGATTTGTAGGTCAGGTTGTATATGGCTGGGATGAGACCTACACGATGCCTAAAATTGTAATACAAATCATTATAAATCATAGTAATTAATTTATAGTTTTTCTTTTAGCCCGGCCTCGTGCAATTTTTATTAACAATAAAAGTGGATGGACTGAACAGCTGTAATTTCGCCAGCAAGCCACGAAATGGTATTTACAATCTAAACTACGTACAACACTTTCTTTTTTTTAATTTTTTACATTTATTACTTCGTTTTGAAGAAAAATATATTTTCACCCCGTCTAATGTACTGTTTCAAGATCTCTTAGTTTAAACGTTAAAATCTAGGGAGCTTATTACAATACAATGTATAAACAACAATGCTGCTCTCCTTCAAAGTTACAGTGTTACTGCTATAAAGGTAACAATATTTTTATTTGTGTATGGAGCAGATACAGCGTAAGTCATCTCTTGAAAAGAGACAATACAATGTCACATGAAAAGTTTAACAACCAATTCTTGGTTGTGAACAATATGAACAAAAAAAGTTGTACATTCTTAACGTCAAGCAATAAAATAATATACATTGTAATATCTTTCTTCTCATAGTTTACTGTTAACGCTTGGCTTGGAAGAACTCTGCCGGCTACTATGTTTATGCCTGAAAGAGAGACAGATATACCCTTTTTTAGATCACGGGGGTCCACGATAAAATTAATTTATTACATTTACTGAATATAAGATAATTAACTTTCGATTTATTTTTTGCTATGCTTTAATGTGTATGTATGTTCACTAACTAAAATGAGTAAATCAAAGAAACCAATTAGCTTTTCAGGAAGCCCAAATAGTAGCTTTCTCATGATATGGCAATTGTTTTCCCGTACACAGCTTTGGAAGCCATATGTTTCAAAGTTACCAAAGCATGAATGTTAAAAATAAAAGTTTAATGCATATAGTTTTTATTAAATAGTATAACCGTTTTTGCACTATTTTTCCCTGTACAGTAGCGTGTTTGTGAAGTTTGTAATGAATTTACCAGTTTAGAAGCATCAAGGGTTATAACATGCTGTGTGCAGGATTATGAAAAATACAGTTCAACAATATTTGTGATTTAAATGTAAGTACTAATTCTTAGAGTTCAATCAGAGCTTTTAAATCGCTAAACATTTTAACTTCAAGTTGAGACGCGCAAAAAATACGGTAAAGAACAATTCACGTAGAAAGCTTAGCGTAAATAAGGCGTCAACATAAAAGTTTGCGATCAACTTATTCCGAGGAAGTTTCATAAACGAGAATGTTTGACGTTCTGAACTTCATTTGTGGCAGACACAAAATTTAATGGCGGCTGATACGGACAGTTACGATTTTATTTCCTTTTGTGCAAATACATTTTATGGGCGCAAATGATATTTATTCACCAGCGTGATTTCATAGCGTGCTTAAGTATACAACACCACAAGACGTGGCAAGACTGAATGGATTTGTGTTGATCAGCTCCTACTGCCAAACGCCATTAAATTTTGTGTCAGCCATAACAAGTATATTATTTCCTTTGCGGCAAAGGCAGAACAAAGAGCTACCGATACTTTGGTCATTTCAACGGCAAGATACTTGTAATACCCGGTTATTTTATTTCAAAAAGCCTAAAATATCACAAGTTACAGTTACATCTTTATGCTGTTTCTAGACAGTGTAAGAAAAGTCCATACAGCCCTGTATATCTCTTGTTCTTATAATAAACCAAAAATAAATTCACGAATAAATATAAGATTGTTAGATCTATCACATTTACATTTACTATTCCTTGTTTTATTATCGTTTTTCGTTGGATCGATCTATTATTGCAGATATTTGCATAGACGACAACGCCCTCAATGTATTTACCTGTTACATAAGTATACAGGTGTTCCAATTGAATCGCCCTATTGTCATATTTTCATATCCTTCGTGTGACTGGTGGGGCATATGTGGAAGTGATATGACATTCTTGATTTTTGTATACAAACTTGATGAACCATGCGTATTAGTAAAATTTAGTTCATTTCGATATCTCAAATAGTTTGGCAGAAATACTGAAGTGAAAATAGGGCGATTTAATTGGGACATCCTGTATTTCATGCCCTACTGTAATATCATGTTAGCACTCTAAATGACGAGTCGAGTTTGTTTCTCGTATTAGCATTGCAAGTTTTTATGCTAACGATTTTCAACGGTGTAAATCGAATTCTACTGGGTGAAGGGTACTGCTTCGGCCGTACGTCAACTATGGAATCTACATTATGAGTATACTAAATATGTCCAACACAATTATTGTCAATAAAGAGCCGTTTCGCCGTAAAAAAGTGTCAAATATTTGGAGCCACCTAGCTTCTTGACGAATGTATTATAAAGGGTTGCTTATTTCAGTGGTTCTCGCGATTAGAGGACGAATGAAGTTAGTAATAATGTAATGTTAACGTGACGTTGTCAAATCTCTCTTATAAATTAAATTCTGGACATGCTAACATTAAATTGTGGCCAAGTTCATTTGAATTAAGGTAGAAATGCGTTACAGCATTGTGAACGCACTGTTTGCGCTACACTTAGTGAAATAATAAACCATTTATATCCATTCATCAAAAAACTAGATGGCTCCAAATATTTAACCAATTTTTTGCCGAAACTATGCTTTATTGACAATAATTGTATTGGACATATTTGTTACTGTTATCATGTAGAATCTCTAGTTAACGTATGGTCTGTAGAGTTCCTAATTTAACAGTCCTTTCTAATTGTTAACTTGAACAACGGTATTGTTCCATTTTCAATTTTCCAGAGTAGCCAAACAACATGGCGTCACACAGAAAACACCATTGCGAGTATACCTGTTTGCTAGTAGTTTCTAAGAACAAAATACTAAAGGTTCAGTGAATTAACATATATTATGACTCGAATTCAAATGTGTCGATGATCATTTTTAACAAAGTGGGGATTTCCTTCTTTTCGTTTCTTGTCCTTCTTTATGTTGTAAGGAACGGGAGAGTGAAGAAATTACATGAATAAACTCGGTAAACAATCGCTATTAGTGAGCTTTTTCAAGCCTACTCAAAGCTAAAACCACGTGACTGATGTTCCACGCATGTGTCAAATTACAGTAACGAAAACACATCGTGAGTGAATAGCTCAACGTGAGCAAAGAGTTCATGCGACCATAACCTCCAAAGCATCCGGTCTTTGTAGATCGGCCTTATCGAAAGTCGCTTAAATTATCAAAATTCTGTCTGGAACTTTCCAAGGCAAATTTCTGATTTTCCCTTTTTCTACTAATATGCTGGATAATCAAATCCATTAGAAATCGCTTTCAATGTATGTTTATGCGGCAATCGAAAGGAAATCGTTCATTTTTCATGTTGGTGATGCAGAAATCAGCGGTTAGGGCAAAATCTATATCCTGTAACGTACGTTATTATATTTACGGTATTGGGTAACGGGACGAACGATTCTAGCCGTCAAGAAACACTTGATTGCAGTTGTGTTCTACTGTCACAACTATCATTACCTTAGGCATAACGTTCAACGTCAATTTGAGATTGTTATTTGCAATCCAGTGTTTTGCTGAAATTGGAATGGTTAGCACTCTTGCATCGAAATAGAAAGCTCCCACACCTATATTCTAATTCGCTAATACTTCCTAATTTTGGAGTAGCGAGTTATCTCAAGGAGGACTGTCTTTTTAAGGTATACCTTATACAAAATAAACTTTCTTGTTATTCGTTAAGGTTCAAATGTTTATCTGAAAACCGGCAAACGCTGTGAACTAAGAATTCGTTTCATTTATTTATTTATTTATTTATTTATTTATTTATATGAACTGAACTGGCTACCGTTGATACTTGGTAAAGTGTGAGGTGAAGGAAAATAAATATGTTATAATTTCCTTAAAGACGCAATTACTTATACCTTTTATTATGAATTTGGCTTGTTCGAAAAATATCCAGTATTTCTGGGACTTGAAAAAAAATTTAAAGTTGCATTGAATGAGTACCTAAATCGATTCCCTTTCCTTTTAATTTTCAAAAATATGTAAATGAATCCAGTACTTTAATAAAACCCATATTTTAACAGCATCAATTGGAGATACATTCATTTAATGATGTTCTAAATTTTGACAATGTAAGATTTGGTAGTTGTGAAGCAGATAATATTCTTCCTCATCGCAGGAAATTGTGGCCTCGGAGATTCTTTAGATATTTAAAATTATGAGCAAATACATTCAAAATTGTTCTCCTAAGGGACAAAGAAGCATGTAAACTTCAGTTATTGTAAAGAGCGGTATGTTTGCTTTAAAAATCATAAAGGATATTCATAAAGTAGAGGAAGGCATTGAGTGAAACCCTTGTCCATCAGCCTTGGTGTTCCACAACCCAGGATTTGAAATTATTTGCATTTTAATAGAAACAACGCATGTATCACATCCAGATAATGTATAAGTTTGATGAGGTTGACATGAAAATATGAACTGCTGAAGAATATTTGAATCGTTCAAAGAACTGAAGCCCTGTGTAATGTTAACGTGACGTTGTCAAATCTCTCTTATAAATTAAATTCTGGACATGCTAACATTAAATTGTGACCAAGTTCATTTGAATTAAGGTAGAAATGCGTTACAGCATTGTGACGGTTCAAGACAATCAATGGTCCTGAATGATATAGCAGAAAATGTATTAAGGTATTACGTCATTCGCCCGATATATGCACTTTCGTCAATGCACCATTCTAGAGTGGTGCAACATTTTATATCTAACGGTTTAACTAGAGTTGTAAAACTACCATAGGCTACCGTATATCATAAGTAAAGGCCGGAGGGGTATGCGTTTGCATGCGATACAGGTTAGCTGGAAGCAGAGTATGAATGACGTCAGAAGTAGAGCACGGCCATCAAATGTGCAAACAACTGCCAGTAGATGCATAACGAGAAAACTGCGTAACGTAGCACTCAGCAAACTAGTGAAGTATTGCCTTGCAAGTGTGCGCAGACGTGGAGTGATAGTGTTCTTTAGTGATGCTTGTAGGTTGTCTACAGTGAGACGGTTTTCATGATCAGACTGTACCTACCTGCAGTCGTTTACATGAGCGAGCGATAACAGTAAAGTCCATGTGCAGTATACCTATGGAAAAACGCACACGCCTCCGGCCTTAAATCATAAGTATAAACTATGGTAGTTTTCCTGCTAGAATTTATCAACTTCGAACTTACCCGCACCACCTGTATGTTAGGTGTGTTGCATACCTATCTGGCGTTACTTCGTATCAATAGCGTTGTTTATGTTATGTGATGGTGTTTTACAAGATTCCGCTAGAACTTTGAACCTTCCCGAAACTGAGAGAGAGTATATATAGGGCCGTTTAACTTACGGAACATTAATGTCTTCAAAAACATTTGGAAGCTCCTCTAAGTGTACTACAGTTCAGATCGAACACCTGATAGCGATCATGAGTAATTTTCTTTTCAACCGGAAAATAGAATTTTTATTTTGATCACAGTGACCAAACTCAGAGCACAGTTTTTTGTGACCATTATGCTTGAATTTCTCATTAAATTTCTTAATTCGTTATATTTTGTATTGTTTCTTTCCCTACCAATACTACTGGTAATTCTATCATTTACTACGTCATTTATATACTTTACCAAAAGTATTGAACCGTAGTTTTAGTAGAGTGCAACTCAGACGTGACGGATTTTGTGATTCGCTGGACAGAATCACTCTTTCGTCTGGGGTTAAGAAGAATGAAAGATATTTGGCTGATCCCAAAACATTAATTGGTTAGTTAAGGCGATGGACGGCTCTAGTCGCATTTTTACACAAGCCTTAAATGTATCGCCGTGGACAGGCACAATCAGGTTTAGAAAATACTACTTAATATCAGCAACCATTAGAAATGGTTCATTCAGGTCTATGAATGGAATCAGAGGAAACGACCCCTCCCTTGCTTAATCGAAGGTTGGGTTGTTTTCTTTATTTTCATGTTCCTCCAAGCTTTGCTTGTGTAAAGGCGCTTCTTTGGCGTGCTTCTTTTGTTTATACTTCACCGTAGGGCTTCACGGAGACAGGTCATGTATGACGGACCAGGTGATCTCTCCGAGAGGCACTGTAGTGCAACCCTGTACACATTTTTACTTTATCTACTACGTATAGTAACGTACAGGAAGTATAGTATTCCACCCAAAAAATCTATGTCGAGATTTCACCGGAAATATGTTTTCAGGCCCCTGAATCCAGAAAAAGTATTTTTAGAAAAAGATCCGTTTATATCTGTGTGTGTGTGTGTGTGTGTGTGTGTGTGTGTGTGTGTGTGTGTGTGTGTGTGTGTGTGTGTGTGCGCGCGCCAGTCTGTGGACAGCACAACTCAAAAACGAAAAATCGGTTAAAAACCAAATTTGGTATTTAAGTTTAATGTCTTTCAAGGGTGAGACACGAAGATTTTGAAGAAAATTGCTTCACCCTAAACTACCCTTTACATGCAAAGTTTTTCGAAAATTTTGATTTTCTAGAAAATGACTAGAAATTTTGATTAAAACGCCGCATATTTTAGATATTTTTATGACAAATGAAATGTATATCTTGAATTTTCTGGCTATAGCCCCTGTAGTCGGACTGCTTTTGCATAACTGATAAACCGTTAGAGATAGACCAAATCTCACTCTACAAAAATGTAGGTCTTGCTAAAATACACAATTTATGTCAGAATAACTTTTTTTGTAGTGAACCATTTCGGAGATATACCTTGTTACTTGTGTTGGAGAACCTATACTTCTGTCAAATGGAATATCGTTATTAAATTTTTTATATCTTAACCTACAAAGAGAACGGAATTTAAAAGCTTTAAAACATTTTACTATCGCTCATTCTCATATTCTCCTTCCAGCTACAAGGAAATAAGCAAATAAGATAATTTCTGCAAATGCTTATCTCAACTGACACGAAGATATAGGGATAAGACTTTGTAGGAATGGTTAGTACAAGAGTAGAGAATGTCATGTGAGCGCAACATATCAATTTTTTTTTCTGTCTTCCCATTGTCGTTATTTACCAGGTTTATTTTACCGGCTCTTTTCTGTTTGTCACACATATACACAGTACACAAACACCCATACCCGAGGCGGGAGTGGAAACCGCGAGCCTTTATGATATTGAATGGAGATCGGTAACTGCCATCGCCTCCGCTGCCTTGCTTTTATTCCGCAACATGCTTCCACTGCCTTTTCATTTTAATATGATTCCTTGAGTAGATGTAATAGATAACCCCGCGTTCTTCTTTGCTAATTTAGCTGTTACCATCTTTAAACTCCATTCCAATTTTATACATGGCTTCGACAAAGTGAAAGGCACATCATACCCACCGTGTAATTACATGGAATTGTAAGATATTGAAAATCAACGCTACCAAAATGCTTAATAATAGCTCTTATACTTCGACACATTAAACTGTATATACTTTTGACAGCAAAGAAGATAATTAGTAAACTAGAATATTTACATTTGTTTTTATACTTTACGTTAATGACAGTAAGATATAATGGTATCATTGATCAATCTGAAACCCAAAAATAGAGTTTTAAAAATTCAAAACATGTTTTCGATTCTTTTCCTTACGTTAGCCCTATTCTATTGTTATATTCTTCGAAATTGTACTGGAGATAATTATGGGTAACGGAAAATTTAATGGCGAGTGGCTCAACACAAAATCCAATCATAGACTTGCCACGCCTTGCGGTGTTGTATAGTTAAACACGCTGTGAAATCACACTGCAAAGCCAGTGATATAAATGTAATTTGCGTCCACAAAATATATTTCTACAACAGGAAATAGAATAGTAATGGTCAGGTATCAGCCGCCATTAAATTTTGTGACATAGTCATGTCTCCTTTGTAGCAGGTGGTAGAGAAGGCGGTGGCAGGTAGAACTATTGTATATTCCTTGTTTGAGTTTACTAATCTTTCGAATTAGTTAATTTTGCTGCTGTTTGAGAGAAAGCAGAACAAGAGAGACAGAGAGAGAGGGGGGGTAGAGAAAGCGAGATAGAGAGACAATGAATTTAAAAATGAAGCGAGCGTGCTCAAAGAGTTCGAATACCGTACCGTGGCCTACATTATGCCTTGAGCAATGAACGGATCTGATTTACAAAATTTTGATATCCCACCAATAACTGAAGTTTGTTTATGATTAAGAAAGCAGACGCGAAATAAGATAAATTAAACAGTAGAATAGTTAGTCTACATAATAATACAATGGCCGAAACCTTTTAGTGCTTTTGGATCAATATTTGTTACTAGAGTGTTTAATGAAAACTCTGAATCTACTATAGTTATAGTTGTGACTAGTGCATAATCTGATAGTGATATGAATATATGCTTAGCGCATGAGTTAAGGAAAAGATATTACACGTCTTACGTATAACGATTTAATCAATTATAGCATTAAAATACGTAAGAATAGCTAATAAATTTGATAAATGTAAAATTATAATGTATAGATCAGAGATGTCCGAGGTAATATGTTTGCTAAGCAGATGTTTCATTGTTTCCAGCACTTACAAAGGAAAACCGAACATAACGATAAAACTATTAAAAATTTGGATTGTATTCCACTTGACATTTTTAATGAACCCAAGAGTGCTGAGAATTTATAAATTCCAGAAAAACTAAAATATGTTTACGAAACCGAATATGAGCTTTGTAGATGGACAAACGAAAAAATGCCTTAGTTTGCGAGAGTGACAATTTCTGGTTTGCCTACAGGTACATTGAAGAAAATTGTTGCAGCGGTGATGACGTCATGTTCTTCTAGTTGCCATTGTAACTACGTCATTCATTTTCCTGCACTAGTATCACAAAAAAGGTAATTTCGCACGACTCATGCCGTCATTATAAGACGTTTTAATGCTAGGATTGCAAAAATTAATTTTAATTAACTTTTGGATGTGTATGCATGGATGTAGGGCGGGAGAGTTTGTTGGTTTTATCCTTTTACGCCAGAGCGGACAAACTGATTATTATGACACTCGGTATATCACTGTAAATCCATTGCCATCATTGTTGATCAACAAGTGTTCCAAGGGCAAAAGTTCGCCAACATGACTCGAGATTTAAAGAGGGTTTATAGATGGACCAAACAAAAATAAAAGTATAATACCAGAAAGCTTTGCTATTTGCAAATTTTCGATAGAATGAATATTTGTGAGGTTATAACTAGAGGGCAGAAGATTGTGGGATAAGCCACAAGTTTAGTGCCCATGGGTTCTACTGGTGCTACTGGGGCATGCACACAGCTCCAGGCGTCTGTTGATGCGCGTGTATATACGACGGCTGCGTCATTCACTCTCCGTGTCCAACTAACCTGTATCGCATGTGACCGCACATGGTTCCGCGCTCTAAAACCAGTTAGGAAGTGAAACAGTATAGTCTGAATCACGTAACAAGGAACAGGTAGAAGTTTGTGTATTGTTAAATATGTTATTTGCTTTCTAAATATTAATAAGAGCCCGAAAAGAACAGATTGGTTTTTAAAACATGGCATAAAATGAAACAAAGAGGAGAGGGTGACGTGAAGGAGAACTAGAGGAATAAGCCGAAGGTGTAGGTAGAGGAACATACAGAGAGAGAGAGAGTGAGTGAGAGAGAATGAGTGAGTGAGAGAAAGAGGTGAGGGGCAGAGGGAGTAAACGTGAGAATGCAGATGAGTGCAATAACGCTAGTACTCCACAAGTCAGCAATAAAAATACTGGTTAAAAATGCATAATTTCCTTTGATGATCGCATTTCTGTTCCTTATATTAGGTTTAAAAGCTTAAATGGTTGTATACGCATGTGTGATAGGTTTCGCTAAACAAAGTCCTCCATATTCCATATTAATTGCTTGTTCTCATTAATAAAACGAGGCATGATCGTGAAGATGACAACATAAAATCTAAATAGCTTAATTTCATCCCAGTTCTCCATTTCCATCCATTGTTGAAACATAATTTTTTCATACTGCAGGGTAGAAACCTTTGTTTTTCATTTTTTTTATTTCTTTGAGTCTGGTTTCTAGGTTATGAAAGCAGAACATGTCTGCGAAGGTTTCCACAAATGCATGTTTTCTTTGTGCCAGTGTTTTAAAATTGCCCAGAAATAACTACAGGAAGTAAAACAACTTTAACAATTATATTCCTTTAAAAACCTAGATTTTGCTTCATAATCCTTCCAGTTGTATATCTTGTATTAAAATTAGGTGTTAGGTATTAGGGGTATAGATCATCACAAACACGCAACTGTTGAGGGAAAAACAAATGTTACAAATGTAATGTTTACACTCTTTTAACAAGCGTTAGATGTCTGGACGTGACTTTTAATTGCTTTATAAATATTGATAGTTAATGTGAGAGAAAAAAACGTGCATAACAAAACGAATACATTAAAACACATGCATTAATGTTAGGAAGAATGAAATAGAGCAATCCCAAATGAATGTAGAAAAAGAATAAGGATATAGAAAAAGATCGAAAGCATGCACACTCAAACATACACACGCAATAACAACTAACCCATTTCAAACAAAAACTAAACAAATTCATGAACACTCCTAGATTTTAAGTGAAGGTTACGATTTTCAGCGTCTAAACATTGCAATGTTAGTTTCAAGTATTGGCGAGGCAGATAAATTTGAAATGTAATATTTTTTCTCTTCTTTTTGTTAAATACTGACCAAGTTTAAATAATTAGACGCTTTGTGCAGTTCTCTAACTGTAGTCTATTATAATGAAAATATAAGATGAATTACAACGTGAAAATATCCGGTTAAATGAAAGGGATAGTCATATCGTATGCTATTTTATAGCTGTAATGCGTAAGAAATAATATGTTGAATTAATTGGTACAAATTATGTCGTACTTATAATTGACGTATAGTTAAATGTTATTAAACGATGAATTATATATTTTTATTCTCTTTTTAAATCAGTACGGTTCTATAAACTTCTTTGCTTTTGAAGTACTGGTTCATTGTTTTGTGATTCCAAAAGATCTGGAAAATGCTGAAGAAAGTTCTTTAAACTATAGTTGGTGCTTTAATCTGACAGACCAAAGTTCCACCTACATTCACATGTCTACAAATGTTTGTGTTAGACATATGTGTACTCCTGGTAGATAAGGCTCCCTTTTATGGAAGCCGAAAAGTTTTCTTGACACTTTCAATTCTCTTTTATTCAAAGCCCTTTGTTAGTCACGATTGATCCTTAAGCGCTTATCAGACAAAGAATAACTTTTAGCACTTAACATTCCCATATGCCATTTCTCGTATCTGGGACATTCTTTTAATGAAAGAGCAAAATTCCACTCTTCAACCTACAATGTAAAGCAAACGAAGATTATTCTTACGAACATTATTCTCCCACTTTACACGTTACCTCGTAATTTATAACACAGATAACAGTTTGCGCATCTCTAGCTAAGGTTAAAAAAAGAATATCTACTAGCATGCCCCTGTTTCTTTTGTGGGATTTAGATATCGCCAGACTTACTTATAATACACTGACATCCCGTCACTTCCACGGCAATACTATACGAATCCGTTCATACTATAACGGCGGACCGCCCGATGTTTCTGCCCTGGATAATGCTAACAATGCAAAACAATATGCATTACGCTCACCATTCATTATAAAGGGGTTCCAAGTGATGACCCTCTGTATATATACGAGTCTGGTACAGTTGCTTCCAAATATGCCGGCACTGCAGCTTGGGAAGCAATCTACAGGCCTTCAAACGTGGAGTATGCATAGTGAGGAGTGTGTATCTGTTTATCTGTTCGCGCATGCAGTCCCATCGTGTTCTAGATTATTCACACATGAATATATAACTTGGAATAATGTCTTCAAATGGCAAATTTGCTTCCCACATACCTACAGTTCTTCCCTGATGCACCTTCGCAATATTTGTTACCGTTTAGGGTCACTGGGACTGAATTTTCTGTTTTAATTTTAAAGTCTGGCACGCTTAATGAGCAATAAAGAATTGACCGTGCAAAATCTCGAAGCTGTGGCTCAAATTATTTCTCAGACGATACGATAAAATGTTTTTGATGAGAAAAAAGATGCATTTTTTTAAAAACTGACCCGCGCATTTATATTTTTCAGAGGAGTATAACGGTGGCATTTTATGATAGTGAAAGTACATTCATGTTTTTATGAAGTTTTTGGTATTAAAATTCCCTTTTTTCAGTATACTATTTCTGAGCCAATGAATAATGCAATAATGGAATATTTAAATCTTTGGATAGTATGTTTGAGATCACGTATGCAGATTTGCATACAAACAAATCAGAGCAAAACTGAAACGTAATGAATAAATTGCATATAGAAAAGTGAGAAAAAAGACATACAAAGGGGAAGTGCAGGAGTCAAGTGGGGCTAAAATGTTGCGCAAGGTTTACTTAAACATGTTTTTAAAAGTGGTGGCTTGAGCAAAATCGTTAGCTATAATGATTTACAGGTACCTACAGAATTAAAAAATCGAAAATTTTATCATTTTGACTTAAACTGTCCCAGATTCCTTGCTTGGTACAAGTTCGGAACGTCACACACACATGTCTCCTTCTTTTGGTCCTCTGAGGATGTTGGTAAAATGCCACCTGAAGCTGTAGTGAGGGCATATATGGAACCAAGGCAGGATACTGTCTTCTAATTCACCAAGCATATGTGGATTTGTCACATAAACTTTATTTTCAAGCGTTCTCCACAGTATCCATGATTTAGATCTGCAGTGTCTTTTCAAACCAAGCGGGATGGCTCAGCCGGTAACATCTGTAGCCCGCATTCGGGAGATCGCGGTTTCCAGGCCCATGTTTTTTTCGAAGGTCAACCTGACTATCTAGATGTTTCAATAACATTTAACACAATAAACAGATCGTTCCTTAGTATACACCACAATAAAAATAACCGCGCCACACAACGATAGACTAAACTGCAAATACCGTTACCTTCAATAGGCGAGAGAGCTAGGCCATCATCGAGTGAGAGTCGTTCTTCTGTATTGCTGTAGATTTAAGTTAAATTTTCTTTAAAACGTATTTCTAACCATGCACTAATTTCTGCAAAAATTATATATTATGATAGCTCAAACGAACCCGGAAACCTAAAGCGATAAAACTTTCAGCACTCTAAGAAGTGAAGGAAATTTCCATATAGAAACAGCATGGTTATAATTCTGAACTACGGCGTGGAAGGCACGTACGCTGACCGCCAGAATTAATAATTCAGAAACCGGAATTATTTGAATCAACAAATAACTAGAAGGAAATTCGTTTAGGAATCAAAATTTTATCATAAAGTAATCTCAAGGTGCAACAGCCCTTTACGAGCCGAAGTCTACTGCCCGACCGCTGCGTCCCCCACCTCTACCCGTCACAGGCGTCATGAGTGGGGTGCAGTACTGGAGGTAGGACGTGGTCAGCGTCCTGGTCCCTCCCGGATGGTTATGCGGTCTTCGCAACCAGGGATCGCTGCTTTTCACTAAGTAGTTACTCAATTTGCCCTCAGGAACCTAACGAGGTCGAGTGCACCCCGGACCAGGCCATCCAGCGGGGGAAAACCCCCACTCCGGTACCGGAAATCGAACCCGGGACTCCCGCTTGGTATGAAGTAGCGCCACCACCGCTGGTACGACGGGAGAATTTAATGTTACCATGGTACCTCAGTTGGTAGAGTAGCGGCGGTAGGGCGGAAGATTCGTGGATCGAAACTCAGCTGTGACATTGAATTTTTTAGTTATTCTACCTTTCGATGTTCCCCTACACACGTTCTTGTAAACCGTAACAGAGTGGGCTGTTGTGTGAGATTTCGTAGGGACATTAATGAAAAGAACTAAGAATGTTGACAATGTCTTTGATGCACTCGGGGGGGGGGGGGGGGGGGGGAGAGGACACACTTATAGTATGCTACTATGCATCATAAATCGGATTCGTAATCTTCTATATATAATACAGTCTGCTTTAAGTAATCTTTGTTCCCTAATATCTCTTCAGAATTGCAGAAAGTGATTGAAATGTGCATGTTTACCGCATAGCTTTCCTTGTCGCCTATAAATACACATATCCAAATCTTGCGGTGGCTTAGTTTGTCTCCAGAACCATAAAAGTGAAGGTCGCTTCCACCACCCAAGTTAGGGGCAGGGGACAGAAATTATGTTTTGCGGGCACAAACGTTGGAAGTCTATTTATGCTTGCCTCTTCAGTCCAGCTCTGATTGGATAGAAGGAGCCGAAACTTCTCCCACTTTCCCCATAACAACAGAGGCAGAGGGGTGAGTGTCTGTGTCTCTTTTCAACATATCTTTTCTTTAGCCATGAGGCTAGATAAACCAAATACTCTATATTTGTTCTTTAAAGAACCTCTTCAGCACTTTTACCTGATCTAAAATACAAAGGGCATTGTACTATGTATGTGGCAGATTCGTTTAGTTTTAAGCACAATTTAGTGAAAAGTGGTTCTATAAAACTTATATAAATTAAAATGACATAATTTTCAATATTTATGTTTATTTTAAATTGAAATGTTCTATGAACCTGTTTATTTTAGAAGAGAAACATGAGTAGCTAATATATGCTTCTCTACATTTCACACTAGAACGACATCCACAGTTCCCTTATGTTTAGAACACAACCGAGACTTTCTTCTAGCAAAGAAAGAAAACGAAGACACACACGCACGCCCACACTCACACCAAACTCTTTAACCAAACAACAATCCTACAATCTTCCAAGTAATCTAACACATAAGCTTATAATCACCACCTTTAGTTGTTATTATAGTGTATAAAATCAATGTATACCACACACAACTTACAAGAAATGCTAAACAAATGCGATCGATACCCAACAGTAACCATTGTAAAACATGCTTCCTGTTCTATAGAAGGCAGCATTAACAATATTATGATAAATAGTCTGAAAAAGGTCTAAATAATTGAATGAGTTCCTAAAGTGCAAGCTTGATAAATACATTTGGTCACATTAGAAGTGTTTTTAAAAGTTCTTAAAGAACTTCATTTAGACTGCTAGCATACAGGTGGAAGGTTAATACAAGTTCGCAAGGCTTTAATGAACACCACAGAGATATAGCGCGCTTATCCCGGCTGAAAATAATTAAAATATGCTTTATATGTAAAACAACTGGAAACATTATACAGGGTAATTATTATTTATTTATGCCAACAAACTTACTGTTGGTGTTTTTAAACACACAAGCCGTGTGTGGGCAAAGTTTAGAGCGTCCGCCCGGCAAGCGGAAGGTCTGTGGTTCAAATCCCAGTTGTGGCATTGAATTTTTAAGTCCCAGTTCTACCTCTTAAACTTTGCCCACACACGGCTTGTGTGTTTAAAAACACCAACAGTAAGTTTGTTGGCATAAATAAATAATAATTACCATGTGAAGGTTATTTAATCCTGGGATATAAAGTACTTGCAATAGTAAGTCACCATTGGGGTAATTGTCTCTGATGTGAGACTGCCTTTGTGGTTTACCAGGAGAAATACGAACTGGCTTGAGAATTTAATGCCATTCTGGCAGTTTGTCACAATAGCTCAGTGGTTAGAGCGTCCGCCCGGCAAGCGGAAGGTCTGTGGTTCAAATCCCAGTTGTGGCATTGAATTTTTAAGTCCCAGTTCTACCTCTTAAATTATACAGGGTGTTTAAAAGTGTATGATGTTGCAACAGGAGTTGGGATGGTCAAACTTACTATAAACATATGTCCAAAAACAAATACGTGCTGAGATATGAGCCATTTTACTTGTGTTGAGTATTTACACTAGACAATAGACTTCATCAAATAGATGGATTGGTCAAAGAGGACCAGTAGCATGGCCTCCCTGTTTGCCGGATATCAGTCCATTTGAGTTTTGGCTATGGGGACAATTAAGGACATTGGTGTATGCCAAACGCATCGACAATGTACATACGTCACAAGAGCGTGTGACCAATGCATATGACCAAATCCAAGAGCAGCCAGGTATGATCCAAAGAGTTCTGTATTCTTTGAGAAGGCGAATTGAATCATGTATAACAATGCATAGTAACCACATGGAGCATCTCCTGTGGTACTATCGATATAACGTGCAGGTGTTACCAGAGGACAGAATGGTAGGAATCATCAACTCTTGTTTGGTGTTTATGGATTAACTTAACATAACAATTGTTCCATTAACGGTATATGACAGTAAATTGGTCTCTAGAATGTGATTGTTGGAACACCATTGGTGTAAGTACTCAACACAAGTAAAGTGGCTCATATCTCAACAGGTATTTGCTTTCGGACATATGTTTGTAGGAATATTTATAACAGTTTTCACCAATCCTAACTCCTGTTGCAATACCAGACACTGTTTAAACACCTGGTATTATCAATCTTGTTGGAAACTTTTTAGTTTTGAAGTTACTAATTAAATAAACATCAAACCGCTATGTTGCGTCAGTTCGATGTTTGAAAACTCGCTGAAAGGACAGAATTCCATCGTATGCAATGTTACCAAAAGCATTTCTGTCCAACATGCCAAAGCTATTCTACGATTTTACATACTTTCTGAGAAAATATGACGATATGAACTAATTTTATCAGGATAAATGAGACTAGATACGGAGGGGATATCTAGCACCTCTACCGCGCGATTTGGTCTTTTGTGTGTACATCTCCGGGAGGAATGGATGAGATGAAGGGACTGCAGGAGATGTATGTGCTACAAAACCGATCAACGCAGACGACATTTCTCTAACAGTTAACGGCCGGCTCAACCCGCCGGGAGGCGCTCAACGGTGACCTACCCAATCCACTGTGAGACTCCCCTCTAGCGGAAACCGGGGAAAGTTTGCCTCGACAGTGGAGGCACGGAAGTGAAGCGAGGCCGAGTACAAATTCCAAATCGCAATCCTCTGCGCCATCTGCCCGCCGTGGACCGACTTAGCCCAGGAGTTGACCTGTAAGGCGAAAGAGGAGAGCCGTGGTAGAAGGCACCACCCTAGCATTCGCCTTTCTGACCATGGAAAAACCACAGAGAAACCGATGACCATAATGAGTGGCCACCAGGAATCGAAGCCGGGATCTCCGAATGCGAACCTCACACAGTATCGTGGAGCCATCTCGCTAGGTATGACACTTGCGTTACAGCTGCCTAGGCTAACACAGAAAAAGTAACTCAAGAGCTACCCATTGGACGAACCGTACTCTTAACCCACTCCATCCTGTGTACAGGTTCTTTGCCAAGTAATCTGAACAGGAGAGAAGTTGAGTTTTAAAGTTTCAAACCCACGTGTTAGAGCTTAAAGTTCCCATAAAAGTACCCAATCTTTATATTTCACAACCGAATTAGACTGCATTATAGTCTGATGCTGTGTAGATTATTTTTGAAAATCACTGCCAATATACCAGTAAGGAATTGGAATATTTATATTATAAAGCTGACAATAATTCTGATACATATTTTAAATGTGTTACTCTAGGCTCTGTATTTTAAAGCATATGTGTAAGACTTCTGACGTGTATACACGGAACTACTTGTGTTGATTGACAATCTGTCTCTATTGCTTAAAAAACTAAACTAACCGAGCGAAGTGGCGCCGCGGTAACGTGTGGCGGCCGTGCACTCTGACTTGGGTTTTTCCGTGGTTTCCCCTTGTCACTTAGGCGAATGCTAGGGTGTTTAATTTATTACCACGGTTTTCTTTACCTAATTACCCTTTATTCCACTTTCATATCATCTTTCAGGTGTGCTTTCAGGCACGTGGTATTTGGTGGTGCCAGACAGATGACACGGAAGCTTGCGCATTGTAACTTCTGTACATGGCGCTAGGTGTCGTTGGGTGGTCGCTGTCCTCCGTGGATGGGGACGCTCCTCGATACTGGACCAGCAAGGTGGTGGCTCCTCGGCGGGGCCTGGCACCGTGATGAAGAGATCTCAGCACTTGTTGGGGACTTCCGTGCCTCTCTGTGGCACGTCTGGCTGCGGCCCTGTGCCACCCAGCGATTTCCTCGCTTCATACCTGTCTCCTGGGAGGATATTAACCACAATATATCTGTGTAAGTCGCAGTGCGCGAGGTGTCCTCCTCCGTGTTTACTCTTTAAGACAGCGATGAGCAAACCCCAACACATTAAGTTCTGTAACTTGCCTGACACAGAACACACGCTTGGGGTAGCAGATGTGAAATCAGCGCTATTCCAAGTCAAGGCCACGATTGCAGTCGTAATCGTAACACACGTTCTGCCCATGCCTGCTTTAAAACAAAACTAGTGCAATATAACGTTATTTACAAAAGAGTAAACACCTTGCACTCATGTTACAAGCGAATTAATTTCGATTACTTTGACATTAAGATTTAGGAACAGTATCCTTCCTTCTGATTCCTATTTCTTGGTCCCTGTAGGAAAGGTTATTCCGGTTTATATGACGTGAAAGCTCAGAGAATTGGAGAGCCCTACTCCTAAACATTGGGCTGACGTCATCTTACGGCTCCCTAAGTTATTCTTAGAAAATGTTATAGACCAGGAATCATTCTGTATACTACCCGTTGGATACATGGCTGCAGAGAAAATTCTTAGGTATTTATGAGGATGTGGTCGAGGGTTAGGAAAGGGTGAGTGAGTGTGTGAGTGAGTGAGTGAGTGAGTGGGGTTTAAGTCCTCGTTGACGAAAAGATTATTGGGCCACGGGTTAGAGAAGAGAATATGTAACAGTCGGACATGACTTACTTCTGGACTTATAGTTTTAGTCTTCTGTTATAATGCACTGTTGAAAGCAACTATAGACAAGGTGAAGTATCCAAATAAGAAATAGTGTCCCAATAAGAGATACAGGTGTATCCCAATGACGTGCTACTATCTACTGGAAATAGTTCAACATAATGCTTTTGTGTGGATTGCACATTATTGTTTGGTGCCAGGAACACAAGTAGTTGCAAGCTGAGAAGGAGAAAACTCTGTTGCACGAGTTGAAAATGTTATTATATTCTTTGAAGCCATGTCTACGAAGGTCAGTTCTAAGTGCAATTAAATTACTTGTTGGTGACATAGGATCCAAAGAGGTTGTTATAAGCGGGTTTAGTAATGTTCGCAATTACGTCTTGAACATCAGCAGCCACGAAATGTCAGTGCATCCTGAATCCCAATAAGAGACACCACGTGGTCCCAAATAAGAGACATTAGCTGATGATGCAAATGAGTCTTATTCAGCACTTAATTTTTAATTACCCTGTTGTTTAGCGACGATGTCAATTGCCAGGATTATATCAGCGTCACCAGTGTGTCGGAATTTGGTCCCGCAGTTCTTTTACATGCCAGTAAATCTACTGACATGGAGCTATTGTTTTTAATCACACTTAAAAACCATCGGTCTGGGCAGGATTTGAACCCGCCACTTTGGGATCAGTAGGCCAGCGTCTAACCAACTGAGCCATCCAGAGCGATGTTAGCCAGTACTGGATTATATTCTGAGGACACGTGATGGGAAAAGTTGTGCAACATGACACCGCAGGGAACATGAAGAATGCGGTGGTGAACAAGAATCTTTCATATTCCTTTTAGTTCTAAAAACTGTTGCTGAGTCGTTATTGTTTGGAGAGAGAATGATTAGTTGTAAAATAAAGTTGTAAAATTGTAATTCTGACGCATTCATCATCAATTAGTGCAGTTTTTGTGTTTATCAATACAAGTATGAAAGTTAGTGAGGGTATCTCTTATTTGGATCCTGTTTTGAAAACCTCGTTTTTCTTACCTTTCATTTGAAAGGAATTTGTGCAAATAACAGAGAGTTGTGAGCCATTTATGGCATAAAATCTGAAAATAGATAATTTAGGAATGCAAAGCACCATCCAGACATAAAACATATATGTACAAGTAGATGTGATGGCTGAATTTGGAAAACCATCTCTTATTTGAGTACTTTACCTTGTACATTATCACATTCAGTCTGCTTCGGAAGGCAACTATGCATTATTATTTTATAGTGACACCACAACGAGGCCTTAAGAATTGCCTCATCAGATACTTCGGAAATTGCAGCGGTTGCGCGTTATACACCCACCGAGTAATGTGCTGGTAGTGTTCGTGTACAACATGAAATTGCTTTCTGTTTTTGAAAACGCTGCCACACTATTTTTACTATTTGGTAAAAGTGCCTACCAGCATTAAACCAAAACAGTTAAAATCTAGACATCATGCTTCAAATAAGGGATCTAATGTCAAAGAGTTTTGTGTTTTTTTAACACAAAATGGGTATCTGCCACGTGAGTTTGCAAAATGTCAATGTTTTGATAAGCAAGTTTGCTAACGTAAATAAAATTAAGAAGAGTGGAAGTGCAGCACTGCATGTGTGTTGGCCTAATCCGTAGGGACCCCGGATACTGATGCACCAAGCACGGCTGTTCTCTCTGTGGGTTGCGGGTGGGGAGGCTAGGGGGAGCGTAATCTCATTTGTGGGTAGCCCAAACATCCCTACCCCTCCCAATGACCTCATCGTTATAACGAACAATTTTGCTACGTTTCTCTTCCTACATGGAATGGAACATGTCATACTTCTGGTGTTGCAGATGTTCCCCGCGGCATGAACGCTGGTTCAATTCCAGAGGTTCACCGCTACTGGCACTGACCACGCCCAAGGTCAGTTTCCGACAACAAGATTCCATACAGACTGTGCAAATGAATTTTCACTTCGTATAGCTCCTAAACCTATCAGTAGAAAAGATGGGTAAAATAAGATATTGTATGAGGTACAGTACGAGAAGAAGGGCGCTTTCATAGCCACAAAGGCTGCAAAACAGCTCAAAGTTGCTCATTACTTAATAGTTTCTTACACATATTAAATTATGCATTGTTTGAGGCGTACATAAATTATTATTTTGTACACACTGGAGTTTTGAGCGGTCATGTCTTTATGTACACCTACTGTAACTCCGTAAGACGATCATCGATTCGTCTGTTACAGGTTTAATATTAATTTTCTCCTACCTTATGCAGAGGAAGTCAACTCACGTAAAAGGAGTATAAGGGTATATGTTGTGCTTGATTCGTAACATAATTGAAATAAAGAAAGAATTGGACAACTTTCGTGACAGACCTGGACATAGTTTACTATAAGGTTATCTCATAAGTTCGTTTCTCATTACGTTTCAATCATTAAGAACACCTGGGAATATATCTCACCCGCAGCCCAGCACGACACAGTAGTTGCCAAACTTTCTGTTTTAGGGCCAAATTCCCAACTCGAAATCGACTAAACCACTTTTGACATGCTCAATTCGTGCATCTTCCCCGTAGACAGCAGAAGTTGTCTGCCGGCATTGTGAGGTGGTTTTGCCCTTATGATAGTAAAACAGCACAAGATGTCGGACATGTTCCTCGTTGTTTTCCATAGTTTGCAAACACAAGTTCACGCTGTTCCATCCAGCGTCAGTCACAAACACACACTGACGTATCCAATAGAGAATCTGGTTGTTCACCTCTAAGTCGTAGGGGTGGTTAGGTAACTATCATAATTTCAAGTATAGAGGGTTCAGGGTTTTCAGGCGTTAAAAATGGAACTTGCGAACAAAGCGAACGAACGTATGAGACAACATTATATAACATGAGACTATTTAGTCAATGAGGATGTGCTGCACGCAAACTATCCATTGAGTACAATAATTAAACAAAACTTCTTGAAATTTCTTGAATATCTTGCATGATAAATAAGACGTTTGGGACAATGAACTAAGAAATGGGAGAATGGATAGGTGATAAAGATTTTTGCGCAAAGCCATTACAGACATATTTGTGTGTTTACGAAACTTCTAAGCTGCTGACAAAATCTGTTTCTATGGAGGAAATTAGTTGGTTCCTTAAACCAGCCTCGTAATTGATCAAAAATAAAGTTAGGTAATACCTGATTGTCGCTGGTTAGACATTGTTGGGAATCTTCAAGAAAGTGATAAAGTGATTTGGAAACCCGAATATTTTCGATAGGGGTCAGAATGTAGCAACACAATTCCATAGCTTTTGTGCCAAGGTTGTCAAAGCAGTGGTTGTGGTGGTGGTGGTGGTGATGGTGATGGAGGTGGTGGTAGTGGTGGTGGAGGTGGTGATGGTGATGGAGGTGGTGGTAGTGGTGGTGGAGGTGGTGGTAGTGCTGGTGGTGGTAGTGCTGGTGGAGGTGGTGGTAGTGCTGGTGGAGGTGATATTGGTGGTGGTGGTGGTGGTGGTGATGGTGGTGGAGGTGGTGGTAGTGGTGGTGGAGGTGGTGGTAGTGCTGGTGGAGGTGATAGTGGTGGTGGTGGAGGTGGTGGTGGTAGTGCTGGTGGTGGTAGTGCTGGTGGTGGTGGTGGTAGAGGTGATGGAGGTGGTGGAGGAGGAGGTGGTGGTGGTGGTAGTGCTGGTGGAGGTGGTGGAGGAGGTGGTGGTGGTAGTGGTGATGGAGGTGGTGGTAGTGCTGGTGGAGGTGGTGGAGGAGGTGGTGGTGGTGGTGGTGGTACTGGAGGTAGTCGTTTTGTGGTAGTAGTAGTGGTAGTAGTAATGGTAGTAGTAGAATGACTTTCATTAAATGAGGTGTCCCTCACTATGCAGGAAGTAATTTACTTAATCCTATGTATTCTTACTTGGGATGAAGGCTAATCATTACCAACGGAAAACGGCTGCCGATACTAAGGAAAACACTTCTAATGTGACCAGTTTATCAGTGAAGAAACTAAAATATAATTCATAATAAATAACTGGCTAATCGTACATCATCAGCGATGCGTTTATTTCTGCAGACTTCTGTACACAGATCAGGTATTAAAGGGCCGTATTGGAAAATACCTAATTTCTGAGGCAAATGCCTGAAAACTTCATTTGTTTGAGCGTGCATGAATGCATATCAGTACTGCGTCATCAAGGATGGAGCAGAATGAGCACATTATATATTTCGGTGTTGAGGTAAGGTTAGACCTTATTCCTACGTTGTAAGGTAACGGAGGTATTCATCGTGCTTATTAAAAACTACAATAATAACCTCTTATTATACTGTTTTGATGGCACAATAAATCATTTCGCAACCTTTTCTCTTAATTTTTGAAAACGCCTTTTAAGCTTAAAGAAGTAAGCACTATATTAATTACATATATTGCATGCCCTGGGTTCTTACTTCCCGATTTCCATTCGGCAAACTAATGTTTGAAACTTATCGAAACCAGGAGCCATTGGAGTTAAAAGTCCATCACTGTGGGTGCACAGAAAACCACAAACTCTGCGTAGCACACTGCCCCGTCTATCACTCTTGAAGTGTGTGTGTTTGGGGGGGGGGGGGGCGGCGGCGTTGGCTAGGGTTTATATTCACTATATATCTCGATGCGCGTTCGCCTACCACCTAGACGGCCCGGGTTCAATCCCAGGGACCCGCGTGTGGTGTTCATGATGGACGAAACGGCGTCAGGGCGGGTTTTCTCCGGGTTCTCCAGTTTCCCCCGCCACTCATTTCCCCAATTGCTCCCCTATCACCTTTCTAATCGATTTCGCCTGCATTTCACATCATCCTCTGCCTCACTATCACACCTGGTGCTTGGCTGACCACCTGCTTCCAGGTCTTCACTTTGTCCGGTCCATAGGTTCCTGTGCTCCCCGACAGGCGTCTGACTCTAGGCACTGGCTTGTATGTCTTAGGAGGTGTAAGGCCTACATAAGGGGAGGGCAAACAGGAAAAGAGAGAGAGAGAGATCTCGATGCACTCAGGCTCAATGCAAATCAGCTTTAATCACATTTACTTAGAAAGTATACAAGCTGTTTCTGTTTGAAGTTTTAAGGAAGATTTTTTGAGAAGTTTTAAATTTTTAAATTGCTCACACGTATCTATCAATTTTGCCTTTTCTCCCGCAGTGTACAGAAGTCTGAACCAGAATGAAAAAGAGATGGTACCTGGAATTGCTGCATGGGGTAGGCCATCATTCCTCCTGGTTGTTGCATGGCTGCTGCACCTTGCGCAGCTGCTGCCATCTGCTGAGCTGCTGCTGGAATTTGGGGTTGACCGGGC
Organism: Tenodera sinensis; assembly: GCA_030765045.1. Taxonomy (NCBI): domain Eukaryota; kingdom Metazoa; phylum Arthropoda; class Insecta; order Mantodea; family Mantidae; genus Tenodera; species Tenodera sinensis. The sequence continues at coordinate 311,175,996 of CM060964.1, forward strand.
ATACCCTGCCAGGCCGCAGGAACCTGCATCCCCATCCTACTGATGGGATGACAAACAAACACCAAGCAACAATCAACGTTTGTACATATTAATACATTTGCGAGAGTGAAAATTTCCATGTCTTAAAGCTTCTGCGCTTGGCCCAGCAACGGCCCATCATATCCACCAAACTCTTCCTGTGTTGGGTACATTTCAAGTTGGACACCAGAAGCAATTTATGCCATTAGATCTGGATTTACAGGGATTAGTATACAGCTGTCCCAAAATTAGACCCACAAACTTTGAGAGCGGATACATAACATTATATTAAACACTTTTTGTTAAGGAAAGTTTTTTGCTGCGGTGCTTCGTTTCGTTTAAGCGCTAGACGAGTTAATGCCATTACTCCCTTCCACTCAAGAATCTTTACGGTAAAATCAACAATGCAAATTAGTATTGCATTTACCTTAGTAACGTACACAATCTTAATCCAAGAAACAAACACAGAATACAAACAAAACACAAACATCTCATTGTTTATAGTTAATCAGAGCTTTACTATTCAAAGCAAATGTTGGAACGCACGCCCATTGCGATTAACACAAAGAGTGCATCGGTGTATCCTTCTCTGCCGTACTCCCACAAAGACACCAGCCATTTCCTTGGTTTAAAAGTTTGTCGGTCTAATTGTGATTAGTAAATTTGTGACTAACTGTAAACAATGAGATGTCTGTATTTTGTTTATGTGTTCTGTGTTTGTTTCTTGGATTAAGATTGTGTGCCTTACTAAGATAAATGCAATAGCAATTTGCACTGTAGATTTTGGCGTAAGTACTTAAACTGGATGACATTAACTCGTCTAGAGCTTAAACGAATTACCGCAGCAAAAAACTTTCCTTAACAAAAAGTGCTTAAAATAATGTTATCTATCAACTCCCAAAGTTTATCGGTCTAATTTTGGGACACTATAGATAAGTGACTGTCTTATCTGTAAACCTTGATAACAATGTAATTACAGTAACCTCGCAGTCCGCAAACAGGACGAGTGGGTATGATCAGAACCCATATTCCGAGTTGGTATCGCTCTTCCGAAGTGATGACAAGTGCAGAATTCTTTGCTGAAATCTACGTTGAATTCCTTTTTCATCCAAGAAAGGACACCTTAAACTTGAAAAAAGATCAAACATTTCAACCCAGTGCAGATCAATGAACTTGGTAATAATGACCTGCGCTGGTAGATGGTACAAAACAACTGGAATGTAAATCGTTCATCACAAGTCATTCGCAACAAAACACTACTTTGGCCTGTAGATATATTTGATGCTGTCTAATATAGGAACTTAGGTAATGTAACACATTTTTTTGGCTTTCCACATTACCAAAGAACTTTAAATCATAAATAAATGATATCCAAATGTTGTAGCATTCAGAAGCAGATTTTGTGTTGCATACACCTCTGAATTTTGTGATGTACAACTTGTATTTTAAGCATGTTTTCGATTGGCTCAGATAGGATCTTTGGAAGTAACAATGATATGCTTATTAAAATTTGGAGCATTGTTACATTGTCTAGGACACTAAAGCTTATCAGTGTGACTATTTCACTCGTGACTTAAGCGAGATATGAATGAGTAAAGGAAGCGTGACTTGATTACAAGATAATTAAACCCGTGAAAAAAAAAAAAAAAAAAAAAAAAAAAGGAGAGAGTCATTTCTGGAACGCCAAATTCCTATTAAGTTCTGCACGGCACAGTGCATTGATCATATGGGTTAGTAATATTAAGATTTACCAACCTGGTTGCCTCAGGCAGGAACGTCTGTGACCCGCATTCGGGAGGCCGCGGGTTCGATCCCCGTGGCCGACTCCCCTGACCCATGGGGTTTTTCGGAGGTTTCCCCGGGTCACCAGACGAATGTTGGAAAGGATCCCGTTAGGCTTCTTTCACGATTGGAAGCGTCGGCGAACGTCGCGGCAGGGGGAACAAATGTGCTCTCGTCCCCCGGATTAGAAGGCGAGCCACTGGTTTCCGGACACCCATGGGATTGTACAAGCCCAAGGAAGGGAAGGGGAGCTAAGTCAGCCTCCGCCGGGGGGCTTCTAACTGGGAAAATTTAGAGATCCTGCCCTCTGCTCTGTCGGGGCAATTTTCCGGCTTCCCTTAGGATCCATTCGACTTATCCATCCTCTCGAGGGAGTGCCCAGTGAGGGGCATATGTACAAAAGATCCCCTTTCGGTCCAGGTCCTAAGACCCCCTACGGAACTTCTCATTGAGTTAATATTAAGATTTAGAACTTCTTGACCCCGGTGATGCCGCCACACAACAGTATTGCGGATGGTGTAAACAAGGCGCTGTGCCGTGTAGAACTTGTGCTCCAGACATGACTTTTTTTTCCTCTTTTTTGTCCATGAATAATGTCATGAATAGCCGATAATAATTATGACTCCTCGATGTTTTGACGCATCTTTCAGCAATGTATACCGTAGGTCATTCTGTAAACGATTTGTTCAAGTGTATAAAAATAAAAATGTTCTTCCAGAAGTTTGCATTGTTACTCTGTTAATATTACACTTTTAGCTTTGCTTACAAGGTTAGGCATTACTTTATGATTCAATAGTTGACATTAACGTTAAGTTATCCTAATTTGTTTTGAACAGAAGCATGTATATTTTTATCATACAAATTTTATTTATATTCATTTATTCATGAAATGTTCATGCCAAATATAAGCGAGGTTTTCAGCTAGTTAAGTTTTTGAATGAATACTCTCGCATTTGATGATCTAATCTTAATACCCTTGTTGATATTACCTATGATTATCTCACGTATATTACGTTAACCAATGTGGACCACTCACGAGTATGAATTTGTTAAGCATCGACCAGTCACAGCCAAGCTTCACAAAAAGGAAGAAAGAACGAAATAAAGGAAAAAAGAAAAAGTATCAGATATAACTAGAGGGGATACCTTTTTACAAAAAGTGAAGCCTCCTGGCTTTATCTCTAAATTCCTTATCCATTATGGAGCTATTTTTAAGGTTGCTATACAAGGATACATTTATATATAAATGTTGAAAAAAATTATTTTATCTACCGATTAAAGAGTTTAACTTCTCTTAATTTTATACTTATATAACACATTGTTTTTCTTTCTTTCTGTTGGCATTAACTTTTTGTCACATGATGGTTTTTGTTCCGTGTGAAATTTTAAACAGCGAAAGTGCTGTTTGAAGTATTTTATTGCTGATTTAACAACAATAGTTATTATTTATATGCACTATTATTAATTTTGCCTCCGTAGCGCAGTGGTAGCACGCCTGTCTCTGGCGCGGAGGACCCGGGTTCGATCATTGCTACCGGCGTGGCGATTCTCCCCCCCCCCCTCACTGGTAGAGCGGGCACGGGGTGCACTCAGCCCTGAGGGGCCAATTGAGGAGCTACTTGATAAAGAAGTAGCGACCCTAGGTCGCGAAGGCCGCATAACCAAGGCTGACCACGTCCCACCCTCCAGTTCTGCAGTTCACTCATGACGCCCGCGAATGGCCGCTGTGCTAGGGGTTGTTATTATTATTAATTATTATTATTAATTATTATTATTAATTATTGTTATTAATTATTATTATTATTATTATTATTATTATTATTATTATTATTATTATTATTATTATTATTATTATTATTATTATTATTATTATTATTATTATTATTATTATTGATTTCAAAGCCACGTATGAAATTCCTTATGAGAACTATAAGAGTTACCAACATTTCCACACAAAACATGGAGAAATAGTTCTGTGGCCGCTTCCTGCTTATATAATACACTATAGCTTACAACTAAAGCCGTACCACGGATTGAGTAGTACGGGTACTCACCCCATGTATCCTTGCTGATAACCAAACTGTCCGTAGGTGTAGCCCTGCATCCCCTGCAAGAATTGTCCTTGCATTTGTGCTGCAGCTGCCGTAGCAGCGGTCGCAGGGTAACTCTGTGGATACCAGTAGCCCATCTGTTGTCCATAGGCATAAGGGTATTGCGCGCCTGTTAATGGCTGAACAAATAAACACAAGACTAGTTGCTTACCTCCTTCCCTATTCACATAGTTAATGCTATTTTTAGATATCTGATTTATTTTCATACAACTTCAACAGGGTTTCGAAGTAATAAGTGCCTTTATTTTGATTCCGAAAAGAATAGGCCAATTTTGCTATTATAATTCAACCTCACTAAAGTAAGTTCTGACTTTATCTTGATTTCTTGGGCTAACACTAAGCAAACTTTACTAAGGGGAGACTATTGGGTGAAACTTTTGAAATTTATTTGCATTTTTGGAAAGAAATCTGATGCAAACCATTCACATACATCTCTACCCATTATGCTACGAATTTAACTTATCCTATGTTTGATCATCTGCATAAGCAGAACTACTATTTAAAACATACAAAAGATTCTGATGTGTAAACACTCACATGACTTTCTCTCCTAATTATAGACATCCCTTATATGCATAGTATTCATATAAGAAGCTATTATATTTCTCGTGATAACCCCTTTTATAATAAATCCTCTCAAACAAATTGAACTTGTAGCATGCGAAGCTTTCAGCAATCAATATTTAGAAACGGCTAATGTTACGAATGTGTAATACAAGTTATATATTTTAATGACCGCTAAATTTTTTCTATATTTAGATTTGTGTATCTGTGAGTTTGTAAGCTATAAAGATTCGATGAGAATAAAGAGAATTTTACATGTTACTCACAGAAAATTCAAGCTATACTATTTCTACCACGTAAACATATAAAAATTACAGCATATTAATCGGAAAAAATCTGATGTGTCGCACTCACATGACTTTCTCTAGTCTTGTACTAAGTATTCTTACAAACTTTCATTCCCTTATGTTCATGTTAGCTGAGGTAAACAGTTCCAGAAATTATTTTATTGCTTATTTCCTTGTAGGTGCAAGGGAAATATGGGAATACGGCAGGCTTTGAGCGATAGTCAAATCTTTTAACGCTGGTCGCCATATGGAGGGTTTGAAATTGCATTCTCTTTGCACGGTGAAGAGATAAAGTGAATAACGACCTTCCATTTGAGAAAATTAAAGGTATTCAAAAACTCACAAATAACAAGGAATATCTCCGAAACAGGTCATTCCACAAAAAAGGACATAAATTGTGTGCTTTAACGAGCTCTACATTGTATAATAAGTTTTGGTCTATCCCTTACGGCTTACCAGTTATGCAAAAGTCATCAAGAGTAAAGAGGACTACAATAGCCAGAAAATTCGAAATATGTTATTCATATGCATTCAAAATATCTTAGGTACATGGCATTTTAATTAAAATCGTTAGCCATTTTTGAGAAAATCAAAATTTTCGAAAAATTGTGCCTGTAAACGGTAGTTTAAGGTGGAGGAATTTTCTTCAAAATCTTCGTCTGCCACCCTTGAAAGATATTAAACTTAAATACCTACTTTGGTTTTTAACCAACTTTTCCTGAAAATGCTTTTTTTTTTTTTTTTTTTTTTTTTTTTTATTCAAAACATATATTTCCGGTGAAATCTCAACATCGAATTTTTGGATGGAATACAATACTTCCGCTACTTACTACACGCAGTAGAGAAAGTAAAAAACACCTAAATCGCTAATTGGAGTGGGAAGGTTTTCCACATTGCTTCCTTAAACGGTTAGAATTGGAACTTCTAATTCCGTTAGAGCGGAAGTTAGAACTTTGGTACCCATCCGACATTTCGTTAAGTGCGCGCACGCGCACACACACACACACACTCTCTCTCTCACACACACACACACACACACACGCACGCATACACACGCACACACTCTTTTTTTATGAGTTTCTAGTGAAACAGTTAAATAGAAATTTTGTTGCAATACAATTGTTTATTGAGGGAAGCAGTATAGAGAAAATAAGCCAACCTAGAAGCTTTTATTAAAACCCGAACATGCGTAGTAACTTCAGATGTGTACGTGTTTCACGGAAATAAATGGAGGAATCTTGTGAGAAGATGAATATAGGAAAAGTGCCGATTCCATGTGTGGTCTTACTGCGATTAACAGTAGAGTTGAAGTTTAATCATGAAACGCTCCCAAGTAAGTCTTCTATGGGCAGTTTATGAAAGCAGTAACTACAGTAATGGTAATGTAGATACACGCATAGAACTCAAAACACAAGAGAGAAAGAGAGAAGACACACACACACACACACACACACACACACACACACACACACACACACAAACACACACACAAAAAGAAAACCAATGGCCACAGGGTTGCATGTTACCGCAGCCTCAAACAGAGAGAAAAATAAATTAAAATCATTTTAATGGCACAAGTGCATTAATTTATTATTTTAATATTGAAATTTTTCATCCTAAGTTGTTATTTCCTGGGGTGGAGAGAAATGTACGGTTCGAAAGGGAGAAAAAGAGGGTTAGACTACACATACCGCATAGAGTTAGGGGTAGTTACCCTTCCCGCAACCCCTCTCTCGCTGGACAAAGCCATAGGCGATGTTGGGGTGGACGGCGGCGGCATTAAGGGGGTGGAAAGGGGTTGGTTGGGGTTTGTCTTTATCGGGGATTCGTTGTGCATGGCACAGTGATCGCTATCCACTTTGAAGTATGGCGTCATACATTAGTTTGCTTGATGCCCCCACGCGCTAATTTGAATGCAAATATCGAGGGTGGGAGACTGCTGCTTCTCACCCCCTCGAGAGGCGGGGGCTAGACCGAAATTATATGGCACAAAGATATGCCACACGTGTGACAAAAATATGCAACAACAACAGAACTAGCCGCAGGCATAGCTTTGGGCAGAGTGCTGGCCCCTCAGGCACTCATCTCTGCTCTCTTTGCTCGTTGCATTCTCATTGATTCTTCTCCATCTGCACTTCTTAGGGCAGGCGTACACGTATTCTGCACAACTTATTTGGGCGAGAACGTTTTTATGGAAGAGAGCACAGTTTTTAAAAGAAAATTCAACTCTATTTGTTAGTTAAAATTACTCTGAAGACTCTCTTAGAAGTTTCAGATGCTTATACCCTTTGGGACTTTGGTTTCGAAGGTATTTTGAAATGCCTGCTCCCCCACAAGAGACTTAAAATATTCGCAATTATCATTTATAATTATTGCCTATTATTACTGAGAGTCCACAAAGCCTAGTCAGAACACATCAATTAAAATATGTGAGGTGGTGAAGTTCGTATTTTAGTTTTTGCTCCCAGATTACAGTAGAAAACATTTATTGCATCACTCTCTACCAACTAAATTTTATTTTTATTAAAGGTTATTTCCAGAAAATGCAAGATATACGTACATTTTATGTAAATGCCTTAAGCATATGGCATTTTATTTAAAATCGATGGAGGCATTTTGATAAAATCGGAAATTCTTACACAGAAAGGATAGTATCTCATCACGCGCACGCGCACACACACACGCGCGCGCGGGCCTTTTTGTAAAATTTCTTTTGGACTCGCGTGTGTTTTCGGTGAAATCTCGGTATCTAATTTTTGGGTGCAATGCAATACCTTCTCTATCTACTATGTGCGTGGTAGAGAAAGTGTATATACTATACTTATTACATTGGTGTAGGTGGTAAGGACGCACGATATTTACATATTATACCAGGTGAGTCAGCCGCCCCTTATTTTTTTGGAAGGTAGGCCACCTATCAAGCACTTTGTGCACTTTAGTCCAGCTTTGCACTTACTAAAAGATATTCCTTGACGTTCTTAGAGAGACGAATGCGCAAAATTTAGAGGAACAGCAGTTTAAGGGACAGAACGCACTCCTCGCTAAAGTACTCCTCAAAAACATACGGTTGGTTAACTAAGAGCAACTTCCAGGTTTCCGACCGATTTTACAAACTTGTTATTAGATTATACCTAACAACGTAATTCAGTAAACGCTTCTGACAAAATGGACCTATCATATGAGTACACTAACAACATCAACTAAAAAGAAAATGGGGGATTCTTGTACCTAGAGCCTGGGTTGGTTGCAAGAAATTAGGGTACGCGCCTCATCCACCATGGACCCCTACATCAAAACGTAGCTTATTAAATAACGGTTCATTTAAATTTTTACGTAAACTATGCCTCAAATAACATGTATAATAGCGTTTGCCATTTAAGTAATAACGTTAAAACGCCCAGTAAAGGATTAAAACTGTCGTAAAAGGCTAAGTTAGGCATGAAAAGCCGCGAGGTGGCAATGACATAACGCCTGGCATGCTGGCAGAACTACGGTAGAACTCAGAATGTGTTTTCAGTCAAACGTCCAAATAGCTGGTTAGAATTATAACTGTGTGCTGTGCGCTAAACTCAGTGATACGGGTTCGCGTCTCCACTTGCACAATATATTTCCTGCTCATAATAACACTTGGAAATCGAATTCACAATAATCTAATTTTGAAGTCCCTGACGGTTTAGGACATACCTTAAACAGATTTTGGTTGTCTGCATTTTGTAATAGAATAGGTATAATGACTTCAGCACCATCGGACTAGGATGATGCAGTGTGTTATGAAGGCCTAGAGATAAATAATCCGTTTAACATATACATGTTAAGTACTTGGCTAGAATCTTTAGTATAGGGGCTGAGGTTTTCATGTTAGGGTATAAAATGCGGATTGCATAAAACTGGGCAATAAGGGGCAGCTGACTCACTTGGTATAAGTATATACTTTTATTTTAGCAGGTAGAGAAGGCATTGCATTCCACCCAAAAATTCGATACCGAGATTTTACTATAAATATAGATTTTGAGATCTCCTGAATTAATAAAAGCATTTTGATAAAAAGATCCATGTGAGTGTGTGCCTGTGAACAGCTTAACTCAAAAAGGAGAAGCAGGTTAAATACCAAACTTGGTGTTCAAAGTTAGCACATTCCAGGTATGCAATATGAAGGTTTTCACAAAATCCCCATTCCCCAAATTACCCTTTGTATGGGAAAGTTTTCGAAAATTTTGATCTTCTCAAAAAGCTCTAAAAATTTTGATTAAAGTATCATATGTTTACGATATTTCATGATAAACGAAATGTATGCCTGGAATTTTCTAGGAATAGCCTCTTAAGCCATCTTCATTCTGAATGACTTTTGGATAACTGGTAAACCGCAGGACATAGACAAAACTCAAATATATATGGAGATAACCATTTCAGAGACACTTCTTGTTATTGGTTTGAATTTTCAAATACTTATGCTTTTCTCACACATGAAGTCGTTATTCGTCCTTTTATGCCCTGGTCACGCAAAGAGAATGTAATTTCAATGCCATCACATACCAACCATCCCTTAAAGGACCTGACAATCGCTCGTATTCCCCTGTTCCCACTGTACCCACAAGAAAATATGTAATAAGACCATTTTTATAAAATATGTCTATCTCGTTTAACATGAAGGAGATAGAAGAATAAGTTTTTGTAAGAATAGTTGGGTGTGAATTTAACACGAGATTATTTTCATTCGAAGAACATCAAAATATTGCACAGAATAATAAGAAATAAAATAATTATGTATTTATCATATATCAAATTTATAACTTTTGGGGCATTTTAAGTAATGAAAGTTGTCGAAAATAAGATTCCGAGAAAAGGGATATTTATAATTGGAATGCACCTCGGTATGCCCAGGATTATTTAAATGACAGTCCATTTAAATATTAGTGACATAGACAAATAAAAATCACCAAGTGAAAATATGGAGTATACTTAAGCATAAGTAGAACTGGTTTGAGAATTCAATGCCATTCTGGCAGTTTGTCACAATAGCTCAATGGTTAGAGCACCCGCCCGGTAAGCGGAAGGTCTGTGGTTCAAATCCCAGCTGTGGCATTGAATTTTTAAGTTCCAGTTCTACCTCTCAAACATTGCCTACACACGGCTTGGGTGTTTAAAAACACCAACAGTAAGTTTGTTGGTATAAATAAATAATAGTTGCTTGATCATAACTAAACTCCTGAGTGAATACAGTATATTTACTCGCAGCCTGCATGATAACCCACTTCATAATTATCTGTATATTAGCAGACACAAGGCACCAAAGATAGTTCGTCTACTTTTATCTTAATTTGTATTTTATTTTAAATCAAGTAAACTAAAAACTGAAGAGTTAAATAATTAACTTCTGACGAACACCTCTGGTGCTGAATATGCAAACAAATTTTGATGGAATAGAACTGGAGAGTATTTAATTATCAAACGCTTGTACCGGAAAGCTGTTAGAATCATGCATCCATATGGACACTATTTAAATTCTCTCGGATGAGTTCGGTTGACTTGCACAAAGAAAACGCATTTTGATATCACTGCCCATGTGCGATAGGGACAAAGAGAACAGCAAAGTGGGCAGATAATGCCCCAAATGTAAGCGAATGCCAATTTAAAGACTATTTTTGGTTTGCCCGACAGGAATTCATGTAAATACCCATAAACTTTTGCCGAGAGATAGGATTGGAAATCGATCAAAACGCATGATGCACATCTTTTACATGAATTGCAAACTATCAGGGCCGTTAATTGGCTATTGCATGAAAAGCAAGGGACAGTGGAGGGGGAGGGAATGGTATTCGGGAGAGGGGTCGAATGAACGCTAAAATTGAATTTTCCTTTTCGAAAACATGTGGCAATTTTTGTTTTTCTGTGCTCTCTTATTACCGTATTCATGTTTCAGCTATCAAATGGGCAGCTTTCCAATGCTGGTGAAATGTTATTTTTAATTTAGGGTTTGCACTTCAAAATAAAACCCATTCAACCTTAATTTCCGTCATAAACGACTTGGTTACACAGTGGGACTAAAAATATTTACCACAAAATTGCGTATATTGCGGTTATATTACTGCATAATTAACGAATTTGGTAGGGCTTTCAGCAACGCAGCCCAAAGTAACCCTTATGGTTCCCGTTATAACTAACCTCATATTCTCCTGCAGGGTTATATCTCCTGTCACACAAATTCAAGGTTTACACTTTTTAGAAAATTCTCCAGCAGTCGTATTTTTATGCAAGGAATACAATTTCTTTAACAGCTTTAACTACAGAAATAAATCGGATCCATATCCTAGCTTGTAATGGAAATAAAACACATCAAACTACCAACTGGCGATTTGAAACAGACTTAAAAAATCTGATGTGCTGCACTCACATGACTTTCTACTCTTGTACTAACTATTCTTACGAACTCTTATTCCTCTGTGTTCTTCAGGTTAGTCGAAAGAAATATTTGCAGAAATTATCTTACTGCCAATTTTCTTGTAGATGTAAGGGGAATATACGAATACAGTAGGCTTTGAGCGAGTCAAGTCTTTTAAAGTTTTGAAATTCCGCTCTCTTTACACGGCTAACATAAAAAAATGAATAACGATGTTGCATTTGACGAAAGTTTAAGTTTTCCAAAAGTCACACAAATAACATGGAATATATCCGAAATAGTTCACTGCACTAAAATGCATTTGGACATAAGTTGTGTGCTTTAACGAGAGCTATTTTTATTGTACAGTAAGATTTGGTTTATGTCTTACGGTTTACCAGTTGTGCAAAAGTCATCCAGAGTAAACAGGAACACATAGGCTATAGCCTGAAAATTCAAAATAAACATTTAATTTGCCATAAAAATATCTTAAACATACGGCATTTTAATCAAAATCGTTAGAACCATTTTCGAGAAAATCAAAATTTTCGAAACATATTCTACGTGAAAGATATTTAACTGAGATACCAACTTCGGTTTTTAACTGACTTTTTGAGTTACGCTGTTCACACACACACACACACACACACACACACACACACACACACACACACACACACACACACACACACCACCACCACCACCACCACCACCACGCGCGCGCGCACACACACACAGACCTTTCTCTAAAAGTGCTTTTTTGGATTCAAGGGGCTCCAAAACGTTGACACATGGAGAAGCTACCTGGAACGAAGTAAATCTGAGAGCGTAGAACAGCCGAGTAAACTCGAATGAGTTGTGAATGCTCTGAAGGGTTCATTATCAAAGAGTTTTTAACGCTTTCGTCACTAACCCAAATCAATAGAACTATAACTTCATGCCATAATAGAAGCATTAGTACTCCGAGAGAGCTCAAATAACATCAATTGAGTATGTCAGTCGTTCTATTGCCGATGAGACAGTATTTTCTAATTTAATAATTTCGATGCAAGTAAATCATCCTAACAAACGGTGATGTATTTAAAACATCGTGGTATTTTGCTGACCTAACAAAATTTAAATATACTGAAATGAAAAAAGTAAAAGAAATAAAATGAAGTTTGTGTTTAAATGAAGGCCGCAATGTTTTATAAATACAATATCTGAATTAGCTTTTCCCATTCCATTCCTCCGAATTAAGGACATTCTCATCTATTATTAATTTTACGGATGCATTGTTACTGTTTCCAGATAGCGGAAGTTTCATATCTGCAATTTCGATTCACTTCCAATCCTTTAGTTTTGCAATTCACGAATCCCTACCATCAAGGAAAGCTGGCGCTGCTATAAATTTCAGATTTTTAATATATAGGCTCCTTTATTGTTTGGATTTTGTAGCTCCAAATTTGATTTCACAACAGCGGTCCTTTTGTTATTAAAATGTATATGAAATAAATTTATTTCTTTGTTCTGATTTAGTTCTGCAGTTTTCAAAGAAACACATAAGAATCACTTTTCCTCTGAAAAACGCTCTGATTTAGAAGGGAACAAAAGGGTAATGCTAATAAATCTGCAGTGATTATTTTAAAATGAGTACGTCAGTTGTAAATCGGGTTGAAGCAAAAACCGGTAAATTGTTAAATAGAAAGGGAACCTGAGTTCAGAGAAGAGAAATTGCTCGTTATTACAATTGGTATCAAATACGTAATATCAAAAGTGGTTGTACACTGGTCACAAACTGCTGGATAATGTTTATGTTGGTACAAATACATGTGTAATTTCAGTACAGAGCGAAGGTGGCTCACCAGCAGGTAGATCAGCAGTTTAGACATATCTAATTGACTCAACGCTGATATATAAACATTTCACATATATTTTTTAAATGCTTGGACACCATTAAATTTGTTTTTCGCGATGGAATTTCAGTTCCAATATGTTTTAGCAGCCAGTCTGAGGATCTCAATATCAATCCGGCCTTCTGTAGTGCTCTTGTACCTACCACTGTTAGGAAACTATTTCTGCAAACATTTATCTGATTACTATGAAGATTACTGATTACTGATTACTCTTACGCTTTGTAAGAGAAGATATAAAATTAACGATATTACAATAGAGACAAGTCATGCCAATGTAACACATTAGTTTTATAGGGATGTAACATACTTTGTTTTAGTTGTACAAATAACTCTATTTATCCACATGTGGGGGAAACATATTTCTGCTGCTTTATATTTTCTTACCCCAATAAAAAAGTTTATGCTTAACAATGATAGGCCTTTATGGTTTACTCCATTAATCATTCGAGACGACTAAAATATAAACATCCCATCATGCCCCTCGTTCCCCTATCCCATTTAAGGTTCTTTTTTTTTTCTTTTTTTAAATATCCACCAAAGCATTTGAATTGGGTTTTTTCTTTTGAGGTCTACAGTTCTCATATCGAAAATCGCTAACAGGTCACTGTTGGAGGTTTCATGTCTGCGCTCTAGTCACGCCTTACCTTGGCAACACAACCCAAACATTCCCTCTATCGTGGGGAGATCTCGAAGGCCTCCAGTCTGCCAGCGGATTTTTAGTCCACTATAGTTATGAGAAATAATAATAATGATAAACATAAAAAGTGGGTTGAATTATGTTGATAGACCGATAGACGGCATGCAAGGTTTTCCACTAAACGTTGCTGACGTCATTGACTCCTCCCCTCTCCTCGCCCTTCATCAATAACAAAGTAGAAGTTATCAAGATCCTTTTCTCTGAAAAAGAAAAAGGCCACTCCTAACTCGAAGCAAACCTAAAAGTTATTTTCCGTCTTACTATTCTTGGATCAAATACGAAATAGGGTGGTAAAACAAAGGCTGAATAAGGGAAATAAACGTGCTACAAATTGTTATCAAACTTAATTGACTTTTATGCGCAATGATTATTTAGTGTGTTGATTAAATTGTTCTTGAAGTTACCAACGGAGTAAACAATCTACTGTAAATTACTATGTATGTGTGTGTGTGCGTGCGTGCGTGCGTGCGCGCGCACGTGTGTGTGTATGAATGTATGTATGTATGAATGTATGTATGTACAAATTATAAGAGGGAATTTATAAGGTACAGTTTGGTAAATAATCCGTCGTATCCTGTCACATTTTGCTCCAAAAAGTAACGTCTCATTATACTACCTAATCATTTTAGGGTGAAAGGCAGCACCGTGGCCGAGCAGTTAGACCGTTCGCCTATCGCCTAGGAAGGGCCGGGGACCAGCATGCGATATTTGTGGTGGACGAAGCGGCATCTGGGAGGGTTTTCTTCGGGTTTTTCTGTTTCCCCCGCTACTCATTCCACCAATTACTCCATCATCTTTCCATTCATCCATTTTGCCTGCATTTCATATCATCCTCTTCCTCACTATTATAGCTTCTGCTCCACGACAGGCATCTGAGCTTAGGCACAGACTGGCAGTCCTAGGATTCTCAGTTCTCCATGCAGAGAGGGCAATAAAATAAAGAAAGAATTTTAGGGTGTACCTACACTAATACACACACACACACACACACACACACACACACACACACACACACACTCCTGCAGCTTGAGTGTAAGGGCGTAACTTTCCCATCTATATTACTTATCGGCACAGCACACAATTCTATCCACGTAACATCAACAATAATAACAATAATAGTAATAGTAACAATAATACTAGTAATACAAATACAATACAATACAAAAAGAATAAAATTACATCCAAAAATTCTATATAGCGATTTCACAACATTGAAAAACGTGTTTGTGCGTGTCTGCTTTTGTGTTAGTTTTCAAGAAACTCTCCCCTCACAAATTATCCTTTGTAAAACTTGTTTGTGTTTTTTCTTATTTTCTAAAAATTGGCTTCCCTATTTTGATTCAAATGACATATCTTTAAGACATTTATATGGCTGATACAACGAATACCTCAAATTTTCTGCGAAAGGATTTTGCCATCTTCTTTCTGAATGAATTATAGTATAAGCTGATAAACCATAATGTCTAAATATTAATTGAAAACTACCCTCTTTAGTGGGTAGGGAATGTCATTTGAATGTAACACATCAGGTTATACATATACATAGTGGAGAACACCACATTTTGAACACATAGAAACATCAATTGTTACAGAATCGTAACAGAGAATAGCAAACAGAAACATTCTACATGAGAGGTTCAATTTGGCCATAGAACATTTATATAAAATATTTTGACCTTAAGTGCTTGAATATATCCCTCAAACTTCTTATTATTCTTTGAAACCATTAAACAGAAAGAGGATTGCAGCTTTTGCTTACTTGGTAAATGTATCTCTGTTAACGCTTCCAAAATCGAGTTTAACAGTAAAGTCAAGCCAAGTTGAACCCCATACATTTATACAGGATGTTTAACAAGTGAGGTCGTTAGTTTAAACGAACAAAGTACGCAAAAATAGTAGTTCACATAATCCAAAAATTTATGTTATGGTCGGAGGCTATGAAGGTACTCTTTAGTGAGATTTATCGAGTGTTCTAACCGTGAGCTTCATATTTGTTGTATGTAAACAATTGTTTAAAAACACCTTATAAATCAAACACGATGGTCTTTCGCACATATACACTTTGCTAGAAAAGCTACTTTCAAAGATTAAGAACTTATCTAATATTGATATGATGAAGATGGGAAGTGGAAACTACAGAAAAAATGTTTCTGTTAAAAATGTTTTGCTGATCACACATTTGTGTTTTATGATCTTGTAAAGTGTCTGCTTTTCTTCTGAGTTGAGATTAGTTATGTTCTCTATAACATGATTTGTTATAGATTTTTTATGCTACAAAGTACTACCATTAAAATAAATATAAGTATTTTATATTGTATTTTATAGTTAACACTTATTCCAGTTAAATTTTCTGCACCATATAGAGGAGTGTCCAATTTACACTCTTTATGAGGAAGTTTCAGTATAAAAGTACACACCATTTTATGTTTAGCTGCCCGTGTATCTATGCACAATTTAGGGATTAAACCTAATAGCCGGTACATTGACCTCAATTCTAAAGCATCCTGTAGGTGAAAGTGAGAGCATGAAATTACATACTGAAAGAGAGTAAGAAATATTGGTACGACATTCACCTGGTCACTCACCTGCCCGGCTGCCTGCGCGTTATTTGGATCACCAGACTCCTTACCCCACGAACACTTAACAGTTTGACCATTGATGTCAGTGTTGTGGACCGCTACGATTGCGTGAGTAGCGGATTCCTTTGTAGAAAACCTGCAGGAGGTAACAACAGCTATCAATTAACTATCCCTTGGGACAGACATGACATAGGCAGCTGATTGTTGACAACTCTGCTCCCCAGGGACTGAACACAGGAGGGGCGGGTCGCCCTGTGGACTGTGCCAGCAGCTTCCTGCCAATTGCCTCCTGACCTAGCCGGCTATGCAACCAATTCTTTCCAACAGAGCTTAATGAAATCCTGTCAGACCAAAACTTGCAGCTTTTCCAATAGTTATACCTAATTTGGGCTAAGTTAATCCCCTTCCTTATTTATTTTATTATGTTCCATCACCGCAAACATCCTCGAAACTCTAGCACCTGAAGTGTTCCTATAGTTAAACTTAAGTTGTCGAAATGAATAATACTATGGGGTGGAGTTACCTTTATATTTGACGTTGACATATATAGGTTAACATGCGGGGCCACGCTGTGGCCGAGTGGTTGGACCATTCGCCTCTCACCAAAGCGGTCCGGGTTCGATCCCAGGTGACAGCATGTGGGATTTGTCGTGGACAAAGCGGCGCAGGGGCGAGTTTCCTCCGGGTACTCCGGTTTTCCACGCCATCTCATTCCACTGGTGCTTCTTCATTCCATGTATCGTCAGGCTCACCACCTGCGGTGCCGCATGTAGTAAAAGAGTTCTGTAAATAACCTTCCTTAAATGCGTTCCTTACGCAGCACTTGTATGCCTTTACAATTGACAGCTACCTATACCATATCATATACCAGCTCCATGTGAAGTGCATCAGCGCCATTTCAGAACACGTGCACGCCGTCAGTGATAGAATAGAACACACTTGAAGATAAACTATTTCTGGGTTAGATATGGTCAGAGAGACAGTAGTGTACACTCATTCCCGTTACTGCCGTCACGACAGCAGTGTCCTTATAACTCTAGTGTTGTGCAGCCTTGTGTATAGCAGCTGCTTGTGCAGTGGTATCATGTGACATTTGACAAATACTTTTTGAAATTTGAACATACGAGAGAGATGTATTGTAGACATTTCATTTTATATGTTTGAATGGGGAGTTTTAATCTCATGCATAACATGTTTAACTCAGTGGAATTTCAACTTCCTTCCTATTTTTCCCCGTTATCTTCAAAACAATGATTAAGGCTTAATAAATGTGTTGCAAGTGGAAACCACACATAACTCACTCTCCTGTGCCCTGTAACTGCAAACCTTACAATACATGTTATTACAAATTATACGTTTAACTTATTTGTATGATTCTTCACATTCGCAATCAACGGTATAGCACCTTAATATTGCTTGGAACACAAGGATTAATTATTAACAGGCCACCACTGCGCAAGCTACAGTGAAATGGAACCTCCAGTAGATCTTTGGCTGTTTCTTTGTTTAATGAATTACTACTGAAGCTCATAATTAAAACTAGAATTAGGCTTGGTTAATCTATAACACTTTGACAAAAGAGAGTATTCATTTCAATTTCATAATTAATCCAGAGTTAGGTTCCCTATTTGCACTATACTGTACTATGCATCGTATCTTACTCTAATGTCGGCATGCTTGCAACCTGCAGCACTCTCCTAGTACCGTAAGGGTACGGAAATGCCTCACCCTGTGTGATGTTCCACAAGGAGGAAAATCAAATAAAAGGTGTAAATAATTAAAGAATTCCCCTCGCAATATCATTCCGTAATTTCAAAAGGTATCATTTGTGCTGGGCAAGAAGTACGCTGTAGTTATGAACGCGTTACCCATAGTTATAATAGAGAATATAATATTTTTAAGAAGTTATATCAGTGACTGTAACTGGAGAAACCAGTTACATATATCCATTTTTCAGCTGCCACTGGGAACGGACTACTTTTCAACGTAACCACTAGGTGTTGTAGCAGAAATCCGTGGTTTGCCTCTTCAACAAGTGGGCATCGATTCTTATACAAAAGATAGCAAGCAGTCAAAGCAAAGAAGCCTTCCTGCAAGAATGCTTCTCCTTTCGTCAGCATACAAAGGCAAAAGCTCCACCAGCCTGGAGGGACAATATCAGCTTCGATTTTTCTCTCTCCCTCTCTCTTCCTTTTCTCTTTCTTCCCCAACCCTTGCCTTCAGGTTAAGTGTCAACCGAAAAGAGCAACAGGTTGCAGATACACTAGTCCGAGGGAAGACTCTTGTCTATAAAACATGTACCTTCCTACTTCCCACTGTCTTTGATTGAAACAACGAAACAATTTGAGATTGGTAGAAATCTTGCGCAACTCACGAAAACATAAAACGGGAATTTCTAAATTAGGATCCAAGTTATAATAACACAATCTTCTGATGCTCATTCATTAATTTTGTCACTTCCTTTTGCACTTAATGTCTAAGGTAGAGTATTGCATTCACCCTAAAATATAAGAATTTGAGATCCCCAAATCGACCAAGAATGTTTTTAGCAAAATATATTCTTCACGTATCTGCGAGAACTAAGTTTTGCATGTTTTAAAGATACAAGGAGAAGGATTTCAGACAATTATTTCCACTCCAACAGACCCTTTACATCCAACAGTTTTGTAATATTTATTCGCTGAAGATGGAAGGATTTTGAATACAATTTCAGTATTTGAGGTGATGACTTTACAAATTGCTTAGCTTTGATTTTGTCTAAATAACCTGTAATCCGCATAGCTATCATTGTTTGTTTAAATAGGAAACTGTAGGACATTGATAACATGTACATCAAAAAATGAAGAACTCACTAAAATCATATAATTTAAGTCAAGTTGTTTTTTCATAGGATTAGCCATTTCTGAAAATTTGATATTAAACTAGTAACCTCTATGAAACATATTTTAGAATGTGCTGTTTCTTTTTTCGCATTAGTTCCTTACATGTAAGATTATTTGTAATAAAAACAGCCAATTATTATTTCCACATTTCGCATGCAAGCACTGCCTAGCTTGAAACCCTTTCTAACAAATCTTTGTCATGATTAAGGTAAGTTAGAGAAAAGAAAGCTTCTTACATAATTGGTATAATGCATGCCACGGAATTCTTCTGAGTACATTGTGTTCTCTCAAATGACAACAGCAAATCCACTTAACCAATGTGAAAACGTTTCTGACATAAATTGTCGGTATCGAAGATGTCTTGAATGAGAAGGAAGTACGTTCCAGGTGTAGACAGGAGCAAGTATCTTTTAGCTTTCAAGACACTGTCTTAATGCAATACCAAGAGAATCACACTGACCCCTTATTATTTGCAAAGTACCCATCTAAAGTAACATTTTAATCTTCAAAATAATTTTGTTTCAGGACTATTTCTTTTACTGAAAGGAACATTGCGATAAGCATGCAAAGCTAAGCTGGCAAAGTAGTGTTTGCTATCTATTGTTACATCGCTTGACAGCACCTCCTTTTATATACTGACAAAAATAGTAAACCTATCACTTAGGCATACCTAAAATTATAACCATAATAAGCTCACGATGTGCAAGTTAATTTCTATATATTGAAGTGACATAGCTTATTAACAAACACATTTAGATGGTTATCATGATTTTTATAGATCACACATTTTGCATTTAACAAATGAAATTGTGTCATGTTCACGATTTCTTCTTTAAAACTTACTGACAAGACAATACCTATAATTTCACCCAATTAGTATAGGTCATTGCTATAGTCTCAGCAATAAGTTTATAGAAAATTACTTACACTAATAGATTCATCATTGCATCCAAGGATTAGACGTGACTGTACTTATTTCACTGACTGAGCCATCCTTTTCTCGCGCTCCAGCACACAATTGTTTTCTATATTCAATTTAGTACTTGTTTCGGCAGTCTATTTACTTCATGTTTTCTGGCTTTATCCTACTATCCTTTCTAGTTTATCTGTTAGCGACTAATATCCATATCAGATAAACTACCAATAGTCAATCTGTGATCTTTTAAACCGCAACCTTCTCGTATCTTCTGGGAGTCAATTCCTTTTGCTTCTTTTCCTTTTTGTTTCCTTTGTAAAGCCTCCTTTAACTTCTGTAACCATATTGGGGGTTTTGGCTACAGAAACAACTCCTTGGCTGTAAGTTTTTTAACGTTGGGTTTTAATCGAAGAAAAATTCTTCGTCGAAGTCGGAACCTCTGGGTTGAGAACTAGCGCTGACCACTCGACCTCAAAGACAGTCGAGTCAATCTTATTAAAATCTTGCTTGGTGAATATCCAAGTCTCTGAACCATAAGGTAGAACTGCAGTTGCCATTACTTTGTACAATTTTAGTCTTGTATAAATACTTTCTTCTGCAAATCTTTCTAACAGCATCGCATGCTTGGAACTTATTTAGCTTAGTTCAATATCCTTATCGTTTCCATACGGAATACCGCATCCTAAGTGATACGGAAATTCATTAAAATTGATAAATTCAAAGAGGAATGAGAAAAGCAGAACCTTCGAAGAGCGAAGTCTAATGTAATTGCAAGTAACATTTTTTTAAGCATGCTGTAGGCATTTCCTCCACATTCGTCCGCAAGGGCCAGTCTGCCCTACAATTTTTAAGATGAATTCGGCCTAGGAGTCTTGAGTGATGGTCTTACCAGATCTGTACTTTTCAGCAACTCCTTTTAGCATGCTTAAAGATATCTGGATAGTTATAAGCTAAACGTATTTTGATGTCTCTGAACTAAAGAAATACGATTTTCTTTTGTAAGAAGACTTATGAACAATGGAATGGTGATTAATGCAGGATAATTGCGCTCCAAGTTAAAATCTCCTCAGGAAAGCCTCGAAGGAAAAGAAATTGAGGACAGTTTCTCCTAGATATTTCCAGCTTCTCTGCAGCTTCCATTCTCTTTCAGAGCACAGCTCCATTTCGCTCATGCAGATTAAAAGTCTGCCATACAAGTTCAATTCTCCACCAAGAGGAAGAAGTCATCGGCAGCCATCTGAATCTAATAGAGGAAAAGCATTTGCTCCGCAACTGCCAACCTTTCCTTTTTTATCCCGTTCCAGGCCATAAAGGGAAACATGGCTCCCTTTTTTATTATCGTTCCTTAAACGTGAACATCTTCCGACAGGGAGAACAGCCTTCAAACAGGAGGAAGCAAAAGGAGGGTGGGGGTTCCGAATTACAACTGTGCTGTAGCACTCGTAAATTGTGATCGCAAATTGGCCATTGTTCGGTTGCCAACTTAGAAGAGCCTATCTGCAGACTCAGAAACGAAAATTTAGAATACAGCTCTCACAGCTGCTCTTCGTTTATTAAAGAAATTGGATGATTTACTGTAAACTCTCCTCTTTATTTCTACAGCAGCGTGGCACAGCACTGTTGTAACCTTTCTTCTAGTTTCGTGTATCGAAAAGTCAATAAATACAAAAGGGAGCAGAGCAAAGTATGTTAGAAATGCTGGAATAAATATCTCCCTCTCTACACATGTTACATAGTTTGACGTAAAATTCAATACTATCTCTTTGGCTTTTCTTAATATACCTCGTAAAACCCCATGCATTAAGGATCATTTTAAAGAAAGCTTGTTATTGAGACATTTCTTCACAATTTGAAATGATAAACTAGCCTAAACTGACCTATGAAGGCAAAATGTCACATTTTATCATGGATATGCAACCTGAAGAATAATTCGCTTTGGTGCGGTGTGCGTTTTGCCTGAAGTGGTGCTGTTGTTCTCTATGATTCCAAAATTATGGTGAAAATACGGATTAAAGAAACAAAAGCTATTCAGGATAAGAGTAATCCGCAAATAAATGTTTTGGATATACCTATCTGTTATTCGTCCATCAATGACGCTACGCACAATGCAAGAAAACAATCACTAACTACGCTTGTCTCTGTTGCATGATCTCAGCTGTAGGAACTTGTTGTCCACTACTGTATATTTGTTTACATAGGCACACTCCCTCCCCTTTCCTTCTAGCGCTAAATATGGTACTGCAGTGCAAATCATTGCTAATTTTGGAATTATAACCAAGGCTCGGAAGGTTAATGTGGTAAAGGGTGCACAAAGCTTGGAATTGTTCAAGGTTCAGGAAAATTCAGTTGCGATTCTTTACTGCCTGATCACTGCAATAGTGGTGTCCAAAAGTGGCCACTGGGATTGATGAAGATTAGTAACCTGCTGGACAATGTAGCCTAGGAAATTAAGAAAAATGTAGTTCCTTGAAACATGCCTTAGAGCTATGTAGGTATATAAAATTCCGCATCCTACATGTGCTACCTATTCGTCTTTCTCTTCCAAAAATACTTATGCAAATATATTTAGCTGAAGAAATATGATCGTCCCGAACTTATGAAGGATTTTAAATTAAAGTAATCCTACATGACAACGTTTCACATTTGCTTCAGATTTCAGATTCTGACACGTTTTTGGGGGAGAATTATGCCACTTTCTGACAAACAAGAGTTACTTGCAGGCAGTTAACTGCACAGTGAGTTATTTCCCTCTTGCAAGTCAAACTTCTGGGACTTCATTATGACAATCTAACTTTCAGAAAAACGTGGTTTGGTTTTTTGAAATCTTCATGTGGAATCTAGCTGACTTGTACAAACATAAGAAGTCCTTTACGGTAGTTCTTATCTACTTTTTGTCTTATTTAACCTCGCTTCAACATTTATTTATCCAATGAAGTAAATGAAAAAACAAATTCAATTAGCTGGTAGATGGGATTTGAATCCACAATCTACGGAGTGTGAGACTATCACCTAAATAATCTACATCGGTACTTTTTCTTATATTGTTTAAAATTAGTAATCATTTACAACATATTGTCTCAGGTTTATCTTAGGGCAATGCTGTTCTGAAAATTACCTTTCTCCCATTATATGTTATGAGAGGGCGTTAATACCAATAAAAATTATTTCAAAAGGTTTCCAATCGAGTATAAAAATGCAAAGAGAATTATATTTGTTTAACTTGGTCCAATTAGAATAAATATAGAAAAAACACGATTGCTGATTTACTATAGTTCAATTAAAGCAGAGGAAACAAGGAGAATTTAAGAATTTATTGCTAAGGAAATGAATTCATTACTTCAGAAACAGAATGACCTCAATGCAGTTTTCGGTATACAAATGTAAAACATTATTAATGTCTTTATCTCTTTGCAGCACTAGTTAATACATCTGAAAATAAAACAATTTTCATTCAGATCTGTCGCTTCAAAACAAAAAACCATTAAGCTTATAACCCCTCTTTACGTATGTAGTTTGCTTATAAGGATAAAAGAACAATATTTGGAAAGAGAACCGAAACCAATCTGCACTGAGAAGTAGGGCCAAATGCTATCTATGCAATTTCATGACCCGATTCCCAATTTCCATTTGCCATTCCCTACCCACTAACACTCCAGCAGTTAGGAGCCAGCGAGACCTCTCTTAGTGTGAAAACTCACCGAGAGATGGCAGTCACACATCGCAGCTGACCCGCGTCGCTTACAGACAAGCGACAGATCATTTTCTATTTGTATAAAACGGAGCTTTACACTTATACTCACTTAAAATACAGGATAAAATTTGCGATTTGGACAAATTTAAGAAAAAGAGCAAACCACAATAAATTCAACATAAAAGTAATTAGAATAAGAATCCTAGGTAAAATACAGTTAATGTTGGCAATGTAAAACAAGACCTTCTACCAGCGGCAGCAATTTATTACAGAATAGACAATTAAGGTTAATTGCTAAGGAATGTAATTTGTGGTATAAGCATTACATTCCAAGTACAACTGAATGTTTATACCAATCAATGTTAACCCTTGAAATAAATAATATTTGATATGCCGCTCATTTGGAAACAGATTTACCTGCAGTAAGGCGTGTTAAAACTAACACCTGATAGCTCTTAGCGTCATGTATTAGTTCATATACCAGATAAATGCACCGCTGAAATTTGGTGTGAAGCTGAAGATACACACTCGAGCTATGTGCCCAAAACTGTGTATTCAACACAACATTTTAAAAATTAATTTTCGCTTTTGCCACAGTTTTATGCCAAAGGTTAAAAAATCTGGAGTTAAAACTATTTTTATTTTAAATTTTCAGGGTTTGGCATTTAATTTTACGAATTTAAAACGCAAATTTTCCTTTTGCTATGGTGGTTGTTTACATTTTTATGTTACAATACTAACAATCCGGATTTAAAATTATCTTTATTTTCAATGCACAATTTTTGGCACATTTATTCAGCAATTATGCTTGTTCAAAATGTCCACATGATGGAGATTTCATCCAGTTCATCTGAAAATATTCATGCACATTGCCAAAATTCAAGCAATTGTAGGAGGAAAGTGCTTTGACATAGTTGTTTTAAGTCTCAGGGTAGTATAAAGGTCTAGCTTTTTACAATGAGGTAATTTATTATTTTATTTAGTACTAAAATATTGTGAAAAGATAATTCTACAGTTTCTGGAATAGATTAAATAGATACTGTGGATAGTCACAAGAAAGATTTTTGAGATTTACATTGTGATACCATGTGCTAGCAGTTCTAATTTACATTTTAGTAACAAGTAGCATACTTAATTGAATATTAAGATTTTTTTAGTGGGCATATACTTCTGGATTATTTGGAATTTAAAACGGTCTTTCATCGCTTTAACCATTTTGTGCATACGCTTCTTGAAAACATTTTATGTTTCTAGGGCTTAAAGTAAAAAAACAATTTAATGCTGTTTCTAATTTTATAACTTATTTTGGGTGTACAGTTTAATATTAAAACATAAATATCAACATTTGAATTTATTGCCTTGTCATTTATATTTGCGGTTTTTTACTTATTTAGGACAAATAGTCATTTCAATTATTTTTACACAAAAGTCTTTTCCAATTAAAAGAGATCAAAATTAAAAACAAAAACATAACTACATACTTAAGTTTTAGGTTACTTTCCGAAAAGACCAAATACGTTAATGTTTGCTATACCACGAATAATGCACATTTACAGCTAGCGGAGTACACTTTTATACAGTTAAAATACAACGCAGATAAACCAAAAGCTTTCTGCTTTTTACTCTTACGAGAGCTAATTTATAACTATTTTCAGAACAAAATATACCAGAGTTACTAAATTTCTGAAGATAACGGTATTTCGAATTACCCCCTCCCCCAAAAAAACCTGAAGTAGCGCTGAGATACTTTAAAAATAGCAAGCCTTTACTGAAAATGATTTCGTAATACTATAATTACAAATAACATTTTTTCGGGGTTACAAAAGCACCTTTTTGAAAGATAAAAATGTGTTGCACTCATGCCTTTCTCTACCCTTGTACTAACCATTCTTACAAACTCTTATTCCTATATCTTCTTCGTGTTGGTTGAGATAAACATTTTCAGAAGTTATCTTATTGCTAATATCCCTGTAGGTGCAAGGGGAATATGGGAAGACATTAGGCTTCGAGCGCTAGTCAAATCTTTTAAAGCTTTGAGATTCCATTCTCTTTGCACGGCTAAGGTATAAAAATGAATAACGATCTTCCATTTGACGAAAGTTTAGGTATTTCAAAACTCACAAAAATAACGCAATATATCCGAAATGGTTCACTCTATAAAAATTTATTTGGACATAAATTGTGTGTTTTAGCAAGATCTACGCTTTTATAGTAAGATTTGGTCTATCTCTTACGGTTTACCAGTTACACAAAAGTCATTCAGAGTAAACAGGACTACATGGGATATAGCCGTAAAATTCAAAATATAGATTTCATTTGCCTTAAAGACATCTCAAGCGTACGGCACTTTACTCAAAATCGTTAGACATACTCGAGAATGTAAAAATTTTTGAAAAAATTTCTTCGTGTCCCATCCTTGATATTAAAACTCACATATAAACTTTGGTTCTTAACCGAGTTTTTGTTTTTGAGTTATACTGTCTACATACTGACAAACAGACACACGCGCGAGCGTGGACCATTTTCTATCTGAAAATGCTTTTTTTTTTTTTTTTTTTTTTTTTTTTTTTTTTTTTTTTTTTTTTTTTTTTTTAAATTCTGGTGGTCTCAAAACATATATTTTCGGTAAAATCTTGACATCGAATTTTTGGGTGGAATACAATACTTCCTCTACTTTAACTACCGGAAGAAAGAAACTTACACTGCCTATGTTTGATATACAGGTACGGTATACATATAAATACAATGAGAAAGCATTTCCGGAAGATACCATATACAATTAAATAACTTACTAGAGCAGTTAGAAACTGTGTAACCATAAGAGATGGATAGAGCCAGAAAAAAAAAATAGTGTAAAACTCCAAAATACGCAATTTGTGTTAAATAGCTTTGTGGTCTGATTTCTGATTTACCAGATATGTCCTGTGGTTCGTTTGAAAGATCTAATATTCTTAAGCAGTGAATTTCTGTAATTGTATTGCAATTCTTTTGTTCCTCGTGAGCTGATGCAAAAGCATGCAATAAAACCAGCATTTAGCAACCTACTTTTTAATCAACTGCAGAAAAATAGGCGTTTAATGATATATTTACACAGTAGTCAAAACAAATAGTGGCTAGAAGGTAAAGTTATGATATATTTTTATAGTGCTATGAATGCTGGGTGTCAAAGGCTAACGTGCAGATTGATATGACCATCATATTGTGCCGGGTACGGTGTCAGTTTACAAAACAAGGGAATCCCCAACACAATTGAACTAATTATAAACAAGGATTTTAATGTGATTTTAGAAATCCTCGGCTCCACAAACAAGCCTCTCCCTTCGTCAGAACTAATTCGCGTGATTACTATTAAATAACGGCTACATGCTCGTTTGTGAAATGTAATTTTGTTTTAGAAATCGTGTTAGCCTGCGAAGGGGATTGCGTCAATTTGCGAAGTGAACAGGTATGTATCACGATGGGCATTGGGGTATTTAACAGATAATTCGCTGCCTGCTCTTACATAAATATGATTATGTTACGATATGTGCGAGAGACATGCCATATACTACAACAACAACAGTTTCAAATGCTTTCGTCACGACACTGTACAACGTCTGCTATTCAGTCTTCTTGGGTTTATTTCACCGTACTCCTTTCTTTTATGCTGATCTATGCACAGAAAATGCTGCATTAAAAATCCATCTAAAGGTTTACATAAAATCATGTTTTAAAGTCACCTGAACAAAAAATTTTAGAAAATGATTTCATACTGTGTGTTTGTGTTTGAACAGCATTACTAAGAACAGAGAAATAAGAGATATCCGAAATTTCATATTTAAATCGACTCTCACGAAGATATTTTTACTTCCTCTACTACGTATAAATTACATACAAGTATTGTATTCGACCCAAAAATTCGATGTCGATGTAACCATTTTTAGAAAAAGGGCCGTGTGTGTGTGTGTGTGTGTGTGTGTGTGTGTGTGTGTGTGTGTGTGTGTGTGTGTGTGTGTGCGTGTGTGTGTATGTGTGTGTGAGTAAGTGTGTGTGTGACTGTACACAGTATAACTGAAAACAAAAGCCGTTTAAAAAGTTCGTATTTAAGTTTAATATCTTTCAAGGATGCGACACGATTTTCAAGAATATTCCTTCACCCTACACTATCATTTTCATCAAAAATGTTTGGGAAATTTTTATTTTCTCAAAAATGGGTCTACTAATTTTGATTAAAATGCCATATGTTTAAGATATTCTTATGGCAAATGAAATGTATACTTTGAATTTTCTGACTATAGCTCATATAGCCCTGTTTACTCTTTTTGACTTTTGCGTAACTGGTAAACCGTACGAGATAGACCTAATGTTATACAAAAGTGTAGATTTCGTTAAAAAAACACAACTTATTACATATGCTTTTTGTGAAGTGAATTATTTCGAGATATTCCTTGTTATTTGTCAGAGTTTTGCAATACTTAGAGGTGTTCTCAAATGGGAGGTCGTTATTCGTTCTTTTATGTCTTGGCCATGCAAAGAGGACGGAATTTCAAAGTCATCATAAAGCGACCACTCTTAAAATATCGCTTAAAGCCTACTATATTCCCCTTACACCTCCAAGAAAATTAGCAATAAAATAATTTCTACAAATGTTTATTTCAATTAACATAAATCAGTTAGAGGAATAAGTGTTCGTGAGAATAATTTGTGCAAGAATAGAGAATGTCATGTGAGTGATACACATCAGATGTTTTTCAAGAATTACTCCTTTCATGCAAATCCTTTCTTTTTATCCTAAAAATCCCAACAGTGATTTCGATTAAGATATAATCCGATTAAGGAATTGTTAGGAATTTTTGCAAATACTCTGTGATAAACCTCATCCCTCCCTATTTTCATGACAAGGGCCAGACATTTTGGTGCCTGCCCCTTCTAGTTTAGTGCACAGTGTAACCCACAAAATGCCGGGCATCGAAAACGTACACAAAGCTGTGTTTTATGCGTGCTCATCAAATTATGCACAGTGCCGTACAAAGTAGACCTTGTATCTGCAGACGAACAGCTAATTTGAAATTATATGCTAAGTTATAGGGAGCCTGAAGTTGCTCATTGAGATGGGTAAAAGGGAGAATAAATAAAAAATTGAATTATATGTGACAGAGTGAATTATTTACCTATACCATTCATAAATTTATACACAAACATTACTATTTTCCTAGCCCGTTGCAGTGTATGACTATGTATATATATTTTCAGTCTCTCAAAAACGAAACCTTGTAGGTGATATTTTCTACATCTGTAGAGAAATGGTTTAAATCTAGCTCCTCCACAACTGTGTACATCAATTTATAACTAAAGTCATGAACTTGAGACGTACTCAAATATGCATTTCAATTGCACAATTAATCCAGAGCTAGGTTCCCTATTCGCAACAACCGTACATAGAATTTCTGTTCATGGTTTAAAGAGACAAATCTGGTGTGGGACCCCTTATATATTCCGATACATACCTTATATACTCAGCCATCATAGATCGCAGTCATTGAGAAATAAATTCCCCCCCCCCCTTCCCCCTTGCATAGTAGCCAATTCTTATGGAGAATAAGAAGGAAGAAAAAGACAAGGTTCGGACGCTTTCAAGCATTTTCTGTTAGATGCACTTACATTTGAGGAAATGTAATACTGGAATATCAAAAATAGCTAACGCTACGAAGAAAATTATTTAGGCAGAGATTAAAATTTTAATGGGCTCCAAATGTCTTCTGTAGATAACTTTTAATTCAGTTGTGTTTCCTAATTACACAAAATTATTACTGTTAAGTAAGAATGTAAGGGACTTCACAAGCTCTTTACGGGAAGTTCAAGATGACAGACACACACCCACCTACATATGCTCTCTCTCTCTCTCTCTCTCTCTCTCTCTCTCTCTCTCTCTCTCTCTGTCTCTGCCTGTCTGTCTCTCTCTCTGGAATACAATTTTCATTTTATTTTAGTTTCAGAGTAGCGCAAAATATGTATTTCCGGAGAACTATCGGTATCACATTTGTTGATAGAATAGACGACAATATTACCTTTGGCTACTGTAGCTAAGCGGTCGTCTGCTTAGCACAGTGATAGCACTGCTTCTTACCAAGATGGAGACCCGGGTTCAATTCTCGGTAGCAGCGTGAGAGCTGGTCCAGGGTGCACTCAGCCTCGTTAGGTCCCTGAAGAGCCAATTGAGGAACTACTTGATTAAGAAGTAGCGGTCCCTGGTCGTGAAGACCTCATAACCCCCGAGAGGGCCCAGGGCACTGACCACATCCCACCCTCCGTAGGGCACCCCACACACGAAACTTGTAGTGGGAAGAGGTGGGGGACCTAGCGGCCAGGCGTTAGGGCCTCGGCCCGATAAGGGCTATTGCGCAGCGTTTATTACAATAGCTAAGCAACAGAAAAAGGGATAAAGAGGGTAAAGATTCCTTAACTGATTATTTTATGTTTAAATGATTTTGAAATGACTTAATACCGATGCACGACACTGCAATTATAATTATCGGGAACAAATACAAGCCATAGTGTCTGCTGACACAAAAGCGCTATTCTAAGGGACATTTCTTGTTCATGGTTATGAGAGAAAAACCTGCGCATGCGCAATTCATACAAAGAGGAAAACGTGGGACATTGCTATTGCCTCGTGTGTTATTTGAAATTAATACCACACCAGTGCAACGGTTTCTTCTTAGGTCAAACTAACACCATCTATGGGTGAGATTATGGGATTATAAGTTATCTAGTACTATCATGCAGTTCTGTTTACGGAGATCAACATCAATGCTTTAAACCGTTTTTTACCTCCATCGCATCGCATTTCATAGTTATTGCTCATTACAACACCTCTAATGCAAGGGAGCTCCAAAATATGGCCAAATCCACAATCGATTAATAATTGATTGTCTCTATCGAAACGCACAAAGCGCTTGTTCGCTCGGCCATTAAACGAATCAGCGAGGCGCACAGGGGATTCCCAGTCATAACGCTGAGCAAAGCCGTTAATTTGATCAGACATTTGCTTGCCTTTCTGGCCTTGGTTACACTTGTGTGGATTTCTCTTGTTGCGGTCCCGCCATCAGCCACGCTCTGGTGGCTCCCTCGTCTGACCGTGACGGGAACCGCTAAGTGTGCTACAGCCTCTGGTTCACGACCCTTTATTGTCTAGCTTAATTTCTTGCATATTGACACCGTCCCTTTCCTGCACCGGACAAAAGCTTAAAACAGGTATATCAAGGTATCATCCTGGTAGCTGTAGCACGGTTGTTGACACGGTAGCGTGCTACCAAATACTGTCTCTTCACTAGCTCAAGGTCTTAGTGGAATGCAGGGGAGAGGAAAGGCATTCCACGTAGCGTAAGCCGAGTTCTGTAAACTTCCGCGCAAACGTTGTTCTGTTGGTTACATTGCCAACTTACCTCCAATGTTATTCGCGCTATGTTTGCCCGCTGCTAATTTCTCTTAATTTCAGTTGTGAAATCGTACTTGTCACTAGTTTTATGTCGGAAGTAATGGTAAAAGTATTGTAAAGGTAGATAATCCTCCACCGAGGAGTGCTGTGAAATTTACACGATATTGTGGTTGCAGAACAAAGGGGTTCAGAGTGACAGTTCTATGCGTAAAAGAAATCTTTATAGGATGATTGAAACAAACAAACCTAGAGGTTTTTAAAACGCACGCATTTTAAATTTTATTCGGAGACACTGTCGTTTTCTTGCCCCTATACATGTATGCTCTTATCCCATACAATTAGCTGGGGTCAAGGTAAAGATATGTAACAGGATTGCACGATGTGAGCTCGAGGATGTATCACTTGAGACCAAAACAAGCTGGCAGGGTTTTTGGAAAAAAAAAAAAAAAAAAAAAAAAAAAGTAGAAAATGACCAGTGGGAGAAAGCAGTAGTTGAAAAGATCGTTTACGTTTTATAAGCTAAATATACTACATTAACTGAAAATAATGCTTAAGTTCCTCTATTTTGAGAGAGGTTGGCACTACTATCGCAAGTGCAACTAGAATCACTATTCCTACTTCAGATATTGCTGTGTATCTGAGATTGCTGACGTACTGGCTCGCAGCATTCCTGCCAGGACCATGAGCTGGTGAACAAATCGTACTCAGTCTCTCCCCTGAGTTGATGACTACTATGCAGATGTACAGTGAATGATATGACTGCAAGGATTCGAGACCTCAGTTGGTTAGACGCTGGTGTACTGATACCAAGGTCGCGGGTTCAAACCAGGCCCAGACCGATGGCTTTTAAGTGTGCTTAAAAACGACAGCTCCATGTCAGTAGATTTACTGGCATGTAAAAGAACTCCTGTGGGACGAAATTCCGGCACACCGGTGACGCTGATATGACCATGGTAATTGACAGCGTCGTTAAACAACAAAATAATTAATCCGAGACGTCATGTGTTCCCATCGAGTGAAGCATTCGGAAGTAGAGGCGGTGTCGTGCGTACTTCATTTCGACGTGAAGAACATGAAGTGGCAACATTGTGAATTAAGTGAAGTCTCAGCTAAAGTGACCTAAGTGACAGTGAAAGTTAGTGAAATGATACTTTGAAAGCTGGACGAAGTCACACTATCATTAAGATGGTTTCTTATAACTCCTTGGATACCTAAGACATTGGAAATAATGCGCTTGACCCCAAAATTGGATTCTATATATCATAAGAAATGCCTGTTCTTGTGCATGCGCATTGTATAAATAAAGTAACTCAAAAACTATAAATGGGCAAAATGCAAAATTTCAGAAAGAATTTCGAAATGAATTGCACTTTCTGTTTTCTTCTTCTTTTTTATTTTTAAGGGGAGCACTAAAATTGTAGTTCTGTGAAATCTCAATAAGGAATTTCTGAATGGAATGCAATATTTTAAACAACAGAGAGAGTAAGATAGAAAACTCACGATGCACACCTGCAATATCATATTAGTAATTAAAATAGGGAGGTTATGCAAGTATTTATTTGGCATACAATTTCTTAATAACGACTTCTCTTGGAAACAAAACCTTTCTCTTGTGGGTCACAATGGACGGGTAACTGAAATTTGAAACGCAAACGGAACCGTGACTGGATTCTATATTGGGATCGAACTTAGGTCTCACAAGTGTTTTGTGTGCTTGCTCAGACAGGTATAATGACCTATACCAGGGCATGCAAGTGGAACAGTCTTTTTTCTCACGTTACACCCTTAGCGCGTTCAGTTTAATAAAACGCGGCCAAGCAGAATCGAGGTTTACCCAAGGCACTCGACCCTGGTTTTTATACGCGCGTTGCAGTTGAGCCACTCGCTTCTCTATGAGCAACGGAAGCGGATTTTTCCAAAGATTTCTGAATTCTTGTGCGTGAATTCTCGTGGAAAGAAGCGGATGAGGTGAAGGAAAAGGCAAGAAAGGGAAAAGAAACAAGTCTCGCGAAAATCACAGTTGAAAAGTTTCCTGCACCAAAATTAATATAGGAAACCCGGCCCGAGTCTCGTAACACAATGAAAGGCACACCGAGAAATGTAAAACTCGTTATGTTATCTCTTAAACACTTCAAGAAGACTAAATTGTGA
Organism: Tenodera sinensis; assembly: GCA_030765045.1. Classification (NCBI taxonomy): domain Eukaryota; kingdom Metazoa; phylum Arthropoda; class Insecta; order Mantodea; family Mantidae; genus Tenodera; species Tenodera sinensis. The sequence continues at coordinate 311,209,362 of CM060964.1, forward strand.
AGTAGCATTTTCTTTACTCTTTTCTTCCCCCTCCCCCTCTAAGTCTTCCGTTTCTTCACAACTTCTGGCATCCCTCACCCCCCACTCGTTTTGTTTTTCACTCTCAGTTTCTCCTCCTTTGTGCTCTTTTCCGTGAGCTATTTAACTTAGAAACAACAAAACTCTTGCAAAATTTTGAAGATGGCGTATGGAAGCTAAGCAAGAAATCGGAAACATTTATACGCATCTCAAAGTGAAGTCAGTATCTTGGCTTTCAGAACAAGAAACTGAAGTGAGTGGATATCAAGCCGCTTTATGAAATAGCACCTATGTGCAATTGTCATTGGCAGACAACAAGGTAGTGGATTAATTCTTGACCCTACAATCCGATTTGAAAAAATTCAGACCCAGTTAAGGAGGTTGATAAGCAGAAAAGGCTACTCTTTTGGGCATTGCATTGGTGCTATAACTTGAAATACACTTTAATTTTATTTATGAGCAATGTCGGGTAATTTTCACGTTGTATAGACTCTGAACTCATTTGAGCATATTTCATCTATTTCATTCACTGTCGAATATACTTCCAACGTACTCTCAACAAAAGGCCAAAGTCTTCTTCACAAGCACATTGTTGTATACGTCCAATGTATTCGTATTCAAGTAGAAGGGCTTTCTAAATCCTTTTGAATATTTTAATAATTTATAAAAAGGAATTAGGGGTCGTGTTATAACCCATGTCCGTCAGAAAGAATTGGTGTTTCTGTGGTGAAAGAATTATCAAAATTGGTTTAATGATTTAAATTACCCTCTTCATAATGTAATATAATAATACATTCGTGGCCACTTTAAGGTCAATTTTAATTCAAGAGTTTCAAAAAGTGCGTTTCAACTTGGAGAATTAATGACACGGTTAAAGTCAAAGGCTCCCAAACTCGAGGGCAATGCGAGTTCCAAATGGTGACTAATGGATTATAATTTTAACATGTAAATAAATAACTTATTTAGGGGTAAATATGGTATAAGAACCAAATTAAAATTGGACAACAAAATAGTGTAACAAGTAACCCATTTTAAGTACGTAGGATTTGATATTACACATGAAGAAGACAAAGACATAGAAAACAAAATATCTAAATTCCAGGCAATATGTAGGACCATTAAAGGAACTTTAGGTCGGAAAGCAAGAAAAGATACAAAACTTAAACTATATAAGACAATGGCTGTTCCTTCATTGTTGCATGGAAACGAAAACTGGATAAGAAAATCACAGGAAGGAAGCAGAATACAAGTAGCAGAGATGTTATTTTTGAGCAATGTAAAAGCAGATAGAATACAAAATGAGCGAATAAGAGAAGGATTAAATATATACAAGTTAGAAAATAAAATTAAAACAAACAACAAGAAATGGACTGAACACTTAATGAGAATGAGTAATGAATGTATACCAAGAAGAACCATCAAATACAACCCAAGGGGAATAAAAGACGTTGGCCGACCCCATAAAAGATAGATCCCACAGATGACTTCGCCGGAATGAGCTATTTAGCTTATGCCATGTAGAAGAAGGAAAAGAGGAAGTACTATTCATACAATTTTTCTGACTTTCCTTCTTTAAAAATCTCCTAAAACTACATTAGAAGCATACAGTTCGAGTGATTTCGTAATAAACCCTATGGTATAGAAAAATGTGAGGAGGAAAGTATATTTATCTATTTTAAGCACTTCAAGCTTATAAATAAATGCCGCATGGTCAGCTTTAAAAAAAGTGGCAACAAAACAGAAACGAAGCTAGTGATTTCTGCTTTCCATTACGTAAGGGCGCATAAATAAATAATGAATGCTTGAGGTCGCACCCAGCACGCCTTTTCCATGTAAACCCTGGCTGAAACTTTTGCTACACCTATTTCACCGGGTGTTTTGAAGACAGGAAGTATATTAGTCACGGCAGTCTCTCGTTAAGTTGACGTCATTTCCACACGTCATTTCCTCTTATTCCTTCTCCAGAACACCGTTTTAATCTGTTGAGTCAATTTTCTCCAACTCAGGACAGAGAGGAAAAAGAAAAACACGTACAAACGATCGACATTACGTCGAAAGGTGTAATTCTCTGTAAATGAGTGCGATGAAGTGAAAAATCCTGCATAAAAGCGTTCCATCTCATTGGGCCTTCATTTGCTTATCGAAAGAGTTCCGTTTGCATGCGACGACAATGCTCTTATTTTTTATTATCCATTAAAGTGATTAGTTTAATATTTAGCATTTGTTTCCCTCTCTCAATCTCTCTCTAGGTCTCTAGTTGTTCAGAAAATACTCATATACTGTCATTAACTCAGGAGAATGTCTTGCCTTTGAACGTGCAATCGCGCTATGGAGTGGGGGGGAGCTTCTTGGTACGATGTAAATAGAGTAACACCAGCAGTTCAAGATTAGTGTACAAGGCAGCTGAACTGTAAAAGTGCCAGTGTTGTTACAATATTATATCCTGTGGTTTCTTGAGTTTCCAATAAACATAATTAACCAGTGATATTGCTGAACGTATGATCATAATTGCTTTGTTCGATGCGTTAATGTAATGTATTAGTCATGCTGTTTCGCGTAATATTTATTGTATATATTTGAAGCAGGGTGTCAAACGTCACAGCGACGAGAATAAACAATAGCGCAATACCTCAGGTTCACCTGTGTCAACCACAAGGTCATAGCTGAACTCCTGGGTCAAATGCAGTATAGTCTGCCAAAAATGTACAGTGTACAATGAAGGTGACCTCAGTGAAATCCTATGTTCTTGTTTGAACCTAACGAAGCTAACCCACTCTTTTGACAGAACAGAATGCATTGAGATTTATCTGTTTCCTTTTAGGATGTTTAAAAATTATTTAATGGAGTGAGAAATTTGGGAGGCAATGGTGTTCAAAACCTAACAGAAAGGTGGAACGAAGTTCGGAAACTACTTCATCCCGTTTCGGGAAACTGAAAAGCAAATATTTTGTTCCTTATTGCATTTTCTTAAACATCACCTTTTGAAAACTAAGGACTAACCCATAATTGGGATTCCAACTTAAAACACACATTTTCATACATTCTTAACCGGAGAAATAAAATGTTACAGCCCTTTTGTTACCACCCTTGGTCTTTTAAAAATCTGATGTATTGCACTTGCGTAACTTTCTCTGTGTTTGTACTAACTATTCTTAAAAGCAATTGTTCCTGTATATTCAACATTTACAGAAAGTATCTTGTAGGTGGAAGAGGAATATGGGAATACAGTAGGCTTTGAGCAATAGTCAAATTTTTTAAAGCTGCTTGCTCTGTGAAGGCTTTGAAATTCCGTCTTCTTTGCACGGCCAAGAGATAAAAAGGTGAAGAACGAGAAAAGTTTTAAGTACTGTAAAACTCACAGAAATAATCAGAAATATTTTCGAAATTATTCACTCCACAAAAAGAAAAAGGACAAAACAAAGGAAAACATTTGGACATAAACGAGATCTACATTTTTGTATAGTAGGATTTGGTCTATCTCTTACGGCTTACCGGTTATGTAAAAGTCATGAGTGGGCAGGACTACATGCACTATAGACAAAAAATTCAAAATGGACTCTGTCCATTTAAAACAAATGCTGAAATTTCAGCCCCCTTAAGGGACAGTATAGAAAAAGCCCTACTTTTGATTGACTGGTTTGTTGAAAGAATTCACTTCTGTAGTTGGAATCTTCTAGACCTGGGCGCTGGATAAATAACCCAATTAGCATAACATTGACATTATAATAGTTAAATTTCTTTGAATTTCAACCCCAAGAAATGATGGATTATGGGAAAATTCAACTGCTCACATATTACTGAAAATGATTATATTATACAGAAAAAGGACTAAAATGTATTTTTCTTTGCAGACCAGTGAGCCAAAACAAGGGTACAGATAAACTTTGTTAGCAAAGTGTGATTTGTTCAACAGCTCTGCTATGGTTACTGTTATTTTCATGTTTAATTAGAGCACCTTTGTAAATAAAAACACCAAGTTTTTGATGTGGTAGGTATGGAGACAAGATAAGAACATACTACACGACTTTTTCAGGAATATTTCAGTGCAGGCACAGTGCGAAGCAATGGGTAACCGCTTGTGCTTACATAAAGTGAACAAATGAAGGCAAGCTAATTTACGGGCAGCCTGGAATCTGGAAAAGACAGAAACGAAAACCACCAACATTTGGATAGAGTTACATATGTTTCGCGAATACCACAACACATAGGACCGTTACTAAGAGAGAAACTGAAAATCCAGCACTTGACACCACATTTAGAACCGTTATCAGGTGAGCCACTCCTGTTTTGTATGCAACAGGAAAGAGAGAGTTGCATAATTAATGAGTACCAGTTGGTACCGCTTGTCTCCGATCCGTCACAACAAGGAAAGGAGAAAAAGAAGAAAGAAAGAAAAGCCAACAAAATAAAAGGCACGCAAACACGCCGCGTTGTGGTTCAGTTGATCCTAAGATTTACGAGAGACGAGGGATGCTGCAGACGTTGTGCTGGGTCTCCGATAGATTATTCAGCATCTCTGGTACTCACATAGCAGCAGGCCGTGTGAATAAATAAAAAAATCTGTTACTTTGGGCAGGGTAGGATGCCATCAAATTGCTATTTTACGGTTTTACAAACAACGTAAAGATGGAAGAGCTCTACCATTACCTTATGTTGTGTTTACCTAACACACATACACTTCATTTTTTATAACGTTTAACTTTGCTCAGATTTTGTCAACATAGAACTTCGCGGTTGCAAGTATCTTCTGACATTACCACTCACGATTTATAGGTTATTCGAAACAGTTAAACTGACTGGGGCCGTGTTAGACAAAAAGAAACAGTTGTGGGCAGGGTTTGGGCCTAATTTGGAAAATGTTTGTGGGGCTATTAATAATAATAATAAGAATAAGAATAAGAATAATAATAATAATAATAATAATAATAATAATAATAATAATAATAATAATAATAATAATAATAATAATAATAATAATAATAATAATAATAATAATAATAATAATAATAATAATAATAATAATAATAATAATAATAATAATAATAATAATAATAATAATAATGGAAGGGGCAGAATGAGACTGAAACATTCAATGCCGGGATTCGACCCACGGATCTTCCGGTCTCCGTCTAGGTGCTCTATCCACTAAGCTACCATGGCCAACGTGCCGACACGACGTTAAACTCTCCAACATAATCACATTTTCCCGGTAAACCACACACCACCTTGTCCTGCACACCTCTATTGTGTGTAAGAATAATAATCGCAATAATGATGTCAATAACTGCAAAATAATTGTTTAATTATACAACTGGAACCGGGTCGAGTGCTACACTATAACCTCTTCTCGGGCTCGGGCTGGGCCCATGTAAACCTCTTCCAGTCGTATCATTCAAGAAAGGCCTAGTATTTTAGGACTTAGTTTGAGTGCGTGGTACATGAAAACATAGCGATATTAGAAAGTGTGGTTTACGTTGGCGATGGAATGTTGAAATCTGTATATTCTGTCTCTTATTTTGTTTTTGCTATTCGTTTATCTTGATTGGCAGCGCCTATGTTTAAAGCAAGTGGATTAAAGTTCTGTCCGAGCACATTTTCATTTCATTATATACCTTGCGGCTTGGCAAAAATAGTTGATTACTAGTTTTTCTAACGCTTTCATATTATTTTGAGTGGTTGTTTATGTGTCTGTTTATTGGGATGAAAGCGATTACATACCACAGTACAAAAGCAAACATCAACGGCCCTGTCTGGGAAAAAATGTGTTCCTTTATAAAATTAAACAAGAGTGCAATTACAAAAGAGAATATAAATAATAAAAACTAAGAAAGCAAAACCATGTTAGTTTAAAACACAGAAACATCACCACAGAGTATCGTGGAGAGGGGACTACCTCGTGAACAAATACTTTACATTTATTTTAACTTTATTTAAATTATTTCGGAATGGATATAAAATTGGATAAAACATAGGAAAGAAATTTTAACTTCTTTAAACCATAACTAGAGCGCTGAACCGCGTGCGGTCACATGCAATACAGGTTAGTTGGGCACGGAGAATGACGTAACTGGTACCGCGCAGCCGTCGTATATACACGCGCATCAGCAGACGCCTGTAACTGTGTACATGCGCGAGTAGCAACAGAGAACCATGTGCACTAAACATGCGGTTTGAAAATATGAAGGTAGGCTTAATAACAATAAAAGCATCATAATTTTAGATATGACCAAGTAACGTTTGGTCACACTGCAGTTTTCTATAAATATCATCATAGAGATTTTCAGCGATAGAGTAATTTTGCTCAGTAGTCCTTACAGCACTTAGTTTTCAAGTAGGATAGCTGTTGTAGCATGTAGGACGCCCCCCCCCCTTCAGCCGCTGAGATTAAAGTTTTCATTAGTTCCACCTCTTCACTTCTCACTTAGAATTGGGGTTCGCTCTTTAGTTAATTTTTGTGTGCCGGAGTTTAATTCAAGCCAATGGGACTCTAGTTCATCAAGGATCTACTTTGGACACCACTGCTGCTATTAAAAGGATGGTGACATAGACAGTGACAGACGTGCAATAAGACTTCGAATGAGTGGACATTTAATTTCTTGTGGGTAAAATATGACATGGATCCCAGTGTCATAGTATAAATCATCAAGCGGCATTATGGGAGACAACGTGAAGAGATATTGAGCATTCCGGATAACAGAAGTATTATTAGCATTTCGCGTTAGTTTTTATTCAGTTATATTACTCTATAGAAGGAGCATCCATTTTCATCGACCTGTCTCAAATAACATTCGAAAAATTGTGCTTATGGAATTGGAAGTTTTATTGATCGGAAAGAGTATATATAATAATTATCATGATTCAGACTCATCATGGCAGTTCCAACATTGACTTATGGACGTGAGAGTTTGATGCTGACCGTCTCACAACAGAAAAAGAAATTAAATTACTTTGTGGTTTAACGACGCTGTCAATTGCCAGGTTCACACCAGCGTTACCGGTGTGCCGGAATTTCGTCCCGTAGGAGTTCTTTTATATGCCAGTAAATCTACTGACATGGAGCTGTGGTTTTCAAGCACGCTTAAAAAACATCGGTCTAGGCTGGATTTGAACTCAGAATCTTGGGATCAGTAGGCCAGCGTCTAACCAAACGAGCCACCCAGAGGTTGTCGAGATCAGATCCTTAAGATACCGCCCTTAAACCAAAAACCAAATCTTTGATACAAAATCTGATGTGTTGCACTCACATGACTGTCTCTACTCTTGTACTAACTATTCATACAAAGTCCTATTCCTCTATCCTCCTCATTTTGAGACAAACATTTGCAGAAAGTATCTTACTGCCTATTTCCTTGTACCTGTCAGCGGAATATGGGAATACAGTAGGCTTTGAGCGACAGTCAAATCTTTTACCGCTGGCTGCTATGGAAGGCTGTGAAATGACGTTCTCTTTGCACGGCCAAGACATAAAAAAGTGAATAACGACCTTCCATTTGAGAAAAGTATAAGTATTGCAAAAATCACACAAGTAACAAGGTATATCTCCGAAATGGTTCACTGTACCAAAAAGAAAATATTTGGATATAAATTGTGTTTTTTAACGATATCTACAGCAAGATTTGGCCTATCTTTTACGGTTTACCAGTATTGCAAAAGTCATCAAGAGTAAACAGTACTATATGCACTATAGCCAGAAAATTCAAAATATACATTCCATTTGCCATAAAAATATCTCAAGCATACGGTATTTAATCAAAATAGTTAGAGCCATTTTTAGAAAATTAAAATTTTCAACACTTTTCCACGTAAAGGGTAGTTTAAGAGGGAGGAATCTTCCTCAGAATCTTCGTGTGGCATCCTTGGAAAATATTGAACCTAAATACCAACATTGGTTTTTAACCGACTTTTCGTTTATGAGTTATGTTGTTCTCGGATAGACAGCCAGACGGACACACGCACACGCACACACACACACACACACACACACACACACACACACACACACACACACACGGACCTTTTTGTAAAACTACTTTTTTGGGTTCAGGGTACCTCAAGACATATTTGTGGTGAAATCTCGACATCGAAATTTTGGGTAGTATACTACTTGCCCTTCTTAGAGAAGCAACTGAAGATATCACAAGAGAGTTGAGGATTCGGAGTCTAAATGAAATAATTGAACAAATATGTAATCAGAAGGAATCAAGGTTGAACGCCACAAATCAATTCATTCCATACCGAGAATTCCACCCGTGCTCACGAGCGCACGTGTCTGTGTGGTATATAAGTTTAGCAGCTTCTAAGAATACGACACGAAGATTTTCAAGAAAATCTTCCACCGCAAACTCTTAATTTTGAATGACTTTTGCATAACTAGTAAACCGTGAGACATATATAAAACGTTACTGCATGAAAATTGTAGACCTAGTTAAAGCATGCAATTTACGTGAAATGCATCTTTAGTATATTTAACCATTTCCAAGAAATTCCTTGTTAACGGTTTGAATTTTCCAATACTTACACTGTTCTTGAGCAAGTGTAGCATTTCTTTTGTTTCTCTTTTATTTTACTTTTTCTCCTGGTTATGCAAAGAAATGGAATTTTAAGGTCATCGCATAGCGACCATATCTTAAATGATTTGACTATAATTTAAGTCTCTTACATTCCCCTGTACCCCCTGTGCCTATAAGGAAATATGTTGTTGTTGTTGTTGTTTTCTAGTGCCTTGCATCTGGCAATGAAGCCATTAGCATTCGTGCTTTCCAATACTTTTGAACTGTAGTTTCTTCTGATCTTAATGCTTCACAGGTCTTCAAGTGGTCTTCGTTCATTTCTGCTGGATCGTTACACAGGACACATATTGGTGAGGCTAAGATACCTATTCTGTAGAGATGACTTGCCAAACAGTCATGATTTGTCAATAGTCGGAAGGCTGCAACAGCTGTTTTCCTTGGTCTCTGGGGGATTATATCTGGATTGGAAAGTAGTGTAATCCATTTTTTATCTTTGGCATTTGTTTCTATTTCTTGTAGATATGAATGACAAAAATTTTTTATGATCAAGCGTTTTATTGAGGAATATGAGAAATTGAATTTAGAATTTTGTTTTATTGTTGTGCCTTTCTTTGCAAGTGAGTCTGCAGCTTCGTTCCCCATGACTCCACAGTGTGCTGGAATCCATTGTAGCTGAACAGTCTTATTAACTTTTTGGAGTTGTGTTAACATTTTGTAGCATTCTCTAATTTTTGTTGACTTCTTTGTAGTATTTGAACATATTCCCTGAATTGCAGCTTTAGAATCTGAAAGAATGACTGCCTTGTTAAATTTATTTAAGGGAAGATTTAATAATTGTCGGAGAGCAATGTATATAGCCTCTATTTCTCCATCATAATTTGTTGTGTCTCTGCCAACAGAATGATAAAAGGAAAAATGTGAACACGTAACTCCAGCTCCAGTAAGGTTTTCCTTGGAGGATCCATCAGTATATATGTGCAGCCATTCTTCTGTGGGATACCTAGTATTGATTGTTTCCAGAGCTAGAAGTTTTTGTATTTCTTTTGGTGTGTCTGATTTACTTATTTCCTCTATTAATTCCAAATTGAAGGTAGGTTGCAATAATTCCAATGGATTTTCTCTTATAAGTAGATTTTCTCTGGTGTTAGGAATGTTCAATTTGGATTTAATCTGTGTTACCTTTTCTAGGAAAGTACTATGAGTTTTAAGGATTGAATGGGGGAGGTTCTCTTCTTTCCATTTAGAGTTTGGCAGTCGTAACATTTTCTCGTGTTGGAGCAATGCTTGTTCTTCTATTTTTGTTGTTATTGATGGGGTCCGTGTTAAGGCAAGCATGGCATCAATAGGTGTGGATTTAACTGCTCCAGTGATTAGGCGAAGAGCCTGATTTTGTATTTGTTCAAGTTTATTGATGTTAGCATTTGCTGCTGTTATTAAAGCTTCAGAACAGTACAAGAGGTTTGGTTTAATATACATTTTGTATGTTGTGTTAAGGACTCTCCTTGAGCAGCCCCATTTAGCACCAGCTAACCTTTTCAGGATTTGCAATTTCTTTTCAACCTTTTCTGAAATGTTTGTTATATGTTTTTTCCAACTTAGCTTTCTGTCGAAAGTGATGCCTAAGTATTTGGCATCATCAACTGCTTTGAGTGGTTTACCATTATAATTTATGCTAACATTAACTGGTTTGTATTTTAGTGTAAATAATTCATAATTTGTTTTTTCCACATTGATAGTCATGAGGTTTTTGGAGCTCCATTCATGTACTTTGTTTAGGGCTGTTTCTATTCTGTCTTTAATTAATTCAGGTTTTTTTGAAGAGCCTGAAGTCCAAATGACTACATCGTCAGCAAATAAAGCAATTTTGGTTTCTAAAGTTTTTATTATTGATGGAAGGTCATTTATATATATGTTAAAGAGTGTTGTGCTCAGAACAGCACCTTGTGGAAGTCCTCGATGTGTTTGTTTATATATAAGGAAATATGTAATAAAACCACTTGTACAAATGATGGTCTCGATTAGTGTAAAGAGAGAGAACATAAGGTTTTGCCAGAATAGTCTGTTGAAGAATGGGCAGATAAATGTGAATAGAACACTCACTACATCTTTATTATCTTTATTTTATTGATTATGTGTTAACTTGTTTGATTACGCTTACCTGTTTATCCTACTGAGCGTTATAAAGGCATTTGCTCTGCCGAAATCCCAACAGATGATTGATTATTCCATGCAGAAGAATTCAGAAACACTGAGCTACGTGTTGATAAACAGTTTAGTTACTATACAGTGGGGCATTTCATTTTATCATCTACCTAAACCTCGAAGGGGAAGAAAGTGCAAAATTACCAACCCAAGCCCTAATGGGGGAGGACCGTAAAGAGACTGACTGACTCACTGAATAACTGACTGACCCACTGACACTGTCCGACTGACTCACTGACTGACTCACTGAATAACTGACTGACTTACTGATTGACTGACCCACTGACTGACTGACTCACTGAATAACGGACTGACTGACCCACTGACTGACTGTCCGACTGACTCACTGAACCCGACCCACTAATTGGCTCACTAACTGACCCACTGACTGACTCACTGGCTCACCGACCCATTGATTGGCTCACTAACTGACCCATTGACTGACTCACTCACTGAATGACCGACCCATTGATTGACTCACTAACTGACCCATTGACTGACTCACTCACTGACTGACCGACCCACAGATTGGCTCAATAACTGACCCATTGACTGACTCACCCACTGACTCACTGACTGACTGACCCACTGATTGGCTCACTAAATAACCCACTGACTGACTCACTGACTGACTGATCCACTGATTGACTGACTCACTCACTGACTGACCGACCCACTGATTGGCTCACTAACTGACTCACTGACTGACTGACCCACTGATTGGCTCACTAAATAACCCACTGACTGACTCACTGATTGACTGACTGATCCACTGATTGACTGACTGATCCACTGATTGACTGACTCACTGACTGACTGACCGACCGACCCACTGATTGGCTCACTAAATGACCCACTGACTGACTCACTGATTGACTAACTCACTGACTGACTCACTGACCCACTGATTGGCTGACTCACTAACTGACCCATTGACTGACTCACTGATTGACTAACTCACTGACTGACTGACTGACTCACTGACTGACTGACCCACTGATTGACTGACTCACTGACTAACTGACCCATTGACTGACTCACTTAGTCCTGATCGACCCACTGATTGACCCACTGACTGACTGACCCACTGATTGACTGACTCACTGAGATAGTGAGTGAATGAGTGAGTGAGCAAATGAGTGGAGGGCCCCTTTGACGACGAGGTCATTTAGGCCCGAGGAGGACACGTAAATATATCCCCTAAGACCCTATCAGAGGGTCGATCGATTAGAACATTATGTAAAAAAGACGCGTATAAAAAGCCCCTATCATAACTTCATTCCTACAAATAAGATGTATTAAATACCACTCCAAATTACATGAAGCATCTCAGACATGGAGTAATAGCTCTGCTTATTTTTAAAGCACCTCAGGATAAATGGTGTAGATAATTGTCAGGTATATATTTAAATAAAGGTATTGTAAACTAAAGACTTATTTTAACTAATTTAAGGCAATTGAATTTACAGCAACACCTGATTTTAATATTATTTATGGGTGAACCAAACAGCTGCCGAAAAACTTTTGAATTGTTTATTCTGCCAATCCTTTTTATTACTTCAAATCGTTATAAATGCAGAACGAAATAATACTTATCGTATCTTATGTATTTTATCAAAATAATTACGCTAAAAGTTTTAACCCGATTATCATATTTATGGCAAAAAATGAACGCACCTAAAATTTCAAATTATACATACGTTATAGCTATTGTTTTTGTAATAATGTTGAAACAAGATTATGAAAGTTCAATCTTTTTGGTATTTTCCTTCCGTTTTCTTCATCGATTTCGTACTAATTCGTGTGAGCTAAGATATATTGTTAAACCAAATATTCCTTTAGAAATGTTATTTAGAAAAAAGTAATTTCTAATAGTGTTAACGTCCTTTAACTGGGTAGATCATATTGGACGATGAATGAAATGAAGCTCAAACTAGCCCGAAATCCACATAGATTAGAATTACCCGACATTGGCCTTTTACCGTAACTCACGGTAGCCGAGATTCGAACTCAGACTTGTTGAATGTCAGGCAGACGAGATGCTACCGCCACACCACGGAGGTGGGTAAAAACCCGTGTTATTTCATTCAATACTAACGTCATGTGCTATTCCATCGAGTGAAATTCAAATCAATGTAGATGTTTCCACTCATGAGAACTAAGACAAACAAGATTTATTCTACACCCGATCTAACGACCCGAGCAGAATGATATTGCAACTACCAAAGTGGTTAAAAGTACAGAGCGCTGAGAAACGTGGCAGCTGTTTAAAACAGCGACAAAAGGAAACTTTGGAGGAATTTTTACCTTCAGTGAGCTGCAAAGATACACATATTCTTACTCCAAAACTACGTTTCACATAGCAGATGCAAGAGATGAAGTCACTCACCTTACAAAGGCATATCCTTTGTCTTTAAAGACTCGAATTTCTTGTATATTCCCAAAGGGAGAGAAGGTCTTCTGCATTAATTCCTCAGTGAGGCCGTTAGTGAGGCCTCCGCAGTAAACTGTACAGTTTGTGGGACTCGACTGGTTGTAGACTTCATCGAACGTCAAGGGCTTCGCGTTAACTGCAAACACAAGAAACCAACATCATGATACATCCTAGAGCAAACTCAGCTTTTACTATAGTGTATGTGGAAAAAAGTTGTGCTACACTCCTTTCAAGGGCAATTACTTGCACCAGTCATTAAAGATACTAACATTTTCTTTTTGCACTGCGGTTATTATGATGGTAAATTAAAATCTAGCATTTATAAAATTGTTTTGAAACGCGCAATAAGTAGACGATGACTATTCTTTCGTTTGTTTCTCCAAGACAAATAACATTTCCATCTAATATTTCCTTCACTCTTCTTTTATCCTAGAAATTTGTGTAAAAATGGAGAAATTTCAAGGTTTTCCATAGTAATGTTCTTGGCAAAGTTGTTTTGGGATGCAATCTTTTGTTTGTATAATATAACAGTGGGGTAAGCTGTGATGGGACAACTTGATCTAGTAATATCAATAATAATACCATACTAATAATATTATCTTAATAATGATTATATAAGTAATAATAAAATAACAAAGAAACATACGGTCGTTAAACAATGAAACCAAAAGGTTCACAATGAAAAATGGAAATTGCCGAAAGGAGAGCGAAACTCTAGTCATTTTCGCCACAAAACTGGAAGGCAGAAAGTGCGCAGTGCACAAACATTCATTGTCAAACTTGCGTCAACAGGAGCTGCGCGTGTCGCTTTCCGACTCGCGAATGAACAGGCTATATGGTCGCTAGAGTAAGAAACTATGTACATGACATACAGAAATATAGGCTCGCAGGAGATATCAACTCAAAATTGTCATCTGACACCCACGAGATAAGAGTCATAGCCGAGGCCATTAGCGAACTAACAATAATCATCCAGCTGCAAAATTGCACATGCCCAACTTTCAAACTCATGGCTTGCATTATACGACATTACTCTGTTGTAACACCATTACTGAATTAAAAACTGTGAAAGATCCAATAAATAAATAAATAAATAAGTAAATAAATAAATGGTAGCGGAAAACTGTTCCTCAAACTGAATACTCTCTACAAAGGAGTGCATTTTAAATCATTTCAACTGAATGTAATATTATCCGAGCTTCATGCAAAAGCCAAGTAGAATTTTCTTACTCAACATCTACAGAAAATTTTCAGACTTGCCTGAGGAACACGCCAAGAATAAACTACTTTCCTACTGCTAAATAATCTCTAGCAGAAGGGCCTTGGAGGGATATCTACATAAATTAGAACTCTCCACAGTAACCCTCAACAAAATTATCATCATAAGTGTTATAAAATAGTAAGTTTTCAAAATCATAACCAATATTATTCATTTAAACTCCTTTTATGCTGCTTGGTGTATTTTATTTGATTGTTTTTTCTTAAAGCCACATAGTTTCATTATTTTTTCCAACCAATACGCAAGCCAGATTTTTTTTTGCAAAGGAGAATGATCTATCAAATTTTAGTTTTGTTTCCTTGTTTTCACAACTCTTGTATGCACCTTTTAACAACGATTTGAGATTTGCTTGTTAGCCTTGTCTAATCAGTTCTTCTATGTGTTGAGTGGTTTAAACAATCCGTTTGGAAAAGTTTCAGCAATTGTTTGGTACAGAAAATTAAATTGATCCATATAGGTGTGCCCTTTTCCAGATCAAATATGGTAAAATGGAAACCTACTGTTATGGCCGACACAACATTTAACAGCATATGGCAGAAGTGGCTGTTTAACAACGTCCAATCAGAGACTTGCCGTACCTTGCGGTGTTCTATAGTTCAATACACTATGAAATCACGCTGTAAAACCGCTGTAATATAATTTGCACCCACAAAATGTATTCGCTCAACCGGAAGGAGAACGGTAGAGGTCAGCATCAGTCACCATTAAATATTGTGTCTGCCATAATATGGAAATCCTCATTATTCGCTTAACTGAACTATGGCAGAACCATGTAAGCAAGTGTATCCACTTCTCCACGATGAACATGAACATCCGCTTCGTCAATTTGGACAAGCAGTGAATGAATTTTGAAACGTTGACATACATACTTGTGAATTCTCTGTACCTAACATACTTTATGCTAGTACATGCATTTATAGATGGCTAGCTGGCATACCGATGTTACACAACTGCTTTTTAATCCTGGAATGACAAGTTAGTTTACTTCATTTACCTCCCCAGCATTCTATATAAACTTATTGTACACTTGACTTAGAAGATGGCATTTTCTCTTTCGTCCTGTAGTTAATAACATACCAGGTGGCCCACTTCACCCGTCATCGCAGTAAGTAGTTATCCCTTCGTGCGTTAAAAGAGTTGGAGAACGTCACGGGGCAATTCCAGCCATAGAGAGACTAGAGGCGTGTTCTGCTTCTCAGCGAAGACGTGAGATGAAAGGCAGTTGAATTAACATGTTTAGTCCAGATAATAGAGAATAACAGTATAAACAACCGAAGAAGTCTCACTTTACTTACAGGATCTTTATTTTCCAGGGAATAAACTCACTCCTGTATATGGTGCTATTGTCTAACACTACGAATTACAGATTGTAAATTGCAAACAAGAGGGTACGTTATGTTTCATTGGAATTGTTTCATTCCTTATTAATGTTACGTTGTATTATATAATAATAATAATAATAATAATAATAATAATAATAATAATAATAATAATAATATATATTATTATTATTATTATTATTATTATTATTATTATTATTATTATTATTATTATTATTATTATTATTATTATTATTATTATTATTATTATTATTGTTATATTCCGGGCGATTTCGAGTGAAATGGGCCACCTGGTAGTGTTCCACATTTTTAAACACTGACATCAATACTGTACCAAATTGGTGACAAGATAGTGAATATGAAGATTCTCTGAATTCAGGTCATCACTTTAAACATTTTGGAGATGGCACAGTCTGTAATTTGGATGCTGATTATAAATATCGGAATAGTAATTTATATTAAGCTATACTGTGACAAACTTGTTTATAAATTAAAGGTACAAAAACGTTCTTCCATAAGGATTATTAAATAATTTGACATCCACATGTTTACTACGTCTGTAAAATTTGAATAAAGATTACCCAGATATTTTAAACTGAATGGTGCACATATATGCAATATGTCAATAAAATGTGAATTAAAGAAATTGGTACAGTATACACTTATACATAGCATGTACCGTATACGAGTACATATCGTAGACGAGATGCAGTTGTCTTTTTGTTTCGCTCTATCTTTTGTTTTCTATGTTGTTAAATCGTGATAATTTTTAATTAAATACCTGCATGGTTTTTTGTTATATATGATATTCAGTTTCTTTGGATCAGAATTCGTTAGCAATTTCAACCAAAACTCATAATTTTCTCAACAAATTTTTTATCTTATAACTCCAATAGTTTATGCTCTCGTATACCGGCTGCTTTAATTTTTAGGTATTATGATAATGAGATTAGTATGTGTCTTATAGCCGATATCCGTCAGGAACAACCAGTTTTGAAAGGCAAAGTAACTATCAAAATGGATTGAATTTTCGAGATTACCGCTTCCCTAAGTCACACACACACACACACACACACACACACACACACACACACACACACACACACACACACACACACACACACACACACACACACACACACACACAAAAGCAACACGAGGCTGTCTTTCTTATTACAATAATAATATTATATAGTGGACGTGAATACTGTAAAACTACTTGAAATGAAAATCATGTTGTCTACATTTTAAAGCAACAATGCTTATAAAATGAAGCTGTGGTGAAAACAAAGTTACGATATTCGGAAGCCAAATGGTCAGCTATATTCGCTTTTTCTTTCCTTTTGGTTATGTCCCTAGCGAGTTCATTCTTTTTCTGTGTTTAGCAAACTTTGTTGGCAATTTAAAATGTAGAATTCAGACAGGGATTCACCAGTGACCCACCAAAAAGCTCAAGATTGAAGATCCCCAAAGAAAGCCGTCTACCACCCGGGCTACGTGGCTTACCAACTAGGTTCCATTCACCTTCACACTTCGGACAACCGACCCCCACAAGTAGTCTTGCTATCTGGGTCCCAAAGAAGAAATAGAGGAAGAAGCCTCCATTAGCACAGTGCATTATCAATGGGCTCCGACCGCAGTTTGAATGCATACAACTTCAAATTAATGAACCCAACCAGAACTATTATGTCTACGGGAAATTAATTTCCCAGATAACGTCGTCTGAAACCTAGAACAATTCGAAGTATATCACCAAACCAGAATAAATGCCAGTCATGGTGGCGGAGGAGTAGGAAAAGTAATCCATATCACGTGGAATTCCCTTCAAATACCGAATGAGAAGCAATGGCAGTTTTAGCAAATTTAGCACCAGCTGCTTGTATTAGCAACATCCATCTTCCGAACGGCGGACACTTTAAAAAAAAAAGATTTAATCTAATGCGTAACTATCTAAACCCTTCATTTTGACGGATTAATTTAACAGTCACAGCAGCTTATGGGGTTGTGGTAACACCAGCTCCCGAGGAGAGCTATCGAAAAACTATCTGGGTTAACTTTAATGAATTCAACAGAGATAACTCGCTACTATGTCGCCCATAGAACTACCATCACCGTAGGTTTAACCCTTTGCGCACCTGACACGTATGACCTACTGAACTGGTTTGTTTATGAATCACCACATGGAAATGATCATCTTCCCATTATTATTCAAAGCAGTTAAAGAAAGTTATGTTGTATATCATGGAAACCGATTCTCTAAAGTCTTTGTTCCTTACCACGGTAGACGGAGACGGCAGACTTAGAAAATTCACTGCTTGCAATTCACGATTTATCATCATCCAATATTCTATCAAAGGAAATCAAGCAAAGTTAACAATTAAGGCAAACATTTAACTTAATGTTTGAGAGGTAGAACTGGAACTTAAAAATTGTATGCCACAACTGGGATTTGAACCACATACCCTCTGCTTACTAGGCGGGTGCTGTAACCATTAAGCTACTGTGATAACCTGCCAGAATGACACTGAATTCTACCAGTTCGTATTTTTCCCAGTAAACCACAAAGGCAGTCTCACATCAGAGACAATTACCCCAATGGTGACTTACTATTGCAAGTACTTTATGTCCCGGGATTAATAACCTTCAGATGGTAATTATTATTTATTTATACCAACAAACTTATTGTTGGTGTTTTTAAACACATAAGCCGTGTGTGGGGAATGCTTGAGAGGTAGAACTGGAACTTAAAAATTCAATGCCACAACTGGGATTTCAACCACATACCCTCCGCTTACTAGGTGGGTGCTGGTTACACTTTAGGCACATAATTAAGCAACTAATCGAACCACAACCCGCCGCAACACACACGGAACTGTTTCTAAAATCGCTCTTCTGGGATTCAGGGAACCTCAAAACGTGGATTGCCACTGAAATCTCGGAACAGAATTTTTGGGAAGAATGAAATGCCTTGTTTACTCTGTATGTGGCAAAATAAAACAGAAAGCAAGAAAATGCTGTCTGGTCAAAGACCAGAGTAGAGTTTCATGTTCTAAGTTAGGTACCTGTGCTAAAATACACAACACAAGAAAATATTTTAATTAGCTTTTAGGAGATACTATAGGGACATTCATTTCAAATTTATAATCTCAAATCAACAGCCCTTACAACCATAATACTGATTTTTAGAAATGATCCTTTCAAAATAAATGAAGTGTAGAAATATAACTTCATATGACAAACATATATAGCGTGTTGCATTATTAGAGTACTAATGTAGAAAGTGACTGGTAAGAGGAGGGACTCTTGCGATAGAAAGGAAACGAGTCTAAATTTTCAGACATTTGAGTTCCATTAACATGCAATATGGAACATTTCGAAAGCGGCTAATGCAACAAAAATAATTATTCAACACAAAGTGCATTTTAATGAGCTCTAATATATTCTATAGTAAATGTCTGTCCATTGTTTATGAGTTTCCAATTATATAGAATTTTGCACAATTTATCCATGAAGAGAACGTTATAGTAATTTCATTCAGTATATACACTTTATCTTGTAAACATCTTAAACATATGGTATTTTAATCAAAGTCGTTACTCCCCAGATAGGCGATGGAGATAACTAATATTGAAACCACTGTTACAAACATATGTATACTCTTAACGAGTCTCAGGATTTCACACATTGTAAATGTAAATTTAAATATTTCGTGCTAAGAGGTCCACTTTAAAATTCAACTGTAGGCAAACATCTTCGATCACTTGCTTATTTTCAAAACTGCACAAAGAGGGAGAGAAAGAGAGGGAGGAAAGTATGAACCTCCCTTACCTTCTCATGAATTCTAAAAGGATAAGAAGAAATTGTGTACTCCTGCAAGAAGTGTGTAATACAAGTCAGGCCAAATGGTTTTCGGTTATACACCAAACAGCCGCGCTTCAGCTGTATCAACTTAGATACAGCAAAGTTTCCTTTCTCTCTCTTTTTACCCTTCTGTTACTCCTTTTCTTAGCCTTTTCTTACTCCGTCTCCTCCTTCTTGCCACTGTTACTTCCTTTATAAGGGTAGAGGGGAAACTCAAAAAGTTTTCCGTGTAATTTACGTTTCATCATGAGAGTTCAAAGAGTAGAGGAGGGGTGGAAAATGCGGCAGGCATAGGAAGCGATTCGGATGTTGGAAGGCTATGAAATACATAAAAGAATGAAGGAGAACCGATAACCAACGGATTCTCTTATTATTTTTTTCTTGCATCCTGCACCTTTATTTTCTTAGGAAAAGTGGTCCGTTATGACGGTAGTTTTAAAGAAGAAAGGCGCTGGAAATATTAGCACAAGCATTTATCAGTGGAGCAATGAGTCGTATTTCTTTCGCACGATTGTTTGTCTCCATGTCTGTTGCTATTTTGCAACAATTGAAATTGCAATATTAGAAACCATAACAAGTAATCATAGAAATATTAAATTATAAAGTAATGAAAAATTCGAACCAAATAGCAAAGCATTTTTCAGAAATGTATATTTTTCGTGTAGTATCTCATATGGCTTTATAGTTATAGAACACTATACAACATTCGATCGTTAAAGAGAGCGAGCATTTCAAGTAAATTCAAACTATAATTTTATTGGTCATGTAAATATCTTAAATATACGGCAATTTAGTTGAATCGTTAGAGGCATTTTTGAGAAAGTAAAATATAAGGAAACAATTTCCATATAAAAGGTAATCTGAGAAGGAGATACTTCATATTTATGTTCGTATTGCATCCTTGGAATATGATGCTGAATTGAAACATGAAGTTCGATATTCACCCATCGTTTTGTTTTTGAGTTATGCTGTTCACAAGTACACACATACACATAAGGGGATATTTTCTAAAAAGGTACACTCTCTTTAGCACGGTGGTAGCGCTGCTGCTTACGAAGCGGGAGACTCGGGTTCGATTCCAGGTATCAGAGTGGGGATTTTCTCCCGCTGGGAGACGTGGTCCGGGGTGCACTCAACCTCGTTAGGTCCCTGAGGGGCCAATTGAGGAGCTACTTGATTGAGAATAGCGGCCTCTGGTTGCTAAGACCGCATAAACCGGCCGGGAGAGACCAGGCGCTAACCACGTCCCACCTTCAGTACTACACTCCACTCATGACGCCTGTGGTGGGCAGAGGTGGGGAAAGCAGCGGCTGGGCCGTAGCTCTTGGCCCGGAAAGGGCTGTTGGACCACGAGGGGTTAGATACTTTTTATATTCACCGGACCTAAACATATACCTATTTCCAGTGATGTCAACTTTTTGAGTGAAATACAATATTTCCTTCATGTACTGCGGTTAAGCTGTGGAGAAAGCAAGCATTAACAACATAACATTCGCAAACACTTTTTTCAAAAAAGGACTTATTAGCTGAAACAGCTATTAAACTACCAGCAAATCTTCTTATAGTTTCCGAGATATTTGAAACTCAATTCTCTTCTGTATTCGTCCTGATTATTTGTGCTGATTTAATGTCACTTTAACAACGAGAATATAACAAATATTTACTGAAAGCTCTGCGATAGGCTAAGACGCAAATAGCTCATGGGATAGCGGTAAATTAAGATGACCAACAACGAATAGCTTCTTAATGTAATGAATGTATACTAGTTGAATGAAATATTACTTAACCAGGCCTTTAGGGGCAGCGATTTGATTTTATTTCACGCAGAACTCGGCATCTTTCCGGCCGTGGAAATTTTCGTGTTAAGCTCCCACCAGAGAAATTTCCAAAGGTGTTGTATGAACTTGGAGTTATTGATATTAGCAGCTCTCTTAATAAAAGATTCCACGGTTTCATGCGGTGATACTTGTTTCGAATATAAAAAGGCTGCTTGGATACTGGACGTAAGCTCCTACAATTTAAATGTTGAATTTCTTTATCGAATTTCTGAGCACCAAAAACTATAATATGATACGTCGTAAAAGTGATACAATTGCAAATAATTTTTCGTGCTGTTTGACCTTATCATGATCTGGAGCACTTTACATTCAGGTATATAACGAGATAAAATAAAGTTTATAACAAAATATTATAATATATCTAGAATATTAAAAAAGCAATTATCTTATTAAAATACTATCCAACAAATACAAAACTCGCTATAGTCCGAAGTGTGAGCGAATGCGATTATCGACAAAAGACAAAATATAATGAAAAATAATATTAACATTGCGGTGCAAGGCACAACTATGCAGAAAGCAAGGATATATATTTATAAGAGGTAGAACTGGAACTTAAAAATTCAATGCCACAACTGGGATTTGAACCACAGACCTTCCGCTTGCCGGGCGGACGCTCTAACCACTGAGCTATTGTGACAAACTGCCAGAATGGCACTAAATTCTCAAGCCAGTTCGTATTTCTCCTGGTAAACCACAAAGGCAGTCTCACATCAGAAACAATTACCCCAATGGTGACTTACTATTGTAAGTACTTTATATCCCAGGATTAAATAACCTTCACATGGTAATTATTATTTATATTTGCTTCATTAAACCGGTACTACTTCAAACATCAAACTTCTGCTGAAGTCGTTGGGCAGTCGTTTGCATCTAACATATTTGACTCTTTACTCAGAAAGTTATGGCACCTCACATTTTATTTTCTATCACTACTTGTATTTTCGTATAACGTACCTGGTTTAGTTTTATTTGGCTTCCACCTTCGCTTGCGAGGTTCCATGATTATTCTAACGCACACAAATCTTTTCACTTAAATATATCATTTTCACAATAATGGAAATAGTTGACTGCGAGAACATTAGCAAATTAAACAACGTTTTAACTAGTAATTTTAAGTAGGCCATGGATTTACTCGCAATATGGCCAGCATTAGTTTTAAATTTCCTGACAGTTGTGTAGTTATTTAATGAATATAAGTGCATTGTCTCATCTGTGCTGTGGTTAAGGTATTCGAAGTTTTATTTCGAGTTTGCAAAAAGCCTCTTATTGCCTTTTTGTGGCACCAGTGTTATTGCTAGCTATGTATATAATCGGCACACACACAAACACAGACAGATACACACAGACACACACACACTCACACACACAAACACACATACAGACACACACGCACACACTCACACACAGACAGACACACGAAAGAAAACATTTTTTATTCCTTCTAAAGAGCAATTCTTGTAATACTTCGTGTATCTCGGAAACGCCTCTAGCGATTTGGATCAGATTTTGTATTTAGATAAGGTTTCGCCTTTTAAGTTTATCCCGGAGTACGAGCATAGGCTCAAAAGATTGCCTTTCGGTCAAGGTCATAAGTCCCACTCCGCAAATTGTCATTGAGTCACCTCTTATGACACCTAGTTGTAGAACATTGCACAAAATTCAGGCAGTGAGCAGAGGCTTACATGAGCATTTCAAGTAAATTCAAAAATAATTTTATTAGTCGTGCAAATATCTTAAATATACGACAGTTTGATAGAGATCGTTAGGGAAATTTTTTCCATACAAAAGTTAGTTTGAGATGGGGGTACTTTTCTTTTCTATATTCATCCACAATTTTTAAAATTGACCACTCCATGTGGTCATTACGGCCCTTTCAAATATTGCTCTTTCCTTAACGTAGACAGTATGTTCCTATATAAAAGCCTGTTTTTCTCAAAACTACATTTCTGCATATTCCAAAAGAATGTTGCGCCTGAGTTTTGCTTCAAATTCAATGAAAATTTCCAAAAGTATTCATAAATAGCAGCTAAACAAAACTATGATTCAATATTGATGTTATCATTAACATGAATTCCAAAAACATTTTTTGTATGAAAAATATCAACAATTTTTAAGATTAAATTTTCTTTGCTATTAAAAAAATATGTACAGCATAATCAGCAAACATAATTGAAATATCTCTTCATAAAATTGTTACCCATGTTTTAGACTACCAGTTCTGGTAATATAAACCAATTTTGAAAAGTCAATAGACACGAGTCACATTTTGAAAGTGTGCCAATTAAATTTATAAAATAATTTATATATCATAAACTAATTATCAAATTTTAATGAAATTTGGTATACATCCTATTGTCATATAAACACAAACACTAATAATTTCAGAAAAATCTATCAAGAAATGTGGAACTTTCAAATTTCACTCCCTGTGTGCCGTAAACGTCTCTTTCACTACGAGAATATAACGAATCTTTGCTAAAAGTTTTGTGTATGGTTGACGAGATAGATTACGGCGCCAACAGCACCCGTGATAGCGGTAAATTAAAACTGAAAATTAAACATCCGCATTTTAGACTTTCCTAAAGTTTGCTAATACTCATAGTGGGTCCTGAGACTAAGAAAAATATCAAATTTCAACTTTTTTATCTCAAACCGTTTCTGAAATACGGCTATGTAAAATTTTTAAAAATTAGCCAAAAAGCATGGACAGACTTTTAAATCGCTTTAATAGTCCTAAAGGAGCTACAGATCTGGAAAAGATGGAATTTTGCACCTTATTTATGCTCTTGCCATGGATATACATAGGTTCCAATTAAGAACTTTATTCAGAATACAAATTTCAATTTGTATTTAATTTGTTTTCCAAAAGTACTTAATTTTAACTTTTCAAAATATTTCCATAAATACTTAGTACTGTTTTAAATCACCTGGTAAAATATAAATATGCGATGACGATGGGTTTATGGTTAAAAAATGTACTCAACTCTAATTTTACACGGATAGCTCCGTTTTGACCAAACCAACTTTCAACAGATAGGAATTTAATTAAAATATCTATAAAGGTTACAAGGAAGGGAATATCAGTAAAATAAAAATATCATCTTCTTAAAACAAAACCAATCAGCATATTATATAATTAAATTAAGTTGATTTCTTACTTTAATTTTCTAGAACTTGAACTAAACTACAACTATGGTACAATATATTTTCTGGACACCGAGGTTATGGTATAAGGCAGTGAAAACCTATAATTAACATTTAAAACTATGTTACATAGTACCCCTAGTTCTAACCCCCAGGAAGAGCCTGCTGCGTCCTCCACCTCTGCCCACTACAGGCGTCACTGGTGGGGTGCAGTACTGGAGAGTGGGACGTGATCAACACCCCGAGCCCTCCTGCCCAGTTATGCAGCCTTCACGATCTGGAGCCAATACTTCTCCATCAAGTAGCTCCTCAAATGCCCCCCCCGGGACCTAACGAGGCTGAGTGCACCCCGTGCCAGACCTCCCAGCGGGAGAAAAATCCCATGCTGGTACCGGGGATCGAATCCGGTTCCTCCGCGCCAGAGGCAAGCGTGCTACCAACTGCGCTCCGGAAGCGGCCATGATACATAATGTAGTGTATAAATGTTGAATTTATTTATAGTATTTTTGAGCACCAAAAAGCATAATACGATACGTCGTAGAAGTGACACAATTGTAAATAATTGAGAAATGGAGGAATTAAATGGTCCCTACACATAACTTCCATTTTCCCTGCTCGCAACCCCTAATCTGTTTATAAATTGTTGTGAGTTTTCTGTAGGAGCTCCATATTCTATCATGATACATGTATTACTACCAAATTCTATTCTTACTCAACTATATTCAAATTCGTTTTCCTCACGAAACAATACATCTACGCCGGTGGACTTTATCGTGATTTTAGCAAATATACTACTTCTCCACAATTCAATCTACTTCTACAACAACCAGAACACAATGTGCGCTTATTGTGTATTTAATGAAATGTTTGGGGTTATCCTGTAGAATACAGGTCTTGGCTCATGTATTTGCACGACCTAGCTGCAGTTGCTGCTACACGAGGATGGCGTATAATTCGCCATTTTCGCAGAAACAACTATTTATTTTAAAAGTTACGCAGAAACTTTAAAAATGTGGTATCGCAAATTTTCTTACGCAGTGCTATTTTCAGAGTATTCGTGTTTGTTAGGTTCCCAACAGAAGCCGGGCCCTCTCCCTCCGTAGGAGAAACAATTGTAAGCACCATTATTGTGCTTCTTACACATTGTCGCCATCCCATGCATTACCGTTACATTCAACACTAAAATGAGCGAGTTCCACGTGGTCAATAATGGTTCGTTTTCAACTTTGCCCACTCTACACGTTTTCAGGCACTTTAGAATATGTAACAATTGGTTGGATTAAGTTTATACACAAACAGAATATGTAATTACATAAAATCATATTTAATCATATAAAAATTATATGAATTGTGCGATGAAGAACGAAGATAGAGAGGGCAACTAATCATGGCGGTCACGGTTGGAGGTTGCAAGGAGGGAAAACATTAAGTGACATACACGGAACATACAATTCCTTTGTTACCTAAAAATTATATACACAATGAACCATTCAATTCCTCTATTACCGTGTTCGACCTTATTAATCATGATTTCGAACATTTGGTACACAATAAAGGTTATAATTTAAAATACTATATCTAGATTAAAGGACCGAGTTTAGTTACTCTCTCACAAATTCACAATTCGCTGCAGGAATTTACTAGCGCGAAGCGTGAGTGGTTTAAAGTTATCGAGAAAGTACACAATATAAAGTGAATCTGCCGATGCTAGACACAACTATGCAGAAAGTAAGGACATATCCTTATGTTCTTCTACATCCTTGATACCGCTCATTAATCCGCTACTTTAAACATCATACCTTTGTCGAAGTTGTTCGGCAGTTCTTTGCACGTAACATGATATACTTAATTGACTCCTTACTTAAAACATCACCTCACATTTTATTTATCTATCACTACTTGTATCTTCGTATAACGTACCTTCAGAATTCATTCGCCCTCTCTTTCTCCGTGTCCTTCTGTACTTCCACATCACTCTTATTTCTCAATACAGATAAGATATACTTCTCTTGCAGACAAACGAAATGTCGCAACATGGGTCTTTTAAAGATGGCCGTTCTTGAACTCGCAGTATGGCCAACATTAGTTTTGCATTTGCTAAAAATTATGTGCATGTTATGGCAATGGCTCGTGGAACCTATCCTCTGTGGTTTGTAGTGCTGATACCCATTTGCCAAGGCTACTACTTCGCCAACTCGTAATTGTAAAATGAAACTCTGATCTTCCCTTCATGATTCATCGTTTATATTATTTCCCCTACTCTATATCAATTCGACGCAGACATCGATTGCTCCTGCCCGGAGTGCGATAGTGCGTCCATAAACCCACAACAACAACAATATGTAGATATTTAACGAATAAGAGTGCATCGTTTCATTTGTGCTAATTTAATTTGGAGTTACTGATGCTCCGTGTTTAGCAGTTCAACTGTATTCTGCGATAGGCTCTCTTAATAAGCGATTCCACGTTTTCATTGGGGTGATTCCGATTCCATGTGAAATCAACGCACTTGAGATAACAATTTTACCTCACCATTTCAGACTTTGCTAAAGTTTGGTATACTCATAGTGGGTGCTGAGACTAAGGAAAATACCAAATTTCAATTTCTTATCTCAAACCGATTCTGAAATGTCTATGTAAAATGTTCAAAAAGCAGCCAAAAAGCCTGAACAGACGTTTCGAAAATCGCTCTAGGAGCTGTCGTAAAGTAACCTATCTAATCTATCTATTTGTCTATCTGTCTGTCTGTCTATCTGTCTGTCTATCTATCTATCTAATCTAATCTAATATCTTTAAACGAGCAATTCTCGCGTAACTTGGAAACGGCTCTAACGATTTCCATCAAATTTTGTATTCAGATAGGGTTTTGCCTTTTAAGTTCATCTATATAGGTGTAATTCCCGAAAAAACGTGATTTTACATAAAAAATAACATTTTTTATTCCCGCTTCTACATAGCAATTCTTGTACTTATATATATTCCCGGTATTTCAGAAACGGCCCCAAAGATTCGGTTAAAATTTTGTATACATGCATATTACATTCACAGTGTTTTCTCTACTCACTTTTAGGTAAGACATTCACATCACTTTTCTCTACTTACTCTTCTATAAACAATTTTCCATAAAAAACGTGATTTTACACCAAAAAAAAAAAATTAACCCCACTTTTAAAATAGGTCATACCATGTTCTGTATGCTTGAAGTAGAAATGCTATTACATTCACAGTTTTCTCCACTCACTTTCAGGTAACACATTCACATCTCTTTCTCTGCTCACACTTCTACAAATCAGTCATTTATTTTCTGTATGTTTGAAATAGAGATACTGTATATTACATTACACTCAGTGTGGTTTCTCTACTTAAGTACTTTTAGGTAACACATTCACATCTCTTTCTCTACTCACTCTTGTATAAACAATTTTCCATAAAAAACGTGATTTTACACCAAAAATAATCTTTATCCCCACTTTTAAAGTAAGTCATACTATGTTCTGTATTTTTGAAACAATGCAGTGGAAACAAATACGAAAGCCGAATTGAAAAGTACTACGGAATGGAAAATATGGAATCAGAAATGGACAAAATAGAAACAAATATGGAAGTCAAATTGAAAATGTAAACTCCGGATCGGAAACGATGAATACAGGAATGTCCAATATGACGATAGATCTATCGGAGAATGCTAACGAGTGACTGGCCGGGGTTAAGGAAGCCATGGGAGAACTCGACGGAAAGATGAAGAACATTGGTCAACGTGTTAACGCTCTGGAGTCAATCGCAGCACCAAAGAAATGAACTCCATAATGGAACAAATGCTCGACGAAAGCCTCAAACTAGGTGGATATCCATGGGGGAGGCCCTCGTTCAGCAGTAGACGTTTTACAGCTGAAATGATGGTGTTTATGAAATATTTGTTTATTCCTATATCTCTTGTATCTCTTAACAGCTGCGACAAAATGTTTTATTTAGTTAACGTTTTGCCTTTCAGGTTTATCTAAGTTATTTTCTCCCAAAAGAATCACAAGATTTCAGAAAAACAGAGGCGAAAAACGCCGAGCGAACCTCGGTCGCCCAGGTACTTTATTCAAAATAGAGATTGAAAGTTTAGTTTAATTTTTTTTTCCAAAAAGTACATAATTTTAAATTTTCAAAATAATTTGTTACTGTTTTAAATCACCTGGAAAAATATAAATATGGGATGATGATGATGATGATGATGGTGGTGGTGGTGGTGGGGTCATGGTTTATAAACAATTATTTTTAACTCATGTTTTTCGCTAAGGTTTTGGCCAAACCTTCTTGTCACGAATAGTAATTCTATTAAAGTATCCAGAGAGGTAAAACAAGAATATCAGAAACATAATCATCTTTTTAACACAGACAATCAGCATATTCTATAGTTAACTTAAGTTGATTGCCTACTTTAATCTTATACAAATTGAACCAATAGCCCTTTCCTAACACAAACAGGTTTCTCTAAATTTGCTGAGTTTAGAGACCAAAACGTTGTGTATTAGATGGACAGACACACTGTTTGTGTGCACACGACTCGCCAAAATATAAAATTAATGCTAGAAAATACCATACTAAATACCATAACGTGGCACGTTTATTGCGTCCATGTTTGTTAGCTTGGCTACAGAGGCCGTAGCAGACGAAAGAATTCCTTAAACCACGTGAGGCCACTGTAATACAAGATAACCATGTTTGGTTTTAATCAAATTATTGATTTTGCTTTACAGTGAACCAATGCTACTTTTAATATATTTCAGTGCACAAGAGGGTAATAGAAGAATTAAATAGTAGTATATAGAGCTGCCACAGGAAACTGTCAACAATTTCTGAACACATTAGAGCTTACAAGGTGGGGACATGCAAGCGAAGTTAAGGGATCGTTTAATTCCTCTATTACCAAATTTTTATATGATTAACTATGATTTTATGTAATTATATATTCTGTTTCTGTGTATGCAGTTATAAGAAAAGCTAAAAGGTAGACGAATTGCACTGAAAGGACCCTAATTTCAAAGTTTTAAATGCCATATTTTACATACACGTATTTTGGGTATAATACATACCTATACCACATCATACCACGTGCTTTTGCAAATTTTAATACTATTGTGGACTTATTACACATTTTCGTTACAAAGCAAGAAAGGAAAAACAATTTTAAGCTTCGTTAGTTAGCTCCTCACGTACTGTCGTCCTCTCACGCGTTACCGTTATATTGAAAGCTAAATTGAGCGAACTACATGCGAAAAATAATGACTCGTTTTCAAATTTTACTTACTAGACATGTCATAAAGCGATTTAGAATTTGTAACACTTGGTTGCATTAGGTTTCTAACTGCATATACAGAAATAGAATATGTAATTACATAAAATCACTTTTAATCATATAAAACTATATGAATTGCTTGTGCGTTGAAGAACGAAGATAGTGGTGGCAACCACTTCATTCCAGAGGGCGGCCACACCGGGAGATTGCACGGAGGAGAACTCTGAAGTGAGGTACTAGGACCATACAATTCCTCTATTTCCGTGTTGGTGAAGCAAACAATTGCTCTATTTAATGGTAACGGTAATGATAATGCTAATGATGATAATGGTGATAATGATGATAATGGGGATAATGGTGATGATAATGGTGATAATGATAATGGTGATGATAATAATGATAATGATGATAATGGTGATGGTGATAATGGTGATAATGATAATAATGGTGATGATGATAATGATGATAATGGTGATAATGGTGATGATGGTGATGATGATAATGGTGATGATAATGGTGACAATAGTGATAATGGTGATAATGGTGATGATGATAATGGTGATGATGATAATAATGGTGATGATGATAATGATGATAATGGTGATAATGATGATAATGGTGATGGTGATAATAGTGATAATAATGATAATGGTGATGGTGATAATGGTGATAATGATAATAATGGTGATGATGATAATAATGGTGATGATAATGGTGACAATAGTGATAATAATGATAATGATGATAATGGTGATAATGATGATAATGGTGATGATGGTGATGATGATAATGGTGATGATAATGGTGACAATAGTGATAATGATGATAATGGTGATGATGGTGATGATGATAATGGTGATGATAATGGTGACAATAGTGATAATGATGATAATGGTGATAATGATGACAATGGTGATAATGGTGATAATGATAATGATGATAAAAAGTTCCATGTAAAGGGTAAACTGAGGCTGGGGGTTTTCCTGAAACTCTTCGTGTTGCATTCTGGGAAGATGCAAAACTATATACCAAGTCCAGTATTTAAGTGACGTTTTGTTTATGTGTTATATTGTTCACCTCATCCACACACATACTTTTTTCCTTCTAAAAATACCTTTTACATTGAGAAATTCTCATAACGTGTATTTTGAATGGAATCTTGGTGTCAAAAATTTTGGTTGGAATACTGTCTCTAAATAGGTATTAGAGAAATTATGTTTTTATTTTTTATTTATTCTTTTTTTATTTATTTATTCTTTTTTTTTTTAAATTCAGAGGAGCTTATAACGTGTATTTTGTATTGAGGGGAGCCCATAACGTGTATTTCCACCCGAATGCCAGTCATATGTTGCGGTACGTATAAAAGATGCGGAATAGCACTAATATATCGATACTAATATAGCGATACTAATATATCGCTACCCATATTACTTATACACGCATAAATACACGATTGCTGAACTAGTTACGTTTATGCAACGTTGGCGCTACTGCCGTTGCAAGGTTTTCTATCTGGCTTTGTATCTTCGGTTGGCAATAACTTCGACTAGCCGACCTGCGCATGCGCCAGTACTCCGTTGTTTGGCGTAGACGGCTAGGTACAAATGCCCTACACTTACCGTTGTCGCAGGACTGATAGCGGGCATGGTTACCAAACTTTAAAAGATAAAAATATATGATTCTGGGAATAAAATGCGTTATAGGAGACAATGTTTGGAAAAAGTTCAAAAAGGTGATTATATTAAGAAAAGGTGCAAAATGGTGCTAGGATTAGAAAAAGGTGCAAAAGGGTACAACTAAAACTAAAAGCGATGTGTTCATTTAACGTTTGCTTTTCAACATACGCATATTTGGGCAATATAAATTAAGGTGCATCACCTAAAATTCCTTGAATTACTTATCACTCAGGTATATCACAATGAGGCAAAATAAAGTTTTTAACTTAAAATGCTATATCTAGAACATTAATATAACAATAACCGTATTAAAGGACCGAGTTTAGTTGCTCTCTCACAAATTCATAATACGCTGCAGGAATTTACTAGTGCGAAGCCTGAGTGAGTTAACGTTATCGAGAAAGTACACAATATAAAGTGAATTTGCATAACTATGCAGAAAGTAAGGACATATCCTTATGTTCTTCTACATCCTTGATACCGCTCCTTAATCCACTACTTCTTTAAACATCATACTTCTGCCGAAGTATTTCGGCAGGTTTGCAGTAACATATTTGATTGACTCAAAACGTTATGGTGCCTCACATTTTAGTTTCTATCACTGCTAGTATTTTCGTATAACATACCTGGAATATAATACGGTGCAAACCGTCCCCTGCGATGTTTCCCCATGATTTACTTATTTAAATGTGCACCTAGTGTTACAAATAACACATTTTTTAAATCAAGAAATTACTACAACATTAGGAGTCTTGATTTCCATCACAATAATATGAACAGTTGATTTCGAAAACAATCAAAATAATACCTATGTTTTAAACCAGTCGTTTTAAGTTGGCCATGGGTTTACTCGACATATGGCCAACGTTAGTTTTAAATCTCCTAACAGTTGTGTAGTTAGAATTACGTCCTCGTTTGTGCTGTGGTTAGGACTTTCCAAGTTTTATTTCGGGTTCGCAAAACTTTGCTTTCTTGTGACACTGGGAAGCTGCAATGAAATGACGTATTACTGCGCTCTAGATTATGTTGTTGTTGTTTTCTAGTGGCTTGCATCTGGCAATGAAGCCATTAGCATTCGTGCTTTCCAATACTTTTGAACTGTAGTTTCTTCTGATCTTAATGCTTCACAGGTCTTCAAGTGGTCTTCGTTCATTGCTGCTGGATCGTTACACGTAATCAGTGAAATACACGCATACACACATACTATAAGACTATTTAATATATATCGCGTATTTCGGAAACGGTTTGAACCACATTTGTATTCAGATAAGGCTGTGCTTTTCAAGACCTTAAGAAACGTGATTTTACACACACAAAATTTTTTTATCCCTCTTCTAAAAATAATTCATATGATTTTCTGTATGTTTGAAATAGAATAAATAAATATTTTGTTGTTTAACGACGCTGTCAATTGCCAGGATCACATCAGCGTCGCCGGTGTGCCGGAATTTCGTCCCGCAGGAGTTCTTTTACATGTCAGTAAATCTACTGGCATGGAGCTGTCGTTTTTAAGCACACTTAAAAACCATCGGTCTGGGCCGGGTTTGAACCCGCGACCTTGGGATTAGTAGGCCAGCGTCTAACCAACTGAGCCACCCAGACCGACTGTTTGAAATAGAAATGTTACGTATTACATTGACACTGTTTTTCTACTCACTTTTAATTAACACATTCACATATCTTTCTCTACTCGCTCTTCTACAAACAATTCCTATTATCGATATATACAAAATGGATGTTTGTATATATGTAACCGTTAATCTCGAAAACCGCTTGACTGTTCACTACGAAATTGGGCACGTATGTGTAGTTTTTGATGGAGGTTTTAATGCTATCCATTTTACAAACAATATATTTTTTTCGCTACTCGCCCTTAAACATACAATTCATACAATGTTCTATATGTTTGAAATAGAAATGCAACGTATTGCATTCACTCTATTTTCTCCATTCGATTGTTTTACGTAACAATTCACGTGTTATTCTCTACTCACTCTTCAACATACAATCCCTACACGTTGGTATGTATGAGGTTTATAAGCGATAAACTCCATAACCGGTTGACCGATCGCCATGAAATTTGGCAAATCTATTTTTTTTCATGGAGAAGATTTTTGTGTAATCCATTTTACTACGCAACGTATTACATTCACGTGGTTTTCTCTACCAGCTTTTCTTTTACATAATACGTTCATATGTCCTTCTCTACTCCCTCTTGCACAGACAGTTCATACAATTTCTATATATTTGGAACAGAAATACAGCGTATTACATTCGCAAGATTTTCTCTATTCAGTTTTCTTTTACTAAACGTAATCACATTTCTTTCTCTACTTCCTCTTCAACGAACAATTCATACATTTTTTATATGATTCAAATAGAAATGCGTATTACGTTCACACAGCTTTGTCTACTAGCTGTTCTTCCTGTGGTATTTGTTATTATTCAACAGTGCTTTTGCATAGTGTCGTTTCGATGTTTTATAAAAAATAAAGGAATAGCTAAAAGAGTAAAATTGTCACAATTGGTGTCAAGAGTGCAACGAAAAACAATATGTAGCAGTTGATGAAACAAATGTTAACCAAGATGGACATAATGGGGAATGAAATGAATTCCGGAATGTGACAGATGGAAACAAAACTGGAAGCCGAATTGAAAAATGTAAACTCCAGAATGAAAAACATGAAAATGGTAACGTCCGATATGATAGCGCTATCGGACAAGATTTAGGAGCAACTGTTCGGGGTGAAAGAAGACATATAGGAACTCGGCGGAAGGATGAAGGGCCTTGGTCAACGTGTTAACGCCCTGGAAGTTAGAGTCGACGGCAGTACCAAAGAACTGTATTCCATGGTGGAACAAATGCTCGACGAAAAACTCTGTGTATGCCTATAGGGCAGGCCTATGTTCAGCAGTGGGCATCTTACGGCTGAAATGATGATGCTGGTGAAATATTTATATGCATCTCTATATCTCTTGTATCTCGGAAACGGCTCTAACGATTGCGATGAAAGTTTATATTTAGTTAACGTTTTAAGTCCTGAACCCA
Source organism: Tenodera sinensis (assembly GCA_030765045.1). NCBI lineage: Eukaryota > Metazoa > Arthropoda > Insecta > Mantodea > Mantidae > Tenodera > Tenodera sinensis. Next base: position 311,244,000 of record CM060964.1, read on the forward strand.
CATAACGGGGAGGGTAATCCGACTAAGTAAGTTAACGTTTTGCTTTTCAAGTTTATCTAAATAGATATCTTCTCCGAAACAAACACGATTTTACAGAAAAAAAGAGAAAGAAAGGAAAAAACGTAAAAGAAAAAAGAGAAGAGAAAGAAAGATGCCTAACGGAGTTCGGTCGGCCAGGCACTGTGTGCATATACCAGACAGATGACCTTAGTGGCATGGCCTGTTTTCTGTACAACCTGGTCAGTAATCTATTCATATTATAATGTAATTATACGCGTCGCGAAAATGCCTTTTCTCAGAATTATTGAATATGAAAATCGCGTAATACTATGCATTTACCTATATAAAAATTATAGCGACAACGACGCGTCAGAGTCCAAATATAATTTCAGGCCATTTTTATGGCCATGTCTGGTCTAATGTGTCACGTGCAGGCTCAGGCCACACGAGGAGCATAAAATAGGGGAAAAGGAAATGTGCTGAATTTGAAGTGTGCTTTCCCTGATTTATATTTTCAACATATGTACATTTATCAGTTTCTTACGAACTATTGCAATTAACTGCATGTAAACCTGCATAACTACATTGCCTGTCACTAGATAAATAATTTCTTGTAAGTGTGTTATGAAACTATATATTGAATTCTTTTTTCAATATAAATAAACAAAAAATATCCAAATTACTAACACTGAAACTCAAAACTGTGAAAGAGAATTAGCAGAGATGATGCACAATACCACAGTTGGTAGTATATGAGCTGATAATTTTAATTATCCTTAAATGTCTCACTTATCTTTGATATGATGAGCCCTTACTGCAACTTGAAAATAATTCCTTCTTACTTGACGTCGCTTCAACATCTAAACAATACTGAAACAGTTTCTATGATGCTATGCTTATCAGACAGAGGACCTTAATTGCATAGTCATCGGTTTGTTGCTGCTGGAGAGGTAGGAAACTCAACCTTTGTGTGAGCATACGCGTAGTCTTTGTGATGCCGGAGAGATTATCTCAGTTGCGTAGTCGCCTTAGTGTATCATCTGTCTTTGTGTTTCTTTATTCTGTGGGCGACGCTTATTCTTAGTATTGTGACAAAAACGACAAAATCCAGTTCAATTCCTTTTCTATAACTTCATTTGTCCTCCAAGATATTATCACAAATACACAGTTCTCTTCTCCTAGCCTTAACGCAATCCGTTCACTGTATTTATTCACTTCCTAAGTCTCTCATACACTAACTCCGATGATACAATCGCTCGACGCTCGTTAAAACTTCTTTACTTCGGCGCGACGTACCTTCCATGTTGACAGTGCCACACACACAGCTGTCACGCACTCACTGACACACTGACCGGCTCTTGTCTGTAATTCTCTCTTGTTGTTTCCTCGCCTCCTTATATAGTGAGGATGACATCACATGAACCTTTCGCGAACTTCTTCAAAGATGCCGGCCGCCGGACACTTCTCAAATCATCTGGACAAAGCCCCTTTGGGTTCTGCCGCTCTGATTGTTGTCACGTGTTTGCTCGCGTGAGTGGTGTGACCAGGAGCGCCTTTAATATGCGCCGCGCCCATTGTTATTAGTCACGCATGCATAGTCGCACGAGGCAGCCTGATGTTTGCTCGCCGGCCTGGTATGTGGTGTGAAGTAGCGTAGACCCGACCGTCCTTTATTGCGCGCCGCGCCCTGTGTCACAGTATTTAACATTAAACCAGATTTGAACACGGGAACTCTCAAATGCGAACCATAGACTCAGCCGTCTACCTCTGTCACTTTAGCCTTAAGTAAAACACTTGTTTCCTTTGGGACTATGAAGTACTGTGAATGTACACTTAGAGACTTTTAGTTATTTATTCAGGAGAATGATATTGCCTTTCTGAGAGAGGGGGAAAATTGCTACTCATGTTTGAAACACAGTGAACAGGCAGCAGCTACATCTTGCGAGAGAGATTTCATCATACAATGATTATAGGGGTAATGAGGAGTATACGAATAATAAAGAGGAAAACTGACAAAAGAGTCTCGGGTTTCTTCTAGGAAGAAGGTGGCAAGCACAATTTATCGTGGACCAATCTGCGCATGCACGCACGTGACAGCAGAGGCAGTCAGCGTAGGATAAATGTAACTAATATTCATCGTTAAACTTGTGTCTAAGTTGGGAAGGGAGGGGAAGAGCATTATTAAAAAGTTCTCTTCCTAGGTTTTTCTTTCCTTTCCGGCGACGGAAAGTAGCTGGTTTAGATTTTCATCGTTCGTTGCCTAACAAGACATCATTTGTAAAGTGTTGCAAGGAGTTTGCTGCGTCTCATAAGAGACATTAACAAGCTCGATGTGTGTTGCGAAGAAGAGGAAAGGTAAAACACGCTCCTCGCCAACTTTATGAATAAATAAGAAGAACGAGAAAAATGCGGATAAAGAAAGAGCAGCAAACTTGAAGGAAGGAAATAAGGAGGACCACATCTAGAGCACTACAAGTTATACAAATTGGGATTCTTTTCCTCCACGTTTTCTCTCCTTTTTCTGTTTGTCGCCTTTAGCTTGCGTTATGCATTCAGGTGTGAATCGTGCCCTTTCGATAACAAATTACATCACTTAAGTGCTTGTAAACCTATCCGATGTGGGCGTACTTGTTACGCTGCACCTCGTGCGTGAGTCACTGCTGGAGTGGGCAGTGACGTCACGAGCATCAGGAAAACTAGTTACACCTTTACACAACAGATTTCCTAACATCAGTAACCTTTTTTGACCAATTTAAGCCCTTATAATAACAAAAAGTAGGTATGCTCCTGGGAATAAACGAGTTCAGCAACCTACAGGGGTATTTTTAGACGTGGCGAATGACCTTGCTGGGATCTGCGCGAGTTATAACGTTATGCAAACTGACGTCTGTTTGTTTCCTGGAAACAAATAAGATGCTACTGATAATGCGAGCTGGCACTGTACTTAATCACGTATTGTTCCCGATGTTTATGGCATAGTCTTATAAATACAAAAGTGAACTCATCCATAAACCACAACGCATCCATAGTTCATTCGTCGCGTCTAAAAATACCTCTGTATAGTGAGGAAAGGATCTTCAAGTAAGTGAACCCTGCTGTTGTACACATGTGTCCACAATATGGTCTTGTATCTTATGGGAAATCCACAGATCTAGGTTTAGAACCTCTGAACAGCATTATTTCAAAAGAGCAATTCGAAATGAATAACGTGCAATTTTTAATCACATCCATACTCAAATACGAAAGCTAGGGTACATATTGTTTATTAAAACTATCATTATTCTGTCCTAAAACAGAGCTGGTACGTCTGCGGTTCATATCTCGCCCTCAATAACTGATTATTTTTTTTAAGTTTTCTTCAGTTGTCATAATTGAGAAATCCCTGGAATGTACCCTTGACTTAGGCGCGGTAAAGCAGCCCCCTTATCTATAAGTGCAATTTTGGAATATTCACCTAAAAAGTAAGAGAAAAACCTCCTCTATCATTTCGATATTAAATGTTCTATATTGACATGAATTATATATTATTTTTTTCTGCTCAAGCTTGAAAGATTTAATTACTATCATGTGGCAACTGATTACAATTAATTTGCTTCTTACTTATATTAACTTAGTAAATAGGATATTAAATGTATCTTTGGAACATTTCCTTCTCAAAAATTCCTTTCTAAAATATTACTTCATTATATGTAATTGTCAGTGTCCACCGCCTCCATAAATTCGTGCATATCGCATAAAAAAGCCAAAAGGATCATGTAATATTGTCAATAAAACATTTTATAATATTCTCTTCATAAAATGATGCTTCTGAAAGGGAAACTTAAATACTTCTGATTTAAAAAGTCGCAGTTATAGTCCTTTGGGCACAAAAAACTAAAACTAAAGTATCATTTGAATTCATCGCCATATTTAAATGTAAATCATGCTTTTTGTCGGCATGTTGCATCCCAACCGCGTCACTGAGCATCACATCACACATTAAAACAAATAAAAAATAATAGTTTTACACTTGGCTCTTTAAGGCAGATGCTTGTTGCAAAAGATGCAAAAGTAACCGTTCCAGCATAACATTGAAGTATGCCCCACAAGTATTCACTAAATACGCATAATCTTTTTTCTGCTATTACTTGCATGGCTACAGTTCTGGAAAATGATTTCCTCTCTACCATCCTACCACCAGTCTGTAATAGTTGAATATAGTATATACGTATATGGAAATAATTAATAATCCCAAAGTAACTTACTATTGAAAAACTCGTAATGGCTATCCAACAATTAATGCGTAGTTCATGTGTTCCATATAATTCACTGGGTAGGTATAATAATCCTATTTTCAGAACTTGCAAGCACTAATACAAACACGGTTCCAAGATCTTGCATCTTGTACATGATTGTAATTTATATATTGTAACGCAATTGACTCACTGTGATCCGAGAATTACTTTTGAAATAAGTTATAAAAATACTCGAATGATTGTGTTAGTGCAATGTTTGAGGGCTGCTGATATGAAAATGTATAACTGGGTTATTGTTTTTGGAAAGATTCTCACAAAGGAATCATTCCAAAATAACGGTTACTTTTTCCTTTTCTTACATCCACTAGGAACTGTTAGTGCGAAATAATTCTTAGTCAATAGCTCTCGTAGTTGGGGAGATCACCATACCCATCCATGTGCAGATGATACGATTTGGACTTTTACATAGCTCGAGGACATTTTACTTTCGGGCTATACATATGCTATCCAAGAGTTTAACACGTATGCTTTTTAAAGTATCAGCGGTTAAGGATAAGGAGCTTATCTTATAAACATAAAATATAGCCCAAATAGTGTTACATAACTTATCAATTTTGGAGGGAATTTCAAATCCAAATGTGTTGAGCTTACTTTATTATTAATGTCTATAAGCACATACTAAACTTTCTGAGAGGAGAGAGAGAGAGAGAGAGAGAGACAGAGAGAGAGAGAGAGAGCGAGAGAGAGGGAGGGAGAAAGAGAGACGAAGAGTTTTGCTACTATTTAGATAAAGGTGTTAGGGTCATTCTGTCCGGATTCAAAAGATGTGCTGGCGAGTTGTGAGGGGCCGAGGGGGACGCAGTTCCGCAGCTCATTAGGCACCTGATTACGCTTTGCTCTACTCCAGTTGACCTTTTCTGCCACCGAGCTCCGCAGTTTTAACAGCGAAAGGGACCTAGAGAAAAGCTTTTCTCCCAAACGTGCAGGACTTAAGGAGAACTACTAAATACACCCTCAACAGCCAGGTGGGATATGTGAATTGCCACTTTGTAAGGATGACTTTGTTTTCCCTCTTCTATCCTTAACGCTTCTTGGAGAAGAATACTTTCCACCAAGTCTCTTTTCACATGGCTACTCCCTGCTGAGGTATATTAGCTGAGCATTTTTAGTTCTGAAACTTCAAACCGTCACCATTCACATTTACCTAACATTTTTATTCAAGTACTAGGTATTGCTTTACTTTATAATTCTCTGCTCCTCTGCAAGGGAAGTTTCTAGGAAACATCTAAAGAATTTGTATATTTCGGCAGTAATTGTGATTTACTTTCTCTACTACTTATAGTAAGTAGGGGAAGTATTGTATTCAACCCAAAATGTCGATGTTGAGATTTCACCGGAAATATATTTTGAGGACACTTGAATCCAAAAAATAAAAAAGAATTTTTAGAAAAAGCTCCCTGTGTGTGTGTCTTGTGTTCCTGCCTGTGAACATCACAACTCAAAAACGAAAATTCAGCTAAAAGGCAAAGATGCACCACGAAGATTTTGAAGAAATTCCCTCATCCTAAATTGCCCTTTACATGAATAATTTTTCGAAAATGTTGATTTTCTTAAAAAAGGCTCTAATGACTTTGATTAAAATTCCATATGTTTCAGATATTTTTATGCCAAATGAAATGTACATTTTTAACTTTCTGGCTTTAGCCCATGTAGTCTTGTTTACTCTTGATGACTTTGCATAACTGGTAAACCGTAAGAGAAAGACCAAATCTTACTATACAAAAAATGTAGATGTCGTTAAAACACACAGGTTATGTGTGAATGAATGTTTTGTGGAGTAAACCATTTCGGAGATATTCCTTGTTATTTGCGTGAGTTTTGCAATACTTAAACTTTCCTCAAATGGAAGGTCGTTATTCTCTTTTTTATTTCTTTGCCATGCAAAGATAACGGAATTTCAATGCTTTGGGCACGCTGTCCTCGTCAACGACCGGAAAGGTTTTGCTCAACATATTCCGAGTGAAGTAGTTTATCCTTCATCGCACCAATAAGTAGTTTCTCTATCTCATTTTTAAGTAGCGATGATAATTTTTGAGTTGGTAATTACGTCAACTTCTAGTGCAATAAGAGTTAGCTTTGGCAAACTTCAATATCAGTGAAGACAATAAAACACCGAAGATAACTTTTATTGTAATCCACAGGGAAAGTGACATCATAAGCTGGGATTTTGTGGATTGGATATTGAGCTTATAACTGTATTATCTGTCTGATGGAAATCATCCAGACGGATATTTATTGTAATTAATAAGTAGATACGAGACACTTTTCTTCGATAAAGAAGTTCCTCGATAAGTCCAGAGTGTGGTGTGTGTGCTTGTGTTTGTGTTCCACTTATTTGATAAACAATCCACATCAGTACTTTCACTGGGGAGATACTTGAACACATGATCCATAGTCATTCTATATGACACGTTATCACAATAATGAGCGTGCTAAGAAGTATTCCCGGAAGACAGTTTAAATGAGAATAAAAAATCTGATGTGTAGCACTCACATGACTTTCTCTTGTGCCAACCATTCTTACAAACTCCTATTCCTATATCTTCTTCGTGTTAGTTGAGGTAACATTTTCAGAAATTATTTTATTGCTTATTTCCTTGTAAGCGCAAGGGGAATATGGGAATACAGTAGGCGTTGTGCGATAGTCAAATGTTTTAAGCTTTCAAATTACGTTCTTTTTGCACCGCTAACATATAAAGAAATGATTAACGATGTTCCATTTGACGAAAGTTTAAATTTTCCAAAAGGCTCACAAATAACAAGGAATATCTCCGAAATGGTTCACTCAAAAAAATTCATTTGGACATAAATGGTGTGTTTTAACAAGATCTACATCTTTTGCACATTTGGTCTATCTCTTACGGTTTACCAGTTATGCAAAAGCCGTCAAAAGCAAACAGGACTAGGTGTGTTATAGCCAGTGAATTCAAAACATACATTTCGTTTGCAATAAAAATATCTTAAACATGTGGCACTTTAATCAAAATCACTAGAGCCATTTTCGAAAACATTTTCCACCTAAAGTGTAGTTTAGGGAGGAGGAATTTTCTTCAAAAATATTCGTGTCGTATCCTTGAAAGATATTAAACTTAAATACGAACTTTGGTTTTTCACTGACTTTTCGTTTTTGAGTTATGCTGCCCACAGGCGCGCGCGCCCGCTCGCACACGCACACGCACACACACACACACCAACACACACACACCAACACACACACACACACACACACACACACACAGATCTTTGTCTAAAAATGTCCTTTTCTGGATTCAGTGGGCGTCAAAATATATTTGCGGTTCAATCTCGACATCGAATTTTTGGGTGGAATACAATACTTCTACTTACTATATGCAGTACAAGTGAAATGAATAGCTTATAGGAATAAATGAATAGAGAGAGTCGTGTGAATGTTTCACGTTCCTTGTTTCATTAAATAAAATAACTACCACCAGTGGTTCATCAAACAATACGGTTTGGTAGAAAAGTGTCACTTCTGTCCTTCAACATGGAGGAATTACCCAAGAGCGGAAGTTCCGTCACCGTTACCGGCCAAAACGCTCTTCAACAATTGTAAGGTTTACTTTTGCTCGCCAAGTCCAGACCCTCTCCATTAGATTACTGTCCTTTAAACACACTTAGCTCTGGAGTTAACTTTTGTGCCGTCCGTTCTTGCCCTCGCCGTCATGGTTCTCCAAACACGGCCATATTTGACATTTCCTCCTCTCCTCGGAATTATGTAACGCATGCATTTAAAAAGCCTCCCTCACCCTTGTGTTACTTCGCCTTAGCAATTGTCTGCCGGGACGCATTGTGTTAGTTTAATTTGAGTTTCTGGGAGATGACTTCATTGTGCTGCGCGGCCGGACGGTACCAACTTAATGGAATGTGTCAATATTGTCTTGGTGGTCCGAGCGGAGTGTCAGCTGGGTTCACACCGACACGGCCGCCAGCTGGGTTCACAACAGAATAAACGAGTTGTTCACTGAAATGGAAGTGAACCTCTCCAAATCTCCAGACAATGCTTCACAATTATACATCGTACCAGCTTCAAGTGTCTCAAAACCCTTGAGCCTACTAATTGGCAGCTCTCCCAATGTTTGAATATAAAGTAGAGCCCACTATAATTGGAATAATCTGACCGAAATACAAAATTGAAAACAAAGGGGGTAGTACAGTAATTGCTGGATATATATCATTTAACCCGGCATTGTTCGTACAATGGGAATTTCGCTAACATGAAATTTCAAACTACGATTAGTTAAGCTGAAGGAAGTTGCAGTAGCTATCCCATCTCTACCTGAGTTTTAAACCTGCAGGAGGTGCCTAACTGCAATGCTTCCATCAGTGCAGGACATTCACTAAAACAAGATATCGAGATTCGTCTCGTTTTTATGAGAATCGCCTCAGAAAAATTTATTACTTTTAATGGCAAATCGTTTAATTTGAAAGGTTTTAGATGCATAGAATACTGCAGACTACCTTTCAGCGTATCCGGCCATACGTTAAACAGGGATTCTATATGATGAGTGTAACAAATATATCGAATAAAATTATCAATAAGGAGTCGTTTCGCCGAAAAAAATAATTTGTGTCAAATATCTAGAATATATGGAGTCATCTAGATTTTTAATGGATGGATATAAATGGTTTCTTATTTCACTAACTGTCGCACATTGTGTATACAATGCCATACTGCCTTTTTGCTGAAATTCAATTGAATTTTGAAACAATTTAATGTTAATGTGACGTTGCCAAATCTCTCTTAGAAATTAAATTTTGCATAATATTTTAACATTAAATTCAGATTAAATTCACTCGAATTAAGGTAGAAATACATTACAGCATTATTCACACAATGCTTTTGCGAAAATTAGTGAAATAATAAACTATTTATACCAACTCAACCAGATAGATGGCTCCAAATATTTGACATCAATTTTTTTCTCGGTGAAACCATTTTTTTGTTGTTGACAATAATTGTATTGGACATATTTGTTAATCATCATGTAGATTGCTTGGTTAACGTTTGACCGAAGCAGTACTTTCCCACCTGTATATGTTTGAAGACATTTTATCCACACATTTCAAATAGCTATATTTAAAATTGGCATCAAATTAAAGATAGTTTACATGGACAGCTTCCAACTGGTTTTAGATCTTTTGGTGAGCCATAACATGTATACACAAGAGTTCAAATAAAATGTATCAATGCTTTATTTCAAATTTGGTTGAAATGAGTACAAAATTAAGGTGCAATTAAGATAGTCTTAAAATCGAAATTGCAGTAAAATATTTCGGACTGAGGCTAAAGGCTTTGAAACTTTGCCAGCAGAAATAATCACTTTAATGAAGAATATAGGTAAATGACAGCAAACCAAAGGAAGGAAATCAGCACATTATTTCATAATCATAGTTAATATAAGTAGCCATTAACAGGGGAGTACAACCATAATGGAATCTAGGGCAATGGCCTGTGCTCTCGCTTATAACGCAGATGATAGGGGTTAGGTTCCGTAACTGATATTAACGTCTTAACATGTTTTATTAGTCTTAAATGGATGAAGTACAAGTCTAATAATCTGCATCTAAAATTAAGGACATGACTGCACTCTCAAATCCATTGATATGGGCCGATATCAGTCTTGCCTGGACACTCCTTAAAATATCCTCACATATTGAAGAAATTTAAAGCTGTAAATAAAATTTTATAAAGCCTTGCGTAATCTCATTGACTTACGAAACACCCTATCACGCAACATAACCACAAGCGCCATCTAAAAGGTCTTGCAAAATGTCAAACGCACAGTGATGTAATCAAACCACATTGATATACGACATTAGTATCATTAAATGAGAGAGGACTTGTGAAAGTGATAAAGAATGACAATAGCAATGATAATTGCGGATATTAATAAATGTAATTTGTTTTATTTGATATCCAAAATTTAAGAGAATATGAGAGTATACTAAGAATGTACAACTTTTAGAGTTATTTCCTAAACGTTACAAGAACGCAAGACACAAAATCCTGCGAACGCAAGTGAAAATGTAACAGTATATGTTCAACTACGATATTGTACGCGGATGTTATCCCTATGGTTCTTTAGTACTCAATAGAGTATTATACAAATGTTATGCTTCATTTATGGCGCGTAACGTATAGAGTTTATTCTAGCACTCCCGATTTGCGTGCAAATCAAAACAGTTAATCGGCAAGCAAAAATCATTACAAGGGCCTCATCATTTTCTTTCATTTCATGTTTCAGGGTTATAGGGTCAGGCGACAGCAACTGTTATGTTGCAGCAAGACGGTGGAAGTTGCGTTGTGTAAAGATTTATTCCTGGAAGCGCTAGGCTGCCTGGCTTGGGCCCCTTCATGGAGGTGGCTGTTTCATCCTGGGACCAGGTTCAAGATACCTAACGAGGCATTGTTGCAACGTCAGAATTGGTGTAATTCTGGAATCATTCGGGGCACCGACCTTCACGTTGGAAGGACAAAGGGCTAACTATTGTTTACCTGGGTGCTATGCTCCAGTGCCTGGAGGCCTAATTCTGTGTTAATGACTTTGCAATTGCTAGGTACAAGCCATACAGAAAAGACAATATGAAATTTTAAATTCAGATTAACTTTAGATAGATCGTAAAAAATTAATATTGTAAAAATAGAATATTAGCTTACAAGTTTGGGAAGTGAGTTTTACAGATAGTGCGAGAAGTGAATTTTTTGAACACTATTGCATGAGACAAGGAATTGTGAAATAATCACAACTGGTGATGACTGGTTTAGATAATAATGAAAGCATTAGTGCAAACCTTTTCAACTTAAAATATTATTAATGTTGATTTGCGCTATAGTAATAAAATATGGTATAATGCATACTTAAAGGTCTTATTTTCATTTACACCTACCAGAGTTTGAAAATGTGAAATCTTAATATAAAACTAACCTTGGTTAATGGGCTGAGTCACAACAGTGTTTGCTGCTATCTTAATTAATGCGATAATGAATTCAAGTAAGTGAACCTATGTATGTGAGCCTTTCAGTTTGGCATACATGGAAAGAAAGAATTTTGCTTACAGCAAAGTTCACATAACGAAATGTTACAGCGTCGTCCTATAAGTTGAAATCCGGTGTTGTCTTTAGAATTCGTAGCATTTATCTGCAGTGTGTGTATCGTACACTAGATCATCTCATAAATCTATAATTGTGGGAGGAGGAGGAGGGGAATAAAACTTTTTTGATCACTTACTGTAAGAAATGTCACCAGATTTAGTAAAACAATGTCTTTCAATCTGATTAAATATCTGTTCAAAAGCTTTTTAATGTTAACAAATCCCAAACTAATTAACTGGATTTCAATGACCCAATATATTTGAAGACAGTTTGTTTTCCGTTCTCTTCAAGCACGAGTTTGATAACTTTGGCGTTCCTCAGTGTGAGTGTGGGAGATGTTGAACTAATAAACAAAGGTTTATGGAGATTCAATAAGATGATTGTGTGGTGGGCTAGATATTTTCAGAATTTGAAATTATTACATTTTAGAGAAGGCAGAGAGCTTTAGATGAATTTTCCAAATAACAGTTTCCCAACTACGTTCGAGGTTTGAAACACAAAAGATGGAAACATATTATATTGCAAATACCAAGAAATTAAGTCTTTTTATTTAGTTTCTTATAATTTAACTTCAACGCAAGCAACCCTAAACTAACGATCAATTAAGGACTGGGTTAAGAGCTCCAGGTTCTAGAATGTTTACTACTGTTTGAGAAAGCTATTATTAACTATCATTATTCATCTCACTATATCATTGAAGCAATATAAACCTATAGCTTTTCTTGTAACATACATGCAGTACTTCTGTGCCAGCGTTCGCAAAGTGTTTCTATGTATACCTAATGCGCGCGCACACACACACACACGCACACACACACACAAACACACACACAGTATACCAGGCCAAAGTGCTGCCCTATATGTGTGTTTCCTGCGCGTAGAACAGAATATTCTTGCAAGTAAAAGAAAATCACAGAACTTCATCCAATATAGCGGTAAAGAATTGTTTTACTTCCAGGATACCAAAGAATCATCCAGCCCTTGTTGATTGTTTAGTCGTATAGGTACCTAATGTGCAGTTCCAAAGTCAGGAAAAAAAAAAAACCAAAACAAAAGCTAATAGGACAAAAATGTAAACCCGGAATTTTAATACACACAAAAATGTGGGTATATTTCATTATTGCAGCCACCCTTATTTTATAGGCATGAGCGTCTTTTCATAATCGTTGAGGTGTAGAATCGAGCAAGAGAAAATTCTACAGAATTAAATGACTACCTTCTGTTACAACACTACTGTAAAATATTTCAAGTGGTCGCCTCAACTCTTTTGAACCTATTTTAAATATGTGTAAGAAACATCATTACTATTATTGTTGTTGCTGTTGTTATGATTGAAGTGGATCAAATCCTCCATCGAGACACGTGTGCTCTAATATTCGATGTTCGTTTTTATTTTGAGCTTACAGCTTTTATTAGAATGTCTTTCTGCGTCAAGTTTCACTGAATGAATTTGAATAATAGCGTTCCCCGTAACAAGAGAGCATAAGGGCTTTCAATACGGTCCGTGTCTTTATTACGGGGAAGAAAATACAGCAGGGGAAGAAAGGTATTTTCATAAGTGAAATTGAAGAAGGATTCTTCCCTTACATAAATGGATGGATTCAACATGTTACAGTGAGAGTTGCTCTTTTAGGACTAGGACTCCTTTTCTGCTAAGTACCTGCAAATTGAACTTCATTTGGACCTTTACGAAGATGAATATAACCTATATTAAAATAAAACAAATGCTAACCTTCAACCCGGATTACTGTTGTAGATTATAACATTCACGTTCTTGTCTCTGTGCATGTACTTATCATAATTTTCTTCATTGTTCTGCTGATTTCATATTATTTGTTATTATTCTTAACATGATTTTCGTTGTCCATGTTATAAAAACTGTTTATCTTTAAATATATGACGTAAGTGATTATTTGGTCTTTCAGGATCGCCCAAAAACTCTGTCTTTTTCTGAATTATCAAATCAATCGACCACCCTTTCATGTGCTGAAGTGGACAGTGGGGTGAGTTACTAACAGACATAGGAGGTTAACTATTTTGCAGTCCATTATTCGCATCTGTTGGGTTGTTTGTGGGTGTTACTGTAAAGCAGCTGACAGCAGCAAAGTCGGTGCTCTCATATAACATATCCTGCGAATCATACTCTCCTCAACTATGAAGAGTATGCTTTATGGGACCCAACATCAACACAATGGCTGAAATACTCAGCACCTTGGACCAATTTCTCCATTGCCAGTGACCACTCCCTTATGAAGATACGGGCTCAGCTCGAATGTGTTTCCAATTAATGAACGGTGTCAGGTTATTACTGAATTTGTGGAAGTATCAACAAAATCTGGAACGCCGCTCATCGCTGTATAGGACATTGACACAGCTCAAGGGGCCAAATCACCTCTTACATAGTATTAGTAGTAATCTACCCAAAACTTTGATGTCGAAAAATACACGTGTTAGGTTTCCTGAATAAGAAAATCAATTTGAAAAAAGCTTAAATGCGTGATCGCACTTGCACGCACACGTGTGTTTGCGTGTTTGAAGAACATAATTTCGAAAGTACAAAGTATAATGGACATCAAACTTAATACATTCAGCAGCTTTCAAAGATGAACAAATAAAAGAAAACAGAGAATCTGTTCAGGACCTTCCTCACTCCAAACTACCAGTTATATGGACGTTTTCGTTGATGCTTATTTTCGCAAAAATGGCTCCAAGGATTTTTATATAAATGTATATGTTATTGGTATGATAAGATAAAGTCTTGAATGTTGTGTGAGCACTTATTAAATTTTAAATAATTTTATATAACTGGAAAACTTTAACACACATAAACTTACACAGCACTCCCTAAAATAACCTTTTGGGGCTGTTTTTCCTGTTGTTCGTTTGCTATCTTCCATCATTTTAAACAATTCACTTTTGAAATATGTTTGTATTTTGGTCAATATTTTTCAACCTTAAAAAGAAGTGGATAGAAAAACCATAACAGAGGGAAAGGTATTAAAATAAATTACATTGAACAGAAAAACACAATTTTGGTGTTTGTTCATTAGGACATCCTCTGATCTGGTATTCTTTGGGTGTAACGCCGGGGCATATAGCACCACAAAGATGCTACCTAGTGAAGTTCCAAGCATTTTGCTTAGCTGTCGCTGAACTTCAGGCACAATTGCAGCAGGTGCTGACTCTTATAACTGAAGCGCCATCATTAAATGTCGACGTTCTGTTTTGTTTGAACTCTTTGAACCATCCAAAGGCAGCAGAACAAAGTAATGCATGTTCAGCATAGGTTTACATCAGCCTGTTCAAGTGTCTGTAGATGTACGCTTCATAAAGAGAGTTCTGTTACTTCCAAATGCTCGTTTCAAGTCTCTACTCCTTTGTCAGACCAAATAGTAACAACAATCAAACATGGAGTAGTGTTACCAACTAAGACAGTTACGCTGCTTCACAAAGATGGCAATTTTAAACACATACGATACCACAAGAACCCGCAGCTCTATTCCCGTTATTGCAGTAAATGCGGAAATTCTTTATCACCTGTTTCTCTCTGATACTTTCTCACTGCGTATCCATTTGCTGTCCTCTCTCACTCCCCTATCTTCGCCTTTCTCTCTCCCTCCCTTGTCCCCCTCTTCTTTTCTCTTTCTCCAACCTATTTTTACTTTCTCTACTATGTATAGTAAGTAGAGCAAGTATTCTATTACACCCAAAAATTCGATGTCGAGATTTCACCCCTCAATCCAAAAAATACACTTTTAGAAAAAAGTCCGCGCGCAAGCACGTATGTGTGTGTGTGCGTGCGTGTGTGTGTGTGTGTGTGTGTCTCTGTCTGTCTGTGGACACCATAACTCAAAAACGAAGAGTCGGTTCAAAATGAAAGTTGGTATTTAAGTTTCGTGTCTTTCAAGGCTGCGACGCAAAGATTTTGAAGAAAATTCCTCCACCTTAAACTACCCTTTACATGGAACACTTCGAAAAGGTTGATTCTCTCGAAAAGGGTAAAACAATGTTGATTAAAATGCCATATGTTTGAGATATTTTTAATGCAAACCATATGTATATTTTGAAATTTCTGGATATAGCCTATGTAGTCCAGTTTACTCTGGATGACTGTTGTTGCATAACTGGTAAACCGTAAGAGATAGACCAAATCTTGCTGCACAAAAATGTAGATATTGCTGAAACACCTAATTTATGGCCAAATCAATTTTTTGTAGAGTGAACTATTTCGGAGATATGCCTTGTTATTTGTGTGACTTTTGGAAAACAAACTTTCGTCAAATGGAACATCGTTATTGATTATTTTTTATGTTAGCCGTGTAAATAGATCGGAATTTGAAAGCTTTAAAAGATTTGACTATCGCTCAAAGCCTACTGTATTCCAATACTCCCCTTGCACCTACAAGGAAATAAGGAATAAGATAATTTCTGCAAATGTTGATCTCAACTAACACGAAGAAGATATAGGAATAAGAGTTTGTAAGAATGGTTAGAACAAGAGTAGAGAAAGTCATGTGAGTGTAATAAATCACATTTTTTCTCTTCGAGCTTCACCGCCATACTTCTTTCTGGTTTCTGGCAACTTACATGTGATGCTGTAAAGTTGATTTTCCTGGAGTGTTAATAAAAATTAAAACATGAATTAAACATTTGGGACAAGCAAAGTTGTGCCTAATTCTTATTCTTGTAATGCGATCGGAACGATACCTACTGCTTCTCCTGAAAACCACTGTATTTGCACTAACTTTTGCAGTAACAAAAACTGTTAAAACATTACGCTTACAAACAAGATATTACATTTTTAAAATTTTTATTTTGAACTAATTACAACCCCTTCTTCAACAGAGAAATTAGGATCACACATATTCTATTAACCAAGAGAGAAATAATATATGTTATACGCCAGGTTTCTTAACAGTGGGTTCGGCCATTCTTGTGAGGAAATGTAAACCACACAATCGCACAGACATGCAACTTTTCAAAATGTTATTTCTGACTTGGTTGTAAATCGAACGTAGGGCATTACTGAACAGTTTGGGACACACACACAAACACAAACAGGGGCGTTCTAAACGTTCTGGCCTGACTCAGATGTTGCGAAGATGTGATAGTTCACCTGTGTTATTCTTTAGATAACGTGCTGTAAAGCTGTTTGTGACGATCGTATAAACAAACTAGTTACATGTTATAAGAATTGACAATACTGAAATACAGTTGCTATAAAGTACTTCATTTTGGAGGGTTAACCCTAACATAACAACAAAGCGAATTAAGTTCGACATAAAGGTATTATTTCTCTTTCTGATTTACTTTTCGATAGTTAAAAATGGTCTGGTGAATTTAAAGGTGCGTAAAGAGTTAGCTGATTTTGTCCTCTATAGGTCGTGTGAATTACATTTTGCACAAGTTTCAGATATGTGAAAACTTTCCGCTCGAAGGGTACCACATAGAATTGTATTCGAATGAGCATATCTGAAAAGAGAAACTATTTTGACTGATTTAAACACAATTCCAAGGAGTTTCTCCGACATTGCATAAGAGTAGATAAAATTTGGACTCATTAATACACGCCAGAGAGGAAGGAGTAGCCCAACAGTGGTGGAAGTGTACCAAAGAATGCAAAAACGGTTCCAAGGAAAAGTCATGGACAAGTTTACTGGGATTCTCATGGTGTGGTACTCATATCTACCTCCAGAGTGGCTCACCAACGAGTAGTATAAGTTACTGCTGGACATGAAGGTTGCTATTCAGGCTAAAAGAAACAAAGGAAAAAAAGTTATATTTCATCACAGAAGTTTGGGGGCGTTGTAGCAAAACTGCTTGATCTTCGATTTAAAGTGATTCCATATTCGCCAGATTGGAGTCCCAGTGTTAGAAGGTCTAAAGAAATGGCAGGATGGACGAAAATTTGCAATCTGTAGGTTAGAGCTGAGACAAACGCTTATTTCGCACAGTTAGATAAATCGAGGTGACATTAAAAAGCTGAAAATTCGTTGTACTATATATATGATTTAATTTACTAGACTAACTGAGAAACAATTTCTTCTAAGTCTCGTATTTTTTTTTTTTTTTTCAGGCTGAGAACTTTTAAAACGCCCATCACATAAGGAACCTGGAAAAAATTGATCCCAGTCTTAATATTGAAGAACCTGTTAACGTAAGCTTGTATGGTCAAATCAGTTCTAAAAACACTGTGGTTCGTTTTAATATAATTGTAATGGGGCGTTTCTTAGAGTACATAAAGAACCGAATAATCCTGAGAAATACATTGCTTCGTTTAAAAAGAAATGCTATAGAACATAACATTTGATTTTCTTCTTTAGGATACGGGTAAGAGAACGTATCAACCCATGTAATAAGTTACACAACTTACAGCTCAGTGTGAACCGCGCTTCAAGTGCAGGAGGCTATGTCGAACTCATTACGCTAATTGCTTCAAGATGCTTGGATACCGTGCACATCCCCCATTCGCTACAATCAGGGGAAGAGGCATCTTGCAAGGAGAATATTCACCACTCCAGAGACTTGTCAGTATTAATAGGCTAATAATTACGCTGGCCGATCTTGGATCTTGTAGTACATGCTGACTGTAACTAAGACAATCCTGTGTAAAGCAGCTTTATGGCATATCTGGGGTTTCAACGTTTACTGCGATGTCTGATATTCGCGAATTGGAAAGTGATTCAGGCATAAACCAGTATACAATTCTGAGAAGGAAAACACTTGCCAAAAGTTTCTAAAATTTCAAATTCTGTGCGAATATTTTCTGCAAGAAAGTGCAGATTGTAGTGAGCATCCAGTATGGCTTATTAATTTCTGATTAAATGCGAAAACAAATAATCACAAACAAATATAAGCTAATGTAATCAACACTTTCACAAAGTACTTATGACACATTCCTAAACATGAAGATTTTTTACTTGCTAGCAATTTGTTCACAATTTTATTAAGATATACCACACTAAAAGGAAGAGAAGAAAACAATAGAACGCATTAAGCCACAGGAGCGTTCTCTTAGCGAGTATGTATTATGTGTATTTTCTGGCCTAAAGTAAGGTGAGAGCAAAGATCTATCTATATTTGCTACTTTGACATTTTTCAAGGATTGTGATTCTTTTAATTTTGGTGCACAATCTAAGCTTGTTGGAGGTAAACATACACTCATTAATCGTTTATTTGGCGTCCTACAGATAATGAACTATTTATTGTTTATAAATTGACTGATAAATGTTCGTATTAAAATACATGACAATTAAGTAAAAATATGTCAACAAAAGCCTAATTCAGTTATGATTTGTCACATTAATTACAAAATGGAAAACATCCTTGTCCACTATACCTATAGCAGTAATACCTATAGTAGTATCCTAAAGGCTGGATTTGTTTAGAAGTGTTTCCAAATATCTAATTTTGAAGTTGATCCTTAAAGAAAATCTACCTCCTTTAGACAATAAAAATGGTTCTACAGTGCGAAAAAAGCATGCACAACGCAATTGGTAAACAATTTTCAAAAGTGAATTGTAAAACACTAAGGAAAAAATGTCTTAAATATTTGCCAATCTCATAAATATTCCGTATCAAAACATATCACTATGCTAAAATTTAATAAATACGTATGCATAACACACAAATGAAAATTACTGTATTGTGGTAAAATTTTAAGAGTAAAGTCCTCATAAATACAGAAAAAAAGTTTGTCTTACCTCGAAATCTACATTTGTAAGGATGTTAGATGATAGATGAGAAATATACAGTGAAAAGAGAATCTATCAAAAAACCACACACACTAATCCCTACCGGCTTTGTCGTCTACATTGGAGTATTTCTAATAGAGCTGCGACAGGAAATACGAGTATTTTTGTGAAAACGAAAGAAGCTATAAGAGTATAAAGAGATACCTTTCATAGACACAAAATAAAAATATTCTAGTTTCTAAGTGAGATTACATAATCTCTCTCGTAAAAGTCATCCTTAATTTAGCTTCAGACAACTGTAACAATAACAGATTCATTCACCATTAAATCCTTTTGTAAATGAAACAAATCAAATAATTCTTGATTTTATTACGAAATATATATGCAACTTACATAATTGCCTTTAAACTCGATATTTTAATGATTGTGGTTACGAACTAAACTTGATACAAAGTGCGTGCCTCAACCAATGTATTAAACAAAGCCAAAGTGTACAAAAAAGTATACATACAAAAACTGTGTAAATCGCAATATTTTAGCAGGATGAATCAATGGTGGATTGGAAGTGAAAGGATGGACTTGAAGCGAAAAAGAAATCTTGCAAAGAATAATTAGTAGTAATGGTATTAATCATAAAGTTAAGAAATATTAAGAGAGACAAATCTGAGCTCAGGGATTTTCGGCAAAGATATAAGGTTTTGAGTCAGATGTACTCCATATATGCTTACAGATACATGACAAATACCGCGCTACCATATAAATCATCCATACTTGGGTAAAAATTCTCTCAAAAAATTTGTAAAACTTTGGAAGAAAATATTACATAGTTTTGCTTTCTGCCTCGAAATTAATCTTGAATTATTTTAAAACCTCCCAAAGACTTCATCTGAATTGACGTAGTTAAGGAACATTGTTATGAATTGCAAATAAAATGGCAAATTTCTTTTCCGAAATTGCCTCTGAGCTCTATTTTTAAAATGCTATAAGTATACAAAATTTCATTTGAATGAACCGAAAAAGAAGTAAAGAATTTAAAAGTTTTAAAAAAGAGGCATAGCAAAGAATGTAAAACTATGGCTATATAAGTATATTTCCAAAAAATAAGTAAACGTTGAAGGAAAAAATGTCAAATATTATATAACAGAGAGAGAAGAAAAACTATGCAAGAAAAAATTAAGAGATTAGTAAATGATCAATCGAATAAAATGGGAAAGGGCACTTACACCTTGCTTTGCGTTTTGTGTTGTGGTTTTGAAATCTGAAATAGACACCCAGGAGAACTCACTTAAGCATTATTTAAAATTAGATTAAGTTAGCTTCAATACAAATACATAATTAAATATATTAATGTTATTGTAACATTTTAACTGTAAATATATTTACAAATGCATTTATCTTCCATTATATTTTCTGTTTAGTTTAAGTCTCAGGCAAACACCCTTGAAGAGCAAAAAATGACTGAAGTATGTCAAATAACCAGAATTTCTTTAAAATAAAGTTTATGGCAGCATTTTATTTTGAAGCCAACGACTTAAATCTTAGAGTTAGTTTTAAGTATTAACTTCAGCATGCATGGACTTTGTGATTAAATTTGCATTACTGCACTGCCTTTTAAGATTCTCTAATAAATATAGCAGCTAAGCAAAAGCTTCAGATTTCTAAGTACATGGCGGTTTTAAGCGTATAAAACTGCAAAGATGATCAAGACGGTTGAAATTGTAGAAGTTTGCTGATTAATAAACAGCAGGCTGTTGTCAAGCAAGAAAGAAACATAAAAAGATGATGACAAACTTCCAGATTACATCGTCAAATGATGACTTGCAACATTTTCAACACTGCTAACACAGCTTTGCCACAAAATGTATATTTTAATAAGCTATACATTTGCTATATATCTAAAATGTTTGTGGCATCCCATGGTTTCCAAATTACACAGAATGAAAAGGATCTTACCATATATTTACGAAAGTTTAAGGTATATATTTTATTCTTCATCCCAATGTATGACATCTTAAGGAAAATGGTTACAGCCGTTATTGATAAAATAGAAAGTAACGAAGATGTTTCCATGATTATGGGTATATGGAGTGGAAGTAATTTGTGGAAACACTCATGCTGCATTATTGGAAGATGCTGGACTTAAATACGTAAAAGGTATAAATTCATCCAATTATATTTTCATCACAAAATAATATAGCTATTGAATGACCACACAATTTTCCTACAGCTGTTAATTTAACAACTTTCTCCTTACGTCTTACAGGTATATAAAGGATTATAGGAGCTATAAGGTATTACAACTGAAACTATAACACTGTTAATTTTTGAGTTGTGATGTTCTCTCTTGTTCAGGGACCTCAAAACCCACATTTATACTGAAATATGGATATCGAATGTGCGATTGGAACACAATATTTCGGCAAGTAACCATTCTTTTAAAATTATGAAACTACCTTACAGGATCACCACTGAACTTTAGCACATAGCACTATCACGAAGTCCCATTTCTCCAGTAAATGTGCATTTTATGCTGTTGATCCCCTTAATACTTCTTGGTCTATGACATATTATATTGGCCGCCCTGCAAACTAGCAGAGCAGAGAAGAATCCTGGCAGCGATTGTGTAAAGCCTGGAGAGCAAAACTTCTGTTTTTAAATATTTAACAGGCATATGTCAGTAATGTATGCAAAGTAGGCAGTAAATTCTGTGCAAAGCGCTGTTTTTCCATCACGCGTGGAACTGTCAGGACTGTATGGGGGAACGTGTAGCACGCAAGCCTGACAGCACACGGCTCCACCCTGCATCTCTCTTAACAAATAACAGCGCATAAACAAAACTCAATGATAATTCAAAGCATTAACTTGTCAGATATAAAGATTAGTTGCAACATATACTCCATGGCCTACGTAATGCAAGGCATTTTTCTCCAGCTGTTTCACATGAGCAATATTGTTTGTCCCTTGTTAACGTGAACATGTATGTATGTGCCTCGCCAGGAGGTTTGTATTGATATCTCCTCCAGGCACAACCGTTAACGTTTTACTGCGACTCATGTTTGTAATTAAAAAGTGTTCCAGTAAAACAACCACCATTGTATTCGTTACGGTTTAAACAATTTTCCCTCTTGCCACGATAATCAAGTCATGCTGCAAGACTGCCATATACCTACAATGTAACTTCGTTCATTGCTACAAAAACACATACATATGTATCAAGATTTCACATTTCTTAAGGGATACAACCTACACACACACACACGCACACACACCACACACACACACACACACACAAACAAACAAACAAACAAACACACACACACACACACACACACACACGGGGGGGGGGCATATAAGGTGTTACAGGTGTATATCTCTTAAACGAACAAATGCAAAGGATTCCAAATCTTATAGAAGCAAGTGGCCTTCCAAATTGAGATATGGAAAATATTTTCATGGGGCCTCTTATGGGGCCCACAGCGCCCAGCCTCAGAATTTTAAATGAAACCATGGTAATCTTTTGTATATTTTGGTTCCTGAAAATAAACTAAGGAACTTTTATTAAAACTTTTTTTCCTAAAATGAATTTTTGAAATCATATGCAGGATGGAAAGTACTACTTCCCCATATGCTAACCGGGGATTCTACATGAGAGTAACAAACATGTGCAATAAAATTATTGTGAATAAAAAACCGTTTCGTCGAGAAAAATAATTTCTGTCAAATATTTGTAGCCATCTAGCTTCTTGACGAATGGATATAAATGGTTTATTATTTCACTAACTGTGGCGCAAACATTGTGTGAACAATGATGTAATGACTTTTTTATTTAAATTCGAGTTAAGTCACACTTTAATGCTAACGTGAGGTTGCCAAATCTTTCTTAAAATTTTCACATTAAATTTCTGGCAATAACCCACACAGTCCTGTTTACTCCTGATGACTTTTGTATAACTGGTAAACCGTAAGAGAAAGACTAAATCCTACTATACAAAAAGTGTAGATCGTGTTAAAAAAACAATTTATGTTTAAATGAACTTTTTTTGTGGAGTGGAACATTTCGGAGATATTCCTTGCTATTTGTAATACTTATACTTTCCACAAATGGAAGATCCTTATTCAGTTTTCGATATCTTAACCGTGCAAAGAGAACGTTTCTCTCGACTAACATGTAGATGACAGAGGAATTCTGTAACAATAGTTTGTACTTGATTGGAGAAAGTCATGTGAGTACAACACATCAGACTTTCAGAAAGCAGTCGGTGTGTGTGTGTGTGTGTGTGTGTGTGTGTGTGTGTGTGTGTGCGCGCGTGTGTGTGTGTGTCTGAACACCACAACTCAAAAACGATAAGTTGGTTACATACCAAACTTAATGTAAATTCTTCCAAGGATACTACACAAGGACTTTCAAGAAGATCCCCCCACACCCCAGACTACCCTTCACATGGAACGTTTTTTGAATATTTTGATTTTGTCAAAAATTACTTTAGCAATTTTCATTAGCAGACAGTAACGATATTGTTATGCCAAATGAAATGTACCTATATCTTAATTTTTCTGAGAATGTCCTTAGATGTTCTCTTCATTCTGAATAACTTTAGCATAATTGGTAAACCGTAAGAGACAGACAAAATCTTACTACACAGAAAATGTATAGGTATCTCGTTAAAGCATACAATTTGTGTGAAATACAATTTTTTTGGTGGAATGGACTATTTTGGAGATATTTCTGGTTACTGTTTTGAATTTTCCAATACTTATTACTTTTTTTACCTTTAAGTGTTTCTACACTCTTCAGTAGTTGTTCTGTATTCCCATTTGCCATTCTTTCCGTTTGAACAAGTCATCCTCCTCTAGGCATAGATCACTCATAATTCTATGAATGTGTCCTATCCAAGTTGCTCTTGGCCTGCCCCGCTTCTTTCTTCCACGAGGTGACCATTCTACAAAGATCTTGGGTCACCTATTATCCCCCATTCTTCTAACGTGCCCATACCACCGAAGATCCCGCTTTTCAATTCTCTCAACCACTGTTTCTTCCATGTCCATCATCTGCCTCGTCTCTTCATTTCGCCTTCTTTCCAATTTTGATGCTCTTGAACTACGTCTTTATCCGTCCATTTTCACTGCCAAGATCTTAGATTTTTGTCTCTGTACCAATGTCCACGCCTCAGCACCATAGGCCATTATACTTTCCACCACAGTCTTCAAAATCCTCTTTTTCTACAGTTCAACATGGTTCTACTCCACAGAACCCCATTTCAACATTCGCATAGCTCTTTGTGCTTGTTCCATCCACTTTACAGCTCCCTGACTCATCAATAAACAATCCCAGATATTTAAACTTTTTAACTGGTGTACCCATACCTCCACAGGATCGATTCCATTGTCCTAATATATGTTGAATATATATTTTAAATAAAGTAGGGGACATGCTGTCTTAGGGGTTTTGAAGTTCTGAGTGAAGAAGATAATATCTTCCCTATTTTAACAGAAGCCTGGCATTGTTTGTACATAGGCTGCGTTGCATCTAAGATTCTTTTTCGAAAACGAGAGGTTTCAAACGGAGCACGAAGTCCAAATATCTATGCATTCCCCGTAACATTGTTAATAAACCTTATGTAAAAGTTTATAAGCACAATGCGAATCACATTTTATAGATAACATTTCGTTACGAAGAGTATTTAAAAATCTCATATATTACAGTCACATAACTTTCTCTTTCGAGTATAAATTATTTGTCTCTATGGCTATTGTTCTAATTAATTACCCATTTAATTTTTTTTTTTTTTTTTTTTTTTTTTTGGTTTCTAATTCCTGCTAATAACGATAAAAGTTTAGGAATAGGCTTCATTAAGTAATCAAACATCTCTGTA
Source organism: Tenodera sinensis (assembly GCA_030765045.1). Classification (NCBI taxonomy): domain Eukaryota; kingdom Metazoa; phylum Arthropoda; class Insecta; order Mantodea; family Mantidae; genus Tenodera; species Tenodera sinensis. The sequence continues at coordinate 311,268,976 of CM060964.1, forward strand.
GCTAAATTGAAGATCTTAAAGGCTAGGATGACATGTGTTTCCATGGGCTAAAGGGAAACAAAATAGTGGATCATAGAATTTCAATAGTATGTATAGTGTTTGAAATAGGAACAATTTAAAGCGAGATGAAATATTTTTAGCGAAAGCTGCCAAAAATGTAATTTACATAAATTGCATATGTTATCGAGTTTATATGTTTTCCAACTCTTTAAACAACATTCTTATAAAATTCCCTAACATTTAAAACCGTTATTTCCCCGGCAATAACTAGATCGAATTTTTGGGAGGCATACAGTTTCTCCATAGGCAAGAGGTGGAGAAGATGTGAAATTATAATTTTTTGTTAATGTTATTTGTGAATGTAAACGAATACGGGAAACAATACAGTTTGTATCACATCAAACAGATGCTTGTGTAGTGTTAAATATTTTACGTTTTCATTTGTATTAGTACCGCAGAGAAAGGTATTTTATTACTAGAGTGTGAAACCGCATGTTGTCACATGAGATACAGGTTAGTTGGGAACGGAGAATGAATGACGTAACCGGTATCGCGCAGCCATCGGATATGCACGCGCATCAGCAGAGGCGAGCAGCTGTGAACATGCGAGAGCTACAGAACCCATGTGGCTTTTTGCACCTCTTTCGCCCTTCTACTTATTGCGTATTTTCAAAACTCCATATGACATGTACCCCTTTGGATTAAAAAAAAAAAAAAAAAGTTGAAAGAAGAAAATATTTGTAACGCCAAATTCGTTCAAGTGATACACGGCACAGCGCCTTAATTGATCAGATGCGTAAGTAATATTAAGATATGCGACTTGTAACAACTTGTTACTGCCGCTACACAACTGTATCTCGGACAGTGTAAACAGGGTGCTGTGTCATGTAGGACTTAGACAAATTGGGCGTTCTACACGTGACTCATTTTTTCCACGGGTGTACGTTGTGGAGTGAAACAGGTGGAAGAAAGTGAGAGGAGGGAAGGACAGATGTAGGGGAAAGCAGAAGGGAAGGACAGGGAGGTTTGGAGGGAGAGATAAATGCCCTGAGTTAGCACAATAACGCAAACGAAACGGCACAATAAATTGTTTATGAAAGCAATTTCTTATCCTACCTTTAAGTATATGAAAGCAGGTATTATAGAAACCGTTCGCTTATTTCCTTTAGAAAGTAGGCCACTAAGATTCGCGGTTCTTTTAAACATGTCGTTTTCTCTACCCATAAATTGGACATAATTTTATCTCCATCTGCCAGAGTCCGTGCTTCGCAACTTGTGCCTCCCTTTGCACCAAACGAATGATAAACTGGGTTACCTTAACAACACCTCAGATTGTGCCGCCTTCAGATTGCGAGGTATCACGCAAACTCCGACTATTTTATATTATATATACATACACACACTCGAATACGCTTCCGGTGATCTAGATAAAAGAAGGAGAAAGGGGAGTAAAGAAAAAAGAGCGCTGTTTGAGATATTTTTATTTCAAAAATAGTTTCCATCTACTTCAGGAAACACCAGTCTTAAAAATATTCTACGACTATGAGCCAGAAAACAAAAAAGTAATACATTTCAGAAACATTCCATCTCACTTCATGGAAAATCAATTTTTGTTCCCTATGTATTATTCCGCACATGATATTTCGCTTGTCTTGGTTTCCTTTTCATGGAAATAGCTTTCAGATTCTTATGTTTTTGCGTCAAGAGGATGATTTACATTAAACTGCATTAATGACAGGTCGACAATTTAAAAATAAGAGGTCAAAATGCAAACCAAACTCTGTGTGCAGTCGTTAATTTAAATTCTCTCTCCGCTACTTGCTAGACGCGGAAAAATAAGTCAGCTGTTTAAAATCTGTTTCCCTTTGTCATGAACTTGGTTATCGTACGAATTCAAACGTTCATCTATGACGAACAGTTTAAGCATTAGCCTGATAAATACCTAAAGAGTTATGATATAAATCATATATTTCAATGATATATTTGAATTTTCTATTCAGAGAAAATCAAACATTTTATTTTGTGCATCAGATATACGAGGGGCGTTCGGGAATGACTTGCAATTGCGTTGTTTAAAAAATACCGCTCCATCTAAAAGCACATCCTCTCACAGGACGATGAACTGATGCTAGTACACCACGCAGCCACTAGATGTCAGTTGTGAAGAGAGTATAATGAAAGAGCAGCGTTTGTTTGCTGTTAAGTAGAGAAAGCCGTGGGTAAGATGGGACGTGAGTATTATAAAACAGAGAGCGGAACTTTGGCAGAGTGCTTTTTTAAATGTGTCAAATCTAAATCAAAGTTTCCTCCGTATTAATCTGTCTTTATTTTGTTATCTAATATTATTTATCTGGATAAACTTAGAAACATTTTAAAAATTCTATAAGGTGACAATTCTGTTACTGTTGAAATGGATTCTACAATGATACTGTGTTTTAAATTTGCTCCAATAATCTCTGTCGATGTTGAGAGGTCATTTGGTCATATGAAAAGTATGTTATCTGATAGGAGACTCAACATGACCCCAGAGAACTTAAAAAAGCATCTGTTTGTCATCTGCAACGAATAAGGCATTGCAATACACAGGCCTTTTTAAAAATATTTCATTTTTATGTCACTTACAAGACTAGCAGTTTCTTTAAAACTGTTTTTTTTTTTTTTTTTTTTTTTTTTTTTTTTTTTTATGACGATCGAGATATTAAATACTGTAAACGATTAAATAAATGGGTTTTACTGATTGTTTTTTATTTCCTGGTTTAGTATTTATAATGTCTTTTCCCCCTACCTATTTTACCTATTTATAATGCCTTTTAGCCTGTCTATTTGAATGATTTATAATGCCTCAACTTCCGGTCTTTGATCATGAACAAAGATTGACTACGTAGTTTTTGTGGAAGGAAAAAGTTAACCGTTCTGTCCACATTGTGTTCTACGGGACTTGATGCAAGTCTAGAAGGAGATCAGAGTTGAAGTCTGTTGTCGACTATTGGAAATGGAGAATGGAGATCCAGATATTTTGGAAAAACCGGTGACGAACCACTGCCATACACCTGAGAAGAAAGTCTTTGTCCGATAACATGAAGCACAGGCTACGAGGTACATTTAAGCAACAATAAGAAATTGCAGGCAGATGTCCACGAGAGGATGCATAGTACCCCAAACAATGGTTCCGTGATGCAAAGATAAGTTCGCAGGAAGGTGGCAACAATGTATTGACTTTGGTGGGTCAAGTATATTGAGACATCCCATGCACATTCAATCATTTCATAAATAAGGTATAAAAGACTATTATTGTAAATCATTTTCGAACGCATGTATCACATTTAAAGAAAGTGTTATAGTGTTTCGGGTAAATAAGAAACAATTAGTTCTTCGTATGTAATGAGTGCTTCCACATCATGAAAATCTTTGTGTTGCACCCTTAAAATCAAGAATAAAATGTCAAAATGTCAAGTTATTTATTTATCCACCAAACGTGTATTTTCGGAATAATTTCTCTGCTGCCTGCCAATGGTAAATGATAAAGAGACAGAGAGATAAACGTACTGTTTCAGTTTCAAACGCATTGGTAGCCACATAGGCTGACACTAGCGCTTATCTTGCTCCTGGTGAGAAGTTTTACCAACTCCTTGATTGTCTGGCAACTTTAACTCATAGCCATTTGTGGGTTTGTTTATAAACTACTAGAATATCATCTATAATGTCAACCCTCGTTCCTAATTGGCTGCATTGCTACTGGTTACAAAACCACCCGTTTACCATAACATTGCAGTAAAAAAATAAATAAAATAAATAAAAACAGAAATGAACAATATTTATGAAATGACATTTTGATGGCCATAACTTCAAACAGAACCCTTCTGTGCTCAAAGAAGAGAGGGATCGATATGCACTCGACTCCACGGTCATTCCAAAGGCATGATGGGAAAATCCTGCATATCTACAAATTTATATCGGAACAGAAGAAGCAATGGAGAAAAAGGGGGAGGATCTCGTCAAATGGTTCCCACTGCCATTCCCATATATCACTACGCCACTCAGTTAAGCGATTTTCCTCCTTGGAGAAGGAACTATCGGCAATCGATGTCCTGCCTTCCGCATTATATAATCCGGAATGTGGGAAAGAGAATGTGCCCAGAGTTATGGGTTCCTACCTGGTTCTGACTCCAAATGCGCAATAGGTGTAAATCCCACTAGAAATTAATGGCTCATTGCGGAGGTTCCTTACAACTGACAGGGAATGAGGATAATGTACGGCCAGCTTTTGTAAGTGTTCTTTGAGAGCCAAGGAAAAGTTAAGCTGGACGAATGCAGACTTCATCTGAAGCATCCTGTTCTAGAAGCCATAGAGCATATTATACCTGTGCTGTTGATTGTCTGACTTGGTACATTTAGTGCGAAAGAGAAGCTTTAATTATATGAGCAGTGTCCCGATCGAATTAAGGAAACTCATTCAATTTTGGTATGAAAGAATTCCGAGTTATAAACTGAAGAATATAACTTCATGTTTTAATGTAGGTGTAATTTTCTGTACATTTGTTGACCATATTTAGAAAATTTTCTTGTGGAGGCGACTGGAAGCTCATTACATAAGAGTGTAACAGGATAAAACCTGGAAAACCACTCTCTAGTAGAGGTGTACGGGTTGCAAGCACCTGATTGCCTATAGTGACTCGGCAACAAGCTAAATAACTGAGCTTGTTTATCCAGAAGGCAAGCATGGCCAAGTACTGAGCACGCAACTAATGACAGCCAAACCCAGGTTACATTATGAGAATCACCTGTGGCATTTGGAAATTCGACAATTTTAAAAAGCGATAGTATCAGAAGGCAAAATTTTAGCAAAAACATTGTATATAATATTGCTTGAAATTTAATGTCTCGCTGTTCAAAACGGTTTTTAATAGGAAAAGAGTTAATTTACAGACATTACAATGCCAAAAACATCATTGTCACTGCTTTGCATATCGGCGCATTAGACGCTTCAACTGACATATGGTCAGATCAATATTTGTTACATACACCTACTATCATTTAAAGAATTAGCACATAGTTCGGATAGCGTGTACTTCCTAAGTTAAATACAAAACAGCAAGAATTGGAAAGCAAGAACGATTTTGGGAAACATCTGGTTGTGTTCTTAACCTACGTTAAACTAGAAGATATACAATAAAAAGAAAAATAAGTACATACCATCCAGGCCATGTGTTCTCGTGGTTGAGAGGTTAAAGGCATTTGTCTGGAGTTATGGTTCCAATACTTGTTATCCTAAATTTTTGTAAATAAGATGTTTAAAACACCGATATTATGTACTATATATTTTAAATGTAAATATTTACGGTATTGCTGCTTGAGCACAAACACCTACATTATTGTTGACAATTATGATATTATGATCGTTTATATTTTTATTTGATGTTTTACCTAATAATATTTCTTTAAGAGGTGGAATCAGGACTGAAAAATTCAATGCCATAGCCGGGATTTGAATCACGGATCTTCCGGTTATCGAGTAAGCAGTAAGCTTGTTTGCCTAACCATTTATTACAGAACAAAGAAGATTACTTCACTGTTCTTTTTAGTATAACTGCTCTAGATTCAAATAAACCTTTGCCACTGGAAATTATATTGTGATGGAAGCATCCCAAATTGTGTGCTCTTTGGATGATGCCACGTTACCAAGGAGGCAGAGAGAGAGAGTAACTTTCAGAGATTGAGAGGCTGGTTGTAAAAACTTGAGTAGCAAAACGAGTTTTGAGTGTAACAGTGATAATTTGTGTGACACCATGCGAATTGTAAAATTAAACAAAATAAAGGTAATTGAAAGTGGGCAGAGTTACAATATTGTCATGTATGCAATAAGAAGGGCAGACAAAATCACTAATGGGTGTATTCAAACCTGTTAGGATATCTACTTAAAACCGCTTGGTTATCAATGTGCACATGCCACTGAGTACTTGATGTGACTGACGAGGAATGAAGCTAAACGCTTGCGTGCTGAGATGTCAGTGTGAATCAAGCGCGGACCCGTTGAAACTAAAGGTTTCTTTGAGATGCCCATATAGATTTTTGGGCAGCCGTCTAATATGTCTATGAACCTATTGCTACCTTCAGTGTAACCATTTTGAAAAGCTATCACATAAGATGCCAATGCACAATATTCAATAAATAACAAACTACAAAAATATACAAAGGAAATTTGAGATTGTGCCACCATTGGTTTTAGAGGCAGAGGAAAATAAAATTGAGGAAGGCAAAGAAAACCTCAAACGTATGTGCGCGAGTACCTAAAATCTCACTTTTCGCCAAAGCCACCGAGATTCTCCATCGCGTTTCCTCACCGAACTTGATTGAAATTCCTAGGCTGCATTCCATTGGTTTTCCCCGCGAACAGCTATCGGCGTTACCGCTGTATAAACGGTTCTGGCTTTGAATGCAGAGGGAGCTATCACATCGCTAATAAGTTCTCAAGATAGAGCAGCTAATCTTCAACAACTGTGAGCGCATTTAACGTCTTATTCTTGCTCTAATTATGTCTATAGGCTGTTCTAACGGCACCATAACGAACAGATAGAAAGACAAAAGAAGAGAAGCACGCTTAAAATAAGGACGTCTTATGAATATCCCATTTCGCATATAAGCTTTCATTTGACTCTCATTTCTATTCACGCCTGAACAGATAAACAATAAAAGCCGAAGTATCTGATGGAGTCTAATTGGAAACAACCAACATACCAATCATGCAATAAAAAAATCTGATGGGTTGCACTCACATGACTTTCTCTACTCCAGCACTAACCATTCTTACAAACCCTTATTCCTATATCTTCTTCGTGTTAGTTGAGATAAACATTTGCAGAAAATATATTATTGCTTATTTCCTTGTAGGCGTAAGTGGAATATGGGAATACAGTAGGCTTTGAACAATATTCAAATATTTTAAAGCTTTCAAATTCCTTTCTCTTTGCACGGCTAAGATATAAAAAAATTAATAAGGAGCTTCCATTTGACGAAAGTTTTAAGTATTCCAAAACTCACACAAATAACAAGGCATATCTCCGAAATGCTTCACTCTACAAAGAAATTCATTTGAACATAAATTGTATGTTTTAACAGAATCTACATTTTTCTATAGCAAGATTTGGTTTACCTCAAGGTTTACAAGTTATTCAAGTCATTAAGAGTAAATAGGACAACACAGGCTATAGCTAGAAAATTCAAAATAAACATTTCATTTGTCCTAAAAATTCCTTAAATATGTGACATTTTAATCAAAATCGTTTGACCCATTTTCGAGAAACTACAAATTTTCGAAAAATTTTCCATGTAAATGGTAGTGTAGCGTGGAGGAATTTTCTTCAAAATCCTCGTGGTGGATCCTTAGAAGATATTAAACTTAAATACCAACTTTAGTTATTAAACGACTTTGTTTTTGAGTTATGCTGTCCACAGTCTGACACACACACACACACACACACACATGGACCTTTTTCTAAAAATGCTCTTCTTGGGATTCAGGGGGCTTCAAAATATATACTTCCGGTGAAATCTCGACATCGAATTTTTGGGTGGAATACAATACTTTCTATACTTACGATACGTAGTAGAGAAAGTATAAAATTATAGCAAATAAATAGAAGTTTATCAAAATTCTAAGGCTTTCACGGCCGGTATCAATACTAGATGCAATAATATTAACCGGGCTTGTGGGCCGTGGTCTATTGGGTTCCTTCTTCTTCCCACGGCCCACAAGCCCGGTTAATATTATTGCATCTAGTAATAGAAGTTTAATTAAATTAGATAGAACATACACCAAACGGTTGATCTGTTACTAATTAGGAGTATATATAATATTATGTTACAGCAAGCAATGGTAAACAATGCAATTTGAAAGCTGAAACAAACAAGGAATAAAAACGGATCGCTATTAGGAAGCCGCTAGTGAGAACGTAGTTGAAAACAAAATGATTTAGGATACCCAAAGCAAGTAATTAATGGCGAAGAAACTGGAGTCGATTAAAAACCAAAGTGGATATTTAAGTTTAATATCTCAAAGCTGCAACCTGAAGATTTTCAAGAAAATTCCTCAATAGAAAAGTTTACGAAAATTTTAATTTTCCCAAAAATGACTCTAGCGATTCTGATTAAAATGTCATATGTTTAAGATATTTTGATGGCAAATGGAATGTGTATTTTGAATTTTCTGGCCGTAGTCTATGTAGTCCTGTTTACTCTTGATGGCTTTTGCGCAACTGGTAAACCTTAAGAGGTAGACGAAGTCTTACCGTGCAAAAACTGTAGATATCTTTAAAAACCAATTTATGTTAAATGGACTTTTCTGTGAAGAGAACCACTTTGGAGATATTCCTTGTTGTGTGGCAGAAATGTGTAATACTTACAGACATTCTCAAATCGGAGGTCGCTATTCATTTTTTATTACCAGGGCATGCAAAGAGAACGGAATTCCAAAGTCGTCATATAGTGACCACTCTTAAAAAATTTGACCATCGCTTCCCCTTGTGCCTACAAGAAAATTGGCAATAAAATAATTTATACAAATGCTTTTCTCGATTACCTTGAAGTAGACAGAGGAATAAGTGTTTGTAAGAATAGTTTGTGCAAGAGTAGAGAAAGCCATGTGAGTACAATATATCAGCTTTTTTCTGTGAAGCAGTGCAGAATCTGAAGTAGAAAATGTTAGATGCAGTCCACTTTTAATATATTTGAAATAAAGCATTGTGCTATAATTCCACTATATATAAGTATAGTGTGTAAAATTAAAGAGTAAACTCCAATTATAAGGCTGTAAGAAGACTAGAAATGTACTTTTTAATTATTTTCACAATTTAGTCTCTCGGTAAGGTTTTTTCTTTAAACATTATATCACTCAGTCTCACTTAGAGACTCTAAGGAGATGGGGAATAACGCTGGTTAAAGCAAAAATCTGTACTTCCAGCCGAGAATCTAACCCGGGACTTCTAGACGTCGCGGCTAGCATGCTAACTAGTAAGATTCCTTCTGTGTATTCATTCAACATTTCTGGGATGGACAGGCAACATTTTTCGAAGCAGTATTTTATGTTACCCAATGGTTTTATACTTTCTGAAATTTTCCCCACGAAGTGACACGGATCCACAACAGAAATGGTGCACTAAGTCTATTGACGCTCCGAAACTATGTTATACATTAGTTTCGTAGTAAAACAGTTGATGAACATATGATGTCTTTGAGAGGCCCTCACGCAGTAATTAATCGCAGCGCGAGGCTTTATCACGCGGATGATTGCAGTTGAGGGAAGCTGTTGAAAGTGAAAAGTGATGTTGACCACAAGGCAGTTTTGATAAGCGGTGGCTCCAGAAAGCGTTCCCATGTTTGTTTGTTCCCGGGCACGTTGCCAAGCAACTGACTTGCTTTCATATGGAGCGGGAACAAAAGCGAGCATCTCTGCATGGTGTTCATCATTCCTCCGCAAACACTCAATTTGCTTAAAATTTGTTTATCTCTCAAACCTCTAATGATCAGCGATTCTCTTGTTATCAGAGTACGAACCACAGCACATGGAATATCTCTTACTGCTCCTACTACTAATAATAACAATAATAATACTGTTTAGTGAAACTAGACTTCAAATGTTTTAGGTCACGGGCTTACTTAAGAAACAAGTGCACGTTCTACGTTTCAGCGTATACATATATTTCCAATCAAGGTGACGTAGCAAAGATAACGACGGAATATATATGTTGGTTGTGGCTTATGCACTCTATTTTCAAGAATCTACGTAGTAGATTCAAACCTGGGAAAATGTAAAAATATAATATAAAGGCGAAGGTTTCGAAAATAGCAAGCCACAACTAAAGGCTTATTTTGCTAAACTCTAATGTTGCCTCATTTTCAACTTAAAGTATTTTCCCTGAGGTGCCAGTTGAGGAGATACTGGATTGAAAAGTAGCAGCCCCTAGTCAAGAAGACGGCATAACCGACCGGGAGGGTCCGGGCGCTGACCACGCTCCACCTTCAGTACTGCACCCCACCCATGACGCCTGTGTGACACATGTGGAGGTGGAGACGCAGCGGCTCGGCGGTACTCCTTGGTCTGGAAAGGGCTGTTGTGCCTCAGAGTTATATACCTATGGACTGAACTCTTCTAATTTTAGTCAGCATCTCCAAACGTGTAACTCTGATGAAATATCAATACAAAATTTTTGAGTGGAATAGAAACTTCCTCAGAATGCCGGAGAAATCAGAAAATCTGTTACGTGATTTGTTGCACATTCTACGGTTTAATTTTCTTATTCAAGTGCCAAATTTAAAGTTTAGTATCTCGGAAAATCTCTTTTGCAGAAACGTGAAAAACTGTAATTCGGTTTAAAACGGATGCCACATGATGATCGCAGTTTCTGTCTCGTTTTGCCCTGAAATGTACTTCGAAGTATTGTGCCTTAACTTTCTACAATTACTTCCCAACCATAACTTCCGAAGAATCTGCTTATTTTCTATACGAAGTCCATATTCTTAGACATTTTCCTACTGCAACTTTGGAATTTTGTTACCTCACATACAACATTTCATTGATACTATGATTCTACTACAACTTAGAGGGGTCTTCAATATAATGTTGCTTGAGTGCTAACACAAGAGAAGAAATGTGACAGCTTTAAATGTATTCTTAAAAATTCTCCCCTTTTGCTAAAATAAACATAAAATTTAAAATAGTCTGGCATACAGAAGTGTGACGTGGAGGATCAATTCATAGAGACAATTTAATTTTGATACCTTGATTATTTTGAGTGAAAATTGAGAATCTCTCTCTCTCCACCCCCTCTCTCTGTTGTACAGTTCTGCTTAAAGGTTAACTCTTCCGACTAACACCGTTATCCATGACTTATACAAAATAAATGTTACTTATTTTAATATTTACAATAAACTTTCCATTCTAATATATTTCTTTACATTGATATTTTTAAGAAAACAAAAGATCTTCAATGCATCAGAGCCAAAGTGATGCTACCCCCATGACACCCTATAGCAAACCCTGGCTCTCTGTGGGGAGGCTTACGAAGTAGCGAGATTTGTGGAAGATAGGGGAAAGAGGAGGGATGAATGGAACGGACACTGGCATCTCTTGTCTCCATTGTACACACTGCCCTCCCCCGTTATCCCCCTTTCTCTGTCCTTCGCCAGACACTGAGCAATTTGGAGATAATTAATGAAAGTTACAGCTGGAAACGGTGTTGGAGGGGAGGAAAATAAAAGAAAAAAAAAAGTACTTGGAGAATGGGGAAAGAGAAACGAAGTGCTGCCACCACAGAAAAGTATAGGCACAGGCAATGGAAATTATGGGACATTCAGAACTTTAGAGATGAAACTGAGGAGCGTATCTTCCAGATGCACACTGAAAACTGAAAGCCGCACGTTGTTGATGAAAATTAAAAGTAAGAATGGCGCAAATATCACACACTGAAATGATCACGGATACAGTGGAAAAGAATAACAAAAGCCTGTTCCATATTAATATTGCATTTTAGCTAGAAGATTCCACCTCACAGAGCATCACGTTCTTTTAATGTTTTGAACTTGGCATGCTTTCTCGAAAGCAAAAAGAAAACAGATTAATTTGAAGAGAAAGGAAAGCATACTTAAGTACAACCGCAAACAAAGGACTAATTTTTCTGCAAGTGACCGAAACTAACTTAAGAATGAATAGAAATTAAACGTGAATCCAGAACTACAGAAATTCTTATAGCAAAGAGAATCCTTGTTTTATAGCACCTACACCTTACGTAGGGAAGTAGAATGCTCCAAATGAAAAGAAACAGGAAGAAGAAATAGATAAAAATAACCAAAAATATAACGACATATGAGGAAAGGAGTGCGGTTATAAGATGAGATAGAATAACGAAAATGTTTAAATAATGTTCTGTAAGGGTTTTCACAGTTTTCAGCGCTTCAAGCGTAACGGAAGGTTTCGTCATGGTAAGTCCTTACTCGCCGTATATTATTTCGTACTGAGATAAGTGCTTGACTGCAAAGCGCCGACAAATTTTGGTGCTATAGCAACATAAGCTTAGTATAGTAAAAGTGAAGTACCGCATGCTGAATTTACTTCAAAGATATGAAAAAGCATAAGGATGACGTTTATTAATTTAACCTATGACATTAAAACTTATAAAAATGAATAGATCTGCTAGAAAAATGCCAAATAAGAAGTTTCCTAGCAACAGAACTGACAATGAAATTATTTCCTGCATTCACTTGGGTATAAAGTATGTACTGTAATTTAGAATAAATTACGCACGAATTCAGGTATATCCACCTTATAGTGTGTCCATAAACTCTCTGACTTCCTTCTAGTCTTCATAATCCACAATTCAGAACGGCCAAAGCGATTAGCTGTTTATATTACTATTAGCGTCAAGGCTACAGAACTGGTGACATGAATGGAAATGTGTTTTAACGTTGATAAACATATTTTAAAGTTTCATGATACTTAATGATACTCGTAAATATTTGCATAGAAGAAAAGAACGTTTTATAAATTTGGTCTTGCATGCGGAAGTATATGAAGACTCGAACATTATGCTCGACTAAAATGCTACTGTTATGTACATAAATACAACCATTAACTTTGAAAAACGCTCTTTTACACCGGTATAGAAGTTACTCTGAGATTCATAAATTATGGTTAGGATTTCGACATATATTTCAAACTCTTTATAGGAACCGTATACAGGAATCACATTTGATTTCCCTAAGTTTAATAAGTATCCAAAAATCCAGACAGCCTTGATCACAACAGAGCAAGATTAGTTCTGCTTGTTTGAAGGCGGATGAATTTGGAAACACTCGACATGGGACTTTGAGAGAAATAAACGCCCACTTCTCCTAGCTATCTGGGTACATTAGTTAAAGCTCCACCCAAAATCCAAGGCTGCTAAATTTAAAAGCACCTGCAGATAGTATTAGCTGGAACCAACGACTGACAGCGATTAGCTTTCGAAGAATCTTGTCGCCGTAATGGACGGCATCTACTCCTACCTAAGTGTATTGCGGGATAATCCGCTGATGGTCCGCAGGCGCAAATTATACAAAACAACCAACTTCCATTTGAATTTTAAATGAAGCCAGGACTTGGTGATGCTTGTTGTATTAAGGAAAATATTTTAGTGTTCGTATATTACCACTCCATCAGAAAACTATTTCATAGTCATATATAGTTTGTTTACCAAACAACTTGATTTTCATAGCAGTGTACCTTTTGGAAACTGTGACTAAGTTTCAATCTTTACTACGGTCAGTATCCAAAATTGTTCCCTACTCATCTACAAATGCTTGGCAACTACGCACACAGACAAAATATTGTGTTGTGCCCATAAACATTTATTCAGAAGATGCATTTTTGCGAATATTCCTTAATTTTGAATGCTACTATAAGTAGAGCCTTTATTTTCTTATGAAGATAATTTAGATTTTCCATTGTTTTCGAATTTTGTTTTAGTATCGATACTTATTGCGCAATAAGTATATTCACAGTAAAAAATACAAATATTAAAAATGTGTTTCAAAAACGCCAAATAACGATTCATAGACAATAAACAACACAAATTCAAAGCATTTTATTATAATAGGGGATGCATTCCACGGTATTGGATGTGTTAAGGATGTACTTTATTCAGCACTAAATAGAATCATCCAATCAACAGGGTTATTTTGTTCATAATTTCTAATTCCAGCAACGATGAATGTTGTACACAAATCCACTGTCTACTAAATCAAATCAAAAAGAAATGATAAGCTTCAGGAAATACAACATAGTCCATAAGGTAAAGAATGTGCTACATAAATGTAGATATATAAAAAAGGAAAAATCCCAATAAACTGCATACTTCAACATCAGCACTACCACACACACTCCCATGGAATCCAGGTTTACTTTTTAAAAAAGCATTGTTACGTTCAGAAATGTGACACTTTATATTTATAAATTTTTCGGGAACATTCAAAGGTATATTAAACCAAAATTAAGCATCATGTCAGTTAAAATATTGCAAACAAATTCTGCCAACGGTACGAGGAGATCCGGGATTAATTTCCCATATGGCCATGGAAATCGCTTTGCTTAAAATCTTTACAGGATTAATGTCCTTAGGGAAGAATTGAGGAGCTAATTAATCTAAAAGCAGTTTCAGTAAAAGTTATGCAGGCATCTTCTCAAACTACTCAAACGATTTTATTTAACATCTCTAGGACAGCGTCATGACGAAACCAAATGCATATCCTGAATTTTCTGAGATAGTGTATGAAGGTCTTTTCATACACTTTGACCTTTATATTATAGAAAAAACCATACGATATAGACAAAACCTACTGTAGGAAAGATGTAGAATGTATTGATATATGCCATTTGTGTCAATTTTTGCAATGTTTTATCCGCTACAAGGTATTTACTGCTGTTCGTTTAAATTTTCCAAAATATTAAGTAACATCTTTTGAGATGTTCTGTGCGTTCGTGTGTTTCTCTCAGTTCAAGCAAATCCATGCATTTTTATCTCGTTTTTAACAGTATATTATTCCTCCAGCTTCCTCCATGTATCTGCGTAGTTATACATGTTCGAATATTTCGCACAATTAATACGAAGTACACAGATAAATATGTTATATAAGGTCGTGTGAAAGTTACACAACATAAAAATGTATATTTCAACCTATAGGTTTAAACAAAAGGAAAGAAACTGTTCTCTATCTAAATTAAATGTATGGGTTCTGTGTCATGCAGAAACACAAATGGACTACGCTGGTGCAAAACCCATCTTGTATACTTCAAAATGTCTGAGATATCCATTGGAAAACTGTAGCCATTGTCGCTACATAGCAGTGTGCATGATGCGAAACTCTGCCATTGTGGCGTGATTTCTTGTGCCTGGTCACGCGACCTCGGTGCTGCAGGCTTGTGAATTACTGGGAGAGGAAGGGGTAGAGAAAAGGGATCTTCCCTAATTAAACTACTTCCATCCTTACTCGCATGTCGTAAGGAAGGCACCGGTATAGCAGCATAAATATGGGGAACAAGAAAACATGTTCTAGGTTCTCCTTGGTACGGCGTCACTGCGACACTGTTGGTCCCGCCTGAGTACTTCGCTCATACCGAACCACTAACTTCAATGTAATGACCATTTCTTTTCATGCTAATATTTCAAGACACAAGCCTCGGAAATAATTACCTTATGACAGCGCCAGTTTAACCACAAAATTAAATCACCAATGGGAAACTATGTGATTTTACGGCTTTTATTCAGTGAAATAATTATAAGTAAGCAAAATGTTATCTTGCTTCGTGCTTTTATTACATAAACAGAATCCTCTTAGAAGTGACTTACTTATTCCAACCTTCTTATAAAAAAGATGTGATGTGTTGCACTCACATGACCCTCTCTGCTACTATACAGCCATGGAAAAATGATTGAGCGCATTAGGAGAGCAGAATATTTTTAAGTTTCACGCCGCGTTGCAGCGTGGTTTCCACAAGTCGATATTTCCAACATGCAGCTGAGTTTACTTATAGTCTCTGATCCAAATGTTATCGTCTATTTCAGTATCCAATAGACGATAACATTTGGATCAGAGACTATAAATAAACTCCGTTGCATGTTGGAAATATCGACTTGTGTACTCTGCGCTGCAACACGACGTGGAACTCAAAAATATTTGTTCCCCTAATGCAATCAATAATTTTTCCATGGCTGTACTAACTATTCCTACAAACTCTTGTTGCTCTATCCGCTTCATGTTGGTCTAGATACACATTTTTAAAGATTATTTTATTGCCAATTTTCTTGTAGGTCGAAGGGGAATATGGCGATAATCAAATCTTTTAAAGATGCTCGCTATATAAAGACTTTGCACGGCCAAGAGATAGAAAGTGAATAACGACCTCCCATTTGAGAAAAAACATAAGTATTGCAAAACTCACACAAATGAGAAGGAATACCTCCGAAATGGTTCACTCCACAATAAATGCATTTGGAGACAACATGTGTTTTAACGAGATCTGCATTTTTTGTACACTAAGATTTGGTTTATCTTTTACGGCTTACCAGTTATGTGAGAGTCATCAAGGCACAGGAGTACATGGACTATTGCCAGAAAATGCAAAGTATACATTTCATTTGCCGTAAAAACGTCTTAAACGTATGACATTTTAATCAAGATCGTTAGAGCCATTTTTGAGAAAACCAACATTTTCTAAACATTTTCCATGTAAAGCATAGTTTAGGGAAGAGTAATATTCTTCAAAATCTTGTGTTGCATCCTTGAAAGATATTAAAGTTAAATACCAACTTTGGTTTTCAACCGAATTTTCATTTTTAACTTATACTGTTCAGACACACACAAACACATAGACACTAACATGTTTTCTTTGGATTCAGGGGGCCTCAAAACATATTTCCGGTGAAATTTTGCCATCGAATTTTTGGGTTGAATACAATACCTTACTTACTATATGTAGTAGAGAAAATAAAAAAACCGATCTCAAAATTTCCCTGGAATTAAAAAAAGGTTTTATAAATATATCATTTGCATCTGAACAGCACAATTCAAAAGGGAAATCTCGGATGTATACTACAACGGGTGAGTAAGTTCAGGATCTTCATTTGGATGAATTTTGTATACCATTCTCAGTTTTAATGTCCTTTCATCTGACGATGAATGCAAGGGCGAAATGGTGCTCAAATAAGCCTAATGTCTATAAAGGTTGGAGCTATTTGACCCTGAAAGAATTACCTGGGTAATTCGCCATAACCGAGATTATAATTCGGGACCTCTTGAATGTGAGGGAGATATGCTTCCTCCAGACCACAGAGGTGGGCTGTATACTTTAGTACAGCTGATAAACTATAAGAGACAAACAAAAACTTACTAGAGAGAAAACTACAATCTCGTTAAAACACATACTTTATATCAAATGTATATTTTGTAGCATTCACTAATTTCGAGGTACTCATCTGTACTGGTTTGGACTTTCAAATACTTACACTACTTTGAAGCTTAAAGAACAATTTATTTCTCATGATGCCATGCAAAGAATATGGAATTTCAAAGTCAGATACAGCAATGGCTTTTTAAAAGTTTGATATTGCTACAACCTCGTGTACCATAACTGTACCGACAATGAAATGTGCAATGAAACCATAGTAGAGAGAAACGGACAATAATTTACAGAAGACTGAGTAACATGACAGAGTTTTTATTCCGAGAACAGCCGAGTAGACATTTGAAATCAGACTACATTAATCATTTGAAGCAGTCATTACATAACAATCGCTAATACAGGAAAGTGCATGTTTCTCGCTCCAGAATCGAGTCAAAGCGGAGTTGAAGGGAATAAAACAAATCGGCATTAAGAGAAAAACAAATAGCTTCATTATGTTTGAGCAGTATGCTTTTGATTACTGGTATATAATCCGATTGTAATTGGTCAATCCACTAACAATGAAATCGTTGATTAACCGAAAGGCACTCGCATGAAATATAGGAGGGGGGGGGCATATTTTTATTGTAATAGACAATAACGAATGAATTTGTGGATACCGTATTAATTAATGAACTGGTTAAAACATTCTCAGATTTATTTTGTAGTATCAACAATTATTGCTAATATTAATGTCATCATTATTACCATCATCACCATCTTGTCTACCACCTAGTACCAAAAGTAGATGAAGTAACATATACCGCCTAAAGATTCGGTTGCTAGGTTTCACACGATTTGTGATCTTCAAGTCTAAAGAAGTTGTGGTATGGTAGACATAAAATATTATGGCGACTGATATCTGACCATTACTGTGTAGATAAATTTTGTGGCCAAAAATGATATTCATATCGCCAGCTTTACAGTGTGATTACACAGCGTGTTTAACTGTGCAACATAGCAAGGCGTGGCAAGCCTATGATTGGATTTTGTTTTTATCAGCTCCTCCTGCCACTCGAAATTAAATTTGGTGTCAGCCGTAGTTGCTCTTGCCGTGTGTCTCTATGTTTTAATAGTAAATAACGAAAATATAAGTCGTGGAATTACCAAATTCCTCCCAAGGATGCATGATTTTCACTCCACCTCAAACGATACACTTCTATTGACTTACACTCTCTCAAAAATGGCTTAGCTGTTCTGATTAACTACAATGTATTTGAGATATTACCTCGAGAATATATACTACAATTTCTGTAAATAACCTGTTGATCTAAAAGCCTAACCTAGTTTAAAATCAACTGTATTCTACGCACTTTCTTCATGTAAGTTCTAGCATGTTTTCTTTGGAACCCCAGCATATCAAAGTAACTGCAGATTTGAAGGCATGACAGTTTTAAGAATCATAAAGTAAGGGTCAGCTTTGATGTAAAGGCACTAAATAGTAGGTAAAGAACCACGTCATGGGAAAAACAGCTGAAACAAGAATATCGCTGCCAGTACAAACTTATCGATTTTTTGCACCTCACTCGAGCACAGACCTGGAAAGCACTTGAAACGTGTGAAGCGGGATTCAATACCCGGAAACACGCAATTACCCACGCGGATCCTCAAACAAGGGTTTTGGGTAGCGGCTGATTAGTTGTTCTCCTAATTGGGGGAAGGGGAGAGTACGCCCCGCAGGGACCTCAAACCAAACACTTGGGAATCCATCTCAACAACGTCGTCCAATCTACATCGAATTACAATGCAAACTCCCTGCATAATGAGCCATGCTTGTCAGCTGTGCATGCTGTTGCTCCGTGTTAAACGCCATCCTCCAAGGGAAAAAATAATAAAAATGAAAGTACAAAATCCTCCTTAGGTGAACATTAAGGATATGAACCACAATAATAAGATCTTCCTTACAGGATGTTTCACCGTCATAAAAACTAGCCACTTAAAGACTTGTGTCTTCTGTTCAAGAGCAGGTCTTTCACTACACATCCACCATCCTACATATATGTATTTCCCTATTTTCAGTTCTCCTCTTCGTCTCCGTATATGAACCAACATTTTCTAGCGTCTTATCCGATATGTTTTAGTCTATTCTTTCGGCTACAAAAAATATGAAAATTTCATTTCTTTATCTTTCAGCTTCAAACACACCATTCTTCTCAAAATTAAAATTTCAAATAATTCTACTCGTTTTTTCTCAAATTTTCACAAATACAAAGTTTTTGAATATACAGTGCCACTCCCCAAATAAACACTTCATTAATCTCTTTTTTCAGTTATTCAAGAGCCCACAGAGGCCGTTACCTTCTTATTCTTCATCTGATTACCCTCCCCGTAAAGAGGACTTACACCCTCTAGGACTTATAAGTCTCTGCCTAGGTTCAGATGCCTGTTGGGGAGCAGACGAACCTATGGACCGGCCAGATGGAAGACCTGGAAGCGGATGGTCAGTTCAGCACCAGGCATGAGAGTGAGGAAGAGGATCATGATATGAAATGCGGGTAAAATGGATGATCGGAAAGGTGAAGAGGAACAGTTGGTGGATTGAGTGGGGGAAACCAGAGAACCCGGAGGAAACCCGCCCAGGCGCCAATTCGTCCACCATGAATATCACATGCAGGTTCCTGGGATCGAACCTGGGTCGCCTAGATGATAGACGAACGGTTTAACTACTCGGCCACTGGGCTGTTAACTTTTGTTATCAAAATCTTTCTATTGCAATTGTTATCCTACTTTTGATGTCTCGATAATGGTCCCTTGGTCTACCATCTCATTTTGAACTGGCAAGTTTTATTTCCTTTGATTCTCTTCCAATAGCAATTGTCTAGGTTTTCCTTGTACTTATCTTTACACCGTATATCCTATTGTTATTTGTCATCATCGAATGTTTCCTCCTTTGCTAGCAGTCATTTCAGCAGTATTTTGTTCCACTTTGGTCTATTGAATCTTCTCCTTTGTTCTGAAAACGTTTCACTATATCGAGCATAATGGGCGATAAGGAAACTCTTTGTCGCAGACTTTTTTTTCTACTTTCTTCTCTGATATCATCGTAACATCTAGTTAGTTTTTTTACACAGAGATTATGAAGGGAGCTTCTATCTCCCCACATTCATCTTGTTCAGAATCTTCATAAGCGTCTTCCAATTTACTCTAACAAGTGTTTTTTGTTTGTTTTTTTCTGAACCACAAATCCCACGTACAGTAGCAGACAAAATAAATGACTCATCCCCGGGTTCCATGTGTGATCAGAGGGTTCATCTGCTGTTACAGCTCTTCACAACGGAATTGCAGGAACTGTAAAATGGTCTGTGCCTGGGAACGTAATAGTTACCCTATAAACTATTAAAAAATGAACAAGTTACAACGTTAGGGTGGCTGAGGGGTTAAGTAACTGCTTGCGCTAAGTTCCTTGGTTCAAACATCGCCTTAGTTGTTACTCTGATATTATTAATGATTATAACTGGGTGTACAGAACATAGTATTGCATTGATATAACTTAGTATTTGAAATTTTTGGCATGTCTATGCGCCCAAGAACATAATTGTACTAAACACTTGTTTTAAATAATTAAGGAAAATTATTAATATAAACTATTATCTTCTAAAGCTAAAACCACAACACACAAACAATATTAATATTGGGTGTATGAACCCTCATCACGTATAAATACCCTCAATTTTCGGGGCAGAGATGGAATTTAATCCCTGCATTAACGTGGAGGAGAAACTACCACATCTCAGGCTTCTTGAATTTGTGCCTATAAGCCATCTTTTGTCCTTTACGCATCTGCAGGGAAATTTGAGCGCAGTTCCCTTTTCACCTCAGCCTACACATTTTCAACAGGGTTCAATTCTGGCGAATAGGGGGACCAGTTTCTCACTCTGATACCTTACCTCTCCGAGAAGCAATTGGAAGCGTTTCGACATGTGTGGGTAGAATGATTATCCTGTGAAAACTCAATAATTTCATCAGGAAGTATCATCTTCACAGAGGAAATAAAAATGTTATCAAGAATAATCCTTAAAACTGTCGCTCTGTAAATAACCTGTAGATCTAGTAGCCTATCCTAGGTTAAAATCAAATTATACCATGAGCAGTTTTCTACACACTCTCTTGATGTAAGTTTTAGCAGATTTTCTTTCAAGCCCTAATACATTAAATATTGTACATCAAAGTGGCTGCAGAATCCGTAGGCTTCCTGATGCACTTAGCAGTGTGCAACATATATATTTTCTTGTTTAATTTAACTTTTTTTCCAGATTAAGATACAGATATATAATATTACTACACCAATTTGTTTAAAGCGATCTGCAGTGAGAAATACTAATTTTTTATATTTTTAATGCATGCCCAGAAAAAGTACCTGCTTTCTGATTTGTTTAAGGAAAAATATGCGTGCTATAAGTGGAATGTAAAAGCTTGAAGTTGCATGTTTGTGTTTTAGAATCCAAACTGTCTTCTCCCCACTTAAAAGCCTGGTATCTCAAGAGTCTAGGAAACATGGTTCCATGTGACAGACACGACCAGCCCACAAGTTAGATGAGAAAACTTACAAGTTGTTTTGCAAATGCTTTCTCAGACAGGAAATGCCTCTGGTAGGATCGGCTAAGTTGCCTCAGTTTTGTTTTCGGTTTGTCGCAGACTTCCTTTACACGGAAGGCGGGGAAAGAAGATGAAAAAGAAACGATGCACGGTGTTTGCAAGCGGAATGGCAAGGAAATGTAAAACAAATGAGCAGGAAAAGAATTTCGTATAGGGCAGCCATTAACCTAGAAATTGCTGCGAAACAGGGTTGTCCAATATCACACCCCTCAGCTAATTGCATTTTACAGAACCGTCTACACCAACTTCTTTGGCACCAATGCCGACATTTAAGGTCGTGTTATGCTGATAAAGTTCACACACAAAATGCGCCGTAGGGGAGAAGGAGGGGGGGGGGGTTCCTTGTACGCCTAGAAAGCGTTTACGTGCGGCAGCAAGCCCATATTAGATCGCCAGTCTATTTTTTTTTTTTTTTTTTTTTTTTTTGTGCTACACTGTCAATTTTATTTGAGTCACTAAAATGCAACCTATTTCAATATGCATTATCATATCTGAACTGATTCTATTATTTCTTCAGCGCAACCCAGAAGAGGTATGTTTCTCATATAAATCTAATGTCAGATCTTTCTTGGAACTAGACTCTTGTAATTGGACGTAATTTAATTTCATTTGTAGAACTATTCTAGGGGATAATAGAGAAACGTTTTCCATTTTATAGATCGAACTTGTCTTTGTTTGCTGTCTTCATAGCATCCGCGTAATAATCAACTTAACCAAAATAAAACATACATATGGACAACAAAGAATTCGCGAGGATTATATATACACAGTATTTTAGTCTATTCACCATTGCACAAACAGTGCAAACCTGATGAGTAGTTTTCGAGATACCTTCAAAGAAAAACTGTTATTGCATTTCAACTTTATATGTTAGTATAGATTAATTTTTAGCAAGTCATATAAATGTAGATGAGATTGTTTGCATCATTTGTTTATTCATTAAATACAAAGGCTATTTTCATGCTAACGTTGTGCATTATTTTAAATATGAGCTTTAGTATTTAATTACAAATAAATATTCAATAGAACAATTGGAATACCGTTTTGATTACAGATATTTTAAACACAGAGAAAATATATTGCAATAGTTAATTATTTCTCATTCCCCTACAATATACTGCAAAAACGGAAAAGCTCATTCTACTTTGAGCACTGTGACATAGGCTTCAGTGAGGTTGAATAATAGACTAGTTCTTTAGTGGTCGACGTAAGACTTCTTTGGGAAAGCGAAATAAATTAGGAAAAAGAATGTTCAAGCATACAGGTAACTATTCATTTTTACATGTTAATCCTGCAAAAAGAACGGAATTTGCAGGCTTTAAAAGATTTGACTCTCGCTCAAAACCTACTGTAATCCCATATTCCCGTTGCGCGTGCAAGATAACGAGCAATAAGGTAATTTCTGCAAATGTTTATCTCAACTAACACGAAAAAGATAGAGGAATAAGAGTTTGTAAGAATGGTTAGTACAAGAGTAGAGAAAGTCATGTGAGTGCAACACATCAGATTATTTTATCTAGTTGCTCACGCGAGCTAAACGAACGCACATGCAAAACATTTTTTGTTTTGTGAAACTGTTTTGGAGGGGGGAGAGGATTCCAATATCCCAAAACCTGTATTTCGGGTGAAATATCTTGATATAGAAATTTTGAATGGAATGTAATGTTTCCGATTACCTGTCATTTAGGTGGAAGATAAAGTAGGTAATATTTGAAATGTTACACAGGTAACAGGAAGTATAAATAATCAAACATTAACATCGTTTGAGACGTCCTTTAAGACTTCAATAAACGAAGAAAGTCTTTCTTGTAGTCATATTGACTTTCTATTCAATTAATCAAGATTAAAGTAAACTGCTGAAATAAACATATAATACACCAACATATTTAGGCGTATGGGGAACGAGTCCTCCCTCTAAGATAAAATTAGCTTCAGTTAAGGTTAAGTCAACTAAAAACGGAAAGGGAGACTTGGAGAATATTAAAATCATATTTTTGAGCTACGCTGTGTAGGTTATACACTAAAGAATAAGCAAAGTCTGCGCTAAGCCCTTTGTGAAACTGAACCATCAATTGGAGCTGGGGATCGATGGCGTGAAGAAGATGGATTCCCGCCCATTACACGCTTCACGTATGTTGTCGCTCACAATATTTGTCCCAGACTCACGCACCTGTGCAACGTCAACTTTCAAACTAATTTACTAGAGTGTCTGTTCTCACAAGCAACTAAGCTTTCATTTAATTAATTCAAATATTCTCCAATGGCATCACATACTAGCATGAAATCTACTAGCAAAAGATTACTCCAACTTACGTTGCCGAAATAAAATATGTTTAACTTCTTGATTTGTACACCAGTAGCATCGTGTCTACATACTTGGTCTGTTCTGACAAGAGTCCAAATTATGAGATGTCTAGACCTTATGGTTAGTTATTTAAACGTATGTTTGGAAATCTATTATCTGCTATTGTTCTATGTGTTCCAAGTATTCTCTCTTACGTACTTCACTCTTTTAAGCCAAGTTCATACAACTGTTATCTAAATAATACTGGTTTCTAAGTGCTTTTAAGATGTGAAGAATCTGCTTACTTGGGTCTGGTGTACTCAATGGCAGGTTTCATAGGAGCCGTAGTTTGCTTGTATTTAACTTGCACCTCCGAAAGTTTCGTGTTCTAATCTCTACTGTTTAGCATATTTATCTAAGTTGATAATATTAGATACAATATAATTACACATCATACTTAATATCTCAAAATATATTATATGTATAATTTTATATAATTATATACCTAATATAATTATGTATTATATATAATAATATTAGAGAATAATAAATTATGTTGTTGTTATTATTATTATTATTATTATTATTATTATTATTATTATTATTATTATTATTATTATTATTATTATTATTATTATTATTATTATTATTAGTATTATTATTACTATTACGAAGGAACCCTGAGCACCATTATAAAATAAGGATCTCCGAAGTTATCTCCCCCTTAACCCTCCATTTCTCCCCTCATTCACTCCGTCCGCTTAACTATCAGTTTTGCCTTTCTATAGGGAGGTTATGTCTATTATGATACGTGAAGCTGTGCTGTTCCTTATGATAACTAGAAAACGGGTATAAAATATGCAGCACAAATATTGACCTTAACAGTACAAACAAAAACTGCTAAACTGCGTAAATATTAAGTTCATTGAATTTGTGTATAACAAAACATTGTATGTACTGTGTCGTTGATCACTCCGACTGGGTTTCGATTTCCTTTGGATACTGTCAGTGAGCAATTTTCTTGATAATTATATGTCGGTTGTCTCGTCCTCGCCGGGAGGTAGGCTTTTGTTTTTTGAAGTATTTAGTCATCGTACACTGCGGGAGAGAGAGAGTTTGGGACTCTCTTGCTTGGCAGGCCCAACTAGGAGAATTTGTGTCTTGTGTGATATTGTGGAGTACCATACCCTGCTAAATGGACACGTTTGGGTTTAAACAGGAGCTTTTTAAAATAAAAGAGGCCACTCTGATCGCCTTGAGTCTGTGTATTTTAGGCTGTTTATTATTAGTTATGTTAACGTTTTAAGATTCATTTTCACGACCTTTTTATGTGGTAACGTTCTTTCGGAATTTGAAATTTACTACTGAGCACGGAGTTCCATTAAAGTAATTGGTTAGGATAAAGTAGTTTTACGCTTGAATTGTGAAAACGTCCATGAAGAATATTCATACTGTCAGTAAATTGCAGAAAAAGTGCTAATAACTCAAAGAGATGCTAGGGATGTACAAAAATTATTCAACTGCACAACGTAACTTCATCTCTCAAAAGTTCTAGGTTTAGAACACCGTTTCAGACAACTTCGTAACTTACTAACAGCGCTGAAGCAAATGTTACCGTCCTGACTAAGTCACTGATGACGTGAACACAGCTTTTTATTAGATAACAAAAGACATTTTAAACTTTTTTTTGTTATCTGGTAATTATTTCCTTTGATCTTTGCATTTAATTATAGAGAAAATCGTGTATATTTTCCACCAGGAATAAAGACGAATATTATTTTTGGTTTCTTTGTCAATAACATTTTAATCTCTGGAGAGGATTTAATTATATGCTCTCAATTCCTTCAGAAGTTTATTTTCGGTCTGTGTTAATTTTCGTTTAATTTTCCGGGTGTCTTCACTCTCCTTTTCTACATAAGTTTGGCTTGGACTGAGAGGGAATGTCGGACCAGTAGATAGCTGCACTGCCGACCGAGTCGTTATGCCATCTTTTGATGAGTTTGCAGACGGAGCCAGGCACCGACTTTGCATCCCACTTAATGATGCGATTGTCACTGCAAATTAGCGTTGCTTTCATCTTATTTGGGGGGTTGGCGAGTTGCTGCAGGGCAAGGGGAAGAGGGAAGAAAGGGGATCTGTTACAAGTTTGAGGAACAACTTGACGGGCGACTATCCTGGGGCGCCAACTAGTTCGTGTTCCTCCCTCAAAGCGCTGATAAATACTCTGATCGTCTTGATGAACCTGCAAGTCCTTTACAGCCTCAGAGCGGGGCAATAAGCTCATATATTTAATAGCGTTATTTACTGTAAGGACTCAATCTTGCTCGGTTTGTCGGAGATATCCCATTTTTGAGGTAAGAGTGCAGGTACCTAAGAGAGAAACATGGCCAGCCCAATTTTCAACATTGGATGCCAATGCTTGGGAGAAAATAACGGAAACCTCTTGCGCCGATTGGACAAAAAATAAATATTCAACATGATAACGTCTCCACAGTAATTAAAGGAATGAGAAAAGAATTGGAATACAGTATGGTAGACAAAAACACTAATATAGTATGTTATGCAGATGTACTTAGGGCAGAAACGGAAGATAACCTTCAGAGACTTTTGTACGAGTTTTATGGAAAATGTTAAAAGTTATATATGAAAATATCCACAAATAAAAAAATTATAAACCGTTAGTAATTACCTGGGTGTTAATGTTACTAGTGGAGGAAATCTAGCCCAAGAAATTAACAACCATATCAATGTATCAATGAGCTAATGTGGAGAAATACATATATGAGAAAAGAAACAAAAGTCAAAATTTATAAATCAGTAGTCCGACCAGTAATAACTTATGCATAAGAAACAAGAGCAGAGACCACAAGAACACGATGAATGATGAAAACAACGGAAATGAAAGTGTTAAGGAAGATAGCTGGAAAGACAATGTAAACGAAGAAATCAGAGATATGTAGGATCCAACCAGTGACTGAATGGGTAGAAAGGAGGAATGGAATGCACATATATTCAGGGTGTCAGATGAACGATTAGTGGAAACAGCGAGAGACAAAATTCCGGAAGGAAGATGAAATCCGGGACGACCAAAATAGATTGAAACATGGATTGATTCATGTATAAATCAGGCGATTACCCCTAACATAAAGTGAACAAGAAGCAGAAAATAACGTCTCCCTTCTGTGGGACACTTGATGCTGTCACCATTATCTCGCTCTTTGATGAATCTGCTGCCGGCTGCTACAGTTGTGATTTAATGTATCTTTTTTTTTTTTCAGGGTATACTGGGTGGGTGTGAGAAGAGACAACACCTGTTGGTTGCTACTAACTGAGATATCTGAAGCGAATTGTTGACTGTTTGAGAGTGTACATTACTGTTTCTGGATCTTAGCTCTATTGAAGTATTTTATCTGCTAACTTCTGACTATTAATGCTTTACCGTTCAAAGTAACTGTGTCGTTATAACAATGAGAAGTTGTGGCGGCTCGCTGAAATCTTAAACAGCTAATCGGAGAATTCTCTTGCGCTGACCGCTAACATAACCCGGGTGCTACGGACTGCTGACAATCGACCACAGTAAAACGTCTGTCAGATTGTAGAACACGAAAGAAAGACACCAATTTTAGAAACACAAGCCCTTTTATCAACATTAATGGCACCTACAGTGGCCAGTGTGTGTGTGTGTGTGTGTGTGTGTGTGTGTGTGTGTGTGTGTGTGTGTGTGTGTGTTTGTGTGTGTGTGTGCGCGCGCGCCTGTGTGTGTACAGTCGTGAGAGAACTGTCGACAGATATATTTTGCGACATTTAACGTCACGTCGGAGTTAGTTTTGAAATGAAATAATTTTAGTGAGTGTTGACTGAGACAGAAAGAGTAAAGAGAAACACTGAAGTGTGTGTCAAGGGTACAACAGAACAGAACAGCTATGAGTTGCAAGGTCGCGACAAATTGTATTTGTGTTAACGATAAGAGAACTGTGTTTTTATGGTTGAATTATAGGGAAAATAAAGCGAAAGAAAAAGTAACTGGACTTCGTTGTCATTTAGTCACATTATATTGCCTAATTTAAAGCTATTTTCGTTTATTTTTTCACTCAGTGACTTGCTACATTCTAAAAACTACTTTCACTTTTCTAATATTCAGAACGGGCTCATTTGTGTTTTTGAGCTATTGAAAAGCTCAAACCAATAACAAGGAATATCCCGGAAATTGTTATCTCCACAGAAAAATTGTTTGACATAAATTGCGTGCTTTAACGAATCTAACCCTTTCATGGGGTAAGATTTTGCCTATCTCTTACGGTTTACCAGTTATGTAAAAGTCATTCAGAATCAAGAACACTTCCGAGGCTGTTCTCAGAAAATTCAAGATGTACATTTTGAGGTAAAAATATCTTAAACATAGCTTATTTAATCAAAATCGTTTCAGCCAATTTTGAGAAAATCAATTTTTTATTCAGGAGCTCTCAAAACATGTTTCTGGTGAAATCTAAATATTGAATTTTTGGGTGGAATACAATACCTACTTCCCCTACTTACTATACGTAGCAGAGAAAGCAAAATATCTACAATTCAGCTAATAAGAACACCATCTGTCAAAGCCATCCTCTGACTATACAAATCACACACAAATACTTTATTTCCGGGCATGGATAATAAGGACAGAAGGCGAAATTCGTAACTGTTTGCCTCCTTCTTTACGTTAATCTGTTGGAATAAACACTGTCATTAAATTTAACTTCCATAAAGTATTACTATTAAGTGTTCTTGAAACACATTTTTTTTTTCCTTTACGAAGGCACCAATTTGTTCCAATGTAACGAAAAAATAAAGCTCACACCATTATACAAAGAGAACGGCAGGTCAAATGTGCAAAGGATAACTTTGAGAGTTCTAGCTTATTGGTTATTGGTATATCTCCTTGGTCAAGTGAAGTGGCTTGGGGAAACACTTGTGCGACAGACATTATTGGATTCTGCGGTTGGAAATTGAGTTGGTGAAGCATGACGGACAAGAAATAAGGTAGTCATTTCCAAGACGGTTGGAAGGAGAATGAAATCCACTTGAAAGCGAAATTTCTATCCGTGATATATCTGATCGACGAACAAAATTGTTTTATCGTTGATATCTCCTCCAAAGCTACCATCACACTACATGCTTGACGAGGGGCCATGGAAGTAACAATATCGATAACCTCTTGAGATTGAAACGTATAAGAGTCAGCTGCATGGAATTTATGGCATTTCTACTGTCTTAAACAGGACAAAATACTGGCTACTTATTTTTTAGAAAATAACAGCGTTGTAACACATGGATTTTACAGTATAGAAAACAGGGCCTACTTTGGACTAAAACTAGAATTAAGCTTTTTGTTTGGATTGGAGCGCTACAGGACATAAATTAACATTTAATAATTGGAAATTAATTGTTCTTCCACACTAGCCGTGTGCAGGACAAGGTTGTAAAGGAGTAGATGAATCTAAAAAATTCAGTGCTGTAGCCGGGATTTGAACAACGGATCTTTCGATAACCGTCCAGCTGTTCTGACCACTGAGCTACCATAGCCAAGACAACATCAAATTCTCCAGCTCACTCGAATTTTCCCGGTCCACCACACAAGGAGACTCAAATACATACCTATGAGATAACCAATGGAAATTAACTATCCTTGCACACTAGCCGTGTGTAGGAAAAGGTTGGAAAGGGGTAGAATGAGACTGAAAAATTCAGTTCCATTGATTCACCCTATGGTTGGTTAAACTATGAACTTAAGTAGATACTTACAGCTAAGTAAGTCGCCATTAGGGTATGTTATCTTATATGTATTTGAGTTCTCCTTGTGTGATTTACCGGGAAAATGCGAGTGAGTTGGATAATTTGATGTGTCGGCATGTTGGTCATGGTAGTTTAGTGGTTAGAGTAGCCACAAGAACAACGGAAGATCGGTGATTCAAACCCCGTCTATGGCATTGCATTTTTCAGAACATTTGATAACTATTATTTTCTTCCTCTGCTGCACTGCCAATTCCTTTGAGTATCTTAGGGGACCCTGAATCTATCACTTTCTCCTTGAAAAGTAAACATCAAAGTAGAACAGGAATCGCATTTTTTGACAATAGGTGTCCTTGTTTCTCCCCTCAACTTCCTGTGGGTTGTTGTACTTTATGACGAAACAGTGATAATAGCATACAAACTCATTGGAAGTTAAGCAAACCGAAGAACAAAACAAAAGGATGGAATAAAATTCGTCTCCTCTACAGTAAGGACCTTAAGTAGAGCAATAAATAATACCCTTAGAAGAATAGGCTATTATTACTTCTGAGATAATTTTGTTTTTGTTATTGCTATATTACTATATTTCACTTTTGATATTTTCTTCTCAAATTGTAGGTTTACTTACAAATATTACTTCTCCCAAAACAGAAGCCGTAAGGAAAAAGAACTAAGAATTGTGAATATGCTTATGCAGATCAAACGTAATATGTTGAATGGAATTTGAATCACAACTGAAGCGTAAGTAACAACTTATACTATGTTGAAAACCTTTATGTTGGAGAGAAACACAAACTTAGTATATGAGATAGTGTATAAAAGACAGAGAAAGGACCAAGTAAAGGTTACTAGAAGAAATAGTTGTGAGCTGTAATATCATGAGAGACTGTAGACTGTGTTAATGTCAGTAAAAGAGAACTGTGTACTTTTGCAAAAGCTTTTGAAGTGACAGAAAAGTAACTTGACTGGCTTTTGTAGTCTTTGTCTCACTGGCGTCAGGAATAGGATTTGCCAAATTTTCAAAGTATGTTTCTTAGGTCCTTTTCTTCGTTTAACGTACAATCAGATCGTGTGATCACATATTAGGAAACGTGTAAGTTTTATCAAAACCACATACTCTATACTTGTCTATATATAGCTTTTAATGAAGCATGTTTTTGTATTTCCAATTTAAATTGTATGACTTCTATAATAATATACAAAAACGTCCAAGGTACACAGTTTTAGCATTTTAATGTGATTTACAGGGTACTCGAGATGTATTTCTTACTTATTGCGTATTACAAAGCACAACCATTTACAGAGTTGATTTTTTATGCACGATTAAAGGATATCATCACAAATTTCACTCGAATTACGTTGTAGTGAATCGTTGACAAGTCTATGAAAATATTTTACTCCAATATATTCACGAAATTCTCAGATAAAATAAAAACTCTCTTAGCGCAGGCGCTCCGGAAGTTTACAGTGCAGACTTGTTTGATCGATTGCCAAATAAAAGTTTTGTAAAATGATCAATGCATCCGCAATAAAGAGAATCTGTTCTTTTGGTGTTGCACGCAAGAGGTAGCCTGGGAGGGGCTGAAGCAGATAGAAACATCTGATGTGTTGCACTCACATAGCTTTTTCTACTCTTGTGCTAATTATTCCTACAAACTATTATTCCTTTATCTTCTTCATGATAATTGAGATAAACGTTTGCAGAAATGATCTTACTGCTGACTTCGTTATATGTAGATTCAAGGGAAATATGGAAGTACAGTAGGTTTTGAGCGATAGTCAAATCTTTTAAAACTTTGAAATTCCGTTCTCTTTGCAAGGCCAAAGAGATAAAAGGTGAATAACCACCTTCCATTTGAGAAAAGTACAAGTACTGCAGAACTTACACAAATAATAAGGAATATCTCCGAAATGGTTCACCCAACACAAAATGTATATAGACATAACGTGTGTTTTAACGACATTTGTATTTTTGTATAGTAAGATTTGGCCTATCTCCTACGGTTTACCAGTTATGCAAGTCATCTACAGTAAACAGGACTGCATAGGCTGTAGCCAGAAAATTCAAAATATACATTTAATTTACCATAAAAATATCTTAAGCATATAACATTTTAATCAAAATCGTTAGAGCCATTTCCGAGAAAATCAAAATTTTCGAAACATTTTCCACGTAAACGCTAGTTTAGGGTGGAGGAATTTTCTTCAAAATATTTGTGTCGCATCCTTGAAAGATATTAAACTTAAACACCAGCTTTGGCTTTTAACTGACTTTTCGTTTTTAAGTTACGCTGTTTACAGACCGACACACACACACACACACACACACACACACACACACACACACACACACACACACACACACACACACACACACACACACACACACTCACACACACACACATGTACGTATTTCAGTGGCCTCAAAACGCATATTTCCTGTGAAATCTCAAAATTTTGATTCGAATACAGTACTCTTCCTACTTACTAAACGTAGTAGAGAAAGTAAAAATTCACGATGAAAATCATTGCCCCCCTCCACCATTTGGTATTGAATTGATTCCAGTTTCAGTTACAAGCAGTTGAAATGGTCATGCTTTTATTGTAAGAATGATAGCAGAATTTGGGCCCCAAATGGTATGTTAACTCCAAACTAAGCTGACGAATCCGTGATAACGCGCTATTATCTGCTTAATTTTGTTTAATTATTTATACTTCGCTATTATCAAAACTTTCTGTAACGTCATCGCGTGATACATAAAATAAATTCGACTTTAACAAAGGAGGTAAAGCACGAGCGAGGACGAAATCGCACTGACTGATTGTCGCCTGCGATAAACAGGCAGCCAATAACAAGACTTCGTGCTGGAGGTGACGTAACGTGTCACACGAGGCACACATTCCACATTGATTTATAAGCTGCTATAACGCTTTTAGCTCTGGTGTTCGTTGACATTCTTAATCTAGTATGCTATACTTAATGTGAGTATTCTCAAATTCAAAACTTATACCTTTTAAAACCGTTAAATCGTGTGAATCAGTTACTTTGATCAGAAAGCATGGTGCCAAAACATATGGCATGGGGAAGAACACTGAATCCATAAGGCGTTCGTCTCCAGCTTAAAATCATTCAAATTAACGGAGAGAGGATTCTAATTTATATGCACAAAGAATAAATTATATTGTAATTTACGGTTTTGTACCAATTTTTCATATTTTTGGTGCTCTTCTTCTTTACCTGATTACCCTCCCCTTATGTAGGACTTACAAGCCAGTGCCTAGGGTCAGATGTCTATCGGGGACCAGACGAACCTATGAACTGGACAGAGTCAAGACCTGGAAGCGGGTGGTCAGTCGAGTACCGGGCATGAGAGTGAGGAAGAGGATGATATGAAATGTAGGCAAAATGGATGATTAGACAGGTGATGATGGAGCATTTGGTGTAATGAGTGGTAGAGGGAACCGGAGAACACCCGCCCTGGCGCCGCTTCGTCCACCATGAATACCACATGCGGGTCCTTGGGATCGAACCCGGGCCGCCTCGGTCTAACCGTTCAGCCACGGAGCTGCCTTTGGTAGTCATAAAGTCATTTTATAGGCATTTATTAGAGCACGTTTTCTACTATCTGACAAATGATTTACACTGACGAAGAAACACACTTCTTAAGTAGTGTACAGTGAGGTAATAATTTCACAGTTTCTGTCTACCTTAGAAATGTTTCCTTTGTCATTTTAAGCACCACTATGCCCGTAACTTCAGGTATTATATTAGAGAATAAGCTCTACTAATTACACGTAAAGTTATCTTTTAATCATCACCCATTTAAAAACCTGAAAAACCACTGTAATTTAAAAATAAGGTAAAATTGATACAATAAAAATTATGAAAAAGTTATAACACGTAAACTGTAATGTAATTTATTTGTTCTGCACGTTAAACATTTATTCTCCATTGATTTGGCTTCTGTTTAGGTGAAGGCGACCGCCATTAGTCCCACCATATATTACTACTTCTTCATGCACTTAGATACATTGCATTTACTTTATTTCGATTGTAGTGTTATAATTTATTTTAAAAAGATACGAAAGAAATGATTGGGTAGGAATGCCAGAGTAGCTGAACTCTCGCATAGTAATCCTAATGCCTTAACGGCCTTCCTCATCCCACTGACTTTTAGACACTGAATGCACAACAGTACTTAAATGACTTGACAACTGCAGCTCCTTTTGGTAATAGTATATTCAGGGGGGCCTCTCTATTGTGTTTATGTCATTAGCAACGGAAGAAGGTTGAGGTACAGTTTTACAACTTCTTGGAATGTGGCCGTTAAGGGATGGGTACTACTATAATTTTCGTTATTTTCGTGAAACACGTCTAGGCTAGGTGATAAACCGTCACTTATTTGCGGGCTGTCCCATGGTCCATTCCATATTTGCCTGTACTCGTGGTAGTGCCGCCTTCTTGCTTACAGCTGGAAAGGGTAGTATGAGTAGTAGAGAAAGAGTAGTATGTTTTCAGGTTGGTTAGCACCTAAAATATGTACGGCACAGATACGTACTTATTTATTCAGCCAAGAACGTAGAGCGGGAGACGTAATGCAGAGCGCTCAGACCTTGCTGTAACGACTGTTGTATCGAATTCTTTATGCAAGGCCAATGACCGCATACTACCTAGGCCAGCAGGATAATCTATACTGACAGGCGTTGTTCATTTAGAGGCCCAGTTGCGACCATACAAAGAACATCAGGAAGTGTGATTGATTTGTGGGAAAAAGTGTTTGATGAAGGAAGGAATCAATTAATACACCCAAATGGATACACACTAAGGTACCATCTAGCAAAATTCTGTATCTATACTGCGAACACTGTAAAATCTAAAGTGAAACCCATACATCTGCCGGGTGTTTATACTTACAGACGTTTGTTATTGCTAAACGTTAGGGGTTATGCTGCTCCTAAGCCCAGAAGCGGCATGAAACCCATCTCGCAGAGGTACCGTATTATGGTTGACGTGTTTACGGCAGGTCCTTGCGTGCCAACTACGTGGGGCACAACCCTCCGGGTTTCCTGCCACCAGCGTTGTCCACTTGGTCACTTATCTGTCGTCGGGATCATAGCACGGCATCACCTCTCGGTCACGACATCGCGTTCGTTATGAGAGTCCCAGATCGAGTTCATGTCAGTGCCACATAGCCATCTTACTTGGTACAAGACTCTTTTTTTTTTTTTTTTAATTTTTTAAAGCTAGGATAAGATTTTAAAAATGCATCCGAGATAGGCTGACTATGGGAAGTGTAATTATACAGTGTTATGGGCTATCACAACATGCTAACGGTGTGTAAATTTTGAAGTACTCGTTAACAATTATTTGTTCCGCCAAAGCTCTCGTTAATTAAGGAAAACTTCCATCCAGATCCATTTAGTTGATACACTTTTCATAACAATGGGCTCTTTTCTTTCTCTTATCCTTGATTTGATTTGCTAGGTTTAAACAAATTATCAATTTATCCTCATTCGATTACCCATTGATTGACTCTTCGTGCATGTGCATCTCATATAAAGATTAATAACATACTAATGCGATCGCCCCTCTGACTCTTTCATATCACAGTTCAACCAAATGACCTAGTTTCCGACGAGCTCTTAAACCCCACTCTCTCGCTCGCTCACTCATTCAACTCTCTCAACTCATTCGACTCACTCACTCAAATCTCCCAACTCATTCAAATCACTCACTCTACTCTCAACTCATTCCTTCAACTTACTCACTGACCCACTCACCTATTCACCCACCCACTCACTCAATTATTATTACTGTACACCTAGAATGTCCTTATTTAAAATAAATCTTAAATATTAGGTTACATCGCCTAATGTAACATTACTGGATGACTCAGTGTTCAATAAAATCGACAGAAACAGGAAATCTTATTTGCAAGAACATTTGATTGCCCGTTGCATCAGCAACGTGCAAATGATTAGGCATCCATGTACCGCAGTCGAGATTCTTGTACTGAATTGACTCGACGGAGGGGAAGGCGATGATTTCCGTGCCCGATATAGGTTAGTGAAGCGGGAAGGAATTAGAACGGCCACACCTCGTGCAGTCAGGGGACCCAGGAAGGGTGGAGTTCGGACCGTGTCCGTAGGGAGAAATGGCCGGCAGGTGACGCCCAGCCATTTCCGCCTCGATTGTGTGAGCCGGATGGATGCTGTTAAAAAACTGGCACTGTGCTCACAAGATGAATGGTTAGCATGCCGAGTAATCTCCAATCGATATTTATACTTTCGATTCTGCATCAAATGTTCCGACTGTGTAGATGAGAAAGTTGCGAATTAATATAGATCCAATAACCACTGGTACTGATGAAGGGAAATGAAGACTCCAAATGAGAGAGGTTCAGCGCCAAAATCATTACTCTATGCAAGGGTCTAAATTAAACCACACAGTTATGTCAATACATTGCTTGAAATAGTTTGTAACTCCAAGTTAAATATCGCAAAGAATTCATACAATGCAATAAAAACCGGAGACAACCTTTAAGGCACACTAAGAAATGAAGATGCTTTGAAAACATGACACAGAAAACGATCCTGCAAAATGAAGATTAAAAGAAATTAACGGCGTGGCCAGGATAGTTCAGCAGGAATGGTTTAAGGAAGTGTCAGTCAGCCAACTGAATACTCTGTGACGTCAGCGAGCAAGTCGCTTCTTGGAACTCGATGAAAAGTACAAGGCAGGTAAGCGGAAAAGCGAAGTTAGCAAAGAACTATGACTAAGGGGTTAAGCGGAATTGCGTATCATATATTGTACTTTCGTGGTTGTAGGACACGAAGCCTATGCTTCCCTTTCCTCTGCTCTCCTTGCCTACGAATCCCAAAATCTTGATTGCATCACACGTAAAAGTTGGATGACACTTTTAGAGGATTTAGAGGATATTCAGCAACAATATGCTGTTCCTTCAAAGTGGATGTTTCAAAACTGTTAACCAACTAACCCCGCGGCGCACCAGTCCTTTCCGGTCCAAGACCTACCGCCCGACCGCTGCGTCCCCCATCTCTGTCCACCACAGGCGTCATAAATGGGGTGCAGTACTACCTGGCAAAGCCATAAGGCGTATTGGTTACAATGGGAAACTGTCAAGTTGTTTATGTGAGCTTATCGCACATACACGGCAAGACAGTGCGTGTACACTGTTCAGGTGCACGTCGCATATAACGGCAGGCGCCTGAGAGATCATTCATGTGCACTGTATTACTGACTGTACGCCAAGTTACCAGTATTTCGCTGTTCTAGCGAACACGATAAAAAGCGATCGCAGCGCTCGACAGCCAAGGCCTCGTCGCTTTGCCAAGTAGTACTGGAGGTAACACGTGGTCAGCGCCCCGGTCCCTCTAGGCTTGTTATAGGGTCTTCGTAACCAGAGGTTGCTACTTCTCAATCAAGTAGCTCCTTAACTGGCCCCTCAGGGACCTAATGGGGCTGAATGCACCCCTCACTAGCGGGAGAAAATCACCACGTCAGTACCGGGACTCGAACCCGAGTCTCCCACCTGGTAAGCAGCAGCGCTACCACCGGGTTAAGACGACCAATATGTACTACTTGATGAAAATATTCCACATCTTATATGAATGTGCATGTGATGTAAAACGAAAATATTCCAAGTTCCATGGGGAACGAAAAGTCGGATTATTCACAAACTACCTTTTTATATCAGCTTTTTCAATTATAGAAGCAGATGATATTCCCGAAATTCAAACAAAATTAAACAAATTAAATGACAAATTGTTCTTTTCTTAGTTTTCCAAAATATATTTAGGTTTTGATTAAAATATAATTTTGAGATACTTGTTGGCATTAACAATTAACACGCACACATTGCTAAAACGTTATTTTATTCCATTTAGAGGATTTGCAACTATAAAGTAATACGAGAAACAAGCTTTTACGGAACAAATAGAAAATTCATGAAGATATCATTATGTTATTCCTAGCATTAGGCATTTCCGGCATTAGTGTTAATATGTAATTAATATGACAAATCTGGAACATTCCAACGCACTTAAAATGTACAATTGTTACATTTTTTCCTCCGTTTTGCATTTGCTAATCGTATAGGTACTAACAAAAACAGCTTTTGATATAAATGACCGAGTGTTGTTTACATGTGTTGCACTTAGACATTTATCACCAATAGATTAATATGCACAGAAGAATAGATTTGCATATGAGCTCTATGGCATACCTAAGACATACTTTGAGTGGTTGATGGGTAGAGAAAGTCATGTGGATGTCAGATGTAAGAAATTTGTATCTGCAGTATGTTAGTGTGACCCCGGCTGACCGCTGCGGTGCACATCAACAGAAATTGAGGGCCAAGCTGCCCCACACCACTCCCGCAAACAATGAACAATCAACTCAAAGGAGTTTTCGAGATTATTCGGCCGGGGTATTTGTAAAAATTCCAGAAAGGTAAAATTCGAGAAAGGTCCGTGTTATGTCATCCTCGCTATATAAAAAGGCGAGGCAACCAGAGTTTGGAGTCTATCAGTTGTTAGTTTTAGTGTGTGTGTGTATGTGTGTTTGTGTGTGTGCGTATGTGTTTGTCAGCTGCATGTGTACGGTTGCGTCGAAAGGAAGATAGGGAAGCATTTAATGAGTGTCGAGTGATTATATCGCCCAAGTCAGCTGTTCGAGAGAAAGAAAAAGCGAAGAAAAACAGAAAGGAGTGAGTCAAGGATACGAAAGGAAAACAGTCGTGAGTTGTAACATCACGAAGGACTGAAGACTATGTTAAGGTCAATAAAAAAGAATTGTGTATTTGTGCAAAAGTTTTGTAGGAGAATAGAGTGAGGGGAAAAAACAACTGGATTGGATATGTCATTTTGTCATACTATTTATCATTCAAAAGTTTTCATTATCTTAACGGTGTGTTACCCAGGGAACAATTTTGTTTCCACCAAAGTCTATCCCGTTGATTTCCTTCGGTGCGAACTGTCTGGACAAGGAAACTGCCCAACGCCGGAAACCAAGGACTCTCCTAGAGAGATGTAAAGGTTTCGCAGAACTTCTCCAATTTAGGGAATTCCAACCACGTAGGAGATTAGCTATCATCACAGCACTCAATGCCTTCATTAGCTGTCACACAATTGGTATCATTGCTGGAATACAGAACAGGCCAAATATCTCCATGCAATTTGAACGATGTATTTCCATAACGTCACATTTTCCTTGCTATTTATAGCTAAGCGGGCGAAATATGAAACACTTCTGGTGAAAATATTGGTTTCTATATTCACCATCTTCTGTCGTAAGAGAAGACCCCCAAAACAAGAGGTTTACGTACACCTGGCTTTTTCTACCCACTATCATTTAATTTTACGTATTGCAATTCTATGTTTACAACTTTTACAATTACAAATTAGGAACCCAATTGCAACGTTTTCCAAGTATTTTTGGTACTGTGATGCCGGGCGTGGCGCAAAACAAAGGACTGTCGGGACTAAGTTACTTCACACCACATATCACAACTGTCACTGTGAACCCCTTTGTTCTGCAACCACAATATCATAGCAGGTATCACAGCACTCCCACGCGGATGCTTTCTCTACTTCTACACTACTTTTTCATTACTTCCGACATAACACTGGTGACTCGTACAATTTCACAACTTAAATTAACAGAAATTAGCAACGAGTAAACACACCGCGAATAACGTTGGAGATAAGTTGGCAACGTAACTAGCAGAGCAACGTTTGTGTGGAAGTTTACAAAAGTCGGGTTGCATTACGCGGAATGTCTCTCCTCTTCCCTCCATTGCCCTAAGACCATGAGCTAGTGGACAGACAGTACAGACACACACACACACAGAGAGACACACACACACAAAGAGTGTAAACGATTTATTCACAAGCCCCTTATCAATATTGCATTTGGACACTTCATACATGGGCTTGTGTAAATCATTAATATATTTTTCAGATCCACAAGGAAAACACTGTGAAAGCGTGTTCTGAACTATTTAGAAACCGCGCCTACTACGTTCGTACCCTGCTAATGTGCCAAACTGGATTAATTAAATATAAAGGAAGCTGCAAGTGACACCACACTAAATGGAATAAAACGCTGATGATAAACATAGTAAGAGGGACGAGAGAAAGAGGGAAGCATCGATGGAATCTTTCCTATCCGAAATTTATGAAACGTCACTCTAATTCCCCCTACTACCCGGCCCACAATGTCCACACAACATTTCCCTCTCCCCTCGAAATCCAGAACGAAATTTAAGTTCGTGCCCTTTAACGAGTTTCCTACCTCACCCTTCCCCTAAACACACATATCCCCTCTCTTCTATCGCTCTCAGATTTTTCAATGCGCATTTTTTCCCTGTTCCAATGAAGGACGGGAAAATGGAAATACCAAAAAAATACTAATGGAGTCATCTTGTTAAAATTACTATTTGTCATTCACTTATACTTTGAGAGAATTCTTGCGTATTTTTACAGAGAGCAGATTAACCCAAATCTTTCCACATTACTCGCAGAGATTTCTATTATTTTAAAGTGTATATAGCAATGACATTTTCAAAAGTATCAAAGAGTGTGATTTGACAAATTAGAAATTAAATATGTTAAGCTTACAAGAGAGTATTAATTTATCTCTGTCTTTCACAACGTAATTTATCAATTATAAAACTTATTTTTCTCAACACCATTATGAAATTTAGTTGTTTACAAACTAAAAACAGCATGTAAAACTAATATTTAACCCCGTGCATACCAGCCATCAGGGCCAAGGCCTACCGCACGACCGCTGCGTCCTCTCCTCACCTAGGCGTCATGAGTGGGGTGCAGTACAGGAGGTGGGACATGCTCGGCGCCCCGGTCCCTTCCGGCCGGTTATGCGGTCTTCTCCACCAGGGCCGCTGCTTTTCAATCAAACAGCTCTTCAACTGACCCCTAGGGACCCACCGTAATTGAGCGCACCAAAGCAAGTCTCCTAGCGAGAGAAAATCCCCGAGCCGGTACCGGGAATCGAACCCGGTCCCCCTACTTGGTACGTAGCACCGCTACCACCTCGCTAAAGAGTCGACCAAAATGAATATTTACGTTTCAGTAATCTTTTCACACTTACGTTTTTACTAATAACCATTAGGAAAATTGTTACACTAGAATCAAATTACAAGAGTAGACGACTTCAAAATAATACA
Organism: Tenodera sinensis; assembly: GCA_030765045.1. Lineage (NCBI taxonomy): Eukaryota > Metazoa > Arthropoda > Insecta > Mantodea > Mantidae > Tenodera > Tenodera sinensis. Next base: position 311,309,801 of record CM060964.1, read on the forward strand.
AAAATACAAGCTACAAAACGATGTTCTTACTATACTATGCCACACTTAAACATTTTAGTAGTTTTAAATAATCGCTTAAGGAAAATGCTCCTTTGTTACAATTTCTATGCTATATTTATCACCATATGACATACCAGCGGCTCTGGCTATGGAACAACTGCCCATCATCAGTGAAGTTTACGTGTTTATAGTTTCTGATTAGAAACTTATGATAAGCCTTTTAAACACAATTACCAGAAAACCAAATACGCACAAGGTTCACGCAGTTATACTTCCTAATAACGAGAGAGCGGAACCGCGCGCAGTCACATGGGATACGAGTTAGTTGACAAGGAGAATGAATGAATACAACTGTAGATACATTCGAGAATAGCAACAGTAGAACCCATATGGCTTATTGCACCATCTTTCACCCTCTACTTACAAAGAACGTATAATTACCTCCATCTTCATTATAGTAATAATGGGTAATGAAAATAGAATAGAAATATAGAAAATAGAAATGTGAAAAACAAAATACATTAAGCAGCAACTGAAAACCTGCAGCGCTTTACTGAAATTAGCCTTTGGCTAATCAGCATGCTATGTTGCTGAGCAAGAAACCGCTCAGAATTTATATAGGGCAGTCAAAATCATCACTTTAATTCTTGAAGATTGTCCAATATGATCAATAATGTAAACAATCGCTATTATCAGAAACAGCAACAAAATATTTGTACTTTCAATAAACCCGTTGTTATTTAGTAGCAAACCATTATCAGTTTTGCATATTGAACACAACAAACATGACCTCTAAAGTAAAAAAAAAAAAAAAAAAAAAAAAAAAAAAAAAAGGTTAATCGTACGGTACCAAAGTAAAATACTGATGCGTTACATAATTCAAGATGTCTGATTTGGCAATTTCTCTGAGAAAGAGTTAATAAAGGAACCGGTGTAGATGAGGGAGCCATTTTTATTCTAACTGGATAATTGGATTCTTCATCTTTGTAGGTCATACATCCCCAAGGAGTTATAAGCCAATGCCATGGATTAGTGGTCTGTCGAAGAGCAAATAAAGTTTGATCATAGCAGGATCAGCCCAATGGCAGTGTAGGAGGAAATGACATGTAGTGATGATAGGAATGATAGGAAAATTCGCGGATCAAATTATCCAACCCAGCATCCGTCTAACTACCGAGGGAAACCACGAAAGAACCTTCGGTCAGGTCGGTCAATCCCGGGGGTTTCCGAATGCGAGTTGCCGTTATCGCGGTGTTTCCTCGCTCGGTAACTAGACATAACAAAAGAAGTCATATTTAAGTGAGTGATCCAGGGAGCTGAAGAGATGGAAGGACGCAGAACTGGCATCTGACGTAATCGCCGTGAACTCACAGCTAACTTAAGAGCAACGGTTAATGAAACAAAGGCAAACAGCAGTAGGTTCCTCTTTCACAAGCTAGTGACATTGCTTTCGTAGCTTTAATAACACCCAAAGGGGTACAACGCCCGTGTGGCAGACAGATACAGGGAAACTGGGCACAGTTACAATACACATATTTTCCAAAAAATAAACAAGGGATGACGAGCAATAATGCAGAGGGAGTAATAACAGCTCGGAAGTGTATGGTCCGGTGGTTCTGCAGCCCCCAGGAGAGAAGGGGTGAGGTGGGCCCCTTCAATGCGACTCTCACAATCACACACGAGAGTGAAATTCCGCAGGTGAACCTAAAATAAAAAATGGAACGGTTCGTGCTTCATCCATGCATGACCGGTCCCTAACGGGTGTGCCCAAATGACACCACTGTACAGACCGGCAAACAAGGACCTTGGTCGCTTACTTTGGTGCGTGCATATCATCAACAGAGACGGTCTTCAGGCTCAACCAGGTGAGATGTATTCAATGACGCATAATCAAGTTTTTAGACGTATTACTTGTGTGTCATCAAACGAAATTACTGTCAACAAAACACTAGAGCTGAGCTCTAGCAGAGTAAACAAGATAAAAGTCTAGGCACATTTCATGTGGATCAGATGTTGAATTTATCTTCCAAAACTGTGAAGATGAATATCAAAATGAAAGAAGATCCTGTGTTTGTGTCAATCATCGGCTTCCTTTCATACATGCGGAAAGTAATTAAAGCACGAAATGAGAATATCATAACTGCTTAATTATAGCTTAGAGGAAGTAAATAGTGATCTAATATACAGGGATTATCGAGATTTCCATAGTGACGCAGAGGATAGTCATCAACCGTCAAGATAGGTCAAATAGGCCTGTTTCGGCTCAGAAGGGATCTTCCACGGTCTTCCAAATTATCTACTATCAACTGATTTATACTACAACGCCTGTTTGGTAAGCCTTTCTTCTGGAATTCGAGAGATATGATCTTGCCATTTCATTTTATACTCCCTGATTTTGACATATAAATTAAACACTTTTATAATATGCAGATGGTATTTTAATAATATTATGTATAATGATATATTATTTAATAGTATTTTAATATTATTAATATAAGAATATTATTATAATATTACAATTTTAACAATATGTGCTGGTAATATATTAATATAATATTCAACAATATTTTAAGTTTTTAAACCACATAACAGAAAGCATTTGTTAATCAGCGAATATTATATATGAAACACAATTAATGCGTGTGGGAACCATGTAAATTGTTATCAATAGATAGGAGTATCCTATCTACCTGTCTCCCAGGAAGGTGAAAACACGCTTATCTATCATGGCAGAGTGTTTGTATCACTTTAATCGCCTGACCGTGCATTGCACAGAGCTTGTACACTGCTATTCAAAGGTGTACATTAGCCAATCAGGGGAAAGGGGAAGGAAATAGAGTGCGGGGGGATAAATGACAGCGGAGAAAGGTTATAAGAAACGGTGTTTAAGAGTACGGCCTTCCAAGGAATTGAGATGGAGAGAGTAAAAACTGCACTAAATGAGCAAATTTTAAGTATCTGGTTGGATGAATTGAATTAGATAAATTGTGCAAGAAGAGAATGCAGCATATTTAAGCACTGTAATAGAATAAACTCATAGCTGGAGAGGCCATTGTTATATAGGCACTAAGGTTTGAATCCAGTAGACAACTCCGATGTAGGCACGGTAATACAACTTGGGCGAATGGATTTCTGTGATCAGTATTCCAACTGATGCAGAAACACCACATGCCAAATGAAGCATTATAGCGGAAATAAAACCATACTAAAACGAAAGACATTTCAGACAGAATTCTAGGTGACAAATTGCCATTGCTGGCATACAGGCAGAAGCTGCTTGTGAAGAGGCGTATCGGAAGATCAGTAAAGGGGTGGCAATAACAGTAACGGGCAGCATCGGTTAGGGAGAAAAAGAAAAGGCATTGTAAATTATTATTTTCTACAATTCTTTGGGTTAAAGTATGCCATATATTTTGGTGACAACAAATCTTAGAATAGGTATTCAGTTCGCTTACGATTCTACTTCAAATTCATATATATATATATATATATGCCCCGGCACAAAGAGATAGGCCTTACCACCCAGTCGCTGCATCCCCCACCTCGGCCCACACAGGCGTCATTGGTGGGGTGCAGTACTGGAGGGTGGTACGTGGTCAGCGTCTCGATCCCTCCCGGCCAGTTATACGGTCTTCACGACCTCGGGCCGCTACTTTTCCATCAAGTAGTTCCTCAATTGGTCCTCCCGGGACTAACGAGGCTGAGTGCACCCCGTGCCAGGCCTCCCAGAGGGGATAAAATCCCCAAGCTGGTACCGGGGATCGAATCGGGGTCCTCCGCGCCAGAGGCAAGCGCGCTACCAACTGCGCTACAAGGCGGTCATTTGTGTACTAGACCATCATATACTAAATACATTATATTCAGGTACTTCACACAAAACCGGTATAAAGCACACCATGTATACTCACAAAGATGCTGCACCTCAAACTTTCGGTGCAGTTTTCTTGCGAAGTTCCCGCACGAGTAAACCCTTATACAAAATCACTTCTGGAGCGACCTTTAGCACCAGAACCAATTCTTACACGTCAGGATACATAAATAAACCTGTTCTAATTTATTCACATAATTTTTTGCCGTTAAAGAATTTGTTTACGGACTGGATCCAAGTGACCCCATTTCAACTCAATGTTCACAAAAAACATTCAACTGTGAAAGTTACAGAAGGATTTAAGTGCAATCAAAGCGCATTTGAAAATTCTACCCGAAGTAATCAAGGAATTAGAGAACTGTGGTTTTCCCCTTTATGATGTTCTATTAATCCTCGAAAAAGTTAAAAATGTGCAGTGTTCAACAAAGAAATCCTGGTTTTAGCATCCTATGCTCTGTGAACAAATATCTACATGCTGACAGAAGAAATTTCACCAAACTTGATTAGCTCTAACAAATACTGCCACATTGAGAGGTCATTCTCAGCATACAAACTTACACCAACCAACAGACGTCATAAATTTACTCCGGAATACTTAGAACAGGTCATAATAGTCTACTGTAGATCCAATTACAACCACTAGGAGGATATCTAATTGGAAACGCTGAATGTGAGTAGACTTCAAATCATGCAATTTAACCGCATATTTTCGAGACCTTAGTGCTTGAGAAGCATAGATGCATGCCTATTTTAACAGGTTTTAGTATATATAAATCTGGTGTCTAGTATTCAGGGTTGTGTTGTTGTTGTTGTAGTGTTTAACGCCCGCTTTTACTACTACGGCACCGCAGGCGGTGACACTGATGATACATGGAATGAAGATGGAGCACCGGTGGAATGAGATGGCGGGGGAAACCGGAGCACCCGGAGAAAACCCGCCCTGACGCCGCTTCGTCCACCACGAATACCACATGCGGGTCCCTGGGATCGAACCCGGGCCACCTAGGTGGTAGTCGAGCGCGCTAACCGCTCGGCCACGGCGACGCCGATTCAGGGTTGGGACAAATACTATTATTTAATGGAAGGACGTAAGTTTGAAGAGCAAGGAGGTTGAGTTTTATGGAGCAAACTGCCAACAATATCTACAAACGTAGCATTCTAATCAGCTGTAAGGCTTAGTCTACCCAAAAGAAACTTCTTAATTTTCTGGCATTTTACGTTAATTCATTGTTTTTCCTTTTACTTCCATAATCGTTATTAACTAGCAGATTTGAACATAAAGGCTATTCACTTCGCCAGCCTAACATCTACGCACACTTCATGTTAAAACTTGAAGGAGGAATAACGCAATACTTATCATGCATGCAAGGAGCGTCGTCATTTTCCGTATATTTCGCAGTAATTCGAATTACTTGGAAGTGGTTACTTCAAATTTAGATCCGTATATATTATTTAAGGTTTGCACATTGGTCGTTTAGTGCTGTGACCATTATTGTACAATGTCAGTGAGCCTCTTTACTCTGTTGCAGTGGGACCTGCTGCCGAAAGAACGAGAGAGTGCTTGGAAATATTTGAGCTGCGGACATTACATCATCCAGTGTGAGCATAGAGGGTTGTACTTTAAAAATATTAAGAGAAATATAGTTCCGAATGATGGAAAGTGTTTCAAGAGATGTACTCCAGAAACCTCCATTGGTTTCTAGAGGCCTGAGAGACCCCTAGATTTATTTAAATGTTATAGTTAGTGAACGAACGTATCTGCGCAATTGCCTCTAACATCTAACATTACACGTCACTCTATTGTTTTCTGCATCAGCAACTTGATATGTTTATTTCTTTAGCTGCAAGAATGACTAATCGGCAGTTACGCATCGCAAAGATCCACCAGACCCCGCAAGCCTACTCTCCTTGCATATTGCTGACATTTGTTTTTCCTCGTTAGACAGTGCAATATTGCTTTGCTATTGTAAGTAGTATGCTACTAATTCTCATAAACAGGAGTAAAAGGTATGATTTACAAAATTCCAATGATTTGGAAGAAGTGCATCATCTAACTTGTGATGATAATGCATTATCCGTGGATGACAACTTGTATGATTCCATTTCTGAAGATAAACTGAAATGAGATTTTTAGATTAAGAAACTGATCATGAAGAAGATGAAAGCAACCTATATGAGAGGCATATGCTCCAGATAGCACGTATGCGCTGCTAGAGCACGTGGCGCACGCAGCAGCGGGTCTGGGTTTTAGGAAGCAGTGTACAAAAGACAACTGAAAGTAACCATGAACGCAGCAAAGAATTACAACACTATTAAAGCATGCCTACAATGACCTAGATGTAATTGCTTTTTACAAATCTCTGAGCACTATCCGAATATTCGCAAATTTGTAGAGCGAATTATGACACTGTTTGCCAGCACTTACATAAGTGAACAGTTATTTTTCTTTGATGAAACTAACAAAGCCAAGATTAAGGGCTAGGCTGTCCGATAAGAATATGTTGGCTACTATTAGACTTGCGTGTTATAGTAATATATCACTAGATGTAACTCAGTTGGTATGGAAAAACCACTCTACAAGTGAATGTGACACCGCAACTTGAGATTTACTGCGTTACAATATTATTTCTATTACAACCAGATTAATCTGTCATTTAGTGTTTTAATAGTAAGGATATATTCTGATTTGATAAGTTACTAACGAAGATCGCAGCATCCAAGCTATGTTTTGTTGTGTTATGCAGAAATCTGAGTATTTTTGTTCTGTGAAAGCACAATTTATCTTCATTTATTCAACATATTCACAAGTCTTGCCCACCACTGGTCCTTATTCAATCCTATGCATGCATCAGTATACTCCAGTCACAGTAGCCTGCGAAGACACATAGCCAAACGGTATGGTGAGTTGTGTCGACACTACTGTGTGTAGATAGCCACACCAATTTTGTCCACCCTTGCTCTTTAACCACCTCTGTTCACCTTGACACACCAGCCCGCAAAAGCACGTAACACAGGTCTACGATCAATGACCTTGACACCGCTGTTACATGATAATAACAAGTATTTTATAGATAACATTATATGCTTATCAAAATGTATTATTATTATTATTATTATTATTATTATTATTATTATTATTATTATTATTATTATTATTATTATTATTATTATTATTATTATTATTATTATTATTGACACTACATTTCAAATTATAAGTTGTATAACTGAACATCGCAATTTATCAGTATAGTACCAGTTTATAATATATCATATATTGTATTCATACTACACTTTATCTATCGTTGATCTATCTAGTAAGACAATTCAAACAAAAACCATGTATATTTAAGCTAAATGAAGCTAAAGATGGGAATGAAGGAAAAATTAAATTTAAACAAATGAACAAACATAGGCCCGCGCGACCAACGTTGTTCTGCCAGGGCGCGCGTCTAACGAAAGGTTAAATACCTACAAAATTGAAAGCTGAAGTCAAAGTACAACTACAATTAGCATCGAAGTAGATTTAATGGGGGCACGATGCTTGTGGCAATGTTTCTGATAACTAACGAGGCTAGGATCATCTAATTTCCATCTATTACTGCTACAACAAAGAATGCGACTGAGCGCATGCTCACGTTTTTCTCGCATGCATCATTGCTTCAATTTGTGCAGCAGGCGGAAGGTGACCTTTCGGCTCTAATGTCCTGGTGTGTTCGTTGTCCAGGAAGAGTGAGCGCCCATTGTGCTGCAGCTGCTGCCATCTGGTGCGACCTTGTGGCGACAAACTACCGGGGAGGTGTGCAGAGGCATTCACGAGGAAATGACAGATCAAAACTAATTCCAACGGGCAGACACCAACCATGGCTGTCCATTATTATTTATGCCGCATAATCTACCTTCCCTACAGGTTGTGCCGTAATTCCCACGATATGTTCACAAGCAAGCAAGTCATCTATGCCTAGAAAAGTGATTGTCACTTGTTGCAGTGTTAATTCCCTGAAGTCCTAATTTCATCGATACTCGAAACATTAAAAAATGCCAGATCATTAAACCCTGAGGCAAAGAATGTATATCTATAGTAATACACACTGCCAAATGTTGCATCCATCAGTAATTGCTTGTATAGCTTTTGTTAATATCCTTAGAAATGACTTAAACATTAAACGTTGCAATTTACTAGAACTTACAATTATTTCTTTTTAAGAAAACTGAAGGTCTTGCTTATAATGTTCACGAAATTCTACAAGTTGTAAAAATTACTAACGTGGGCAGCGTCACGGCTCTCCATTTGAGATTACATAAACAAAGACATTGATGAGAAATAAAATGACGCCTTTTACTAAAATTTTAGTGAAATTCCCTTGCTTTCATTATGCTTCAGGTCACTCTCTCTCTCTCTCTCTCTCTCTCTCTCTCTCTCTCTCTCTCTCTCTCACACACACACACACACACACACACACACACACACACACACACACACACACACACAGGGTAACTATGTGCAGAATGTGGGTTACTAATGAAAACGAGTTCATCATGTCTAATGTTCTAATGCTTGTATTAATGCTAAGTTATCAATATGAGTGCCATTTCAACAGTTTTAGCGAGTAATATTTCACTTGTAGATGAAGTATTAGTATACTAAAATATGTATAATTATTATTAGGGATTTTGTAATAGAACGTGTAATAATTATAATCTTAGTAACTTTATTTATAATTGTTAACCGTTCACAGAACCAATATGCCACAGAAATATTTTACAAATAGATAACATTGTCGTGAATATTACTTTGGAATTCATTATGCAACAGGCCAAAGAAATCGGGTGGAAAGAAAGATGTGAGGAGAAAGCTTGTGCGGCTGAATGAAACATCGTCTTCTAAAGGAAAATATTACTGTTACAATTGAATAATATGTAAGGTAATATTTACCCTTTCATCCCGGCAGGACAAACATCTAGATTCTGTGTGGTTCAAAGAACTTAACAGAATATAAAGCTCGATTCTGGGTATCTAAACTCGGAAAGCTTTTGTCTGTAATTGGAGCAATTTGAGGAATTATTAGGAGTGAGATGAAGATTTTGCTAAGAATCTGTTAACTGCTTGATCTTTTGAGGATGCTGTGCTTTGTGTAGATTTACGGATAAAGTAGAAGCGCTAGCATACATTCACCAGTAGCATAATAAGCATTTACTTGCAACTGATAAATACTCCATCTTATCTCACAGGTGGGGCCAGAGGGGAAAGGACCTACTCCTTAAAAGTACGAGTACTTTATAATCAACTCAGTGAAATAATTTTATTGTTGCATAACAGTCTTCTAGATGGTAGGAAAACAATAACTAATTCTTAGTCTTCAGCATTTTAAACACTTTTTTTACCTTCTCTACTACGTATAGTAAGTAGGGGAAGTATTGTATTAAAACAAATTTCAATGTCGATATTTCCCCGGAAATATATGTTTTAGGGCCCACTGGATAAAAAAAAGCAGTTTTAGGAAAGGGCCACGTGTATCTGTGTCTGTCTCTAAACTCAAAAACGAAAAGCCGGTTAAAAACGAAAATTCGAATTCACCGTTTTATCTTTCAAGGAAGAGGCACCAAGATTTTAAAGAAAATTCCTCACCTCTTCCCTGTGGATTTTTCGAAAATTTTTATTCTCTCAAAAATGGCTCTAACGATTTTGATTAAAATGCCATATGTTCAACATATACTTATGGCAAATAAAATGTACATTTTGAATTTTCAGGATGTAGTTTATTTAGTCCTGTTTACTCTTGATGACTTTCACATAACCGGTAAACCGTAAAAGATAGACCAAATCTTACTATAAAAATAGACCAAATCTTACTATATCTCGTTAAAGCACAGAAGTCATGTCTAAATACATTGTGTGTGTGTGTGTGTGTGTGTGTGTGTGTGTGTGTGTGTGTGTGTGTGTGTGTGTGTGTGTGTGTGTGTGTGTTGGGAAGATCGTTATTCACTTTTTATCTCTTGGCCATGCAAAGAGAACGGAATTTCAAAGCCTCCATATAACGACCAGTTTAAAATATTTGACTATCGCTCAGAGGCTACTGTATGCCCATATTCCTCTTGCTCGAAAATCAGCAATAAAATAATTTCCGTAAATGGTTATGTCGGCTAACATGAAGAAAATAGAAGAATAAGAGTTTGTAAGAATAGTTAGTACAAGGGTAGAGAAAGTCATGTCAGTACAACACATTAGATTTTTTTCTTATCTTTTTGTCAACCTTCCGTATCATTTAAGTCTAAGACAGATGTGGAGAAACTGAAATATGCACTCAATATGAAATGAGAGTGAAATTATTTTTAAAACTAACTTTACGTGTCTAATAATCATCCACTTTTATTTGTCGAAAGCATTTTTTCTTCCTTTTAAGTACACGACCTATCCTTTTATTGTTCACCTAAAATATTGGTGTCCTTGATATTATTTTATACTAGAAAACTGTGATTAGAGTAATGTTGGTAACAAATGTATGTTACAGCTAAATGTTAATGCTTTGTAATATAATCAATTCCATTATATGGCTATTTAAGAAATATATTCTATTGATTAATATTAAATCCTAATGAGTAGAGTGAGACTGAAAAATGCAATGCCATGAACGGGATTTGAACCACGGATCTACCGGTTACCGTCCGGTTACTCTAACCACTAAGCTATCATGGCCAACATGCCGAAACGACATTAAATTCTCCAACTCACTCGCATTTTTCGCGGTAAACCACACAAGGAGATCTCAATTTATATTAGGTAGCATACCCTAATGGTCACTTACAATATTGTAAGTACTTAAGCCCCGGGCCTCTAGTTTAACCAACTATAAGGTCTTCTTCTTCTTCTTCTTCTTCTTCTTCTTCTTCTTCTTCTTCTTCTTCTTCTTCTTCTTCTTCTTCCTCTTCTTCTTCTTCCTCTTCTTCCTCTTCTTCTTCCTCTTCTTCTTCTTCACTTCATGGCATAGGTAATCAAGTGCCTGTTCCCCTTCAAAGTCCTCCAGCGATCGTTTCCTGGGTCTGCCAACCGATCTCCTACCTTTAGGATGATATTGTATTATTTGTTTAGGAAGTCCGATCTCTGGCATTCTTTCAACATGTTCCTTCCACTTTGGTTTGAAATCTTTTAACCTTTCATTTATACTAAAAATTTCTAACTCTTTTCTTATACTTTCATTTGTTATTAGGTCTCTCTTCGTACATCCCTTCACACAACTATAAGGTCAATCAATGTAATTAATCTTCTTCCACACAATAGCCGTGTCCTATACCCGTCTATTGTGTTGAAGAACATTAGTTAAATCCTAAGTTTTCCATTTTGCCCCGCCTTCCATCTTCTATTTCGATTGCTTAAAGAAAACAAAGAATATTTCGCGCCATTCTTCAACTACAATAGTAAAGATGTGATATACAAGGTGTCCATGTCCCTTCTAATTAGATTTTTCTCGTTGAGGCACATTAGAGGCACTTGAACGAAGTGTATTACTGCAGCAGGGCGCGGGTGACGTAAACTGGTCAGCACCTTTCATTACCGAGGCGCCTATCCCACTATTATTCGAATCGCGACATCCGATCGACTGATAAAGCAAACAGCGTTACTCCTGGGGATACTCAGCAATTCATCATCGCGCTCCACCCAAAGGGGCACATGGAAGGGTGGGGGTGGGGATCAGGGCCTGAAAAAACTCTACAGTAGTTGCTCCAGCCACACATATACACCGCGTGTGATGAATTAGAGGTCGCCGTAGTACGTGTCTTGTTTTGCGAATGTCCAGACCGCAAAGCTATGCTGCAGTTGTTCACACAGACACACACACACACACACACACACACACACACACACACACACACACACACACACACACACACAATTCTGGTGGCTGCGAGATGCATAAAAAACTAACTCCCAGCAAAAAATTAGCCTTCATTCATAGTGTGCAGTCTGAAAGAGGATATACAGTGTGAAAATGTTGACTTCAGTTCGTTTGTTATAGTAGTTATATTGTTATTATTATTGTAGTTATTAGCAACAAAGTCTCCTATGTATTCAAGACTTGATCGTATAAAAGAACCACCGGTTCAGGTTTAAATCCGTGTAGATGAAAGTTTTGCATAAAGGAAAATGCAGTGGAATTTACAGTGTGGCTATGTGCAAACAATGGGCTTAATAATAAAAATCATTAAAGCAAAGACAGGTGCATGATCAGTAGGTTTCATATCGCTGACGTGACACATTTGCCCACATCCTGAATTCTTGTCCATACGGTATGTAATGAAAAACCTTCGTCGTGTTTGCATTCGACACATACAATATCCAATTCGTTACGGACGAACACATTCCTAAAGTGGCTATTCAGAAAGCAATACGACTTAGACGATATCACCGTGCACGGAATAACAGTTCGTGCCAAATACCTAATTACCTTGTTCAAGTGGGAGATCCAGGGGCTAAAAACAGGAACAACATTGCCATCACATTAATGAAATGTTCTATGACCTTTCACGAACACATTTAACTAATGGAAGATAAACATGAAGTGATTTTTGTTACTATGTTTTCTATTTTATTTATTTTATGTAATTTGTTCTTTTGATATTGGCTGGCTGTTGATGGAAGCGTGGCAAGCTATAACTATGCCACAGTTCAAGAGTTGAACTTCGTTAAGTTACCTTCGGTTACGCCACCAGATGTTTGCGCAACTCTCCCTGAGTGGTACGGAGCAGGTACCCAGGTTACCTCCTAGGCTTTGATGGAAGCGCACAACTCATTCGCTTCGGTGAGACCAGCTCAATTTATCAGGTATTTCTCTTGACTTATGGAAATTTTTTCAGTGTGACAAACATGCTTCTAAATTCTAAATTATCCTTTGTGAACAAGAAAACTTGACTGGGTATGATTTTCCTATATTTATATGTGTGTGTAAAGAACTGAAGAATGATAGGATAATGGGACATTCAAGTTTGATAAAATTGTTCGTAATACACGTGTAGTAAATTTTAGAACACTACATTTTAGTTAACGGAACTACACGCGGCTTGTAGAGAACATTTTGAAAGGTAAAATATCATTAAGGAGTTACTCTCCCAGGTGGTTAATCTCTGGGAGCAATGCTCTAATGTGTATTCCTGTAATTTCATTTCTTGAAGTTATGGTCACACTGATTAGATTATCCCAACACCTAAGATCTGTCAAACCTTAATTATTGATAGATCTCATTATTGCATTATTGTTACACACAAATATATAATACATTTTCAATTCTATTTAATATAATTTATTGCATACTTACAATATTTTAACTGAAGTATCATGAAAAACAGCATTTCAAAAGTTATTTTCCCAAGGTTATAATCCATGCTATAATAATTCAGAACGTTTCCAAAATAATAATTAAGGTGACTAGTTAGGAAGAAAGGGAGAAAGAAATATTCGGAAATATATTTATATTTACCCAGTACAGGAAAAGTTCACCACAGAGGATAAAGAATAATTCTAAGAAAATGCATAAAACTTCTCTAACTGGAATTCCAACTAGGTCCTCTGATTTTAGATGCTAGAACACTCACTAACCACTAGACCACAAAGGCCGTCATAGGTCGATAATACGATAACTAGAGAAGGTAAAAATATGGGCGTGGACGCCATGAATTCTTTCACGTCTGCTCAGGTTTTGCAAAGCACCTCAAAACAGTGGGAATGAGAGACCCATGAGAGACCCTCAAACTCCTAAAGACCCTACGGAGACCTCACCTCGACAGCTAAGACTGAGCAATAAAGCATTCCTAGCCTTTTCAGCTATTCTTTTCCTCGTCCTAATAATGTAAGATGAAGTTGGACGTTTCGTGGCTCAGAGGGAAGGCTGATAGTGAAATGGTAATAGCCTCGTTCATATTTTTCCACAGCATAATGGGTATCTGCGAGGTTACTTTTCCTGGGGCAGTCACTTTTTCTTCTCTTGAGTTATCTATCGGGACCACACAAACGATGCTGTCGGTGCGCTGTGCCCGAGATAAAAAGTTTTACATCGCTCTTTTGTTTCCTTATGCGCTCTTTTGTTCGATATCTCTTATGCAGCCCCCATAACGACGTTAACTTCACTTGTTTCAAAGTTAACTGTACTTTAAGGGGGTGAATACACTAGATCTTATGATATTTAATCTAACCCTCTGATATACATACATGGACATAAGTATTCGTATAGTTGCAAATACAAGGTAAAAATATGTTTTAGAATATTTTCCGGTCATAAAACTTAGAACAAAATTCACAATATGACTTCACACATGTTGTTAAAGTACAGATATAATTGAATCAAATTTACTTTGTTCTACATTAATAAATAAAATCTTTGTTAAAAACAGGTTGAATTTTAAGGAGGACATAAGCATTCGTACAGGAATATTACATTGTGTATATATACTTACACACCAACAAAAAATTAAATACGTTTTTCTAATATTTTGTATGGCAACCCCTTTTATAAAATACTTCTGTCAGCCATTTGGGCGTTGAATAGACAAGTTCTCTAGTTGTTTCGTTGCCAATATTTTATCACTCTGCACAAGTAGCCGTTTTAGTTGAGACTTGCTGGATATGTGGTGTTTTCTTATTCTGTCTTCCAGCTCTATCCATAATGCTCAATGGGGTTGAGATCCTAAGATTGTGCGGGTGTTTTTAGTGCATGTGGAGTATTATATCTCTGAATCTCTGAAGTATGTCCTGTTGGAATTAGTAATAATCACCTAAAATAAACTTCTCGGCATTCTTCTTCAAATTGCCTTTCAATATGTCAATGCAGCTATATCTGTCCATATTTACCTCAATGAATATTAGTTCCCCTACACCAGAAGCAGCCATGCATCCCCAGACCGTAACATCACCACCTCAGTGTTTAAGTGTGGCTTGAAAACTTTGAAAATCCATGCTGTATTTGGCTTCCTCCACACTTGCATTCTGCCATCACCATAAAATATATTATTTTTATTTTCGTCTCAAAAATCTTCTGAATTCATTGTCCTTTCCTACATATTCCCTTGCAAACACTAACCTGCTCTTTTGATTTTTTCTGCTGGCATATGGAATGGAATGGAATCCAGTACGATTGATGAGTCTTGGGCGTTACTGTTTCCCATACTGTTCTTTTACATATGCAGTAATTTCAGAAGAGGTAATTTGCGGATTTTTCTTCACCATTTTCATTACCTGCCTTTGTTCCCTAGAATTTAGTTTCTGAGGGTGGCCGACTTCTTCCTACGGTGCGAGATATTTCAGAACACGATTTTTTTTCTGTTTATTTAATGAAACAATCATCTTCCTGAAGTCCAAAGATATTCACTCCATAAGACACGATTAGCATGCAGCATTGCTGCAACAGGTGACAGGTGACAGACGTGTTATGGGTTATCAGATAACCATTTGTTCTGTGTTTACCATAGCTATAAACTACAACCCTTGAGAAAAAACATTCTTTGGTATTTTGCAAAATACTGTAAATGTAATGCTAATATATAACTACGCTAACAAAATGTTTTAAGTTCATATATGTGACAAGTATTTACGTTTTTAAATGTAGAAATGTTAAAAACAAAATATTTTCCTTTTTATTGGTTTCCGTACGAATACTTATGTTCATGTGTGTATACAATGATAAAGCTTATGATTTCCTTCAAAGTTTCAATGTTTTAAACTTATTAGTCTTTGAAATATTTTCGATTCTCTGCTCAATATAATTAGTTCTATAAAGGAGCGTATAAAATTACTAAAATAGAATAACAATTACCTATGGTAGGTAAGGAAGTTTATATACCAGCCAAAATGTTATATATATATAGTAATATATTTGTATGGCTGTTCAGCATTAACGACATTATCCAGTGTGGAGCAAATCACGTGTAAGTATGTTATTGTTTTGTACTAACATTTACTGTGAAATAATGTTATGACATTATCAGCCTCCTTTATTTAACTCTAATCAAATTTCATGAATTTATTTTGTAGTTACACTTCACATGTATATATGTTCTCGTTTATTTCTGCGTGAATTAACTCTTTGTCACAGGATAGTTATTTGTTTTAGAACAACAAAATCACATGTCTATTTTATTAGTTTTCAATAAATAGAACAGATTATTTTGAATTTCTCTAGATAAATTCACAATCACTCGTTGTATCCATTGCTTATAAAGGTCTGTTTCCAAGACAAGCTTTTGTAATTGAGGAAATATTGCATTCCATTCAAATATTAAGTAGTACGGTTGCATCAGATCTAAAAGATTTGAGAACCTCTGAAACCCCAAGCTGGACAAACATACAGATCGTTAAAAGATAATTTATATTGCGTCGCCTTCTGTTTTCGTAGCATTGGTCGTTTCCAAAATATATGTGGCGGCATCTTTGAGACGCGACGCAGCATTTATGGCACATTTGTAAAAGCATGCGACTTTGTTTATAATGGGCTCATTTGTAATAAAAGCTGACTCCTGACAATAAATGTGTTTTGTCTTAGTATCGTGCATGTAAACAAATCGTCTTGCATAAGATAATGGATTTCTAGACACACATTTATCGTGATTAACATAATTTATGATTGAATAAAAATATTGGCCGAAAGTGTTCCTTTTAAAGGGGTAAACGCCGTGTTTTCTCCCACCTTTGTGCACAGCTAATGCACTATTTAGCAGTGTCAGCAGATGACGCTGAACACCGTTTTGGCATGTGTGTGTGTTTAGGGGAGGGGACAGCACAAAACCAAACCGCTGTGGAAACATGCACTTGAAGTCTTCAATCTAGTCAACAATTAGCAATGAATGTTTGAGTGGAGCTGTTAGAATGAAACACAGGGTTTTGATTGATCCAGAACATCTACCCCCCTCCCCACTAATTTACGTCACGCATGAAAGTGATCCCTCCCCCAAATAAGCACGGACGGGTAGCACACTTGAAATCGCCCCAGGGCCGATCGTTCTGAAACTTTCATATGCCTAATAACTCGTCCTACGAAACACAACGCGCTCGCAAAATACAGCTGACTATCGGCACAGCCCGCGTGCAATTCCGGGCTGGGAAATGAAAGTTGCCCTGTAATTTATTCATCCCGTAATCTCAAATCAATTTCCTGCCGCCGTTCAGTCGTGTTTTATTTCCATAGAGCTGTTGTTACAACATGCCCAAAAAGATGATGTAATCGTTCATCCCCCTTCCAACCAACTCCAAGCCCGAAAACAAATTAAGCAGAAACAGATCACAATGCAACGTAAAAGCAACCACAAATATGCCTAACAAAGAACGTTACTGGGAGTACGCCTAAAAGCATTGTTAGCTATGCTACAATTCACAACCAAACCAATCAAAAGGGGGTTTGCAACCCAAAGACTAAACTTATTTAAGACCTTTGAGTAGCAAATAAAAACCACTAATACTTGGTTTTCAAGAATCAGATTCTTTTCTGAAGCTTTGTAGTGGTTCAAGTATAAGAAGATAGGGCTAACATTTTACCATTCTTTTGTTCTAGCTTATGGAACTTGGCTTTCCTATGTGTGAACATCATGTCAACATCTGTGAAAATTTTGACCAGGAGAAACTGTATGAAAATGGAGGGAACATTTTTAAATGGGCAGTGTGAATAAAAACGCAGCATTTTAACAAATTAGTACATCTTTTATGATAAGTGCTGAGATTTCCACATAGAGCACAAGAAGATTAAATAGTTTGTAGTTAATTCACCCAGCAAATTGCGCTAACATCTTTGGGAGTTGCTTACAAATTTTGTTTTACAATTCTTATTTACGAGAATTATTAAAACATCTGCACCAAGCTTTATAGACGTCTTTACTTATGTATACTCAGGCTCATAAAATGTGACCCATGACGGAGATACCCTGCTGGTAATGACAAATGTAGCCCTACCCTCAGTCAGCAAGAGCTGCTCTGTTTCTCGGGTATAAGTTTTAGCCACTGGATTGGCAGAGTACCTTTCTTCCTCCAAAATGTGCCCGAACTGTTGAAAGGTAACATCACACGTTACATGTTCTCACTAGCGAAGTACCGTTTAGGCAATTCTTCCTTGAATTTAAGTGTAAGTATAAAAGATAATGTAATAAAACACAGAAGTAAACATGAGACTTTTTTGTCTTCGTCTCCATGTCACTCTCATATAAATCCCGTAACTATCTTTTAGTTTAATGGCACATGCAAATATTGTTTTCATCCTTCCTCTAGATCTAGAAGACCTAATTATGTTATATTGGTCTAGCGTTTCCTTTTGTACCAATGATAATAAAACTCTTTCATACAGACAGTATCCGAACCACCCCTTCATTTCACACCAGTTATAACATTGTTCATTCATTTATTTTTCTGTGTCTCTAGATTGTTTTCGGCCAGCCACATAAAGAACTGACGTGGAGTTAAAGATTGGTAGCCTAAAGGTGGAAACCTTACGGAGGGAACAACACTATTGTGATCTGGAGAATGGGTTACCTATTATGCATGTCAGTGGACTTTAACCATTCCATTTAAAAAAAAATGTGACACTTGGTTTACTCCGTATACTTTTAGTAATCATTTCCAAAGGTTCTTTCATTTTCAGCTTAAATTGCTATTCCTTTATAGGAGATAAACTGTGCATTTGTATTTTATTACTTGCATGTGTAAAGCCCTATTTAATTACCGATCAACTCCCCCTCCCTCTCTCTTTCTTTCTCTGGTTCTCTTGGTGTTGTTGGCTTGTTGATATTGGGTTATTATTAGGTTATAACGAGCGTTCAAAGGTGTTAATTCCGTATTCATACTTCCGGAAACTGTAGAGGCTATGAAATGATTCTAATTAACGAAAAATCCATATGTCCCAGCCAGAAATCGAACCCGACACCTCCTAGAATGAGAAGTCAACAGCTAACCACCGATCTCCAGAAGCAATCTATGAGATTTTTCTTTCCATCACAAATATGAAATGTAGTTTAAGATGACGTCGACTAACAAATTACTTTCGCATCGGAGGTTTGAGAGACATATTTCAACAAATAGGCTCGCAGAAGTATAGTCCATTTTATAATTAGACTGACATTGCAGCTAAAGTGTTCACGGTATTAAAGCGCAACCAGCTCCTATCATGTGATTTACTTCTGATGGGGAAGATATTCTGGTGTCTCTGATTGGCTAAAGTTAGATATGAATCGATTCCTATTAGATGGAAACGTGATAGCAACAAACTCTATATAGCAAATGAAGGATGCGCTTGCGCATCCAAAATTGAGTCATATCTAACTTTAGCCAGGTATTGAATTTCAGGCATTTCTTTTCTCCACGACCGTATTTTATATGTACCTGACTTGCAAATTTCACTGTTTAGACAGTGGAATTGCAAACTCTGCATTTCTAAGCGCTGGCACCATCGATTTTTGGCGTCAGAATAAAAAAAGGAGCCTTGTTTTAAAAAGAAGTTACGTCCACTAGCAGCAGAATATGAGCTGCGGAAGGAAGGGATGGAGGAAAAAATTCCCTCTTAGTCCCTATCCTTATTAAAGTTGTAACCCCTTGTGCGCGAGATAAGCTCCCAGCATCTTCATTTGCTACCACAGGGAGCTAATGATACATGTATATCCCGACTCCGAGTCTTACAACACTGATCTACAAACAAAAGATGGGGTACATTTGGAGACCGTACGGAGATTATTCTGATTGGATATCTTTCTGATTTTATAAAACGTTAAAGCGATTTCACTCTTTAACAAAGTATACTATGATTACGGCTATTGGTAGCTGAAAGCACAACTACGTTGAACTGCGAAAACAGCATAATCTCTCCCTCCTTCGCTCTCTCTCCCTCCCTCTCCCTCTCTCTCTGTCTAGTGCATTTGTTTCTGAAATGTTCAAAAAACGTGTAATAACACTGCAATTTCTGGTATGGTTCAAATGCATGTTGTGCACACGTATGCCTTTTCCTTATGCTTGTTATACGTTCGAAGATTGACAGAAT
The DNA here is from genome assembly GCA_030765045.1 of Tenodera sinensis. NCBI lineage: Eukaryota > Metazoa > Arthropoda > Insecta > Mantodea > Mantidae > Tenodera > Tenodera sinensis. The sequence goes on from CM060964.1 coordinate 311,329,664, forward strand.
TAAATTAACAGAAATAAGTAATAAAATATCGAGGGTTATAATATGGAAAAGTACTTCGCAAATACGAATAATGGTACTGTCATCGGCTTAAGAGAATGTCTTTGTCCTTGAATGTGCAGACGTGCATGGAGTGAGGAAGCTTCTTGGAAATATGCAAATTTAATAGACTAACAACAGCAGTTCAAAATTACTGTCTACAATGCAGTTGAACTGTAAGCAGTGCCAGTATAGCTACAATATTACATCGCGAGGTACCTTGAGTCTCCATTCATTAGTGATATTGAATGTATGATCATTTATTCCTTTGTGTGATGCGGTAATATGATGTATTAGACGTGCTACTTCACGTAATATTTATTGTCCCGAGAAAGAAAGTATAAGTCACTTTTGAAGCAGGGTGTAACACACCAGAGCGAGAGAGAAAACAATAGAGCAGTATGTCAGGTTCACTTGTGACAATCACAAGGTCATAGCTAAACTTCTGAGTTACAGGTCGCGCGTTACTTCTTGACGAATGAAAATTTTATATGAAAGGTTGAATGCGAGTCACTACTCAGCTTTTCCGGGAACGTTCGCATCGAAAGAGAGAAGGTACAGTCTGCAGTGAGATGACGCACATGCTTCTGAGCTGAAGTAGTGCAGCACTACAAATCAACTTATCGCACTTCCAGTAATATCAGCCACACGTATTATACACTATACCTCTATAACCGTTCCACTTAACTTTCTTGCATTCTTCTATTCCCGACATTTCTCCCTCGTCTTCCTTGTCTGAATTGCTGTTATTTTCGTTGTATGCATACATCCGTACCGCACAAAAGTTTTGCAGTCGACTGTATACACAAGCGTGACAGAGGAAAACAGAGGTGTCTGTTATCGTAGCATAAACATTTGCTGACCTGTTTATTAAGGGTAGGCCTACTCACTGGATTTCTGTTCAAGGTCATTCGTCAAGAACAAACGCGCAACCTATAAGTACAGTAAGCAAAGCTCGCGTTTCATCTTAAATACTTCCACTATTAGAATCTTGCAAATAACGGAACTTCAATTTGTTAGCTATGTACTTTTTCATGTGGGGCATTAGTAATTATTTTTATCGGCAGGATTCATTGTCAAGTTGTAACTTATAGCTGACTTACGCAACATCTATGTACTTTACCTATTAATAACAAAAGGAAACAAAGTGGTAGACCAGTTAAGGATAGAACCTAGACTATAAATTGACCCTGTTGTTTTAAATCCAAGAGAATACTTTTGTGCCAAAAAATAAATTCTAGGAAAGCTTTTGGGAGGAAAAGGAATTAGTGAAATGCAAGATTTGGTACTAGTTCTAGGGGAAGATGTTTATAAGAGGCATCGGCAGGGTTAGGGAAATACAAAGAACTGTAAAATACGTAACTATTTGAACGAATACTAAAAACAAGGTTCAGTTTCTGAATCTGAATTATATTCGTTGCAAGGTATTCTGTTTGCTTTTAAAGAATAATTAGTACCTATGCTCACTTTGTTAGTACATTTGACGTGCACATATAAAATACAAGCTAGCACAAAATCATTGACTAATGATTTAACGGCCTTAATAGTGCAGTTCTGTGATAACCCTGTCATGTTTATGACACAACTGTTTGCTGTGTTTGTGCCTGCTTGCTACCCACAGACCCCCAACATTCTCTTAATCTTACCGTGTATCTCCGCGAGAGTATTTAACTTGTTTATCCAAATTGAAGCTTATAAAATGTTAATAATTGTGTTGTGTTTGCATCTGGAGTTTTTGGTCAAAACCGAACTGTCCCTTAAAGTTATGGTGCTCTCTAGACGGTTGCTGCAATTTAATTTGGCCTTGTATATGTTAATAACCCAATGAGGCGACAATATTTTTGTTTGAAGACTGACAAAGAATTTATCATAAAAGCATATTATATGCAGTTTAGATTTTGAAAACAAGAAGGGCAAATCGCTCTAAACCTCCTGCTATACTAGGTTGAAGCTGGGTGGTTCATGTATATGAATAGGAACGGTGCTGAATCAACATCTGGAGGAATATGAGCAGCTACGACAGGTCTGTTGATCAACATTGCATGAAACTGACCCCTCATGTACCGGCAACTTCTCTGCTTTAGGCGTACAGCGGGTACCGGTCGATTCGTGCGCCAATGGAGGAGCACAACCAAACCACAGGAAGTATTTATTAATCACAAATTAACAACTATTGGATGATGTACTTAACCTATTAATGGATGTCAGAATAATTATTTTCGACAGCAAATCTGACTCGCTAAGAGCCTGCTAATTTAGGTAACACTACCAATTAAGCTGTATTGATCTGAAGCAGAAATTGTTTAGAAGTTGGGTTTTTACAGACATGTATATAGCGTCTCAAACATTTTTTGGCAGCAAATTGGAAACTGTATTAATGGATGGTGATTCCGCTGTGAAAGAAAATCCACTTTGAGCTGCGGAGTAATGAACTGCTTGTGTTCCAATAAACCGTTTTCTGACAAAGCACTTTGGAAAATGTTCTCCTCTATTAAAACAGTGTCCCTCTTTCCAAGCACTAGAGCTTTATGGGCCTGTTGCAGGATATGACATGCTATGAACGTTAAGGGGGCACTCTCGTTTTCACAATTACCTCTCTCTTTGTCTCAAGGTGCGCTGGAGGCCTGAGGGCAAAATTTCAACTTTTTGCATCTGAGGAGGTCAAGCCATAAAAGAGCTCCTTTTCTTAACCATTTCAAACGCTTCCTCACGTGGGACGCTTCATACACATGGAGTGTGGCTGTTCGGCGGATGGGGCATTTCTGGTTTCCAGGGAAAGGAGGCAGGCAATAAAGCAAAGAAGTGGAGAAGAGCGACCAAGGGGAAATAAAATGGAAGAGTGGGTAGCAGGTGCCCTAGTCCGCCCTCGATGACTTTTCGTAAAGTAGAAAGAGCTTCTTCCTTCAACGACATCGTTTAAGACGACGACGACGATGCTGGGGAGGTAGAGAGGGGGAAAGGTAACCAAATTAAGAGTCTCAACGGAGGTGGGGGGAGACAGAATGGGATGGGGGCTGGGACAAAGAAAATGGCGAATGTGCTAACACCAACTTTATATTTCCCGCCTCTAGCCAGAATTAGAGAACTATTTGTCGAAGTTATGCCTGCCGAGAGAAGGGAAATACATGTAGTTTCTGGGCATTTCAGAAATGTTACTACTCCTCTGACTTTTGATCACATTTACTGGGAGTTTCATAAAGAAAATTTAATTGGAAGTTTTTAAATGTTCATATATTTGACGAGAGTTACAGGTAATATTATGCAAAGCTTACTAACTCAATTATGTATTTATTCCAATTTACCTTATCCATTTGCTAATGCTTAGCTCATTCTATTTGCTATATTTGTAAAGCTACGCTGTTCATATCCGCGACTTTGTCTTTAAAAATAATTGTTTGCTGATGTTGATTTAATTTGTTATAAAGTGGAAATACACCCGTACTCATTCCTGCATTTGTCCTTTCAGGTTTTCAGAGGCTAGACAATGACTAGTTAAAGAAAAAGTCCTACATCACAGCCAAGCATCATTTCCAGGAACTTCTGAGAAGAAGTAAGCACTGAACACTTGAGTGTGAAAGTAGTTTACTCGTAAGGTCTGCTTTGTTTAATAAGAATAGCACACCATAAGGCTCGAACACCATCTTAGTCAATCTATGGAAGGACATCTCAGAAAAAGAAAATCTACGCACCTACCATACCTATACCAGCTGGATGGCATCAGAACTATTGGTGTCATGGTAGGTGCCCGAGGAACCGTTCCAGCCCTTTTTGTGTAATTTTGGAAAGAATTCAAACATCCAAGTATCAACAAAAGGAAAATTGTTAATGCCAGTATGGGGCGGCGCCGTGGCCGAGCGGTTAGACCGTTCGCCTGCCACTTAGGCGGCCCGGGCTCGATCCTAGGGGGGCTCTAATGACCTAGCTGTCGACGGGCCCTTAAACCCTACTCACTCACTCGATCCTAGGGACCCGCATGTGATATTCGTGATGGACGAAGCGGCATCTGGGGGTTTTTCTCCGGGTTCTCCGGTTTTCCCAGCCACTCCTTCCACCGATTGCTCCATCATTTATTTTGCCTGAAATTCATATCATCCTCTTCCTCACTATCATATCTGGTGCTTGGCTGACCACACGCTTCCAGGTGTTTACTCTGTCCGGTCCATAGGTTCGTCTGCTCCCCGACAGGCATCTGACCCTAGGCACTGGCTTGTAAGCCCTACATAACGGGATGGTAATCAGATAAAGGAGTTAATGCCGGTTGCGTGGCTCTGTAAACATTCTTCGATCCCACTTATTTGGACCTTAAAGGTGCAAACAAGATTTTTTTATATATGATCTCTATTTAAAAGTTTGAATTGCATGAAACCATAATGTTAGTAATACTATCACCATATATTGTCTGTAAATTGTTAAACCAAACTTCTGTCTAATGGCTATTAATATTGTTATTTATCTGTTTTTTTTTTAAATTTTGTCAAATTTGGCAACCCACAAACGTGGGAGGTTGATTTATTTTAATAAAGTAGTAACTTAAATAATCAAGTGATTACAGTGCAAAATTAATTTGCACAGTGGTAAAATAGAAACATGTCTGCGATACATAAATCGAATTGAAGATGTTATTCTATATTATCATTGAGTCCAAATTTGTTTACAATTTGTTACATTCTTCAGAACTTTTCCTGCAGCTCTCGACTACTGGATGACAATTTTATACTGCCAAAGTCATGCGAATGAGCTGTTCCCAAATTAATAATCCTGTCTAATTCATACATAAGATTCAGAGATAGTGCTTCAGTAATTAAAGTAGGAGTTAAAAGCATCCTAAAAGAGAAGCATATTAAATATCCTAACAGTGAAATATACTTAAAACTTGAACTACTGAATATCGCCTCGTTATTTGTAAAAAGTTTATCACTGAGATTAGGAGGAGATTCGATACAAAATGATGCGGGGTAGTTATATTTTATATAAAAGTGTACAAAAGTGAAACTTTTAACCATTTACTATGCCACTATATAAAGCAAGGAAGTACTCTTAAACAAAAAAATCACTTTCATGAACAACTCGTGTGCGTGTGTGTGTGTGTGTGTGTGTGTGTGTGTGTGTGAGAGAGAGAGAGAGAGAGAGAGAGAGAGGGAGAGAGAGAGAAGAGTATTGAGGGAAATGGGGGAAGAGAAGAGAAAATATAAAAACATGAAAAATGCAATAAGCGTCTAACGTCATATTTAAACCGAGCACCTTTCACTATAGTCTTTATGTTGTAAATTGCTCGTTTTTTCTCAAAATAGAACAAAATCATGCTAGACATATCGCCAGAACAAAAAATATTGAAACTATTGTAAATAGGTTGTTGTGTTCTCTTCATTCTAATTATATTTTCGCATGAACTCGTTACTAGCAAATACCCATTTGCGATATACACAGTTGAATATTGTTTTCGCAGATTACACAAAATTGTATAATGTTTAATTGGAAGTAGTTTCATGAACATTTTTTCGTGAATACTACGAGATAATATGGTTAGAAGAATGATATGTATAATCCGTACACTATACCTATAAGAGAATTTTTAACGAATGTCGTTAGGGTATTATATATCAGACAGAATATTTCATCCTTCGCACATTTTGATAACATCTGGACCTAAAGGTGGAGCTTCTACAAATATTTATTCTTCTCGAGTATTTTACATAGCATTTATTTGAAAAATTAGGCCTATAACAAGACGTAATATATTAACGCCCGTGGCGTGAAAGTGGATACAGAAAAATACGTAGTACAATAAGCTTTTATCTTCAACAAACAGTTGGACATACCAAAGAGGACAATGATGTGCTTTAATACAGCCTAATATTCTATAATGTGCCTTATTTTAACTAAGCAAACAATAGTTGATTAAAATGTAAGAAGATACGAAGGAATGTTCCTTTTTTATTCTTTCATATAAAAACCTTAATTAAACTGCTGCATTAATGCGTCCCTTGTTTTTCAAAGTGCATCTGAAATAACGGCGACAAGAACTGAAAGAAAGAGAGAAGCTGGTCTCTCCTCATTCCACCCCAACTTCCATTTTCTGTAACTACCGCAACCAACAGAAAAGTAAAGAAAAAAATTAGAGTTTTCCCCTTATTTTTCTTTCTTTTTTGTTTTTCTTCCTTTTCTTATTCCCTTCACATTTTTGCCATTCGCTTACAAAATTTGGTAATTTGAATACCAAACGTTTTAGAGTTGGAATTCTCGATCAGGGAACGAGCACGAGGTTAAGAGGGGAAGGGGCGGGAGGGATGATTTTGCATCTCTTTTCCAAAACCGCAGCACCCCCGTCTCTTGCAGGCGAAGAGGTTAGTGTGCCAAAAACAGAGCGTGTGAAGAATGGGGAAACATTATGCTTGAAGTCCTCGCTGAAAAAAGGAAGAAAATAAAACGGAAGACTGATGAATGAGTATGTGCAAGGACCAAGAAAAGCGAAAACTTCTGGTTCATGACTACCCAATATGCATCTCCATGATTTTCCACTGAAGTGTAACTCTGCAGTAAAACCGGCTGGTGCGTCCCGTTTTTTGTCATACCAAATTAACGTGTCGTTTGCACGGAATATGGACGCCTGCTTTACCAAAAGTATATTTCAGGCTTTTTGCAGCAATTCTCCGTAGATGAAGTACCTACTTGCAAATGAAGATCAAGCTGCGACGTTTTAAACGACCTGAAAATCATTTTAAACAAATGTTTTCGGAGCATAAAATAATGTTAGCTTTATTTATTCGTCCTGTTCTAACCACTTCATTTTTTCTGTCTTTAATATCCATGGATGACTATTGCTGTTTAATGCCTTTCCGAAAATTAACTTCTTTAGGCCCATACAACAATGATTATGTACAAGAGGTTCTATGAAGTTTCAACACTTTTATAATTGATTCGGCTTTTAATGCTGTCCACCTCCATGCTGTAGAAATAGCTTGTCTGCTTACATTCAAAAGGTTCCATGTTCGAATCTCGGTTAGGCTGAGTTACTTGGACAAGGTTTCTTTCCAGGGTTTCCCTTACACTGAGAAGACGAATGTAGGTTACCTTTAGGAATCCCGAGCTCAGTTCAAACTTTCCGCACTCACCGTACGATGACCTCAATTTGGTTACAGGATATTAAACTTTTAGAAAAAAAGTAGTAATAGCATTTTGATGACTATTCCACTCATGCCGGATTGTTGACTCTTTGTCGTGGTATTACCGCTTTGTTATATCACCTACTCCTGCATCCATGTGCAGTAAATACAATTAGCGGACCATTAAAAATGTCAGACGAAAGATTTGACTAGTGAGAATATTGATATTATAATTGAAGTGGCGAAATCAAACAACTGTAACTTTAAATATAGCGTACAAAGCTTTAATGAATAGCCTACTGGCGCAAATTCGTTCATTTATATTCATCATATGTCTAATTCTTCCTTTCCCTGTATTAAACCTAAAATTATTGTTGCTCTCGCAGCCTATTGGACTAGTTACAGTACCGATTGTAGAAATAAATCATAATTAAAGTGTATGAGTGTTACTGTAAGTTGTTTACTTTTTAATCACTATTAATATTAAATAGTATTAAATAAATTAATTACTAATTATTTCGCGGAAAACTCTAAAAAAATACTCCAGGTTTTGATATTTGGAATAATTTTTATCGCCCTTTGCGCTCGCAAAATTGTCATATCAAACTCTCTCGTGGTACTACTACAGATAACTTAACACCTTGCCGCTGCTGCTGATGATAATAATGGGAAGAAAAGAGAAAGAACGTTGGGAGATACCTGTACAAAAGAAGCACAGTAAAATACAACAAAGAACTACATTTACCATATGACATTGAGAACTGAGTAGTAAACAAAAAGGAAGGGGGGGGGGGGGCCGGAGGAGGGCCTGAGTGTGATATTGAGAACGTTTTAAATGTGGCGCAATTATTATTATTATTATTATTATTATTATTATTATTATTATTATTATTATTATTATTATTATTATTATTATTATTATTATTATTATTATTATTATTATTATTATTATTATTATTATTATTATTATTATTATTATTATTATTATTATTATTATTATTATTATTATTATTATTATTATTATTATTACTATTATTATTATTATTATTATTATTATTATTATTATTATTATTATTATTATTATTATTATTATTATTATTATTATTATTAATTATTATTATTATCATCATCATCATCATTCATTATTATTACCACTATCTGCTGGTATCTGAATGGTTATGGACAAAGTTACTCACTGAGCTTGACGAATACATTGAAAAACAGACTCTTTCTTGAAAAATGTTCCACCAACTGTAATTTCTTCTTCAAGATGTTGCGCAATTCGACAACTTTGACAGTACTGTAGCCCATTTGACATTGCGTAACAATGCCTTTTAGACTTATATGCGGCTTATTTGTGCATTTTAACGCCACAAGAAGGTCATTTCTCCCGCCACCCTTCTCCTACAATGTCACCATCTGATCATATTATTGCGGTCTAGCCTACCTTTTGCTACATATGCCAATTACAGGAGAACTCTTTGTGAGGGATTATTTTTAGGTAGTTCCTTTCTCACCCTTTGTTGCTTCAGGTGTGCTTTTCGGAATTTGTTTCAGGCGTCTCAGTAGTAAGGACAGAGTGAAGGGGAGTCTAGTGCTAGTTAACTATATTAAAAACATAATTGGGATCTAAGATATCCGACCAATTATTCTCCACACAAATATACCTCTTTCTTGGAAATTATTTACTGCACATGACATTTATATGGTGTCTGAATTGGCAACTTATTTCAACTGATACTTCCAAAAATATTTTGAGTCATCATCTTCATTGTTTAGGTCTATTGGGCTTTTCTGCTCTTAAAGTGTGCATTGATCTTTCCATCTCTTCGTGGGTTGTCCTCAAGTTTTTTTTTTCTCGGTTGGTCTATACTTCAGTTGGTGTTTTGGGGTCTGGTGGTCTTCCATCATTTACATATGCTGAAACTAGTTAACTTGATACTTTTTTATTCGTTCATTCAAACTGTGCATATTAAGTTCTTTCCTGATGTCCTAACTTTTCTTTTTATCCATTCACACCGTTCTTAAGAGCCTAGTATCTGCAGATTCTGTCTGTTTGACTTCTTTTCTTGTTGGTATAGTTATAAGTGACTTTTTGTATCTTCTTTTGAATGTTTATTTCATTTGAAATTGGCCATTTCACAGCCTAAATAATTAAAATGTTGCACTGATCAACTGTCGTTTATTGTTATCTTTGCTCTAAGAGGCAGTTTTCCATATTTAAATTATATACTATATTGTTTACCTCGTATAAAAAGCAATATTTCGAATAAAAATATAAATATAAGAATCAATCTAATGAGCTGAAATGTTGGGGAAAGTTTTCCACAATTTTAAATTGTCCCATAAATCCAATTTTAATTCCATCAAAATATATTTTGCCGATAACTGCGAAGATATTCCTGCCAAACTTATTGTTCGTAGTTTATAGCCTTCTGAGGGAGAAAATAAGCACACAAATTTATAAATTTTAACCCGGTTGACTGCAGTTTCCTATTAAGAAAACTTTATTATACTGGTAGTTCGTGGAGATCAGCAAATCTCTTGAGGGACGCTCTCCCGTGTATCGAGAATAGGGACATAATAATATTATGCCCATTTTACTTCCAAATAGTGCATTGATTTAAAATATCTAGCTTAATTACTCAGGCGAGCGCAAAGCTCAAAGCTTTTCTCTGTAGAAACAAATAATCTCGCGGCTGGTGAGACGTGTTTAGGAGCGAGGTTTGCTATGTTCCTGTCCGGTCAGAGTACAGGGGGTCTACGTCACAGAGCCAAGTTACCGTAAAGGGGTAATATACACCAACAGGACTGGCGATTTGTTCCTTTCAGCTTGGGTTTGCTGAGTGGGATATGCAAGGGAACATGTTGGAATTCCTAAAGCGTTTTCTTTCCCTTTTCGCTTGCTCTTTTTTCTTTTCCTTGACGCACTCCCCCCCCCCCCCCTCTGGTCTATTCACACCCTTGCCAAGAAAACCCTCTTTATGCCGGCACATACCGCCACAATGACGAATGACCTACTCCTCCAAAATTTTCTTTTTTCCCTTTGCAAGATCTCCCTTTCTTCACACCAGATGGTGATTCTAGCAAGAAAAGTTTTCTGTGGTTACGTTTTGACAAACTTGCTCTCTACGATTCTTTCTACTAGATTTTGAAAAGGTGCTTTAAAGTACTGTCAGTAATAATAATAATAATAATAATAATAATAATAATAATAATAATAATAATAATAATAATAATAATAATAATAATAATAATAATAATAATAATAATAATAATAATAATAATAATAATAATAATAATAATAATAATAATAATAATAATAATAATAATAATAAGAAGAAGAAGAAGAAGAAGAAGAAGAAGAAGAAGAAGAAATTGTCCAAATGGGTATTTAAATCGAAACACCTGCCTAGAAATTGACACACAGTGGAGTTTGCACCACATGCATAACATCACAGATATAAAACATACATTCGAAAAATCTAAAACCTACATTCATTTTCATTGGTAAACATTAAAATGACATATTTTAAAATGCTTTTAGAAATGGTTTAGAGACCAACGCTACCCAAACATTCCTTTTGTTTAATGCGTTACATTGGAAAAACCTTAATGTTTCATGTTCACAATTCTGTTTTCAAATATTTTAAAAATAATAGAATCTCAATGCTACAAATGCCACAATAAAACCTAGTTTAATTCGCAATACACTGAAAAGGAAATGCATATCGATGACAATATGAATAACAGCATACAAAGTCGATCTTACGAATTCGGAATGTCACTTGTAACTGGTCATTGATATACTTTCACACACGCTATTCATTATGTAGTGATAGTTTCACAAAAGTAATGGTATTGCTTTTAAAATTGTAAACTCTGTTGCACATTTGAGGTCTTCTAAATCGAAAAACAAAGACGTCCATGGTGTATGTGTGTGTGATTGTGTGAAAGAGTGAGAGAGACAGAGAGAGCAGGAGAGTCGGTGAGAGAAAGGCGTAGTTGCAAAACAAAATGTATGCGACTCAAATATTTTCAAAAAATCCCTTCACTCCAAATTATCTTTTACATGGAAAATGTTGCGATATATTTTTTTTTTATGTTCTTAAAGTGGCTCAAAGCGGTTCTTATTAAAATGCTGTGTATGGAAAGAGGTATGTACTGAAGTTTCTGGAGATATGTGAAGTTCCCTTTATCATAAATTAAATGTGTATACTTTCGAGTTACTGCTATATTGTAGAGTAGACAAAAATAACTCCACAAAATGCAACCTGATTAAGGTACGCAGTTTATGTGAAATACACATTTGGAATAAACCATTTTCGATATATCCATTATTATTATTAATTTGATTCTCAAATAGTTTATTCTTTTGAACTGCTGTCACAATTCATGTGTTTCTCGCAATGTCATACTAAGGGTGAACTTTGAAAGCCAGCATATGGCGATCATCTTTTTAAATATGTGAATCTCCCTTTAGCAGATAAAGGGACAAGCTTTTCTGAGAGGAGTTCGTAGAAAAGGTGGTAGAGAAAGTCATATGATGCAACAGCTGAAATTTATTTTTAAGTTAATTATCTGAAATCATTCTATAATTTGTTGACCGAAAATCACTTTCACTTAATATTCCCGATAAAGGTGGCAGATTAGCCTTGAAGCAGTTCTCGCATATTCTCTGAATTTTGCATCTGATTTCACTCCTATAGATATATTGAGCAATTAGTGGAAACCATGAGGGGCTAAGTTTCGCGGAGGATATTTTCCTCAGACGTGAATATCGCGTAATCGGGATGGTAGGAGTGCATGCTCATCTTCAAGAGAAGAAAAATGATGTGTGAGAAAGACCACTCAGCACCAAAGGGCGTTTTCATCGAGATAGCTACATCATATTCTCCCTTCTCCGTGTTGTTAAGAGCACCAAGTCATCCCTGGTCGTAAAGTCCTTCATTATCACTCGTCTAATCTTCGTCGCCACATGTTCTTTCTTCATCTTGTCCCTCTCCCTCTCACCTACTTTCGTCAACGTCATCATCAACCGAATCCACAGCTGTGGCCCCTTGGTGTGCAGTTCCGTCTGAGAATACGGTTCATAGGTGAACTGCCTCAAACTTCACTGCGGCGATCTTTGGAGAAATATTGTGGCATAGATAACAGTAGCAGCCTCGTTACTCCAAACAACATTCCATGTTGTTGGTGAATAACGACGAAAGAGCTTTTTAGGTGCGCGTGTTATGTTTGACAGAAATATCTCTCTTCTCTTGTCCTCTTGAGTCTATCGTATCTTGCTTTGGACTTCCAGCAGTAACTAACTTTACGACAGATGCTGCACGGAAATTGTCGTTAAAACTACTTGGAATGATCGACACTAGTAACATAGTCGGGTTTGTCTAACGGTAAGGTTCGTTCTTCTTCCCCAACTCTAAATAACCGGTTTTAATCAGTGTAAGCTGGGATAACATAACAGAGACTGCACAAGAACAAAATAAGGTCAAAGCAGAGGTCACTGTTGTATCTAAACGTTTCAGCGAAGCAATGTTACTGGTCTACTAAGGGAACAAGCTAGTCTGAGCTTAGAGAAATTACACCTTAGTAGGTTAAATTACCATTGCTCTTAAAGTTCCCAATAGTTTAACTGAAAGTTTTATTAATTATTTTATAAATCATGGCAATTATTTACAGTGGTTATTTGTACTGATGGCCTATGTGCTTGAGTCTAAAAACGTTATTTCATCCAGCAATAAAATTACTCTTAAAATATGTAAATTCAGGTACTCCAAAACTGAATACAGAATCACACTTTTACATGCTTGTTCTTAGCATAATCAGCTATTTTCTGAACCTCATTTATTTAGTAATGCATATAATTTTACTAGATATTCTTGCCTTCTTAATATCACTAATATTATAAAATTATTATTGTAGTTCAGAAAGTAAAACTATCTGCCTCTTCTACTTTGTGGGGAAAAGGTACATGAATGCACATGTTTTAAGAGGAAATGTTATTACTTTTCTGACGGAGGAAATAATTTTTATAAACTCAACCACATAAGCTATCAATACAAATAACCACTTGAAATAATTTTCATAATTTATACAATCATTCATAAAAATTTCAGGAAAAAACATTGAGCAATTTAAGGGTAGTGGTAATTTAACTCACTAAGGTGTGATTTATGTTCAGAATCCTTGGTCCCTTTAAACATTTTTAGGTTCCAATTCTTACCACCTACCTATATGAGGTAGAGGAATTATTGTATTCTATGTACCCAAAAATTTGATATCGAGATTTCTCACAAGATATATACGTCTTGAAGTCCACTGAACATAAAACATTGCATATTTAGAAAAGGTCTGGGCGCGTGCGTTTTTTCTGTCTGTGAAAAGTATAGCTTGAAAACTAAAGGCAGATAATGCCAAACGCGGTGTATTATACTAAAGTCAGTGAGACACAGTTGGAGAACGCCAGGTGAAGATTGTTAAACATTTTCAACTATCTTTTTCATGGAAATATGGGTAACTATGTTTTTTTCAATAATGTTTCATGTAACTAGTGTATTATCTGACTGATTGTGACACGAGTATATGTACGAGTATATTTTTACCGGTGTGACAATGAAAATATTATTCACATATTAGATACTTTTTATGCAGTTTTAGCATTAAAATACGTAAATGTGTAATAAATTTGCTAAAGATACATTACGTAGGATGGTTGTTAAGCAGATGTTTCATTTGTTTCAACACATAGGAAAAAATGGAAGGTAACCATAATATGGATTGTATTCCGCCTGACATTTTGAACAAAGCCAAAAGTGCTAAGAGTTTATTAATTCCAAAAAAGTCGAAAGATATTTACGAAAAAGTATGAAAAGTTTTACGGATTTAATTTATATGGAATTAATGAGGTGATTCTTGTATTTGAACGTTCCTACACTTGTGAGAGTGAAGATTTCATGTTCTCTTACAGGCACATTGGAGAAATTAATGTTGTGGCGATGATGATGCCATTTCTATCTTGTTGCCACGGTAATTACGTCCTTCATTTTCTGGCTACGGTGTCAGCAACAGGGTAATTTTTCACGATTTATACCGGCATAATAAGCATTTTTAATGCTAGGATTGCATAAAATTGTTTATCGATATAACTTGCAGCATATCCCAACTAATGTATTTTCTATAGCAAATCTCTGTTCCTCTGTGTATCCCTGAGTCAATATTCTACATTTGCATAAATGTTAATAAACGTGAAGAGGATTTCAATAGCCTTTTACAGAAAAGTAAACATAGAAATTTTACTCATCGTTCCAGTATCTTAGGTACATATTTTAATCAAGGCCTCTGGCCTATTTTTTTTTATTTTTGAGAAAATACAACAACGACAAACATTTGTCTCATTGAAGTGTAGCTCGGCAAGTCTGGAGAGCGGAAAGTGTCAGCCCCACTACTGGACTGTGCTTGCATAGGGCTTGTATCTCTATCAAGCGAGATATGTCTTACTAGAAAGCTTTAAGTGAATATGCTGCACAACCAGAACGGCAACTTGGCAAGAGAATGGATCAATATTTTGGATTATGGGACACGTTATTCTTGGACACATGGTTCAGAAACATGGACGATGACTACAGCTGACAGTAAAAATTTACAGGCTGCTGAGATGAGGTTTTTTAGACCAGTGAAGGAATGTAATATATTGGATCAAATTAGAAATGACAATATAAGAGAATAACTGAAGATATTTTCCCTAGACAAATTATAGGAATCAGTAGTCGGACCATGTTAATAGAATGGCACTGGAAAGGATCGCTAGATGAAGATGTCGTACAAACCTCAAGGGAGAAGATATCCGCGAAGACCTAGGAAGCGCTGGACAGACACACTATGGAGCCGTAACAGGCATATGCCTTCTCCTTGAATTGAAGAAGAGAAAGAAGATCTATACCTACAAATGTATGAAGTAAATATGACCACAGACAGCCCATCAGAGCAACAGTGCACTTATTGCAGGTTTGGCTCGCGGCAAATTCCACGAACGTGAACTAGTCAAAAGTCCTTGGGTTTTCTATTCAAGCTTTCAACAGAGCTGGTAAGGGTCCATCTTTGTATTCTCGGTAGCCTTAAAAACTCCATGGCAACTGCTCGCACAACGGGCGCAGTTTTTCATTTTCCTTGGAAACAAAGGGGAAGGGGAGAAGACGATAGAATCGCTTAGGCACGTATCATAATGAGACTGCATCGAGACTGGCAAATTGTGTGCGAGAATGGAAAAATGTGAGCAAATGAAAACCTCCCCGTGATTTAAGCTCCGGGCACCTCTTTAAGATTTCATTTTCCAGTACCGTAAGCGTCGAACGGTCCTGGCGTCTCATTTCGAACCCTCAGACATATTTCTTCGTTTTGCAGGATAAAAGAGTTCATTCGGTAGCAGCCGAGAATAAAGCATGATATGTAACCAACGCTCCCGGTGCTTTGAAATTAAATTACTGCACATTTTCCAAGAAAAAGTGACCTATAAAATCTCTGCTTTATACCATCTTATAAAACATTCATAACAAAGCCTTCACAAATTAAAAGCTTCCGCCACTTTCATTTTCTAACCTATAGATTCGGGTAAAATACCTCCTTATGGTAAGCTACCAACAATTCAGCTGTGAAATTTTTAAATTCTGTGTTTATTAAGCACTTAATTAGATTGCCAATATTTCTGATAATGTTATAAGTTTATAACAAATACAAATTTTCAAATCAATTCCTTCAGGAGTTACTAAGGAAAATAAGATTTTCTCCGTTTTTAATGTTCTTTCATGCCAATTTTCCGAAATTTGGAACCAAGTTTTACTTCCTCTCCTACGTATAGTAAGTAGAGGAAGTATTGTATTCCACCCAAAAATTCGATGTGAGATTTCACCGGAAATGTATGTGGTCGAATGGTCCATGGAGGTAATTCAAGAGATACCGGAGTCGATTTCTGCCCTGCACAGAGTATGGAAGTGTTAATGTGAGCATACTTCAGGACAAAATGATTAGAACCAACGTAAAAGCCTGTAATTCGAAGAGTAACTAACACTATCAGTTGTTTCTCAAGTAAAAACTCGCGTATGACTATAGAAGTTCTAGGGAGTGTACGAATAAAACAAAAATATTTCTTTTAGAAACGAAACAAATGTCAGAGGCTACCATAGCGATCAAACGCAGAGTATGTGGCAAACAGGGCATTTATTTGAATTCAGCACGCGATTATCTGCATATTAGGATTTAATGCCGGGAAATATGGGATACAAATCTCCAATTAGTACTCTAAACATTCGATAATTAATGATAAATGTATGTGCAAGAAATGGAATGACAATACAATCGTGTTTTACTGCTATAATCTCTGGGAGATGGCTATTTGTTCGGAAAAGCTTCCGGGGAGGGCTTTGCGTTTATGATGAAAACAAGAGAATAACGGTTTAATGATGCTTTACTGAAATTCTTCGCTGTAAACCATATCGAAATCCTTTAAACATAATTTATGTACGTTTAACATCTTTAACGTCAATTTCTCAAATTATTCTATTTGTAATGCAACATAAATTCGAGATAAGTGGTAGGCATTAACTCTTGATGTGAACATCTGGAATGTTAACATAGACATCGCCTGTGAGCAACTACAGGATACAAGAACAGATGAGCTGATACATCCAAGATAAATGATTATTTATTTTACTTTCGTTGTTTAACACTAAGGTGATATCGAGGCTTTGCCTTTGGAACAATTGCTTATGGCAGTGATATTCGCTCGTTTTCTGTTGGTGTTCATCTTGAGTTGTCTTTACACACACAAACGCACACACACGCGCACACACACACATATTCACACTCTCTTTCATATTTCCAGACTCTAGGATGATGTGAAATACTCCTGCTAGAGAAAAATCCCCATTCTCCATCCGGAAATCGAACGCAGGACTTCTAGGTTTGTAAGTTAGCATGCTAACCACCAGACCAAAGAGGCAGTCAAGAGACATGTTCTTTTTTGTCCAAAATACATCGAAATTTGAACGCAGTGGCTACATCAATGAACCGAGAGTGTGAAACGACATTATCTTGTGTAATAACTCTACTAATACTTGCTCAAAAATTACATCCTAACCTACAAGAAATACAAGATGAAAGTAAATTCAATACCAAAACTTTTAACAAGTGTAGAAAAGAACATAAATAGCGGTTTTGTTAAATGACAGTGAAAATAACTATTGAATAAAAAACCAAAATCTCTGTAAAGAGCAAATACATATGTAGTTGTAATATTACTGAAGATAACATTACATTCGTGCTTCAAAGACATTTAAACTGTAATCCTTGTCAAAAATACTTCAATACAAATTCTGCGACAATGTCATTGCCTACCGTACACATTCAAGGACTCCAGGTGTGCCCCGTAGAGAGTCCAGAGTTTACTACACCCATCTCTTCAGTTGCCCCCACACACAAAACTTCAAACGGATTGTGATCGGAGGAACGCGCAGGCCATTTAGTAGGCACACTGCGGCCAATCTACCTACAATGAACCTGCAGCAATCTATCAGTACCAATGTACGCAGTCCAGGATATCGCTGGAAGCAACGCATTTGGAGTATTAGGAGTATTGTTTAAGGGCCCATCGACAACTAGGTCATTAGGGACGCATTTGGAAGCAGTTCTTGAATTACTGCATTCACTATATTCAAACTGCACGCTTGTTACATTCTTAGGGTGTGCAGAATATTCACGAGACTGTGTTTTGTTTGTCATCAGTGAGTCTTGGCCGCTGTTGTTTACGTTCTTTGTAGTGATTATGGTTTGAGTTCAGCTAACTTGAAGCCAATTCCTAAGAATTCCTATACTTGTTCATTCGTAACGCTGCAACTATATATATATATATATTCCGTATGAATATTGATGTTATTAAACATTTGACCCATATTTCTAGTGGGAAACTGTTTCATGATTAGCAAGTAGCAGAAAACCGCCCTTTTACGAATAAAATAGGTGTGAAAGTTATAGTGGGTAGAGGAAATAGTGTGATTCTGGCACAGTGAGAAACGTGTGTTAAAATTTTTGTTAAAGTGAATGCCGAGAACTACTTGCAAAGAGCGCCGAGTAAAATTTTCCTAGGATTTTCCCTAAAGTAGAATCGAAGTTGCTCCGTCGTATAAGAGCATGAATAATGATCCAAATGATTTCGGTCACCTTTAAGTATAACAAAGTGACGAAGTTAGGCAGACGGGGTGGGTTGGGTGGGGGTGGGGGGACAGAAAACACTGGATAAGCTGATTCCGAAACCAGAGGGAGAGCAGCAGTAGTAGTTATTAATGGTACGGGAAGAAATAATGAAAACTCAGTGGGGGCTGAAGCAGGATTAGTGCATAATGGAAAATATGGGGAAGGGTGGTTTATTTCAGTCTGCTAGTTATTATATGCATAAATTGTCCTTAAATAACCAAGCCTGGTTACACATACGTACGTTATAACGAATATGTTCCATCACAGACTTTCTCTCTCTTCCTGGGACTAGCAAATGTTTCGATCCAAAAACCATCATGGCTTTTAAGGCCGTGATGGATAGCTCAGGGAAACCATTCTCAACGAAAACAAATGTTTGACATTCATGTAGGTACATAAAGGTGCCGCTTGCTTTCTCTAATATCTGCCTATAATAGGTAGAAGAAGTATTGTTTCCAACCCAAAAACTGTATAACATGATTTCATCGGAAATACGTGCTTTGAGGTCTAGTAAACCAAACATTTGTATGTGTACATACGCGCACATGTAACATTGCGACTTGCAATAATTATCAAAACACAATTCAACCTAATAGTGGTTAGCATAAAGTCCGGAAGTTTAAAGCATTTGAAATTACAAGTCATCTTTTAACGTATGAGATTTCCAATACTTGAGATCGTCCTGAGTGCTTTCTGGGATATTTAAATGCGATAAAAGGATTTAATATGTATATGTGTACATGTATCTCGACTTAGTAGCTCAATTAGCAAGAGTGTCAATAGTAAGCTGAATATCCGTGGCATTCATACCCAATTTTTCACGTCCGACTCAACTTTTCCACTTAGTGTTTCATTTGAAGTTATGAATTTCTATAAGGTATCAAATAGATTAATTTGGTACACAGATATTTCCATGTATTCAAAGCTGCTTGGGTAACGCTTTTCTTAGTTCAATTTTTATAATTCAACTTTTAACCTGATTTAACCTGATAGGACAAATTAATTACAGTTCTTAGCGGCGAAAATGTCAAATATGCTAAAATACATTTAAAGCATAATAGTTAATAATATACATTTGTCATGTTTGGTTCAACAGCTAGAGATGTTGCTGCAGATGTTTTGCGGACAGCCTGTGTTACGTTCGGCTGACTGCAGCCTGGATCCGCAGTAAACTCCGCTGGAGATTAATAATTGCCGAGTTGTTTGGCTGGCGACCTGTTTATCCTCTGTGGTGGGCATAGCTGCAACTTTGTCGCCCTGTTCGACTTAAAACAAACGCTGCAGGATTTCTGGTAGCTATGTCGCGCGCTAAGCCATCCTCTAACTTTGCCTATATTGTAGCTCTTTGCCTGATCCAGCGGACTTGGTTCGATGAAGGCCGGCACAGTTGCAACGACCACAGTGCTCTAAGTGGTCTTGTCACAATATTCACGATATTTTCTTAACTAACCGAAATTATTCGAGCCATTAACTAACAGAAATCTGTTATGTATAAATTATCCAATGTAGGGTAACCAAAAACTAGGTAAAACAGTTGCTGGTTAAGTGAAGGAAATTGAGGGAGACAGAATAAAAGGAAGACTACATGCAAGGAACGGATGCATATAATTCATTACTAAAACAAAAGAGAAACGAGGAAAAACATGAAAGTAATTTTATAAGGGTTTTAAATGAAACTAATGTGAATCAAGTATGGAACTCCATAAAATCAATGCACAATAATAGATAATGAAACCCAGTATACACCAGGAAAATGGATGGAGTAGTTTTAAAAAATGTATAGTGGAAAAGAAGAGTACAAAAGAGAAGAAACTTGAGAAATAGGCAATATTTTTGTAGACATGCTGAGTGAATAAATAATAAAGAAGTTTAAATTAATAAAAGAAAATGAGGCAACTGGAATTGACTATACAGCAAAACAGTGCCTAAAGGATTGGTGCCCTGAAATAAGTAGAGTTAAGATTTTTGTACACTTATTTAATACAATCAGAGTGAAGGAAGAGTGGAGGAAAACAATTATTTATCCAAAATGCAAAGGCAGGGGTAGTGTTGAAAAACCATACAATTACCCAGCTATTGATTACTTTCAAATGTAAGCAACACTTTTACATG
Source organism: Tenodera sinensis (assembly GCA_030765045.1). NCBI lineage: Eukaryota > Metazoa > Arthropoda > Insecta > Mantodea > Mantidae > Tenodera > Tenodera sinensis. Next base: position 311,350,162 of record CM060964.1, read on the forward strand.
TATTATAACAAGTAGGCTACAGGCATGGGTCAAAAAATATAATATTCTTTCGGAGTTTCACGTAGGCTTTCAAACAGCGCGGGCAGCAGTTGATAATTCATTTATTATAAAAACGCTGGTAGAAAAATATTTGAAGGAAATGAGAGGGAAGTTATACATGGCTTTTGTTGATCTAGAGAAGTCTCATGATCGAACTGAGCTACAGCTATTGTGGTACAAATGATTGAGTAAGGGAGTGAGTAAGCAAAGGATAAATACCCTTAGAGCATTATATAATGATAATTCCTTTTGTATAAGGGTGGAGGCACGAGTGGTAATTAGAGAGGTCCAGCAGGAGAAAGCCTTCATCAAAGATGTAAAGCTAAGTCCGGTCCTATATAACTTATACAGTGATGATGTATTATTAGAAATTGGGAGCAATAACAATTTTATGCCAATAACAAACAGTATCCAGATTCTTGCGTTTCTTTTCGCAGACGATTTACTGGCAGGGGCAATTACAGTTAGTGCCTTGAAAGAACCTTTGAAAGGAATAGAAAAATGCTGCAAAGAATGGAGGTTAAAGGTGAACCAAGATTAGAGACAGATTGTATGTAGTATTAGAAAAAGGGGGAAACTGAGCAAACTTGATAAATGGAGGAATAAAATTAAAGGGTATAGGGTGGTGAGAGAATGTAATTATCTAGGAGTAAAATAGATGGTGGAGATAAATGGGAAAAATAAATGAAGCCCGCACTGACAAAAGGAAAAGGAGCTTTATCAGCTATAACAAGCTGAAAATATAGAGCACCCAATATAAATATCTAACGTTTAGAAAATGTGTACAATATGATGTTGAAACATAAATGTGATATGGCATAGAAGTATGGGAATTAGAAGGAGGATAGAAAGCCATAGATAAGGTATATAGGATATTCTCTAGAGGAATTTCTTGGCCTACCAAATGCAACTGTTAGGCAGATACCACAGATAGAACGGGTAGAGTGGCAAGTAACGGAAAGATTATGGAAACAACATTGCTATTTTGGTGTAGGGTCTTATAAGAAACTTAGAAGAAAGAAATCTGTTAAAACAGTAGATGGATAGACTGTCTTAGAGAAAGCTTGGAAAGCAATGGGTTATGAGAGATAGGGAGAAGAGAAAATAATACTGGTAATCTCTGAAAAATGGCAAGAAAGAGATTTGAGGATACAGAAATACAATAACAATAACATTAATGAGGTAGCCGATTAGAGATGTTTAGTGCACTATAAACCGATGAAATGCTCATGGGAAACTTACACTGACATTACAAATAAGGAGGTATTGCATGGGTAAGAACAGGAGTGTGGAAACTTAAGGACCTAAGGAAGAGCATTAAACAAATGCAATATTCTATATGTGGTGGAAATCAAGATCTTCAACATATAATATTTAAACGTAAAGGAACTGAAATTTGGAGAAAAGAGTACATCACTAAGAAATGGTTTAGGATATGTAGAAATATCACTATAACTGAAGCGATTTATAACGACAGTAGAGCAATTCTTAAACAAAGTGAAGAACAAATGGATTTGGACAGTAAATAGAGCCAAACAACATACAATTTCTATAGTAAACTAGAATTAAGAAATTAAATAGAGCGTAAATTATGAGTATGGCTTGTAAAGAAACTGAAACCAGGCCATATTCAACTGTACACGGTTTATCTACAGCGTATCCGGTTTTTTTTTTTTTTTTTAAGTGTATGGCTAATACTAGCTTCAGTACGCTAACAAAAATAGGTGTGCCAGTGTTTTTCTAGAATGTCAAATGTGCCTGGAAATTCAAAACAAATGTTGCTTTTTCAAATTATGAGCACTGTGATAGCTCCATGATTTCGTTCACGGCTCTCATTGTGAATGTCCGTGGTTCAGTAAATCTCCCCTATTCAGACCGTCACTTCTATCTCATGTGAAGCATACACAAAGCTCAACGTGGTTTGGAGTCAATGGTAAAACTACGTTCCATTGCCATCGTTATCGACATTACAGCAACGGAAGTAACGGAAACTGCCAAGTGGGTGCCTTCGGCTAGTAATTAGGTGAAACGAGGTTTCCCCGAAAGTCATTGATTATATGGAGAACGCTGGAAACAACATATAACAAACACTCTTGCTCAGAAATTAGAAAATCAAACAATGCGACATACTCGTGCCACAGTAACAGTATGTGCAGTCTGGTGGTCAGCATTTTGACTTGCATATCCAAAGATCCGAGCTCGATTCCCGGTTGGTGGTAGTTTTAAATTTTCCCTGCCCTCCATAGAGGTTGGAAAGCAGAATTGCGGGAGTAAATGTGTGTTTAACTGCAAAATAATTAAATTATGAAACATAACTAACAAGTTTCTAAACCAGTTATCATTCCTGAAGTCAAAAGCGCCCAATGTTTGTAGAGGCTAAAGAAGGTTACACAAATGAAAAAGAAACAAAACACAAAGGCTTTAGTGTGATACAGCTTTTCCGTATTGTTCTCTAAGGACCAACAATAGTTTACCATCCTATTAATTAAATGTGCAACATGCCTATCCGATGTCACTTAAGTACACGGTTACACCGCTATAAAAATCCATGCCCGAGGCGAGACTCAAACACACAGTTCCCCACGTTTATTGCCTAGCGACCAGGTCACGGCGACCAGCAACTTTCAACTCCTTTCAAACATGACATCTTGAAAATTGTATGTTTACAGTTCCTGGAGAACATGACGTGATGGACGGAACGCACTTTTATTTTCAGTGTCGCTTAGAGGAAATGTAATATACCACCCGAAAATTCGACGGCGATAATTCACCGGAACCCACAAAAAATACTTTTCGTATACCAGTCTGTACGCGAGTGTCTGTGTGTATGCGAGTGCATATCAACACAGCAACTCAGCAATAAACACTGAAATAAATACCAAACTCAGTACCTTAGTCTAGCATCTTCCATATACGTGACATGAATATTTTAAAGCAATTCTCCCATTACATATTAGGTATCCTTTACATGAAACGTTTTATTTTCTCAACATTGAATAACTATTTTGAATAGATATATTGACATCATAAATAAAATGTAATTTTCCAAGAATACCCTGGGTAGTTAAACAATTACAAATATAGTCATCTGAAAGTTTCCAATTAAGTTTTCTTTTTCTCTACTATGACAATGGAAGTGTAGTTTATTTTCCCATGGCTACCGCTTACCGAGCGAGGTAACATCAAAGCAACATATGCGTTTCGCATTCGGGAAGTACGTGGTTCAAAGCCCCGAGGTCGACCTATCCGACGGAAGACTTTTTCGCGGTTTTTCTGGTTATCTAAGTGAATGCTCGGTTAATTAATTTGATCCGCGAATTTTCCTACCATTCTTTTCATCACTATATTTAATTTCCTTCTTGAAAATGAAATGCCTGTCATACCAGGCATAGGCCTGTGTCCACCCATCCTGGATCTGCTATGATCCAAAGTTTGCTTGCTCTTGACAGACTACTGACCCAAGGGTTGGCCTGTAAGTCCTTGGGGTGCGGGTGGAAGTCTTACAAAGAGGGGAGTAATACTTTGAAGAAGATGAAGAAGAAGAATACAACAAATATTTTAACACTACTTTCGCCTGTTGTATGCAGCTGAGTACTTATTGCTTCGTCAAGCAAAAGATCTGATGTGTTGCACTCACATGACTTTCTCCACTCTTGTACTAACTATTCTTACAAACTCATATTCCTCTATCTTCTTCATGTTAGTCGAAATAAACATTTGCAGAAATTATCTTATTGCTTATTTCCTTGTAGGTGCAAGGGGAATGGCTTTGAGCGACAGTCAAATCTTTTAAAGGTGGTCGCTATATGGAGGGTTTGAAATTTCGTTCTCATCGCACAGTTACGATATTAAAAAGTGAATAACGACCTTTCATTTGAGAGAGGTATTAGCATTGCAAAACTCACACAAATAACAAGGTATATCTCTGAAATGGTTAATTCCATAAAAATGCACTTGGACATAGCTTGTGTGTTTTAACGAGATCTATACTTTTTGTATAGCACGATTTTGTCTATCGGTTAAGCAGTTAATCAATTTCACCAGAGGCAAAAGTCATCAAGTCTGGTTACAGCCAGAAAACTCAAAATATGCATTTCATTTGCCATAAAAATATCTTGAACATGTGGCATTTTAATCAAATCCGTTAGAGCCAATTTTGAGGAAATAAAAATTTTCGAAAAGTTTTCCATGGAGGGTGGAGGAGTTTTCTTCAAAATATTTGTGTCGCATCATTGAAGTTAGTTACCTTAAATACCAACTTTAGTTTTTAACCGACTTTCCGTTTTTGAGTTATGCTGCCCACAGACGCACATAGATACACACCCACACACGGACCTTGCTCTAAAAATGCTTTTTTTTTTTTTTTTTTTTTTTTTTTTTTTCTGGATTCAGGGAACCTCAGAACATATATTTCTTGTGAAATCTCGACATAGACATTCTGGATCGAATACATTACTTTCCCTACCTACTATACGTAGTAGACATAGTAAACATATATCGCAAATAACCCAATGTGTGTAGAAGGATTATCTTAATGCTAAAATATATGTTATGTAAATTTTTAAATTTCTAACGGCAAATGAAAATATTTGCAAGTAGCACATAAGACTCTTTAGATCTAGGAAGAACATACATCCAAGAACTATCATTCATTACTAGATATAGAAATCCATACAATCTAACTAATTGTAAATAATGGTGAGAGACAATGAAAGTATTAGAAGCAACACGGACGTTTATTAATATTTATGTTTTCAAAAACATCTTATTTTAAAAGCATTAAGTGATCCGTAAACATATTTTCTCACAGTTTCAGAACTAAAAATGGAGTTTGGCCATGTCAGGTGAACTAAAAGGGAACGCCACCGACGATTGCAAACTTCTAGCAAATAAATGCGGAGGGAAATTAGTAGCAAACCAATTTTCATGGCAAATTGAGTGATTACGGAGTATTTAATTAACTAAACAAAGTTTAATAAACAAATGGTCACACCGATTGTACGTTCCCGTCAGAGTTTTGGGAATGTTGTGGCCCCCTCGTATTCCCAAGTGATTTGTGTCCAGCGTTTGCACAACGTGCTCCAACTTGGGAATAAACACAGTCTGTGTCACAAAGAGATTAACTCTTAAAATATTTATTTACCATGTTTGTTGGTGTATAGCCAACGCCCGTCAAACCTAATATTTAAGAGGCCCGTTCGAAGAACAATAAATATTTATTTCGCGTAAATGTTTGTTCGATCATGTTATTTATGATAAATATTTGGACACCACAGAAACAGCTTCTCAAGGGGACATTATCGTGGAAAAATTACGAAAAGATATAGCCTATTATCAGCAACTGCTTAGAGAAAGGAATATGACAAACTTGTTTCATCTTCTCTCCATCAGCTTGGAATACAAATATAACACCATTGCTATTATTGGCATGCGTGACCTAATGAGGTAATTATGCATTGTACTGAAAACAGTAACAATTAATGGTAGGGTTGTGTAAAATACTACTACATCAGAATATACACCAATTTTCTTTGTTATTTCTCGCAAACTTAAGTCTTACTCGTTTAATGTAACTGCTAAGTATTTTATTTATATTGGAGCTCGTTTAAAGTTTATTTTTTGAAAAAAGGCTTTCTCCTAAAAGTTAGTAACTATAAAAGTATTGACAAATACATAGTTTTATGCATTAAAGGAGTGATAAAATATACAAATTGGTTTGTTTGTTGGTTTAGAATCTTATTTTTGAATGATCCTCAGAGCTCCATCAATGATATTCTACTTTATGATTCTCGGCAGCATTCTGTGACAGTTCTCATTTAAATCTAGCGTGGATCGTTTTGGACATCCTTTTTCAATATATTGACATTAATTCTGGCCCAATGCTTGAGGCCCGATAACGAAGCCATTGCTAATGAATCTAATGAAACCGTGGAAAGAAATGGCAAGGAAACACACACTGGCATACTAATTAAGGCAGAGTTTCCCGATTGCATTCACTGTATGTGCACATCCTGCTAATAACTCCAACGCGACTGCCACACCCGAAACCCTGGGGCAGCGCCGCATGTTCGCTGATTGATTCAATACCATACACGTCCTCAGGCATGTGTAACCATCGGCGACTGACCCTAGGGGTTCCTTTACACAAGCAGCACCGAGCTTCTTTGAGAAGTCAACCCAAATATGGCCGATTTTAACCCAAGAAAAGTTACAAATTACGGTTAGTCTTAGAATCTAATTAGAGAAAACATGAAAACCTGAATTTAAAACTCTGTATTTCATGAATTTTAAGCCCCGATATTCGACACAACAACTCGATACTCTACCACTGAGCTGCCACGACCGATATCTCCCAGCGAGCACTGGACTTCATTCATGTTTCTCTTGAATAACTTACAAGGCGATCTTAACTATTCTGAAAAATTAATATTTATTGTGCGCGTCACTAGATGTTTGACAATAAAACTCACAGGGGGAATCCTCAAACCTGTACATTCAGCATATCATCTTTTCTTACGTACTTGATACTTGAAATGTTCCTCTTATGCAATTTGTGTCCGATTTTGTTCAATTTTTCAGTAGTCGTTCTTGAAGTATGCAGAATAAAGAGATCTAGAGATCTTTAACTTGATATGTGTTTCAGACTTGAAGATTTTGCGACCTAAGTGATGTTTGACTTCTACAAAATCAAAATAAAATTGTACTTTGCGGGTAAAAATCATTATAAAAATGTAACTCTCTGGTATGCAAAACAACTATGTTAAATAATATAAACATTTTTATATTTTTGGATGTTATTCTTATATGTCTCGATTTTCATGTTTAATATATTTTTAGTACATATCTAACCGTGATAGTCTGTGCTGAAAATTTTGTTTCCACTATATCCTTTGCCTGCAGTTAGTACGTGTATATAGTACCTATATACAAATGTTACAGCCTTTTCGTACTTCTTTTCATTCCTAGAAACATTGGGATATTATTTTTCGAGCACGAATGAGCTTTTGTCTTTTTAATATGTCTACAAGTTTCCGAAGCACAGCATTTAAAATTGTGTTCCTTGGCAGAAATAATATTCAATTGCTTAAATTGTAATCATGAACAATCACACCAGCACACATATATTCTTTAAATTTTTCCCTTAAGTTTTCCCTTTTTTTTATTAAAGAACAGGTGCTAATATGCCTCTGGAGGCATTTTGCAAAATCGTACCGCTTTATAAAGGCAATTCACTGTACAATTAAACTTCTTTGTGGTCTCTGCTACATATTTCCTGTTGCGGTTCTTTCCTAACTTTTGTGCATATGCATAGATTTTTTTTATACCGGTCTATACTGGTTTCTATCAGTTCCTTTAGTTTAGCTCTGTAAAGTGATGATTGTTCATACTAGCTTGTAGAATAACCTTTTTCGCTCCTGTTTTCAATTGTGGCGTCCCCAGTGGCGCAAAGTCCAGGCAAACGGTCTACAAGCCTTTGGTGTGGCCGATTATGGAATATGAAGAAACATGTTGGGATCCATATAGAGTTAGTCAAAAATACTGAGAAGCGATATAAAATTCATAAAAAGTTATTAATGTTTTGGACCTACAAAGGGGAGTCTTTAAAAGTTCGGCGCAAGATGCAGAGGTTAAATCTTATGGTGGTTCAAATGCATGGGTGGGCATTAGTGAAGGATTGAAGAACCTCACTTATTACGGAAGAAACAATCATTTGTTTAAAATTAAGGGTAGAAGGCACTGAACTTACATAGGAAAATTCTCCTTTGTTATTAGAACCATTGGGGAATGGAATGAACTGCCTGTAGCAGCTTTTCAAGGCTGTCCCTTGTCTGCGAAAAATTTAGGAAACATTAAAATCGAGTAAATATTGGATGATTTATTATACAGGTTACCTATGTGTATGTTTGACATTTCATAAAGCTGTAGTGAATAGTAGTTGATAACGATCATGCAGATTTTGAAACATATTCTGGAACTTAAGTTGCTTCAGAGTTCTCAAAAACGAGGTGATCTTCTGACGTAGAGTTTTGGGTAGATTTGGACAGCTGAAAACCTTCTCCTTTAACATTGGTTAATCATCCTCAACGAAATACGAACCTAGCACGCCATTTCCCGATACTGTACATCAAATCATCATATAATATAAATAATAGCTACCAGCTTATGATTTTTTAACATAACAGCCAGACTTTTAAATCGTCATTAATTACTAATTTACCATCCTCAAAGTTCACCACCTGTCATAATGGAAGAAATAAAACCAATACTTAGGGACTAGATGTTTCAACTTTGGAGCTCATTTCGCGTAAGTTCACACAAAATATTTTCCAGTCCTTAATATTTAGATCTAAAATGTTTAGGGGTTGCTTGTATTGGTGTTTTACATGCACTGAAATAAAGGTTTTGAAAATAATTCACATTTGGTAGAAGTTTTAGCAAATATGTACTCTAAAATTTGGTAAAAAAGTGTCCAAAGAAATTTTTAAAAAACTATTCAACTTTTCTCAAAAACTGTTATTTCAGCTATTATAAGGATATTACACCTGCAAAGTGTAAAACTTTCAGCTTTCTAGGTTGTTTAGTTACTTAGAAAATGTTCCTTATGTATGAAGCATTTTGACATTGTCAACATAGAGCATTTACTTTATCCCCTTAATTAAATTATAACCTAATTAATAACTACAAAACCAGTGGAGCTACGGTAGTGGCAATTTGCATTCCAAGATCAAAGTAAACATAGTTAAAATTTCAGATTAATATAGATTAGTAACTTTCGCTCTTAAATGGTCAATTAGAGCGTTCATACTTGATTTAGGAACCAAACTGTGCTTGTGTAGAACGTAACGATATTTGGTAAACTTGGTTTCAACATTGTAACTTAATTGCTATGCTAAACAACTTTTAATGTCGACTATTCCAACAACGCATCATCTTACTTAACTTCAACCTAACTTTGGAGTCCCTAAGACGCTAGGCTGACAGTTCTGCAGTTAGTTGCCCATTGTGTTAGGTAATCATAACTTTAGAATTATCACGAGTTAAAAACGACACTACCAGAATACCAACATGCCATCTCATCCAAGCTGGATGGACATAGTTTGTATACGCGTTTACTTTAAAGCAAGTTATATCTACAACATGCTAAGGCGTCACTGGAGGAGAGGGTGGGTTAAATTTACTTCATGCCGAAACATACTTGGCGAAAAGTTGGTAACATGGAGAAGCGGGAACCGTGATGGGGTGGGGGAGGAGGGAGAGAGCTTTTGAATTTAATTTCTTGTTTCTTGCTGTTGCATTATGGACGGTATCCTTTCGTCTGCTGATTCTGCCAAGTCTTGCAGGCAGTTCAAGGGCAATATCTCATTTTCCGGCACGTCTAACTGATGTGGGAATAATGCAAATTCGCCCACGTGCCGTATTTAGGGGTGGGAGGGAACATAGTATTTCATTACTGGGCTCCACAGGACTACGTGCGCCGCACATCAGACGAGTACGCCACCCGCAACACTTCCTCTCGCAGCACCGGAAACCATCCCGCTCTAGGGCTGCCCAACACATATTTTCAATGCAGCATCTTAAGAGGAGACTTATTTCTGTATTACATCATTTGATTGTACACCGTATCTTGTAATCTTTCACCGTTACAATTTTGTTCCTCCCATGGATCAACAGCCAAAAAAGCTTTCTGAAGAGAGTTGTAAGCAAGTACTTGTAATGCGCACAAAAATATTCCTATTTTTGGAAAATAAATCAGGCTCATAAAATACACACACAGTTTACTTATTCCACGCCCTCAAATGTCACCTATTTGAAAATCTCTATATTTTCTCCTGAAAGGTAGCTCTGTTTGGTTTTCACTCCCCGATAAGACGGAATTATCTTCTAATAAGAAACCATTTGGCTGCAAACTAACAATAATAACTTAATATCGTTTTAAAACATCTTTTAAAAATCTTAAAGGACCTAACTAACAAAAAAGTTAAAAATAACGAAACCACACGCTTTAAGCACATTTATACTTGATGACATATTTAACTTGGTGACATCTGCAGCCTGCTAATGTTAAAGCCCTTGAAATAGCCTCTTTTACACAAGTTGGTAGCCTATTACTCATTCGTAGGTGTCGTCATGAGCCTAATACTACTGTGGATGATGTGTTCTCTTTGCAACAAACCTTTTAACTGGCAACTCCAGCAGCATAATTATGTATTAATAAATTTCAGAAATACATTCATTCAAATTGTTTTTTATTTAAGCCAGCGAACTTCTGCTGGTGTTTTTTAAACCCGGGGCAGAGTACTTACGATTGTAAGTCGTCCGTGGGGTATTTGTTTCAGATGTAAGATTTGCTAGTGGTCTACCGGGAAAATAAGAATCGGTTGGGGAATTTAATATCATACTGGCAAGTTGCCACGGTAGCTCAGTGGTTAGAGCAGCCGTGCGTGAAGTGGAAGGCCCTTGGTTTAAATCCCGGCTGTGGCATTGAATTTTTCAGTTTCAATTCTACCTCTGAAAGATTCATCTAGCTTTGAATTAACTCTTAGTTGGTGCAAATGTAGATTACAAGTAGACAATAGCCAGGAAGTTAATTTAAGTACCTTCCCTCAGTAATAGCTATATATTTTAGTGCCTATATGCAACAGTAGACGCCTCTGGACACCCCTGAATCGGAAGGCAATCTACCGCTGATACAAAGGAAACAAGAGCGGGTCTGTGTGTGAAGAGCCCCGTAAAATGGACAAACATGTTAGTCATACCAAAGAGAGGAGGATCTTTAACATTCTGTCGGTGTGTATTAATCTCAACAAAAGCTTTGATCTGGACACCACCCGAACCTCCACGAGTTTAGGTTCACATCTAGAACGGGATTATCGTCTCTTTGTTAATGTTCCGCGCAGCTGGATTAAAATCTTCATTCTCTCATCATCGGCATAAACAGCATCACTAATGATGTCAGCACTTTGTTGAAATGAAAGTATGACAAATAGTTCTAGAAATGGACACTTAGGTTGAAGTGAGCATATATTCGGTAATCTTCATTAACTGCCCTGGCCTTTGTTTCAGTTTCCAGGGAATGCTATAATAAGTATTTCATTCTATGGTTATATTATCAAAAGGGCATTGCTAATTATCATTTTGAAGTTAAAACAACTAGGCTTGGAACTGCCGTTCCAGTCGAGCGGTCAGGGTTCTGGCTTCTTAATTTTGAGGTTCCGGGTTCCATTCCCAGCCGGGGCAGCGGGGACACACTTATTTGACAGGAGTCCTTTTCTAGCCTCCACGAGTCTGGATGTTCGAATACGCGTTTAATTTTTAATAGTTATTTATGTAACTAGTGTATAATCTGACTGATTGTAACACGAGTACATATTTAGCACGTGAGCGAAAGGGAACGAGTGACACAATGCAATTGTAGCATTAAAATATGTAAAAACAACTAATAAATATATTAAGTGTAAAGTTATAATGTATCACAGACATATAACGTAATATGCTTGCTAAGTAGATGTTGCATTTGTTTCAATACTTAGAGAGGAAAATGGAAGGTTACGGTAAACGTATTGAAAATTGTATTGTATTCCACTTGACGTTTCATTTATTCATTTATTCCAGAAAAATCAAATATATTTACGAGAAAGAATACGAAAACTTTTGTGGATGGATAAACGTACAATGTGCTAGTTTGCCAGAATGATGGCTTCAGGTTTTCTCACAGGCACATGTTGGAGAAAATTATGTTGTGGTGGTGATGACGTCATTGCAGCCTTGTTGCCATAGTAATACGCCATTCATTTTGTGGCATGAATGAACCAATTTACAGTTAAATGTTTAAAAGTGTGGACCAGCATTTAGAGTCGACTTCTGTATTATCTACATTGTTTCTATTGATTGTCAACCCACCTTGAAGGTTCCTAATGGACTATTCAACATATGATACCGTATATTAATGCAGCGTTCATCTGGACAGTTAAAGAAAGGCATTAGATATGCAAGTCGTTGGGCACAATAAACCATGATTTACCCCAAAAGCGACGTTCAGGATACGAACAAAATCATCTGGCGTGTTACTACTAATAAAACACGTATCAAAACGAAAATATACTTTTGAAAAACTGAAAAATCTGGTAGTAATCAATACTGTGTACATTGACTTGGCTCTGAATACCACTTATGATGTTTCAATACGAGGCGCGTTTTTAAAATAAGTATTATTTAAATATTTTGCCGCTGCAGCGCTGCAGTCGAAATTTTGAGCATGAGCGATCTCTTCCTCCATCATTAGGAGGAAGCAACTGTGACGACCGTCATTTTGTTTTTCCTATCGTTTGAGCATTTCGAAATGTTCAAAACAGTCGAACGACTCGCCGATTGTGAAGTCAGATCAGTGATTCGGTTTTTGGGTACAAGACATGTTATGTTAGTAAACATTCATCTCCAATTGTGTGAGGTTTATAGGGAAATAATGAGTGACAATGCCCGGCCACACACAACCAAACTCAAGATCTGATCGCATACTTTGGTTGGGGAAAATTTCACCATCCTCCCTACAGTCCAATTTGGCACCAAGAAATTCCTTTTTTAACGTAATCGTGGGAAATTCCACGATTACGTTAAAAAATAAATGCAGACTTGGCTTTTATCACAGACGGCATTATTCTTTGACCAAAGTTTACAAAAACTGGTTCTCCCTGTCGATAAAGAGCCAAATAAGGATGACAACTAAGTGTAGAAGTAGTGAAAGGTGTAAGATTATGAATGATAATAATCTATTTGGAAAATCATGTTTTGTTATTTTTTTAAAATTTATCGGCACTTAGTTTAAAAATACGCCTCGTATACAAGTTCCACAAAAATGTGAGGAAACTGCATTCCGTTTTCTTGCACCCTCGAGGCACTCTTTCTTGTGAAATAATTCTTAGGCCAGCAGCTCCATGCCATTTTTTCATCTTAGATACTTAGACACTTGCCCTCTGCGATAGATACAAGTAAATTCATACTGGGAGTGAGAACTGCTATATTCAAGGAGCCGATTCAAAAGTCTTTTAATTTATTTTACTCATGTAAGCTGTTCCAACGATCTCATTTCAAAACAAAACTACTGCTGGCAGAGGAAGCACTCAATGGGGACGCGAACCAACCTGCTACTCCATTAGAAGTGAGAGAGCGAGAGAGGTCGAACACTTTGCACTTCCGGCATCAGAACGAAGCGCTGTAACTGTTAACTATATGCGCATTCATGACGTCACTCGGAATGGTTTCCCAGGGGAGCGGTGCCGGTTCAAAAGGTGCTAAACCGCTTTTAAGCGCTCTGGAATAATATAACGGATGTGGCCCGCGGGTTATGTGCTGCTGATGAATATATGGCAAGCTAGGGAATATTTTAGTATTAACTACACAAGGATTCATTTAAATAGAAGCTGGCGAGGTGCGCGCATGCCTTCGGGTGCCTTCCTTTCAAGTAGAGTCGCTGCGGTGTATAATTGGACAACAGTACTTCCAAAGAACACAAAAACTCTACATATATGTGACGTGCCAAATTATAACTCTAGGGGGCATCTTCACCTAACGCATTCCACACACGTTAACAGCGGCAAAAAGATGCATGCTACTGTTACTTATAAAAAGTTTACTTTTCAGAAGAATTCACACAAAGCTGCATTTTTATGTAACTTCAAAGATAGTTATTAAAAGAAAAATCATATGTAAAACATGTGAAACAGTTTGCCTGTAACAGGTGCACAGTTTGCTATAATGTAAACGAAAGGTTTAGGGGAAGAAGAAGGGACGTCAATAGGGCTCGGATTTTTAGGTCAATATTTATTTTATTTGCATCCTAGTACGAACTTTAAACTGAGTTCGATGTTCTGGATGTTCATACCAGACCAAATATTTTTAGTTTTATTGCACATAAAAACGCATATTCTCTGATTTTTAAATGTAAATAAATATTTTCACATATTCACATAAATTACATAAAAATTACATAATAGCAGCAGCAGAATTATTTTTAACAACTCACCTTTTACTTCTTCAATGCTCATTTACATAGACCAGAGTTTGAAATTTGTAACTAATTACTGGAAGATCTGATATGACAGCTATCGTATCCCTAGTTGGAAGAAAATATGAGTATCCTGCTTTCTTAAGCTACATGCTTTAATGCTCATTTACATAGGCCAGCTGTTGTAATTTGTTATTCATATTGGAAGAACCGATACGTCAGCTTTAGTAACCCTTCATTTAGAAGAAAATATAAACATTCTATGTTCTTAAGCTACATGAGCCCGCAAGATAAAAACGGGGAATTTCTCCACTGCCATGTGCTTGATTAAGCAACGATGGCCATTAAACTGTGTAGTCAATTAGTCATTTGTGAATCCGAAAAGTTTATACAACCTTCTAGTTGTGTTGTGTTATTGGGAAGTATAGTAACATAATATCGATAGTTTTGAGTTCACAGTGAATTAAACATGACCAGTCAAACGTAGTGCAAGTTACCATGTGCAACAATATCGTGACAATCATCTTTTGGGATCAAAAATTCAAGGAAGCATGTAGTCGCATAGGTATTATAGGTCTAGAGTACTTCTCGATCTCTTCTAGGAATAGCGTCCAGTGAGCACCACGTACATTTGTAATACTAACTCAGAAATTCAGATCTTAACACGTTTTTATTTGTTTTTGTGCATATTTTTGACATTTACAGCACACAAAAAATATGCCCAAAATTTTAGCAGCTAAAAATCCAAGCCCTAGACATCAGTATAGCTAATATCAGAAGTTATTACAAAGTTAAACATGAACCACAACGATAGTAGAAGTTTTAACATGGTTACGCAAAGAATCATTAGTGAGATGTGAGATATATGGCTACCAACCGCTAATAGCTTGCTGTTTACACATATCATTGTATTGTCATCAACGGTTGCTCGGTGTAAACACACACAGGGTCGGCAACTGCTGTAAGGGCGTCAGGGTCATAATACGTACAAAGAGCGCCAAAGAAAATCTCACTGCACCTCGCATCTATATGTCAGATTATTTATTGTTGTACGAAGCCATGGCCATCTCATTGGTTGCTGTAGACCATGGTGCAAGGGTGTACCACTCCTTCCGGTAAATACTTACGCCAATAACCACATCAAAGTTTGTAAAATGGCGTAGAAACGAAATACATGTTTACACTCTGGGTTGTATTAGCTAAATGAGAAAGAGGTAGAGTAAGTGAATTCCGTTTGTCATTCAGATTCCTCATCATGTTCGGCAACCATACCTTATCCACTAGTACAGAACACGCCTTTGAAGGGGTTAAAATCTAAGAGGGAAAACTTGTCAAGTGCCCAGATTAGCGGTGAAGCTCACGCCTCAAAAAACCCAGAGAACGATATAAAATCGAATATTTTCTTTGACGTTCTTTGTACCTAGTGTGTTCTCGATTACTCGTTCAAAGTACCATAACTTGGATTCAGTTCCTAGGTGTCCGAATAAAGTGCTAGATGGAATGGAATATGGACAATCACTTTCGAAATATATTTGATGTCCCTTAGTTACCCTAAAGACGTAAAATTCAGATAGTCATATAATTAACTTTTTTTCTTCTTGTTGTTCCATAACAAGTAAATAGGCATTAGGACGTGTTACGTAATTAACCTTATTTATAATAACAATTAATTTTATTTATAACAATAGTTATAAATTGTTTTATAATAATGTAAAGAAATGCGTTAAGCTGCTGAACTGGAGTTCGTCTCCATATTTATTGCAACTTTAGTTCCCCAGTGTAGCTAAATCTAATCCCCGGGTTGGCAATCTCCGACACTGAGCAGACAAGTCATTTATTCAGTAACATGAGGGTGACAACGCTTACGCTTTAATTTCTATGCAACTTCTTACAACGGAGAAAAAATAGAGGAGCGTGAAACTTATTTCTTCCCTAAAACCCATCAAGCTGTCTGCATTTAACTCGGCTAGTATGAGAATTGTCAATAACATAGTGACAAGCGTATACAAAATGTAACAACAAAGCTATCCCACCAATCACCTAATTCCTGCGGACAAAGTAACGAAATTCAAACAAAATATATCACTTTAACAAAGAATTAAGCAGCGAATTCCTATAAACATTCTACATGCAATGATGCAACTATCACTGAAGTTGGCAGCAGGGAGACAAATACACAAAGAATAGATTTAGCATGAATTTTTAAATTGCTGAAACGTATTAGTATATGTAACATTTTAGTATAAAACAGACAACGAATATAAAAGAATGAGAGAAACAAGCCAAGAAGAAAGAACAGGTATAAAAAGAGTATGTGACTCACCTTCATTCTTGGGAGCGGGAGGTTTTCTTGTTGCCCAGTTGGTACGAATGCTCCGACTTCCTAACCATTGTCCGTTCATAGCAGTAATGGCGCTCTCCGCTTCCTGCAAGCAACAATGCGGTTTTAGCGATCAGTTATTCTCGCAAACTTTTACAGTCTTCAAAATGTTAAGATCTACCAGAATTCTTGTACACATACTAGAACTTGGTGGCTTCAACAAGAAAATAAATGCGTAAGCATTCTAAGTGATTAATAATGCCATTAACATCATGATTCTTGGCGCAGGATTCAGAAGGTGAACGATGATCTAGAACTGTTGGTGAAAAGTGCTTTGCATCTTCCCTTAGAAAATATGACGTCCACTATTAATAGTAGCAATATTTCAAAGTAACTTCCCTAATAATCAACTCATTCACTCGACGTTTGACACCTTGCTAGGGGTCAATTTCACTATACTTAACACCCACGAGCTTTGTTTGAACCCCAACTTTAGGAACAGTTTTCTGAACTACAAACAGGGTGATATTTAACGCATCTTTATGGAAAATGTCTCATTTTGAAATGTTGGCTTTCAGTAGCTATGAATATTCAGTTTTCAGCTTTACTGCTGAAAAGATACAAATCTTCAGCACCAACATTACTATATGAAGGAGAAAACAGCATTTATGACGTAACAGTTTGAGCCATGTATTCCTTAGGCATTATGAGTGTCTGACGGATGACTTGCTACCCTTTGGTACAAAACGTTTGGTGCTGAGAGCCGTCACCAGGAAACTTGGTTCGTTAGTCAACTGCTGATGGAAGGACCAAAGGACAGCTTGTCACTCTCGCTGATTAAGGTCCTTCCTTTAGCAACTTGTTTGTCATCCCAAGCAGACGCCTTGCACCATGATAACTGATGATTTATGTTTCGACCATCATCTTACAATACTACCACTGTCTGTAACTGCTTGGATTATGACATTATACCACCTGGCTTTAAGCTGGATCCTAATCCTCATAGCTTTCAAGATACATGCTGGGAAGAGGGCACTCAAAACCGGTTGTACGTGTCTTTGGCCCAGTACAAACAATTTGGGTACCGAAGTTGGGGGTTTCTGAAGAAGTGTTATAAAATTTGACAAAGCATTTATTCGCTCTGTATGGCATGAAGGAAACTATACAGTATAAAGACGTTCCTAGAATAGATATATAAGCGTTCTTAAAAATAAAGTTTTAAGGATGCAATATATTCAGAAAATTTCAAAGAAAGAATGAACGAAATCATGTACGTCAGGTTTAACCTAATATTCACGTCCTTTTAGTTTACAGACAGTAATCGAGTTTGTATTAGTGCATATTATTTGCGCCAGCTTGCCATTTTCACGTATTTTTTTAATTTGAAAGTTTAATTCAACTTTGGGGCTCTCTCGTTTATTTTCTCTTTTATGGTCCTTTTGGCAGAGCGAACAAAGAAGTAGTTAAGTGTTATTATGTTATAAGCACATTTTATGCGCTTTCTTCAAAACATAGGGATTCTTCCTAATAATATGTAATTAGTTACGTTAAAAATTAACGCATAAAACAGTTCAAACACACGGAAATTTTAAACAATTCATAACTTATTCATTAATTATATGTTTTCCAGTATCTTGAAACGTACCGCAATATATGCGTTCAGTAATGGTATAAGCAATATACAATAAAAACTTTAATCACTATCTATGGATGAACAAATAAATGGTAAAAGCGATAACTGCTAAACCATGAGAGGTGTAAACACGTAAATGAAGTGGAATAAAACACTAAGTGTTAGAACATGAAAAATTAAACTTATAACTTTAATAGTTAAAAACGATTAATATATTTTTGTGTACACCTCTTTAACATCGCTAATGTTGTGCTCCACACTAGTACACTTTATTGTTATGGGAGTAGTGAAATAAAGTCATAAATATTTGATATTTTTCTACACCAGCACTGTTTTAGCACTTCGTAGTGCAAACTTAAGCATGTTATTCAATTTTTAGAATGTCAGTATTAGAAAAATAATTCAATTAAAGCAAAGTGATTAACTTCACAAAAGAACGGCAACGAAAGGGAAAGAAAGAAAACATTTGACGCGTCATGTTCACTTGAATTTCTCTACCTATTCTTCGATAAACTCTTCTTAAATAGCATATTCTTCACCTTTATTTAGATAAACATTCATAAAGATGGTTTTATTATCTTTCCTTGTAGAACAGATAAATGGTCATATCCCTGGTGCTGGTCGCTATGGATGGATTTGAAATTCCGTTCTCATGACAAAGAGAGAAAAAACAGGTAATAACACCTCCCACTTGACAAAAGTATAAGTACTGGAAAATTCAAACCAATAACAAGAATATCTTGGGATGGTTAGCTCCAAAAATATTTACTCGACATAAATTATTATAACAGATCATTCCCAGAAAATTCAAGATACACATGTAATTTGGCATCACAATATCTTAAATATATGGTATTTTAATCAAAATTGTTATAGGTGTTTCTGAGAAAATTCAAATTTTTGAAAAAATTGTCCACGTAAAGAACTAATTTGGGGTGGGTGATTTTCTTGAAAGTCTTCGTATCCCATGCTCAGAAGATGCTCAACTTATGTGCCAAGTTTGGTACATAACTGACTTGTTGTTTATGAGCCATAGTGCTGACAAACACGCGCGCGCACACACACATACACGCGCACACACACACACACACACACACACACATATTTTCCTAAAAATGATTTTTTTATGATTAATGGAGTCCAAAGACGCGTATTTTTGGTGAAATCTTGGTATCAAATTTTTGGATGGAATACAGTACGTTATCTACTAAGTACGCAGTAGAGAAAGTAAAAATGTGTAAGAATCCTTAGCTCAAATTTGCATCCATCAAATTCTCTTGGTTTTAAAATAGTTGGTTGATTGTTGTGGAATCGTCGTAATCTGTGTCAAGAATAAGGAGGGTCTTGTCTTTCAAAGGAACGATGATCAAAATTCCACTGCATTTGATGGCATCAATAAATACCACGTGTTTAAATATAGGTTCTGCAACTTTACAGATATTAGTAATACTGAAATGTTAGTAAAGAAATGCAGTTTACACATTTTATTTATTGTAAAAATGTTCTCAGTTTGTGGATTACCTAAGGTTTGATGCTTAGCTTTGGTCAGTGGGTGTGATAGATGGCCTTAGTTGCATAGTTGCCATTATATGTCATCTATTTTGATGCTATTGATTTAATCGTAATATAGACTTTTGGATTGTGAAGCACTTGAAGGTACGCGGAACCAGTTTGATGCTAGAGAGGTGGTCTTAGTTGCCTAATCAGAGTTCAATACCCTCTACCTTTTTATATTTACAGGGAATATTGTTTCATGGTGCTGGAATGCCAAGTGTGGTTTTTACCTGACTAAGGGAAACAAAGTAAGAAAAAACAATCGGGTTGGTATTGAATGGGATTTGAACCCCCGAACCTGCCGAATGCGAAACATAGATGCTACCATCTGAGCCATCTCACTCGGTACAGAACTTTCCGAACTGAATATATACAGAAACACGCGTTAAGAACTTGTGTTTGACACTTCAAAGAGGAAAGCGTGGATATGTAGATGGAATGGAAGGAAGGAAGGAAGGATCGATTTCTGTGACAACTTGAAACAGAGTGTTTGTTTGCTAACGAGAGAGGGAGTAGGTGGTGTTTCTGGGACGAGGTTTTCCCCTCATTAATCACAGTCACTTCTTGAGGTGACCGCGGCTCGTGGATCATTTAAAACAGCGGCCCATCTACGTAATTGCGACACGCCCAGAAATGCACGTCGCATTCCTTCAAACCGCAAGAGCCTATACAAAATGAAATATAGGGCAGCGGGTAAGCTGACGAAAGAAACCACGAATTAAACTCAACTTGGTTGCAAGAAAACAGTAAAACCGACTCCAATAAGAAAAACTGGAATATCTAAGACTGTAACATCTTTCTGATTCGTTCCGTTCACACTTCTCTTTATATTAATAAGGACAAAAGTATCAGATTATTTAGTTGTTTTTATTTCTTCATTTGTTTACATAAACTTAAACTGATTAGGTAAGTCATTAAAAGTGAAATAAATGACAATTTTGCGCAGTTAATGTTGTAACATTTAGTCTTTGATATATTAACTTTTTCCGCACACAACGAGGTTTTTCTTAAGGTTTTATAAGCTGCTAAAATGAACCTCTAGATGTGTATAATTTAGCTTAAATCATTACAGAAGTATATAATGGGGAGCAAAAATATCAGACATTTCTCTACACATCTTCCCTCATTTTTGTGACAATTTCAAAAGTGCTTCATAAAAGTTTTATTTTTCTGCCTAATCGGTGTAAATAATGACAAATATTTGCTCGAAATTCTGACTGCTCTACTGTTGCTATAATTGCCTATTTGATTCTAAACTTTCATTTTCAGGGAAAGGTCAAAATTACATATCTGGGGAGTATGGAGGATGCTCCAGAATGTCCCTGTTCAATGTATTTGTTGAAGTTTGTAAGCAGGCCAAACAAAAGCAATTTCACTTGTAAATCATCACTTGTCCACAGGGTTCCAAGTGCAATTTCGCTGTTTCCATTCTCTGCCACCTATTTTCCTCTTAAAGATTATGTGCAAAGCATTGACCAAGATTTTCCTCATTGAAACTTGTTAAGCATATGCAGGTTCGTAACACAGCAATTCCAAATTCCCTGTTAGTTCAATACACGTCCAACATAGGTGTTCTTCCAGCAATGTTTTTACACCGTTCATTTATTGATTGCGGTCTGCCAGCTTCACGTTTTTGATGAACATCTTCCATACCTCTGTGAAATGCATGCGCTCGCCTAGCCAGGTATGATATGGTAAAGCCTCTCTATCACAATCTTCCAGTAATGCTACACGGCATTGTCGAGCATTCTAGCTTCTTATAATCTGAATTTTAATGAAGCGTCTTTGTTTAGATTTACTAAACATTTTAGAGTACTACATATAACATTCGACTGATTACACTCAGTAATTTAATCTTATAAGTAAGATTACTGTCTTCAATCTCACACTTAACACATCATCAAAGATTTCTCTTTCTCATTGTTATCAGCGCCACATACAAACATGGCTGTCACTAATTATTGAATGACCCACTCGCCACGCCAATCTCTATATGTTACGTTTTAACTAAAATCTTTAAAACAAAAATATGTTTGGGATGATGAAAATCTTTAATTTTTATTTCAGGTGCCTCATTTAGCTTTCTCGGTACCTTCCAGCTTTCTTTTTGGAGATAATTTGTTTTCTGATACATTCACTTATCATACAGAAGAACCTTTCGCAAAATTGAACCTTATCATACAAGGGCCTTACCCAAAACCGCTCTTTTTTGGATTCAAGAGACCTGCAATGAAATTTTGGGTCGAAGTCAATAGTTTCTCTACCATCGGTAAGTCCTATAGAAAACTAAATTAGGAACGATTAACTTAATTCACTGAATACCTTTCAATTCTATAGGTCTACTGCAGGATCTCTAAGGCTGCATGCACCAGTGCTTCGCACGGTGCAAGGTGCAAAAAATGAGACTACGAAAATTTGACCTCGGTGCAAACTTCCACCCACAATTTCCTTATGCTTCTCTCTCTCTCTCGCTCGCTTTCTGTCTCACTCTTTCCTTACTTTAAGCGCTGTTTCCTCCTCACTGTGTAATGCTTACGTGCGATGTGCAGTGCTAAAGTGATTAATTTTGTTTTTAATGATATAGAAAGTACTGATATACACCTCATTTTGGATAAAGAATGCTCTTCTCCAAGATGTAGCTACCTCTTATCATATTTTACCATGGTCTGTTATAATGTCTTTCAACAGATGATTTTCTTACACATAGATATGTAGGTATAAAGTTATGTAGATGAGGTGCTTGACTTTAAGGACACGACTTTAAAAAAAAGTAATAAAATTCCAGAATTCTCACTTCGATTTAGGTGGAATTTCGACATTCTCTGGAGCAGGCTGCTCTATTATTAGGTAGTTATATTGCACGTATCTGTTTTACTGAGAAGCAAGCCGTCATATCAACACAGGCTTCCTCACTCTCCAGCGCTCGAGTTGAAGCGAGCTTAACCGGGTCGCCACGATGCACGGCGTAAGGAAGCTCTGCACCTTCAATTGCACCCATGCGATTTCAAGCTTTGAGAGGCCCTCGATTACTGGTAAAAGCGGCAAATATCATGTCCAATTGAAGGGTGTGGAAGAGATGAGACAGAAAGTAGCTCCATAATGTGAACAAACTGGAACACTGAAGAAGAATACATAGCTACTGCTCTGTTTTCGGATGGATATATAACGCAATCATTTTCATCTCTAATAAATAAAATTCACTATGCGAGTATGAATTTTACATCACCGTTTAATGTTATAATTGTTTAGACCTTCATGAAACTTCAGGTACACGCTAGCCTCTACTACTGGTTAATTAACAATAATTGCTTGTGATCTTCGTTGTCTTCAGTGTGAAATATGGGGAAATATGTGTAACAGATACTTACTTGGGACTAACTTTCCGCATACGAAATGCAAATACCGACCTCGATAGCATAATTATCACAACAGGAGTGGGTGAAGCATGCCTCAACAAAAGTGCGAGATGAAATATGAAGAGAAAAAGTTTGACAGGTATTCTCTTTTGAGTGCGCCTACCAACATAGCAGCTGTAAAATTACCCCGCTGGTGTGGGCTGAAAAGAAATTATATTCCCACCACGGTTTCAGGGTGGGCTTTTGTATTTGAATGCACGAGGATATGTTTTGAGCGAAAGAGAGAGTGAGAGAGACAGAATAATTACACTCTATCTAACGATGCCTGGAGAACCGCAATTTAAATAGAATACATTAATGGTTACGTTACCAGGAAATTGATCCCATTACGGCCGTCGTTGTTCGGTGCACGCAGTTGTTTTATCACGGAACAACCACATAAACGGCACAAAATAAACAAAAAATCACATCATGCCAATAGTTGGCTAAACTGAGAGTTTAAGGAGAAAATTGCTAAATGTTCACATAAGTGGTATTTCTGACTTTTAAATCAAGATTAATTCACAACGGAACTATCTGGATGCCTCTTCTTTAAACTAAGCTTACATTAAGACTTTCATCATGAAAGAAACAATATAGTGTGAAATTTCAAGGCCATTGCTTTTCTACCACAGGGAAATGGAAATCGTTTAAAATGAAAATAATTTTGAACTATACTGGAGCTAGCTGTGTGCCGCTGCCCAAGCTGCTAGGATCGTTTCGACGCCCTCTCTAGGTGATGGTGAGGGAATGTGAAAAAAGCGGACAGGGAAATAAACAATCAAAAGGAAAGCTACGGAATAAGCGGCCAGAAAATTGTTTGGTACTTGTGTATGACTTGTTTGGTGTTAAAGGAGTCCAAGAATGTTTAAAAGGCGATCAGGTATCGCACACTGCATGTCACATAGCAGGTAGGTATTGCTCTTTTGATCGTAGGCTTATCTGTTTGTTTCACTGAAAGCGATTATTACTAATAGGGAAAGTCATGTGCGCTTCGCAAGGTTACCCATATCAAAAGTACACAGAAACATCAGCGAGGAAATAAAATGGATCTGAGTGAGAAAAAGGCTCAATAAATGTGGCAGAAGATTAACAAGATGAACGATATTTTGAGAATATCGGAGCATCAGTGTGGAGCAGCCGATGAAGCCCACTTAGAAGTATTCTTATTAGGCGAAGAAGAGAGCTCGGAAACGAATTATTAAACATATTGACAAAGCTTATTAAGTGATTCTGAAATAGACCAAGCTTATCGGTAATAAGTCATTTTGCCAGTCCAAATTTTGAAAAAAATGTTATGGGAAACGGGGTTTAATCAAGACACTTTTCGAAAATGATACACTTATGTTCAGGGTTATTTTTAGTATATCTCATAGTTCCTGACGTAATAGCAGTAAGTCTAAAGTAAATGAGACGGACTGCTTGTTTTACACACTGGAATTTCTAAACCCTCGCATTCCTCAGTACCTGCTCGAGTATGTTCTTCAAGAACCCTTTTTCAAGAGTCGCATTTTTCACTGATAGCTTTTTTCGCGACACGATGGTGAGGAGCTTCGGTAGTGCGCCAGGTGGCTATTTGTCTAACTTGTTAGGGACTTTCGCACGTCCCTGTGGCTCTGTCTGCTCTATCCCCTACCAGGCTTGTGGTCTCCCTTCACCTCATGTTTCACTCCCAGAAGGTGTCAGCTATAGTCAAATATTAAAAAACCTCAAGCTATGCTGGCTGTAAGTTCCATACTCTTCCCATGCATTCGCGACAAACAACGAGTATCGACAGGGCTTAAAAAGAATAACAAAGTGTTAAACAGGTTGAGACATTAATAACGGATATCTCGGAAATGGCTTGTACCATAGAAATACCTATGTGAAGTATATTTTGCGTTTTGAAGAAATCTGAACACTTTTATTTTTTCTTTCTTTCTTTTTTTATGGTACTACGTTTTCGTCTAGCGCTTAACGTTTATAGTTATACAAGATTATAAACAGACTTTAAGTGGATTTCATAAGATATTCCCAGAAAATGTAAGATTAGTTATTTATGTAACTAGTTTACCACCTGACTGATGGTGACATGAATATAAGTTCGCTTTCATTCACGCGCTAATTTTTACAGGTGTCACAATGAAACGATTATACCCGTGTTACATACAACGTTTTGTGCAATTTTACCATTGAAATAGTGAAAACAATTAATAATTACAATACATCAGAGATCACAGAACTATGACGTAATTTCGTTGCTAAGCAGATGTTGTTTCAACACTTACAGAGAAAATGGAAGGTAATAATAAAACTATTGAAAATATGGATTGTATTCCGTTTGACATTTTGAACGAAGCCAAGAGTGCTAAAAGTTTATTAATTCCAGAACAATCAAAACATGTTTGCGAAAATAAATAGATTTAATGTGATGATTCTTGTGTCTGAATGTTGCTGCACTTGGGAGAGTGACGATTTCAAGTTTTCTTACTGGCACATTGAAGAACATTATGTTGTGGCGGTGATGACGTCATTGTTGTCTTTTTGTCGGTGTAATTACGTAATACCTTTTCTAGTACTGGTGCCAGAAATATAGTAATTTCGCACCATTTAGGCCGTAATAATAAGCTGTTTTAATACTAGAATTACATAAATGTATTTGATTTCTCATGTAAATGTCTTTATGGTATTTTGATCAAAATGATTAGCCATATTATAGAACATAAAACTTTCCCAAAAGTGTTCCCTGTAGAGGGTATTTTGGGGTAAGAATTTTCTTAAAAACGTCTGTGTCCAATGTTTGGAAGATCTGACTTAAATACGAAGTTTGGTATTCATTGGACTTTGAGCTCTATTGTTCACAGACAGACGTGCAACCACACACAGACTGAAGTACTTCTGTAGTTGGGAATTCAGGTAGTCTCATAACCTATATGTTCGGTATAATCTCGGTATTGAATTTTTCAGTGGAATGCGATAATAGCTTCTCCACCTACTGTGTACATAATAGAGAAACTAATAAGCCGTAATTTTTAATTGTCTTTTTATTACAAAGTTTTTGGTAAAAAGAAATAAATATGCATTACCTTTCTTTTATAGTATTCATTGGATTTTTCCTTTGAAAAGTTCAGAGACAGAGACGCACACACACATGAAGATACCTTTGTCTAAATTACTTTTAGGGGTGGGGATTCCTGTATAATCTCGGTATTGAATTGTTGGGTGGAATGCAATAATACCTTCTGTACTTACTACGTAGATAATAGAGAAAGCAATAACCGTGATTTTTAATTGTCTGTTTATTAGAAAGCTTTTTGTCAAAAGAAATAAATACGCGTGATATTTCCTTTCAGGATGATATATGACCTATAATATTTATTAATCTTTTTTGACTGTTCTAAACCAATGGATTAAAATGAAGATTACCAACTGTGAGGGCATTTTAGGTAGTATTAAGCACATCGTTAGGTTCAATCCTGCATAAAGTTGTAAAGCTACCATTAACTATCAATAAGTGTAGATTACGGTAGTTTCCCTGATAGAATTGATCGGTTAAGAACCCACCTACATTACCTATACGTTAAGGATTTTGCATACTTATCATATCGGTCACGTTGTTTACATTTTTTCATCATGCTTTACTAGATTCCTTTAGACAATGGGTGCAGTGAGCTTTGAACATCTCTAAACTGAGAGCGGGTATATAGAGGTCCCCTTAACCTTCCGAACATTAAGGTCTTCAAACACATTTGGAACCCCATCTAAGCATACTACAGTTCAGATCGAAAACACTGATAGTGATCACTAATAATGTTATTTTGAACCGAGCAGTACAATTTTTATTTTTATCACAGTGACCAAAGTCATAATTACAGTTTTTGTTGATCATTATGTTTGAATTTCTCATTAAATGTCTTAATTCGTTGTATTTTGTGTTACGCTCCTTCCCCTAGAAATGCTACTAATGCTGCCAGTAATCCTACCATTTACTACGTCATTTATGTGCCCGATCCGTAGTTTTGGTAGAGCACAATAAAATTATAATCCTGCATGATTTGCAAATATATGTAATTATCTTTCACCTAAGTCTAAAAAGACGAAATAGTGATTTAGATTAAAATGGGCCCTCTTGTAATCAGTAAGTTAAAATGATTTGCAAATATATGTAATTATTACTTTCTCTACCACGTTTAGTAAAGTAGAGGAAGTATTGCATTCCACCCAAAAATTCGATGTCCAGATTTCACCGGAAATATATGTTTTGAGGCCCCCTGAATAAAAAAAGCATTTTTAGAAAAAGGTCCGTGTGTGTGTGTGCGCGCGCGCGCGCGCGCGCGCGTGTGTGTGTGTGTGTGTGTGTGTGTGTGTGTGTGTGTGTGTGTGTCCGTGTGTCTGTGGACAGTATAACTCAAAAACGAAAAGTCGGTTAAAACCAAAGTTCGTATTTTAGTTTAATGTCTTTCAAAGATGCGACACGAAGATTTTGAAAAAAAAAATTGTTCCACCATAAACTACCCTTTACGTGGAAAATTTTGATTTTCTTGAAAATAGCTCCAACGATTTTAATTAAAATGCCATATGTTTGAGCTACTTTTATGATAAACGAAATGTGTATTTTGAATTTCATGGCTATAGCCTATGTAGTCCTGTTTACTCTGGGTGACTTTTGTATAACTCGTAAACCGTAAGAGATAGACAAAATGTTACTATACAAAAATGTAGATCTCACTAAAACACATAATTTATGTCGAAATAAATTTTTTGTAGAGTGAACCATTTCGGAGATATTCCTTTTTATTTGTGCCAGCTTCGGAAAACTTGAAACTAGCGTGAAATGCAACATCGTTGTTCATTTTTTATATGTAAAGCGTGCAATGAGAAGAGGATCTCAAAGCTTTAAAATACTTGATTATCACTCAAAGCCTGCTGTATGCTAATATTCCCCTTACACCTACAAGGGAATAAGCAATAGGATAATTTCTGCACAGGTTTATCTTGACTAACAGGAAGAAGATATAGGAATAAGAGTTTGTAAGAATAGTTAGTACAAGAGTAGAGAAAAGACCAAATAGTAATTTAGATCAAAATGGGCGCTCTCCTAATCACTAAGTTAAAAGCACGTTAATGCAGGTGCCCATAAGTTCATTTCAAATTTTGGATAATTTGTTGCGGTTTCCAAAGTTAGCCTACGGAAAAACATGTTTGATAAATAGAGTGCCTACCGTCAAAGGAATATCCGCTAGACAAGGACGCTATGATGTTTCGTTTTCACTGTTTCAAGCGCTGAAAACCCATTTGCATATTTCTGAACCAGGCCTGTAGTCACGCTTCAGAGCCTCCTTTCTCTCACCTGAATTTGGTTATGGGGAGGAATATCGCTACACGGGGGATGGAAAAGAGGGGTTGTTGCATTGATTATAATGCGTGGGGTGGGCACCCTAATGTGGTTACATCCCGCCGTTGACTGCCAGTGGCGGATATGCATGCTGCAGAGGAGCAAAATCTAAACGTGCCAACACTCCACTGATTTACAGACTTGCTTAATGTACTATGTGGTTTTTTGGGCGGGGCGGTAAACTTGCAGAGTGCACCAACTACTTGTATCTCTGGGTGTGGTAGTGCTTTCAAAATATGTTGGCAGGACGGGGTAGGTATTTTTACCTTCTCTAAAGCTTAGCAATGGCATGTAAGAGAACTTGAGCTATGGATCGAAACGGCCGTGGCTGTGGATGTTTAAAACTTTCATAGTGCCAGTGTGAACAATAATTATCAAAAGGAACTATTACTATAAGCAAAAAATTCACTAACAAAGAGTGACTGGAAATGCGTTTTTTTGGGGATCTCTGAACTTAAGAAAACAAATTATGGAAAAAAGCCCTGTCTGTGGTGTTTCTGTGCATGTGTGTGTGTGTGACAGAGAGGGAGAGAGAGAGAATGACGGATCCCGGATTTGATTCTCGGTTGGGGAGTAAGAATTTTTCTCTGGCCAAGATTATTTCCTATCTTCCCCAAAGTCTGGGAGCACCTAGGTATATTTGAGAGTATGAATGTGTGTATGGTGTAATGTATAGTCAAAAAGAAAGGTCGCAGATATGAGCATTGAAGTTAAATTTTTCGAAAATTTTTATTTTCTTAGAGATGGCTCTAACGATTTAGATTAAATTACTATATGTTTAAGACACTTTTATAACAAATTAACTGTTTATCTTGAATTTTCTGGGAATTACTTCTTAATGCCTTTGTTCTGAATGAGTTTTGCATAGTTGGCAAACGTGACAGATAGACAAGTTTACTGTTCGAAAAAAGTACATGAGTCTTTTTTTGAGGAGTGAACTATTTCTAAGATATTCCATTCTATTGCTTTGAATTCTCCAATATCTATACTTTTCTCAGATGGGAAGTCGTTCTTTTTTTGATGCTCGATTATGCAAAGAGAATGAAATCTTGAAGCCATCACAGAGCGACCAGCTCTTAAAAGATTTTACTGCCACTGAACCCATTCTAGCTACAGAGAAATATGCAATACAACCATTTCTATAAATGTAGTTCTCGATTAACATGAAGTATATAGAAGAATAGGCGCGTTTGAAAGAATAGTTTGTACAAGAGTGAGTTGTGAAACTCAAGTTAATGTAACAGAATAGATTTTAGGTAATAAATATTAATTAAGCTCACTATACTTTTCTTGGGTCGTCTGCTTTGCACGGTGGTAGCTGCTGCTGCTTAACAAGTGGGAGAACCAGGATCGATTCCCGGTACCGGCGTGAGGATTTTCTACCACTGGGAGTCCTGGTTTGGGGTGCACTCAGCCTCGTTAAGTTCCTGAGGGGTCACTTGATTGAAAAGTGATGATTTCTGGTTGCAAAGACTGCGTAAGCGGCCGGGAGCAACCGGGGTGCTAACCACGTACCACCTTCAATATTGCACCCCACTCATCACTCATGTTTTATCTTTAGCAATTATTTTTATCTTATCTGATTTTCCCCTAGAAAAGTCATAGCTTTTGTTTTCTGTGTTGAATTATTTAAATTGTGGTTAATCATTGTCGCTAATTGAAGCATATTTTAATTTGCAGCAAAGATTTCTTCATCATCAGCAGATAATATTGTATTCAAATTAGTGAAATTAATTTTATAATTACTTCTCAGTTGGGATTGCCATTCCTCAACTGCTGCGTCTGTGTATATGTTAAAAAGTGTGTGCGACATTGGGTAGCCCTGTCTTACCTCTAAATTAATTAATTAATTATGGCGAATGGGCTGGTACACCTTCCATGTAAATACCATATCCTACTCCTAAAGCTCAGAAAAAGTAAAACCGGACGGATTCAACAAATACATATATAAAATCTATTACTGTACTACCAATGTTGATTAGCTACCCACTAAAAGTTTAAGGACTCCACATAATTCACCGAAACACACTCTGCCCTTAAACTTTTCTGTGTAACGGCCTTATGTCTCGTCTAAAAGGGTTATCTCATTAACGGGTACGTTTAAAAAAATAATCATCTAAATATCATTACTTTTAAAGGAATTATGATTTTTTTCTGCATTAGAAAAACTGAAAAGGATTCTAATTTTTTAGTCTTTGTGAAGATGTCTCCATGAAAATATATAAGATGTTAATCTTATTTGTCTCAGAAGGGAAAGGCAAATATGTGGGAAATATTTATAAATATGGCATTATTATCACATACTATTTATTAACAATTTACATAATGTTTGTAACTTTAAAACAAATTGGAGAAAAAGAGTTTAAAGTGGCACTATTTGGCAGTGGGTTCAGTCCCTTGATGAATGAGCCAGCGAAGCCGGAATGGTGTTTTTTATAGTGTATCGTGCATGCTGCAAATCGCATCACTGAGTGCTGCTAAGTTGATCTTGTTATGATGCCAAGAAATTCAGTTGGGCTATGGCTTCCATTTTGTTCTATTGTGAGAAGAGATTGTTAAGCAAAAATGGGTATAAACATTAAATGCGGCTATTAAATAGCAAGTGATTGGTAGGCATAAGTGCATTAAGCTATACAGAGGTATTGCAATTCAACTGGGGAGAAATAAAATATGTATGACAAAGGCAATAAAAAAATATAGGAAAAGCGACAAATTTTCAGGCCTGGTGTGAAGTGGCAGACCAAGGGTTCCATCGCCCTGGAAGGATAGAATTATGGCAGTTGTCGAAAAGCCGCAGAGAACTTCGAGAGACATCTGAATCATATAATAATATCACCGTGCAAGAGAGTAGGAATCTTGTGAACATATGCCCTAAAGAGCAAAACTGTTTGAAAGCCAAAGAAGGCCCAATAAAGTATAAAATCATCTGCAATGTATGTTTGAAGCAATGTGTTATACATTTGTAATGATCATAATGTTATGTGTTCTTTGAAGAGAGGATTTCAAAATATCAATAGGTGTCCTTAAACTTGGTAGAAGCTGTATGCACTTAAGTACCTACAACTTCATAAAAAGTTACCAGCCACCACTGGTTTTCCTCACCGTTTCGCAAGCCAGGAACATGTTACACTAATATTTCTTGACGAAATCGTTCTCCTGCCCTTCCAATCGATTGGAACAAAACGATTATTAACCTCCGTTTGTGGACTGGCAAGCACATTTAAGTTTTAGCTTACCAACCCGGACGATAAAAGTCGATTCGATACCGATGGTGATCACTCGCTGCCTGCCATTCATTTATGGCTCCCTCACCCTCCTTAACGTCTTGGTTATAGCAGCAGCTAATCTGCTTTATGAGGACCCATGTACGTAGAGCGGCGGGCAAAAACGATAATACGGGGGTAAGCAAATATTTGCCATCGTGGATATATTTTATTGTTACGGCTGTGGGAGGTTAAAACTCCTTTTTATATCGCCGCGGGGGATGATGTGAAAGGGATATAAAGTTCAGTTCAGCAACCCCCTTCGTTCCTGCGGTCTACAGGGAAATTCTAACCTGTGCTGCAACTAAGAAAAACTGCCTCTGTAACCTCCAAGGACATCAACGTTAGAGTGAAATGGGCCGCACATTAGGTTCGACACAAACTCTTTTTAACAAGACTTTTTGTTTCTCTGGAAGGCGCTTGAGTAAAACACCACTAGAGCATAAAGGTTTCACATGATCTTCAATTGCTACAACACGCCACTTCTTAAGGAAATTCTAAACCAATAATGCTAGTTATTATTTATTTATGCCAACAAGCTTACTGCTGGTATTTTTAAACACTCAAGCCGTGTGCGGAAGAACCTTGGTTCAAATCCCGTCTATGGCATTGAATTTTTAAGTTTCTGATTCAACCTCTGAAACAATGCCCACACACGGCTTGTGTGTTTAAAAACACCAGCAATAAGTTTGTTGGCATAAATAAAATGACCATCTAAAGGTTACTTAAACCTGGGACATAAAGTACTTACAATTGTAAGTCGCCCTTGGGGTATTTATCTCTGAAGTGAGATTACCTTGTGGTTAACCGGGAAAAAGTACGAATTAGCTGGGGAATTTAATGTCGTACTGGCAAATTGGCCATGGTAGCTCAGTGGTTAAAGCAGCCGCTCGATGAGCGGAATATCCGTGGTTCAAATCCCGGCTATGGCATTGAATGTTTCAGTTTCTGATTCAACCTCTCAATAATACTAGTTTTCTTACTTTCTCTACTAGACATAGTAACTAGGGGAAGTATTTTATTCGATCCAAAAATTCGATGTCGAGATTTAAGTGGAAATACGTTTTGAGGCCTACTGTACAGATTAACTCAAAAACACAAAATCGGTTAAAAACCAATGTTGGTATTTAGGTTTAATATGGCTGAAGGATGCGACACGAGAATTTTGAAAAAAAAAATCCTCTACCCTAAACTACTTTATACATGGCAAATTTTGATTTTTTAAAAAATGACTAACGATTTTGATTAAAATCGTTTTAATATTCAACATATTTTATGTATATTTGGAATTTTTAGGCTATAGCCTACGTATTATGACTTGCAACTGGTAAACCCAACTTACTGTATTCGTTATAACACACAGCTTATATTCAAATAAACTTTTTTGTAGAGTGAACCACTTCGGAGATATTCCTTTTTATTTGTATGAGTTTTGCAACACTTAAAATTTTCTTAAATTGAAATAGTTGACTATCGCTCAAAGCGTACTGTATTTCATATTCCCTTTGCAGCTACAAGGAAATAAGCAATAAGATAATTTCTGCAAATATTTATCTCAACTAACGTGAAGAAAATAGAGGAATAAGAGTTTGTAAGAATAATTAGTACAAGAGTAGAGAAAGTCGTGTGAGTGCAACAAATCGTATTTTTTTGTTACGTCACTATAAAATATCGTCAAGACAAAACGGTTTAAATCATGGTCTAATATTTTAACGCTAGGTTCAAAATACATCTAATTTTTAAAGCTGCCCTACATTTCTCTGTGTCTCCTTCAGTTTAGCCAGCAAAACCTTTTAACTTAGAAATATGTTACTTTTGCTCACAAACTTGTAATTTTTGTTTTTGAAAATAAAAATATACATGGTTAGACACACCTGACAATAAAACCTAGGATAATTTTTATTTGTTATGCCTGTTTGAACGTATGTAGCAAATTTCATTAGTGCCATACAAAAACTCCTCCACTGGAACACTGTACATGGAGAAATACGATGTAAATATCAATAGGAAGAGAACAGCAGAAAAAGTTTCGAATGTATAGCTCACATAAAAATCGATGCGACATGTGAACATGCAATTGGACACTCAGAATGGCATCTGGAGGCAAATTATGCAATTTTCGTATTCATGAATGTCTCAATTATTTGTTATAACTAAAAGCAAAAAAGTTGTTTTCTCTCTAGTCACACCACTAGCAGAATTTGGAAAACCGTAAATGAATTTTCACACTAGATTTATTTTTTAAATAACATTAGGTAAACATTATAGTTTTTAATAATGTTTATTTATTTTTTCCCACATATTCTACAACCTTACTTAAGTATGATAGGCATAACTTAAGGAGCAAAACTTTATCTTTTACTATTCTTCGGGTGGAGAGATCGCCTAAATAAATTCAAAGGAGCACAATATTAAATACTATCACGACAATATGGATATCAGAGGTTACTCTTGGTTTAAATGTTCTTTTCTACGTTTAATATTTTTTCCAAACATGATGACCCTACTCACTCCTGTGCCAAAGGCAGGTTTGGGTTTACAAAGTTTGCAGTTTAAAATTATACATGAAACAGAACAGTGATCCCGTTTATGGAGATTGTCTTTTGTTTGCTAATGGCAGGGGGAGCGGGCCTTCTTCGGAGGCTATCATGTTTTGAAAAATACTGCATGCATGAATACCTCTTCTCCGCCTTCAGATAATATTGCGTTTAAATGTTATACGCTAGTTCGAAAGTTTGGAGAATATACGATATCACTAGAAAAATATAACACAATTATTTACTTCTCTTAGAAATGACAAATTCTACGTTCACCATCTTCGTGGCTAGAGGCTAGCGTGTCTGCCCTGTATTCAACGAGATCTCAAGTTCGAATTTCAGTTAGACTACGTTATTTCTACATTTTGCCTAATCGTGAGCGAACACTATGGAACCCGGACTAAATAAATCACATAGAAAACCAAGCTTATGTAAGATAATTTGTAGATGAAATATAAGTGCTAAGGAAGGCGGGTAGGAAGTCCTGTTCAGGACTATAGGTGAACGTATCACCTTTATTCCATTATTGCAAGACGCTAGGTTGAAGGTGTATATTTCATCTTCTTCATTTCATGGATTAGGCTATTGGGTATTCCTCTTTCACAATGTCTCCTTCTAGTGAAGGTATATTCCACTTTAAAACTAGACTGGCATCGCAATTAAATGTATACAGCAGTAAAATGCAACCAACTCCACGTGGGGAAGATATTCTGATGTCTCTAATTGGCTGAATCGATTCTTACTGGATGAAAGCGGGATAGCAACAACCTCTACTCCAGCCAATGAGGATACGACCTTGTGACCAGGGTACCGGTAAATTGTCGCTGATAGTTTTGTCGAATTAAATCTAACCTGTTAGGAGAGATACGGAGAGGATTTGACACTGAAGCAAGGCTTATTGTAGCTATGCCCCCAAGCGGGTACCCCAAGGATGAGGTGAGAGGAGACACCGTGCGACCAGATGCAGACTAACGGCAGACACATTGACAAAGGTCCCTAAGCTTTTCCAAATTTGAGGACATCTCGAAGTCTTTAGGTCTTCCGGGGCCACCTCAGCTGACCTCGGTGCGCGATTCAACGCCCCAAGATGCCGCCCTCTTTTCCAACCAGATCCCATGGATAACGAGGGACAGAAAGGTTACTGTGCGCATATCATCCCTGCCAAGCTTCACCTAACGTCTTCACTGACACTTGTGATTGAAAGAACCTACGGTGAAGGATGAATGAAGTGACTAATGAAGCGAAATGGAAGGGCAGGAAATTCGAGGGATGTAATTATCCTTCCCAGCATTCACCTGGAAATCCGGGAAAAACCCGAAAAAAACCCATGGGTCAGGAAGGTCGACCACGGGAATCGAACCTCCCGAATGGGAGCCTTACACGTTACCGTGGAGCCAACTCGCTCGGTCTGTCTAACCTGTTACGTTTCAATATGAAGAAGTATGTTATACTGTAGCCATGGAATCGATTCATATCTAATTTTGGCCTGTCATAGACATCAGAATATCTTCCTTACGTGGAGTAAATCACGTGATGGAAGCTGGTTGCGCTTTAATGCCATGAACACCTTAGTTGCGATGTCAGTCTAATTATAAAATGGACTATACAAGAGGAGTGAGGGCAATGCTAGCCGCATTACATGAAAATATAAGCAATGCAATAGCTTCCTTTTCATTTTCATTTTAATTTCGCGGTACATGGGTGTGAGAGCAAAGGTACAAGAGTACAATGGCCGGGGGAAAAAAGCATCGTGTTAGAGAAGGGTATTCCGCTCTTTTCATGAAATGGCAATGCATACACGCGCGTTGGCGCCAGCAAAATGGACAGATTAACCATTGTGTGCCCGACATGACTTGCACGTGATATATTAATCTGATTTCTTCGCCAAAATATCTGACTGAATAGGAGCTCGCAATGAAAATTTCCGCAATCGTTTGCAAGCGCAAATACCAGGATGAGCTGTCAAATCTCTAAGTATATCTATTTTAACTCTTTTTATTGGCTTCAACCTGTCAGGCGAAGGCAGGAAGAGATATGCGAGGGGCATTTGTTATTAGGCGCGTTCGAATGATACAACGCAAGTTAGCTGCTCTTTCTTATAAGAATTGTTGTTTTACAGTGACACTAAAATAGTATTCCTTCCCACTCTAAAAACATGTCAGGCGGCCAAAGTAACCGAGAGAAAACGCTGATCTCCCAATACTAGCTATACAACAACTAGAGTTTTTATGCACTAAAATTAAGGTTCGGTAGTTTTGCTACAGTACATAAAAGATGCAGTGAATGTTAGGATTACCGGTAGCATTGGTAGGGAAAGAAGCTAATAAAAATGCATTGAATTAATGAGAAATTCAAATATAATGATCACCAAAAACTGTGATCATGAAATTAAATTAAATTATTTTGTTGTTTAACGACGCTGTGAATTGCCAGGATCACATCAGCGTCGCCGGTGTGCCGGAATTTCGTCCCGCAGCAGTTATTTTACATGCCAATAAATCTACTGACATGGACCTGTCGCTTTTAAGCACACTTAAAAATCATCGGCCTGGGCCGGGTTTGAACCCGCGACCTTGAGACAGTAGACCAGCGTCTAACCAACTGAGCCACTCAGTGACAATTTGGTCTCTGTGATTAAAATAAAAATTGTACTTTACGGTTCAAAATAACACTGCTCATGATCACTATTTGGTAGCTTAGAGGAGCTACCACATGCTTTTCAAGACACTAATGTTCCATAGGTTAAGCGGCCCTTTAGATACCCTCTCTCAGTTTCGAGAACGTTCAAAGTTCAATGCTTCCGATTTCTAGAGTATCTAGTAAAACATGATGAAAAGACGTAAACAGCGCGATCGATATGAGGTAACGCCCGATTGGTATGCAACGCACTTAACGTGCAGGTAATGCGGATAAGCTCTTAACTTATCAATTCTGCTAGGAAAACTACTGTAGTCTACCTTACGAAAGTCTATGGTAACCTACGGTAGTTTTAAAACTAATTATAACTTACGTATTCCGGTATTTTTGAAAAAGAAAACTCGTTAGTTGATAATTATAAGCTAGTCTAGACATTACGCATTCTATGCAATAAAACGAAGTTAATAATATAGGATTATGCTCATTAAGACCTGGGCAATTTAAATTGAACAAAAACAGTACTTTGGAAACGTTTAATAGCAGGATGACTTCAACAACACCTGGGCGAGCACACTTCTCTGTTGATATTTTCTGGTTACTACGGTTTAAATCACCTGTTTATACGTACACATAGAACAATGTGGTTCATGCAATTATCGCAAACTTTAATTTTTATAAGTAAAAGCAAAAGTTCGATGTCAAGACCACCACTGGCGCGGTACTTCTGTATGCAACGCTGACTGAGTGGTGAACGATCGTTGGAGGAGGCTAAGGGAAGGGGAAGATCTCTGGAGAGCCAATTTTCTTCATGCTTGAACTAAACATTAAACACTTTCTTTCAGCATAAAGTAACTGCCGTCTTTGAGAGCCATCTGCTTAACGATATTTTCAATATTTTCTGTACCCCGACATATATGTAATTTTTTGGCTCGTACATTCCTTATATTTTGATTTTCAGTGAACGCAAAGAAAATGATAATATAACAAAATATAAATATTATTAAATATGGAAATTATGTTCGCATTAATGTCTACCAACTGCGCTACAGGGCCAGCCGTAAGCAAATTATCTACGATAGTAAAACCACGGTAGAATGTTGATTAGTTCGTGAATAGAATTCAATTATAATATTAATCTTCATCTTCGGTTTGCGTACTATCCGCGAATAATGAAAAGGTGGGTGCGATAATTTAATAAGGACTCCAACATCAGGAGCGGTAATTTATAGTACAATTGTTCGAAACCAAATCGGACTGAAATGGTAAATGTCAAATATCTGTTATACGAGCAGAACAGAAGTGAAACATGCTTCCTGGCAATGAGTATATACCGGGTTTTCAAACATTCTATGTCCAAACTGATGGAATACTGGAGACAAAAGCAAACATGTTTTGTTAAATAAGTTTGTCTTGGAAACTTCTATTGAACAAGTTCTGAGTATGTGTAAGTAGTAAGAGTGGACAGGGAGTTAAAGCAAACGATTTTTAAAACTCACTACACAACGTGTTGATTTGAGGCACGTAGTATGTTTTGATGTCATCCTTCGACTCTGAGAGTAGTGTGTAGTGCTGGTGAGTGACGATTGTATTATCAACCTGGAACGAACTGCCAGACATGTACTTTGCGCTGCGGCTGAAGGCAACAGTCGAAGAGCTCAGGCAACGTACCGCGAACATTTCCCTATACAAGGATTTCCTCTTTATATCACGTTTTTCTGCAATCCAGGATCAAATGGAAAATACCGGCACACTGACGGTAAGGAGGCCTAATGGAAGCCCACCATGGACGGTGCGTACACCTAGGAAGAAATGCTGCTACGCATTGAGAACCATCCAGAGACAAGTAACGAACAATTATTGTCATTGAGCTCGGTGTTCACCACGTTTGGTATGGAATGTTTGCATCAACAGCTGATTATTCTTTTTGTCCTATGAGAGTACGGGTCATAGGTAGGATCATAATCCAGCTGTGTCTCTGGTTTCCGCAACTCTCTGTTTCCTTAAGTTATGGAGTTGAGTTTCACAGATGAGGCTGAATTTACTCGGGAAGACATGTACGATTGTCACAACTTGCATGTATGTTGAGATGAAAACCCACGTACTACAGTTGTACAGGATCATCACAGAGTCCTTTCAGTAAAATTTTGGCCACTATCGTGGGCAACTACTTGCCAAACTAAGCTGGCTAATTCATAGAATATTCTTGGGAATTCACCTGACGACACTACTGGAAGAGGTGCTTTTACCTATCAGACGGTGGATGTGGTTCAGCTTGATGGGCTCCAGTGCACTTTGCAGAACCAGCCCAAGCAGTAATAACCAACTCTTTGGGCAATAAATCGCTAGATCAGCCGGAGAAGACCAGTTAATTGGCCTACATTATCTCCAGACCCAGAATTCTTTCTCTGGAGATACATAAAACAACAGTTTATTTAAACCTTATTGAAGGTGGAATATTTTTTAAGAATTCTTAAAACGGATACAAACATTTTCTAGCGAACTCGGTGCTCCCTGTACTGGCTGTGGGCCCAGATTAATGGTGCTCAATTTATTATGACAGTGAGCATTGCATAATAGTATTACCAATTGATTTTGTTTTATGTACTACCTGTGCTCGTCCTTTGTGATCTAGGAATAACATACTAGTCACTGGTTCACGAGATCACGGGTTTAAATACGGAAGAGGGCGATGGATTTTTTTCGGGTATAAAAATCCTTGGGATGACTTCCCCTTAGAGGAAGTAGAGCCAGTGTCCTATGTCTAGACTGCGGCACGTAAAAGAACCTGAAGGCTGAAAAGTCCTCTGATTAATGTTTCATTTCCAATATAGAATGATACGCTAAGAACCGTGGTAGTTAATGAGCGTCCGTAAATAAAAACTCGATTTAATTTCTGCTACTTACAGCCATAATAACAAACTCTCTTCAGTTAAACGAGCACGAGCGTGTTGAAAGTGTAATTATAGATACGAGAAAAAGGCTTTGGAAATAAATGGTTGTCATTGTATAAACAGAATTAGTGAAACACATTCCATAGAATTTCCGTTGCTATTTGTAATATCCATGCAAATAGCATGAGCAGAACAATCATTACGATGACTGCTATTTTTGTAAGGTCGACATAAAAAAAAAAAAAAAAAAAAAAAAAAAAAAAAAAAAAAAAAAAAAGAAAGAAAATATCCACATATTTCATCAGCTATACGTTCCGTCCTTCATGGATCTGACCTTCCTTGTATACCTGACTCCTGCTTGCCAAAGAAAAGAGTGAATTGCTCGGCTCAACACTACTTGAAAAGAACATATTGGAACCTGGGTTACACTTTCTTTGGTACAGGAATCGTGAGAAAGAATTTAAAAAGTATTTTCAGCAAGAAGATTAGCACGGAGATATTAATAATCTTCTGGGTAAATTTGGAAAGAAGTAATATGATTATGACATCCGGAGCCTTTTCATCGACTCTTCCAAAGAAGTGTTACGGTCGTTTTTCTTCAAAACAGCAACTTGCTAGCATCCGTACTACTTGCATATCCCAAAAAGTTGAAAAAATCATTCAGTTTCGTGCTCGCAAAAATTAAATTCCACTGTATATATGGAAATGTACGGTGATATGACGGTATTGGAATTGCTTCTGTGACAACAAGGAGGCTCTACCAAATTTCGCTGCTTCCTCTGTGAGATAGTAGGGCCAGGACAAATACATCTAATTGGTTTGAAAGGGAGCAAATCCAACCAGGAACCATTAATGCAGTTGGCCGTGCAAAACATTTACTTCCACCTTTGCACATAAATTACAGTTTGATTGAAAGAATATTTTTGGCATTACTCAGAAGCAACCCATTCATCCAGTTCCTGGCAACGAAAATATTCCTAATTTTTGCAAGCTAACATCAGAGAAGAGGTTTTGGATGGGCGAACTCAGAAGCCGATTGACAGTAATTTCACAGATACAATTACGTTGGTAGCATAAGAGCGTATGTTTTCTAATGGTCTAAGCGCAGTTGATACGATGAACCTCTAGCTAAAATTTATTTTCATAAAACGCTGGAGTTGTTGATGCCAAACACATTACTTAGAGCCGTATTTTCGTAAGAGAAACACAGTAGATAGTAGATCTATTTACGACATCATCGTGAGCTGCATGAGCCCTCTTTCACCTCCAGAGAGCAGAACACCCCTCAGACGCTTTCTCGACAGAGGCCCACAGTACTGCTAATGATAAACGTATAAATAAATGATAATACAAAGGGAGTGTGCCCTTTAAACCTACCGAGGTTAGAAGCAAAGCACCTGCCCGGCCTCTCTATATAGGTTATCCCCTTGTTCACATGGTATAAATTAACCCTGTGTGCACCACTAAATATTCATAACCGAAGGGCTATGAGGGCTGTTTTATGTACCAAGGGGGAATTCGGAGTAGTCTCTACAAGATCAAGAGCCCCGAAATATACGAAACACCTTGGAGATATAATGACGTGCGATTAAGTCTAACGGCTCCATCTAATCAATGTGCACGTTTTAGGCTCACAAAGGCATTTAGATGTGTGAAAGGGTCACTTCATCAGCGCAGGACATTTCCCGCCAGAAAAACACCCTTAACTTCGTCCACTGTTTACAGCGGCAAAAATGGAGGCAAGGAAATGAAGTTGAGAAGTAACGGCCAGCAAGGAATACCAAAAATAGCCAGACGGAGAATTAAGGAAGCGGGTAATCTGAGAAGAAAATTCGGCACGTAAGGTATGCGGCGACCCAGCAATTTCTATGTGAATTACTGCCCTGGAATAGAAACTCTTATTGCTATAATCCAGTTCTAAACCCGGCGATAATCACCCTTGTTTCCGGAGCCTTCTAAACTTCACGCCTTTTCATAGCCTCCTGTATTTCCTCTTTCAAGATAGACACTCGAAATACTCTTGTCGGAATGTAAATTGGGATGTAATTCCATGGTTTTCAACGTCGGGGAAGGATGTAACGGCGAAACGGCCATAAAATGAAGGTATAGAGGATAATATAACATCTGTTATCAAAGGTATTATCGTGTTAATGTTTTGAGACCTTGTATACTTGTCGATGGAGCTAAAGTTTCGACGATAAATGTTTCAGACCCAGCGAGTTCAGAAGTAACACTGACAGGTAAGGATGCACTTGGGCACTCGAAAATAAAACTTGTTACAGTGCACTTGGTAGATTTATTATGAATGAGTAAAGAAAATATTTCTAAAAACTTATGCGCTTTTACATCTGAGAAGCTAGAATACTGTTTAGCGATAGCTTATTAAAATTATTAAAAGGCGTTATAATCAAAATTTGTGTGGTCCTTTCAAAACCAATGACACATACCTAGAGAGAGAGAGAGAGAGAGAGAGAGAGAGAGAGAGAGAGAGAGAGAGAGAGAGAGAGAGAGATTTCATAGCTCCTATGGGCGACAAAGAGCTATTCAGAGGAACTTTGAGACATTATTAGGCGGCGGGAAGCATTGTTGCTGCAAAGTTAACAACATTTAACCGACAACACTATATCGGAGGAAATCCGCCCCAGCACCTCTTCGTCCATCACAAATCCCACATGAGGTCACCTGATATCAAACCTGGGCCGCTTTGGTAAGAAGGGGGAGGGGCAGAGTGGGGGCCATACTGGACTATGACTGGACTAGGAGAATGACTGCAGTTTGCGCCGTAGCCTGTCTATCTCGTTAGCCATGACTTCAACACAACCTCCAGACCACGGAGGCGGGCTTGTGTACCATCTTGACAACGATTGCAGCACTGTGCAAACGTGTTTAGCTTTGAGGTACACTCCTGGACACGCAATTGAAGTACCTTCATTTGTCTAAAGTAGTGGCGACTGAGTTTTTATAAACAATGGCACGAATTATTTTTAATTTATCTGGGGTTGTTCTAAATCACAACCATAATACATTAATATGATTATACAGCG
Source organism: Tenodera sinensis (assembly GCA_030765045.1). NCBI lineage: Eukaryota > Metazoa > Arthropoda > Insecta > Mantodea > Mantidae > Tenodera > Tenodera sinensis. Next base: position 311,392,851 of record CM060964.1, read on the forward strand.
AACATTAATGAATTATAACAATAATGTATTATAAAATTGAACTACTGATGAAATAAAATTGAAATTAATTCTAATTTTTACTTTCCCTAATACCTAGTTTTAGTAGCTAGATAAACCATTGCATTCAACCGAAAGATTTAATTTTACTGCAAATTTCCCAATCCAAACAATTCCTTTTTACATGGAAAATGTGCCATTAGTTTTGTTTTTTCAAAGTAACTAATTATTTTGATTAAAAATACGTACGTTCAAGAACATTTACATTGGTAACTTGTAAGCAATAATTCCTAGGCAAAGTGATTTTTGCAGTATTCATTTAAAGATTTTCATTAGTCATCTCCTTAAAGATTAAGTAATAACTCGTTACTTCTGGTTCCCAAACACATGCTTAGTGAGTGACGTCTCAAATGTTTCGTTGTGGAAGGAACAGCACAAAGTTCATGCTGGTAAATGCAATCCCAGAACTGAATCAGGCCCTTTTTTGCACGCTCTCTCCGGATTTGGAACAGTAGTTTTCAATTTTGCTGCGTAAACTCGTACATAGTCTGTATATCCGTTGTGCTGGCAGTTGTTTAAATATTAAATGAATGCCTGTATGCCGCATTACCTACCATTGTTACGCCATATTTATGGAGAGATGTAATACTCTCTGCACCGTGCGGAGTGCAGTATAATGATAAAAGCTTGCAATCTAACAACGCGCTTCAGCAACAAAGTATAACGAAAACATTTTGTGGTCATATTTTTGGGGCAAAATGAGTGCGACGTTCAGCATTATAACAATAAAATAACCATCGCTTTCTAGATCATTGGTATGTTAATGCACCCTGGCGGCGGTCCCAATTTGAATATGGACTTTTGACCTATATTGTTAAATTAATGTCCCGGTGAGCTATATCCTGCCAAAAAGTTCAATAATCATGTGACTTTCTCCATTTTTACTGTTTGTTTTTATATCCATACTATCTGTAATACCCAGCGTGATTTGGCGATTTTATCCCTACAACTATCAGACTTACGTTGAATAATATAAAGAATCCAAAATAAAAAAATAATTAAATAAATATAAATACCGGGAAAAGACTATGCAAAAGCACTGTTGAATAACCGGCCGGTAAAGAAAGCTGTGTAAACGTAAGAGTAGTAGTATGTTACATTTCAATTTCAACCATTTGGAAAATTGCATGAATTGTTTGTAGAAAAGGGAGTAGAGAAAAAAAAAGTTTAAGTTTTAAAATTTTGACTAACTTCTGTATAACTGATAAACTGTAAAAGAAAGCCAGAAAGATACTACACAACAATATTTTGTTGTGTTAAACATTTGCACGATAATCGATGTTATTATTGGTCGATCTTTTCAAATATTTGAACTGCTAAATCGTGATTTACTTGTTTCTCGTAGTCATGCACAAAGTGCAAGTCGACATAAGAGAATTGACTATTGCTATGGTCTCCTTTATCGTCCACGCAGCGTGTAACGAAGTTATTTCTGGAACCGTTTGCCTCAGTAAACATGAAACAGATAAAGGAAAATAAGTTTTTGCATCAATAGTTTGTAGAATGCGCGAGTGAGCCAGTGGGTTTTAAGGGCCCATCGATAACTAGATCATTTGGGCTTAGCGCTGTAAAACTACCGTAGGCTACCGTAGGTTTTATAAGCTGTAGTTTTTTGCTATGAGAATTGGTCAGCCAGCTTACCCGCGTTACCTGCATGTTAGATGTGTTGCATATATATCGGGCATTACCTCTTATCGATCGTCTTGTTTCCGTTATATGATCATGTTCTATTAGATTCCTCTAGAAACCGGAAGCGTTAATCTTTGAACCTTCTTAAAACTGAGAGAGGGTATATAAAGTACTACTCAACCCACCCAACATTAGTGCCTTTGAAAACATATGGAAGCTCATCTAACCACATTACAATTCAGACTGAAGACACTGACAGGGATCATGAGTAATGTTCTTTTCAACCGAAAAGTACAACTTTTATCTTGATCACAGTTTTTGGTGATCATTATATTTGAATTTCTCGTTACATTTCTTAACTCGTGGTATTTTGTACTATGTTTCTTTCACTAACAATGGTACCCATACTAACAGCAGCCCTACCATTTAGTACGTCATTTACGTACTGTGCAGAAGCTACTGAAACGTAGCTTTGGGTTCAATAGTTTTATAGGAATCGTTACAAAACATTATGTCAGACGTTTATTCTGTTTCTTAATATTCATTTAAGGTGTTTTAAAATAAAACGGCAGGTCAAACATCGCAGTTTAGGTGCTTCTAACTGTAATGACCACATTTGTGATTAGAACAGTAGTAACGAAGAAACCTGAGCAATCAGAACCCGAAAGAAAGGGGCATGGAAAAGAAAATTGAGTGTGGCGGTCAGAAGCGCTAGGGAAATGTAAAAACGAGAAAGGAGAAACTCGGAGAGTAAAAGGGATTTTCAAAGCTCGCAGTGGTGGAGACAGTTCCCATTCGCTTTGACGTGTTACGTCTGAGTTAGCTGTAACTTCACCGGGTTACATGCAAGTCCCTAGTACATATATAATACTGTACATTGAGGACAGAAAATATGCTCTCATTTATTTTTATACCTTCTTTCACATGAGAGAAATTAATGTGTTGCACCGGTCTAGATGTCTAAGAGAACAAAGTAAAAGGATTTAGAAAAACTTTCTCTCTCCATTATCCTTTTACAGGCTCACCTATATACGTATTATCCTATCCATAAACGCTTTGGATTTAATGACCAAATAAATGTTTGCCTCGAAACGAAACCGTAAGAGATGCACAAACGATAAGTGCAGGAAACGTGCGTCCGATATAATGAAATAATACCTAAGATGCCAGAGTTTTAGGTAGTACTAGTCGTTTAATTAAAGGTTTCCGGGATAAGTCATTATACACTGGTCATCGTTTATGAATAGTGAAAACTAAATGTTTTACGTTTTATTTTGCTTCGCAGGAGCTTTGAAATTTCGTTCTCTTTGCTCGGCCAAGGCAGGTGAATAACTACCTTCCATTTGAGAAACGTATAATGGAAAACTAATACAAATAACAAGGAATATCTCCGAAGTGGTTCACTCCACAATAAGATTCATTCGGACATAACTTGTATGCTATCTACTTTTTTGTCTAGTAAGATTTAGTGTGTATCTTACGGTTTACCAGATACGCAAAAGTCATCAAGAGTAAACAGGACATCCAGAAAATTCAAAATATACATATCATTTGTCATAAAAATATCTTAAACATATGAAATTTTAATCAAAATCGTTAGACCCATTTTTAAGAAAATCAAAATTTCCGAGAAAAAAAATTCATGTAAAGGTTTTTTTAGGGTGGAGCAATTTTCTTCAAAACGTTTCGTGTGACATCCTTAAAAGATATTAAACTTAAATACCAACTTTGGTTTTTAACAGACTTATCTCTTTTGAGTTATGCGATTCACAGACAGACACACATTCAGGATCTTTTTCTAAAATTACTTTTTTCGATTCAGGGGCCCTAAAAACATATTTCCGGTGAAATTTCGGCATCTAAATTTTGGGTGGAATACAATACTTCCCCTTCTTACTATACGTAGTAGAGAAACTAAAAACATCTGATGTGTTCCACTCACATGACTTTCTCTACTCCTGTACTAACTATTCTTAGAAACTCTTACTCCTCTATCTTATTCATATTAGTAGAGATAAACATTTACACAAATGGTATAATTTCCTTGTAGATGCAAGGGGAATATGAGAATACAGTAGGTTTGAGCAATAGTCAAATCTTTTAAAGCTTTCAAATGATGTTCTCTTTGCACGGCTAACATATAAAAAAATGAGTAACGATGTTCCATTTGAGGAAAGTTGAAGTATTGCAAAACTCACACAAATAATAAGGAATATCTGACAGTTACGAAGATATTGAAGATAAAGCCAATATAAATGTAATTACACATCCGAATACTTCTTCATTTTTTCCAGTGGATTTCCGCTCCCTTTGTAGGACTTACACACCCAAGGACTAACAAGCCAATTCCAGCATATCGAGCAGCAAACCAACTTAGGATCATAGCATACCCAGGATTGGTGTTCAGCCAAGTGTCCGACGCGGCATTGAAGAGGAGCAAGCGAAATGTAATGATAAAAGGGGTGATAGGAAAATTGTCGGACAAAACAAATTATGATACAAATAATAGTGATTCTGATGGTAATAGTAATAACTACAAAAAATAAAAATAATAACAGAACTAATACAAATAATAGCTACCACTGATTATGATAATAATACCAATAATGAACGCTGGCAAAAATAATTACAATAAAATATTAACAAAAATAATTGTTATTATTATAGTAATATGAGAAATATTAAAAATAGTAGAAATAATAATAATAATAATAATAATAATAATAATAATAATAATAATAATAATAATAATAATAATAATAATAATAATAATAATAATAATAATAATAATAATAATAATAATAACAATGATGATAATGATAATAATGATTAACAATAATAAACTAATGGGAATAAAATAATAAAAGCAATAGCAATGTGGTAATAACAATAACAACAATAACAATAACTAAAAATGATAATAAAATACAACAATACCATTAATAAGAAACAATGAAATGTCTACCAAACATTACGCGCCGTCATGTTTGCATGGGTTCTAGTACGACAATTTACAATCTGTAATCCGTAACGTTAGACAATAGCAGCATATACAGGAATGAGTTTATTCCCTGTTAAATAAAGTGTTTTAAGTGAAGTGGACATTATTCTAAGGCTGTTCCTATTATCACGCCCTACGCACACGCCAGTAGAAGCCTGGGCATTTCCTCTGCCGCTCGGTCTCTTACAAGCACAACAAAGTTCACACAAGCCACTGACTGGATTTACCGCTGTTATTTCTGCAACTCTTTTAACGCACGAAGGGCTGTCTACCTATCCGAGGGTTGGCTGGAATGGGCCATCTAGTATAAATTGAACAATAGTGAATAGAGAAAGCCCTGTGAATGTCACACATAATATGTTTACATTATTTCGAGGTATTCAGCTGTTAGCTAAAATACTCGAATACCTATTATATTTTTCTTTGTAGCCTGACAAATCTGCAGTAATGAAAGTAGGGAAATGCTACTTGCAATATTGCTTCAGTATGTGTTCTATAGAGCCTGTTACTAGGCATTATAGCTTGCTTTTAATGACAGTACTCAATTATAAATAGTAATTTAACTCTACTTCCTATTTGAAAATTTTACAAGCAGTATGATGTATTTTGCGAGGCTTGCTTATTAGGATGCTACTATGAACCCTTTGAGAGTGCAATATAAAATTTACGATGAGCAGTATGTATCTGTAGCAACTTTACAACGTACATTTGGCATATGGAGAAACACAAAGAAGCGAAATGTGCTTTAATCTGAATATGTTTCATATGTAATATAAAGGCTAGTATCGCGAATGGAATATGAGTGGAGAAGTAACTACAAGAGGGAGAGGGTGAAAGAGACGCCCTCAGTTCTAGGAAAGGTATTATCTTGATGTTGGAGGTAACAGTCGACATTTGGTTCAGGAAGTTACCCGCTACTCGTGCCTGCCTTTGGTCGTCACCCAAAAAGCTAGTGCCGGAGTGTGAGGCGAAATAAAGTACTCCGGTAAGCGCCCCGGGGGACGATCGCCCACCCCCGAACCGAAAGGAAGGAAAGGTACGTCGCTTCGACGCGCCGGGAATAAATTTTCCAGGCGGAGGAGTTTTAGGAGTGCGACTGACTTTGGTTCCTTCTCCCTTTTTTATTATTCCGGGTTGATACATGAACTGTAAATAAAACAGGAATCTCCAGTGTTCCTGATGGATGGATGGAAAGTGGACATCCTGTGGGAGCGCCGAGGCGGAAGGCGAAGAGCAACCGTTTGGAATAGAATAGATACGTGTACTGCACATGCGTCTATGTCTCTATTCTTCGTGCAAGAAGCGCACAACAAAGACTTCCCAATTCTTCGTTTGCTCCTGACAACTGTCAAAACACAATTTCACAAAGGAAACTGTCATAAAAAACCAAAGAGAGTGGCTTTCAGGTTTACAACTAGATGTCCTTAGAGTATTAAAATCAGCTTTCTTGAAAATTCTTATATTTGGAGCAGAATGAGGAAGCTTTTATTATATTACATAAATAATAAAGATGGATAATCAACACACGATATAGTTTTTATGATTATCCCTTGTTCACATATATTTGTAGGAAGGATTGCTTTCGTTTCTGATTACAGTCATTAAGGGTTCCTTCTACACATTCAGGAGATGGAGGAAAAAGTGTTCACCGAGCACAAATAGTAATAGACATCTAATTTCTAATTATCTACAGGTGCATTTATAGGTCGTGTCTTCTGATATTCGCTGGCCTTTCCTGCACCCTTATTGTGGGGAACTAGCTTTCCTGTTGTAGTAACAGGTGACAGTATCAGCCAATAAAATGAAAGCGTGATCTAATACAGTAACCTACAAACGATAAGGAGTGCGGTGTACGCAGGAAGGCAGTGTTGATTTCCTTTGTGCTTTCTGTACCACCATAGTATATGCAATAAGGCAATCACCTGGAATCAAAATTATTTTCGTGTTGAAATTTAAGATTTGGAATTTGGTCAACACACAATGATGTTTTTGAGAAAATTCTCAAAATCCTACATTTACAGTGATGTTTAAAAAATATAACTAGAACTATACAAAAACTGCATGGCAGATTAACTACACAGATAACAACATAAAAACAGATCCAAAACGATCATAATGAACAGCCGACATCTATAATGAAAACTCAGATAACAAAAACACTAACTACAAAGTCCTAGCCAAGAGAAACGCAAACACAAAGAGCGTTTTAACTTCATCGTGTAGAATATTTGATATATGACAGTGAAATTTATATTTGAAACTGAGTAACTTCGTAACTATAAACAAGTTTTAGCCCGTTCAGTACTAATGTGAAACTATCATAACATTAAATGTTCAGGCAAACTGTTTGATAATTAACGAAAAAGTGTTTTAATTAGTACAGCCATGCACAAAATGCTAAGTTTATTAATAACCTTTGTTCCATATATTATAATCTGTCGGACACACAAATAGGCTGAGTCTTGAATCACCACTCGTATTTGTATACATACTCGTAAATACATGTTGGAGAAAACGACTTGTGTAAACCGCGCTGTAACACGACGTGGAATTTAGAAATATTCTGCTATCCTAATGCGTTCAATGCACATCTGTACAGTCCCTATTAAAATGATGGCATAAATATGCCTCCAGTCAGTCTGTAGCCATTGTTACTTGACATTGAAATTTACAGGAGAAGGAAATATTTGTTGCCACAGAATATGGAGCTAAATAAGCAGTGGTGTAGGCTGCACCTGGATGTCAGGTGTACAGATCATAAAGGACATTTAGACCTTAGGACAGTAGACATTGTTAAAATCGAAGAGGACTAAAACAATAAGATAAGTCAAGATTTTCCCTAGAATCGGGGCGGCTGATTTATCTAGACATTCGATGCGAGCAGACGCACTTAGCGGTCCGTGTCTCAGGGGGTGGGGGCGCAGGGTTTGTTCACCACTAATAAATTACACGATCCGAAAACGGGAGGAAAGAGGAAGTTCTGCATTTGCTTCTTGTTTGAAGTTAAGTCTTCGCTCCTAGGTTATTGGGCACGAGGGAGCTATTCGATCTCCAAACTTGACAAGCGTAGAGGCGAGGTGACAATTCGGGCTGACGTGAGAATCATTAACCAAGCCGCACACTTTAATATGACGCCTTATCGATAAAGCGAAAGTCGATTGCTCGTCCTCGATATCCAACCTGCGATGTTTACTATATGTGACGACTGTGCATCATAGAACATATGTTGATGGTAAAGTAGTGCAAAGCAAACAGAAGAAACGACCTTTATTCGTGTTAGAAGTATTTTCTGTTCAACATTTGCAACATCTGCTTGAGTATGCACTTCAATGAATTTGGTACACCAACATGGTAATTATTTCTTATCGAAATATTTATTTTACTTTTCTAGCCATAATTATTTAGTTATTTATAAAGCTTTGTATTTTCATTTATAAATGTGTCTAATGTGTTATATTCCGCTACACCGACCTAAAAGACAGTAAAAGCAATTCAGCCTGCTTAATACATAGATTTCCACTTATAACCCTAGCTTTAAAAATAATTTCAAATGGCTAAGAGAGAAATGTAAGTTAAATGTTTTACTCTAATCTGCAAAAGGAAAGCATACAAGAGTGAGCTAAACTAATTTATGAATAATGTATTTCAATTTTAGTTGACACTAACACAGAAAGAAAAATGAATAAACTGCACTCTGGGCCAAAGGGACATTGTAACATGCTTCAACTAATTATTTTTTCTTTCTGTTCTTAGATCTTATTTCAGGAGAGTCTTCTTTATCTGTTTACCCTCTGCTTATGTAGGACTTAAACCCCCTAAGACTTTTACAAGTTTGTCTCTAGGGTGAGATGCCTGTCGGGGAGCAGAGGAACCTATGGACCGGACGAGTGAAGACCTGAAAGCGGGTGCTCAGGCTAGCACCTGGTATGAGAGTGAGAAAGAGGGTGATATAAAATGTCGGCAAAATGGATGAATGAAATGGAGTAGCTGGTGGAATGAGTGGCGGGGCAAACCAGAGAACCCGGAGAAAACCCGCTCAAACGCCGCTTCGTCCACCACGAATAGGACATGCGGGTTCCCTTGGGTGATAGGCGAACGGTCTAAGCGCTCGGTCACGGCGCTACCATCAGAGGAATAAATTTCCAATATTAATTACACATTTGTTCAACATAATTTTCTTGCCCTACGTATCTAACTTAGCAATAATATAATTGCAGACATTCAAAATCAATATTGTGTAAAATGCGTGACTTCCATCACGTGTGGAAAATTTGGAATGTTTTGGCTTTTAAAGTTGTTATTTTATTCCTTCATTACACTTCTTTGCAATAAAGAAATACTACCAAAAGAAAATAGTTAAACTGTATGAAAATCAATCATACACTACATTGTTAGAGTTCTAAATCCACGATGTCTCACTTATCTTAAAAGAATGTAAAGTGAACATCTGAAGGAAACCGAACAAAGTTGCATCACTTTAAATTTGCAAAACCTTAATAAAATAAGATTACGGGACTACCTCTGTGGTTGAGGGGCTAGCGTTCTGTTATCTTAGCCCCGAAGTCAGGGATTCGATTCCCATCTGAGACGAGGAATATATCCTAAACCTCAAGAACTTTCTATCCCTCTCGCAATGTGCAAATGTGAATGTGGGAGTGAACGCGAATGTTTTTAATGTTATAACTGCTAAACCCATGGTTAAGAAACCACACAGCTCTACGAGGAATAACACAATCAGTTCAATCTCAAGTCAAAATTCTCATTATGACACAAGTTACAGTGGGCTAAACAAATAAACAATTAAAAGAAAAAGAGCGATTGGGAGATAACCGCGTACTATTTGCGCATATATGTCCATTTAAACGTCACGTTTGGTCATATACATGATGTGAATGATCAAAAAACCATAATTGAACACCATGATGGTATACGGATTCAAAATAATTTGATAATGTTTTCCGTGAAGATTTATTAAAATATTTTTTTATAAATGCTGCCGAAAAGTTACTATCGAACATAGTTAATGCAAATGTTAGAACTCAATTCAGAAATTAATTCGTATATCTTCCATAGATTGTCTTATCAATTTAAGCGAAAAATCCAAACATAATATTGTATTTTTATAATTTGTGATATTCTGTGAAATTTCAGTAAGAAAGAAATGTTAATGCAAACATATGCACCTTAATATAACAAAATGTTCCTATCTTCCCGAGTAAACCTCAGCATCTTCACCTAACTTTAATGCAACACCTGAAGAGACGGTGTATATAATGAAAATAGTATTTTATCTGGTAAAAAACGTACAAAATAAAGGAAAGAATGCGTATACTTTTTCCAGGATTAAAATGTTAAAATTTATTTTCTATAGCCAAGGTATAACAATCTTTATATTGAAATTTAATCTAAAGATAAAACTATGCATGTGCTATTTATGAATAACAGTTTATACTCACCGCCTTTTTCACGAAGGATACAAATCCATAGCCTTTGGATTTCAGAGTTTGAGGATCTCGCACCACTCTGCAGTCCCTGTAACATAAGAATGAGAAAACTTAGCTCAACAATTCGGAAGAGAAAGTTTGCAATATATTGCACAATTGTCAGAGTTTCATCACTCCTGACTTAAGTCAAATTGGAAGACCTTTATATGAAGTGTGGATACTGAAATTACAAAACCAACGTGTTGTACTATCAACTTAGATGAATTTAGTGAAAGTAAACAGACGTCTTCAAAATATTTCACTGAGTTAACAACAATACAAGGAGACTAACAGAACACTCAATTAAAGTGCCTGTGTTTATAACTTCATTCTATGAGTAATACAGGTAATACTAATATGCTTTTATTTATGTTTCTGTTTTTAAGATATATTTACCAAATTTATCGTATACTAAACTTTTGTTACTGAATATTTAGCATGCAAAGTAAACATATTTTAAATATATGTCTCACAATTTTCAGTTTGTCAAATGTCCGTATGACAATTTTTGTATGTCAAATGATTTGAAAGGTTTGAATTCTCTTTATTTTTGTTATTTGAGGCTGAGCATCCGCACATCCAGACTGGCCTTGTTCATGAAGAATATATTATTCTCTTGAGATGAAATGATGGTGGAGACCTTCTTTAATAAGATGCCTTAATGTTGAATTTTGTAACCTTTAAAGTTACATAGTGAATTTTTGTATTATCTACAACTATTTCAGGTACAGGTACAGAGTAAGGAACCCCAATGAACGTGACAAATGCTACAGCCTCAACAACCTCCCTAGGTTCCAGGTTCTGTGGTACTTTATTAAGGTTGGGATAGCTCATTCAATATGCGTGTTGGTTTAAAGAGCTAAGGCTCCTCTGACAAGTTAATACTTTCGGTATAAGGGGAGGCAATTAAAAAATAAAAATGAAGTGCCTGTGATCTTCTACCAGCCGAAATTTTAAGTGCTCCCTACAGCATGATCAACACCTTCCGGGGTTATGCCCTATCGACGCGTCTCCAGACCATAATTGTAAATGGTGCAGGTTTTTTGATTTTCGGAATGACTACTTAAATGGACCTATGCCATTTTTGAACTAATATATGTAATAACTCTTAAGTCCTATAGAGAAGCGGAAAAGTTAGTGCATCGTCTCTAAGAGGGAAATTCCTTAAAACAGACAGGTGTACATTCTAAAATGTAGTACAAAAGTTAAGCTTTTCAAGTAAATAGGCAAATATAATAAAAACAAGAGCTGTTAACAGTTGGGTGGGCACAATCGCGATGATATTGTTTCAAATACTCTTATGAATAATGTGCTCAAGAAGGGCGGAGTACTCCAGTGCGAAGCATTATACCGCTCGAGAGGACATAGTTTCTACAGACTTGGAATTGGGTTACCAGGACCTCCAAGTTCAACTTTAGCGCTTGTTACATGTTCGGGTTTCCCCTTTGCTATTCAGCACTTTACTGCCACTCCTTTTACCTGTTTCTGCAAGAAAGGAAAGGCGAGAGAAACGAAGGAAGGATTCACATTCTGAGAGCACTAATCGTCGTCGTCGTCCATGATTTACTTTCAATCTCATAATCTTTCGCCTCGTCATCTTTCTTTCCTTCTTGGTCCCTTTTTTCCGGCTTTGTTCTTGGCTGTATAACGAGGCTGGCGCCTGGACTTGGGGGCAAAAGGCCGTTCCTAACGAGCAACGGCCAAAAGTGGAGGCAATTTCTCTGCGGAGGGGGCAGGTGTACTGGGAATTGATTGGAGGGACGGAAGGAAACTGTTCTGACCGTGCCAAGTCCACGGAAGAATCAAGAAGTACAAGTCTACAATCGAGCTCGGATAAATAGATATTATCTACTGCCCTTTGGATCAAGTGTTGCGAAATACCACATTTTCAGGATAATAAAATAACATGTACAGATTTTCCTAATTATTATAAAAGTATATATAAACACATACACACACAAATCAGTTAATGATTCCACAAAAAAGAATATCAACGTTAATCTTTCAACTCCTATAAAACAATGTCCCTCCATTTCTTTTTTAACCCTTGCAGCCAGGAAGAACCCCGTTTGCTGTTGGACATTTGCATTTGAAGTTAAAGCAGTTATTTTAAATTTGTGATTCTTACGAATGAATACTCCAAAGGGATGAATACTGGAAGTTCACGATTTTATATATATATATATATATATATATATATATATATATATATATATATATATATATATATATATATATTTGTTTATGCAATGCACATTCAAATGCTAATGTCTTCTTCTTTTAAAATACAGAGTATAGAATCAATTGAAAACGACACTTGGAAAGAATGCCAGTAAACAGGATACCCCGTGCTGCATATATTTACAGAACCCAAGGATACAGGAACCCAGGCCATCCGAAGAGAAGATGAACACAACGGCCTAAACCATTAAACAGAAGAAGAAAAAGACACCGTGTATGTAATCAACTTTACTTTGATCATTGAAGTATTTACATTTTGTGACAGAATTATATATTCATCAGTATACAAGATGATAAAAGATCAAATAAAAATACCTTAACAATGGATTTTAAATAAAAGTCAGCAAAGATCGACCGCCACGATAAAGATAATGTGGTATTACTCAAATAAGAAAAAGGGATAATTTAAGCAGTAACATATTGTGTATGTGGTTGGAAACATGGAAACATGTTAATCAAGAGAAGTTTTGTGTGCTCTGCTACGTATAGTAAGTAGGGGAAGTATTGTATTCGACTCAAAAGTTCAATATCAAGATTTCACCCGAGGTATACATTTTGAAGCCCTCTGAATCCAAAAAAGCATGTTTAGAAAAAGGTCCGCAGGTGTATGTGTTTGTGTGTGTGTGTGTGTGTGTGTGAGAGAGAGAGAGAGAGAGAGAGAGAGAGAGAGAGAGAGAGAGAGAGAGAGAGAGCAGCAAAACTCAAAAATAAAAAGTTGGTTAAAAACCAAAGTTTGTATTTAAGTTTAATATCTTTCAAGGATGCGACACTGAAGAAAATACCTCCACCATACATATACTGAAAATTTTATTTTATCAAAAATGGCTCTCTCGATTTGGATTAAAATGTTATATGTTTCAGGTATCTTTATGGCAAATTGAATATAGGTTTTAAATTTTCTAACTATAGCCCACGTAGTCCTGTTTACTCTTGCTGACTTTTGCATAACCATAGACCAAATTTTACTATACAAAAACGTAGATCTCGTAAAAACACACAAGTTATGTCGAAATACATTTTTTGTGGAATGAACCATTTCGGAAATATTTCTTGATGTTTGCAATTTCTTGCAATACTTATACTCTTCTCAAACAGACGGTCGTTATTCACTTTTTTATCTCTTGACCATGCTAAGAGAACGGAATTTCAAAGTTATCACTCAAAGTCTAGTATATTCCCATAGTCCCCTTGCACCTACAAGAAAATTAGCAAAAAGATTATTTATGCAAAAAATAAGAGTTTGTAAGGATAGTTATTGCAAGAGTAAAGAAAGTTAATTGATTGCAACAAATCGAAATTTTTTTATTTCTTCCATGCTATAATTTTAAATACCAGAACTTATTTTACGACCACAAACGGAGAATAGCAAAGATATACAAGTTTCAACTTTCTAGATTGTTAAACAAATTTCAAGAAAGGTGACGCTTACGTATGATGCTTAGGAAGTAATAAAATTTTCTCCACGAAATTACTAAAATATTGAACTTGAAAATGCAAATAATCACTTATTGTTAAAACAATTACGGAAGGAATATAAAAGAAAGAAATGCAGTAACTGCGTAGAATTCTGAGTAAATCTTCACATCATTATTATTGCATTAATTGGATGTCAAAAGTACGTTAATTTCACGAATACCGATTGTTTTTATGTGTAAAATAATTTTTTATCTTTCTAACATGGCAAGCCTTTGGGAAGTTCACAGAAAATTCAAGGAATGTGTTTCATTTGTTGTGCAAGTAACATAAATGTATGTTAATTTATTCAAAATCGTTATAGCCATTTTTGAGAAAATACAACTTCACTTAAATGGTGGTTTATGGTGGGAGAATCTTCTCGAAAACTTCCGTGTGGTATCCCTGGAAGCTTTGTAACTCAAATACCAAATTTGATGTCCGAAACAACCTTTCTTACAAGATGTTATTAGTTTAAACAAAAATAAACTGCTTCGGAAAACATTCGAAAATATAAAGGTCTTGCTGTTTTAACTGTTTAAATAAAAAAAACTGTCTAATAGTACGAGTATATTGCGTACTAAGAACTGTGAGTGATGTTTATTAGGTCGAGCCTCAAGATGTACAGAAGAAATAAAGAGAATTGAATCGCTTCTTAATGTTACCGTGTCCAGTTGCACATTTAATATTTCCGTCAATGAATAATACGTAGGCTAAGGAATCATTAATAACTTATTTTTAGGTTAGTATGCTGTTGGGTGTGACCTCATTTCCTATTGGTACGGTAAGTATTAAAGACCAGTGTTAGCCTTGTTGCCATGGTAATTCATAAATTAATTGTAAATTTAGCTTACACTACCAAGTATCTATTAGCAATGATTAATTTACGTATCAAGTAGTGCAAAAAATGCTTTTAATTTACTAATTCTATTTTTCTGGCAATTTCTTCTGACAACAGTAGATATTATCATCATCCTATGAATCTCGAGCACGAATTTCGAAAAAAATAAACATTTGCATCGCAAGGTGTAATTTGAGTAATAACACCAAATATAAAAACATCCAGGAAAATGCTTTGAAGCATAGAGAGCTGATTTCAGGTTATAAAAGTGTACCATTATGCAGGCTAACACCATCATACACCTGTCCCTCTTACAAACAGTAACGCTACAGAAAAAAATCTGATGTGTTGCACTTATATGACTTTCTCTACTCTTGCACTAACCATTCTTACAAACTCTTATTCCTATATCTTCTTCGTGTTAAGATGAACATTTGTACAAATTATCTTATTGCTTATTTCCTTGTAGGTGCAAGGGGAATATTAGAATACAGTAGGCTTTGTGCGCTTGTCAAATCTTTTAAAGCTTTGAGATTCCGTTCTCTTTGCACACTTAACATATAAAAAAATGAACACCGATGTTCCACTTCACAAAAGTTTTAGTTTTCCGAAACTCACACACTTAACAAGGAATATCTCCGAAATGGTTCACCCTACAAGAAAATTTATTCGGACATAAATTGTGTATTTTAGCAAGATCTACATTTTTGTATAGTATGATTTGGTTGACCTCTAACGGTTTACCAGTTATGCAAAAGTAGTCCAGAGTAAATACGACTACAGGTGTTATAGCCAGAAAATTCAAAATATACATTTCATTTGTCATAAAAATATCTCAAACATACGACATTTTAATCCAAATCGTTAGAGCCATTTTCAAGAAACTCAAAATTTTTGAAAAACTTTCCACCTAAAGGGTAATTTACGGTGGGGCTATTTTCTTCAAATTCTTTGTTTCGCATCCTTGAAAGACATTAAACTTAAATACCAACTTTGGTTTTTAACCTACTTTTCCTTTTTCAGTTATGCTATCCACAGACACACAGACTGACAGACACACACGGATCTTTTTCTAAAAATGCTTTTTTTTGGATTCAGGGGTCTCAAAACATATATTTCCGGTGAAATCTCGACATCGAATTTTTGTGTGGAGTACAGTACTTCCCCTACTTACCAGTAGAGAAAGTAAAAATATGTACATGTACTTTTAAGATCTGTCGATTGTATTAACACTTTGATCCTCTTAAAAGGATGGTACCAGAGCAATCTTGATTAAAATTTCCGTCCTTTTGGACCAAAATATTCCTCTGGTCATTTGATAATGAAGAGATGCAGTTTGTTCATACGCAGGACAGCTGTAATGGATAAGGGATGACAGTTTGAGCTATTGCCACTATCGTGGTTCTGTCAATATTGATGGACAGTAACAAGTTGCTCAATTGACTTTCAAAATAGACCACTTCATTAGCACATGTCACCCGGGCAGAGATAATGCCAGCCACCTTTCTGATTGGCCATGCACTCTGTCAGATTAACACAAGTTCTTATAATTCATCGCTTTTCATCCCACCTCCATTCAATATTATTATATGCGACGTACAAGCGGATATTTCATAAGCTACTGTAGTTTTCTCTGTCAGAGTTTCAATCCATTTAATTATAGGATGCCTATGTTCTATTTCAAATGACGTCAAAGGACTAAGCTCTCTATTTAACAGCTTTGTCCCCCTCCACCGCCCCATTGTCGGTCTGGGTGGCTCAGTTGGTTAGGCGCTGGCCTAATGCTCCCAAAGTCGCGGGTTCAGACCCAGATGGTTTTTAACTGTACTTAAAAGTGATTGCCCCGTGTCAGTAGATTTACTGAGTGTGGGGTAAAATTCCGGTAAACCGGCAGCGCTAATATGATCCTGGTAATTTACAGCTGTATTTAAGTGTTTTGCCCCCTCGTTAACCTTTAACCTACAAGCCCATTTGGCAGGGATAACCCTCTAAAAAGCTCTTGCATAAAACTATTGAGAATGAGAAAGATCTGCTGCATTACCTTCACAAGCATTTCTCTGGCCATCCTCATTTAATTCATGTCTCTCTTACAAACTATTCTTACAAAACCTTTTACTTTAGGTACAGAGCGGGGGGGGGGGGGGGGGTGGGGGGGTACAGGAGGATAAAGCGACACTCAAATATTTAAAATTTGAATTGCTACGTGCTGGCTTTAATATTACGTACTCTTTTTATGACATCAGAAAGAGCTGGCTTTTTATACAACACAAATTATTTGAAAGGAATCCCTTTAAAGAGATATACATTTTTTGTGTATTAAGCTTTTCTTAACCTTCAAGGTTTATCAGTTATACGGAGTACATACAATTCTTTCCAATTGAAGTTTATTCGTCATGTTAACATATTGAACGTATTTTAGTTCAATTAAAATTATTAAGACTTTCTGAGACAACAAAAATGACGGAAAATGTACTCAAGATGCTTAGACCATTTGTACTACGTTAACAGTTTTCTTATAGAGTGATACATAAATGGCTTTAAAATTAACCTTCTGCATAATAAGCTTAATATATAAGGCTAATAATAATAAATATAAGTTATACCTATACTTCGTAAGACTCCTCGAAAGCTAAACATCCTGTGAAATCACGCTATAAAGTCAGTAAAATAAATATAATTTGCTTCCACAAAATTTATTTGAGCAGTAGGAAAGGGAGTGGTCAGGAAATGGTCAGCCATCAGCCGACATTAAATTTTGTCTCTGCCACAGTAAAATCTGTTCTCGGATGTTTCCTTCTTGAAGGACAGAATCGATATTTTAGGCACCTGTTGTATAACGTAAGCCATTTTCAGTGAAATTTGACAATCGAGAAGCGGTTGAAAGGCGCAGCCTTTTCTCTTCTCACTCTTGTACGCACTATTCCTACAAACGCCTAGTCTTCTATTCCTTTCATCTTAGTCGAGATAGACATTTGTGGAAATGTTTTATTACATATCTCCTTGTAGGTAAAATATTAAATAGGGGGATACACTAGACTCAAGTAAAAGAATATTTTTAAGAGTTGATCGCTATGTGATGGCTTGAAATTCCGTTTTATTTGCATGACAAAAAGGAAAATGTATATCACTTATCATTTGAGAAAGT
Organism: Tenodera sinensis; assembly: GCA_030765045.1. NCBI lineage: Eukaryota > Metazoa > Arthropoda > Insecta > Mantodea > Mantidae > Tenodera > Tenodera sinensis. The sequence continues at coordinate 311,410,700 of CM060964.1, forward strand.
ATAAGTATGGAAAAAATGAAACCAGTAACAAGGAATAACTCGGAAATGGATAACGCCACAAAAAAGAACACTGACATAAATTGTGTGCTTTTAAGGGTATTTATCTAGTAAGTGTTCAAAGGCTGTTCTCAGAAAATTCAATATATACATTTCATTTATCAGGAGGATAAATTCCTGGAAGATGCTGAACGTTTTCTGGTTTACAGAGAGACACATACACTCACTCTCTCTCTCTCTCTCTCTCTCTCTCTCTCTCACACACACACACACACACACACACACACACACACACACACACACACACACACACACGTTTTTCTTAAAATGCTTTTTATATATTTCGAGAGTTTGAAAACATGTATTTCCGGTGAAATCTCGGTATAGAATTTCCTCTATTTACTGTAAGTACGTAGTAGAGGGAATAAAGACTATTTGCACTTTATATTACATAACCTTAGTCGCTTATTGTCACAGAATTCTTGCAAGTAGGATTTCATTTTGTATCGTTCCAGAAACGTTAACAGTAAATATGTCCTATTTATGATAATTTCAGATTTTTTTTCAGATAGCGCAATCTGTTGTTAGATTACTATTCCACTCATACGCGACTTGGTTGAAATCAACCAATCATGTGCATAACCATTTCAAATTTCAACCAATGACAGCCTTCATTCGGAATTCCATTGTCAACGCCTCTGAGTTTTAATTAGCAGCTCTTCTGCTTTTCGTATGTTATGATCAGGTTAGAGAATCTAGCTGCAATGTGCCACAGATGCACAATGGCTTACATAATTTAACGCAACAGAGCAATGTCAAAGATGGCTGACTCGTTTCGGTGAAGTACCTAATGCTGAAACAGATGAAATAATTCGAAGAGGGAAACCTCAGAACACAGAATACAGCAGGAGATATGTTTGGAATCAGTTTGAAAAATTTTGTATCAAAGAAAGTTAGAAATTAGCAACAGATACTCCATCTTTCGACATGACAACATCTTAAAAATTGCAGCATCAATATGATAATGACGCTAATGTATACGTGCTTAGTAATTACAATACAGCATTTAAATAGCATTTCGTAGGCTATATCATCCTTTAATTCGTGAAATAGTCTTAATAAATGCAAGTTGTGATAATCAAATTCTCTAGATCAATTATCAATAATTTGACGATCACACGTGACGTTACTTATGGTAATTTTGCTCCGTTTCCGAAACTTTTAAGGATAATTTTTATGGATGCGGAACCAAAGGGTTATAGTTATTCCTGGAGGGCATACTTGTAACGGATCTCTAAAGAAGTTGAGGGAGCAAGTTCAGCACCCCTGTAACAACTAAATAAAGATACACACTCACAATAAGTCTCGCTGTAAAAATAAAAGCAGCTCCCAAACCGACAACAAAACACTGCCGTATTACTCACTCCACTCGTGGAGCTCCTTTCGACCCTTCACCTCGAGAAACCCATCGGAGCTCAACCTCTAGCCCCTTAACCTTTCGTTACTCCGTCGGAGTTCCGTTGGTGCCGGGGGAGTTCTACGTCGATGGAAAAAAGAAAAACAGACTGGCGCAACGAGAAAGATGGCCGAAAGAAACAGAGTAGGGCGGGTAAATAAAGAAAAAAAAAAAAAAAAAGAGTCGAAAACGGGAGAATGGATGAATGAGGATGTTGGCGAGTCCTCTTCCAGCACATACACACAGGAAGGGATGGGATCATCAAATGACGGGATGGATCTGACTGTCATTCCGGTGGGATGGGACTGGGTGCTTTCTGTAATCAGTCTTATCGGAGTAGATGTTCTTTTCCCACGCGACAGAAACCATCTACGACTTTACAGGGATTTTCCAGCTTCTTCGATAGATATGCAACCGCCAATGCATCGATTAATTTAAACACTTTATTAAACTTAAAGCAGAGAGCCCAAATGTCGGAGATGTGAGCACCAATAACGATTTTTACGTATAACTCTGGATATAAAATAACTGGTTTTCATTTTCTGTATATCCTTATTTCATATTTACTTAACCTTTAACTGTCTGCAGGTAAAGAACAGTGGAACAAGAGCAGATAATTAATACGTATAACATATGATAAAATAAACATGTAACAGCAGTTTGCCTGCTAAATTTCAATTTTAAATGAATAATCCATGCGTATAAAGGACTACCCCGAAGCCAAGAATATCATTAACATTTTTGTTTTTCTATACATGTCTGTTACTATTCAAGCAAGAATTGTTATGACATTTTATACAGGCTGAACAAAAAGTATTGAATATTGGCCGTAACCTTTAAAGAATCAATAAAGTCAAGTGCTGACGTTTATTACTCTCATGGGAGGTAAAGGCCCTCCAGACACAGTAAGGGGCAACATCTTGTGGGCCCTAAGCGGGGTGGAGTGGTCAAATACAGGATTGCAAATTGTACCATGATATATACTGCACAAGAATAACATTGACAAAATCTGACCTTTCTGTAACCTAATGCAAAAAGGTGAAGTAATTTGTGGCGAATATTAATTGTTAACAGAATAAGAGAGGCGACGAATACTACTGGTAAAAGCAAACCGTGTTAATTTATGTAGAATATTTAAAATTCCGAAGTTCACTACCCCCACCCCAATTGGGAGCCACTGAGTTGCTGCCCCTTACACTGTCTGGAGAGTCCCTACCTCTCATGTGAATAAAATAACTTAGCACTAACTTAACCATTTGAAAGTTATCGTCAATATTCCATACTGTTTGCTCACTCTGCATATAACATGGTATGGTCTCGTTTAGATAATAGATTAAACGGCATAGCGACAAATTTTCCCAACGCGGATACGTTCTAATTGGGCACGAAATAAAAAAATCGAAAATTTTGGCTTTATTTTCAATGATTTTTAAATGTTACATAGAAGTATATGAGTTATATATTTGTGACCTTCAGCTTAAAAACGGTGTAGAATATTTGAAAAATTAAATCCATAATAAGAAATATCTCTGAAATGCTGCAGACGTAATAATGTATTTGTTATGTGTGTACTTGAAGGTGTGGCAGAATCTTAGTTTAAAATTATGCAAAAGTCATTTAGAATAAAGAGGACTTCATAGCTTATTCCCAAAAAATTCAAGACATACATTTGATTTATCATACACATGTCATAAACGTAGGCTATTTTAATCACATTCATTGGAGCTATTTTTTTATGAAATAAGAAATTTCCATATACTAAGTCCATAGAGTAAAAGATTTATTTTCGTATACATTTCAAAGCTTTCTCCTAGTTTAGGATCGAGAGATTTTCTTGAAGTTTGGTATTTCATCGATTGTTTATGTTTTTGAGCTATGCTCTTAAAATACACAAAACCTATGCACACAGATGTACCTACAAACCATGTTCTGCAAATGCTTTTCTTTTGGGAGGGGGGGGGGATTAGAGGAGGTCCGAAGGGTGTATCTCTGCTGAAATTTCAGTGTCTAATTTTTGGTTGGAATACAATTCTACTTGTAAGTATGCAATAGAGAGAGTAAGCTAATAATAATACAAGTAAATATAACAAACTCAGTTAATGCAAACGACTGTGATAATGTTGGATGATGTTGAAATAGTAAGAAGTAGCTGTTACAATAATTATCATCAAATTAATCAAATTTCTCATACATAACCAAACAGAGTGAAAAGAAAGCCCAGAAGTTCCAATATTTTAGTGGAAACATGAACAGTTGTAAATAAAGCACATGGACGCTCGGAATCTTGCTATGGCAAGTAGCAAGCGAAAGGACGCTGCTGTGGATCTGATAAGCGTGTGTGATATACGAGGAGCTGTTCCATATATTAGAAAGGTACTGGCTGAAGACGGACTGCTACGACGTACGGAAGTGACGCAGACAAAGGATTGTAGATTTAGGACCGGAGGCTTCTCCAGTCCTCATGTGCCCTTGGTACCTCCTACTCCCGACACACAAAGCCATGCCACCACTAGGACAGTTTTAAAAAAATAAATCTTTTTCATATAAGCCATAGAAGAACCGGGATGTCGTCGCTTCAAGTCACTTCATTTATGAACTTGGTGCTTTTGAGCAATTTATTTTCCACGAGATCCAAAATTCGCAGAGTTTAGAACTTGACCATCGGAGAACTCTGAATATATTCTACTACCAACGCTGCTCAAACAACCTGCAACAATGGACATCACTCAACACAGGTTTCCACTCCTGTAAAAATACTGTCTTACCTAAGATAGAAGAAGTCTGCTTCCTAACTAAAAATTTGATACTGAGATTTCACTGAAAGTATATTATCAGTCTACTTTAGTCTACAAATACACAAATTTAGAAACACTTTTGCCAAAATGTCAGGCTATGACATGCCTAACTCAAAATTGAAAAATCATACTCGTATATACAACTTCGTATTTAAGCCCAAGTTAACAACAAGCATGCTAGGTGAAGATCTTCAAGAAAACATTCGCTTCCTCTCTCCCGAAAAATATTCGTTAAAAAAGTCACTTCTTATATTCATGTGTCTAATGATTTTTTATCAAAACATCACGTTTCTGATTAAATTCATAAATTTATCTTTCAGTATGTACCCTTAGATGGAGAACTACACAAAGGTTAAAAACCAAAAATGTGTATCTCTCATTAAGGTAAATAACTTGTGTTAGATATGCACGTCAGTGACGTGAGCGAACTTCGTTCTGCTTATAAGAGAAGACGAGCGATGAGAGATAGTTCCCACTCTTGAACTAACGTGTGTAGTCCGCGATAATAGACAATAATAGTATAAACAACCGAAAAGGCCATAGAATATTTTGCGCTTTATAATAAACTCACATCTGTATGTCCTGATATTGCCTAACATTACGAATTACAGGTTGTGAAGTGCTGTAATAAAATCAATGTAAACATAAAGGCACCAAATGCTTTATTGGCATTTGTTCGTTTGTTATTAATGTTGTACTTTATTGTTATCTTATCTATAGTTATTTTTGTTTGTAGTTATTATTAGTATTATTGGTATTATTATCACCATTCTATTATTATAGCAATATCAACAACCCGTACTGTATTGAGAATGAAGACGACTTCACAAGATGGCTACAGAAAGTTTGAGGTACATTTGTCATGCCAGCATTTCAATTTGAATTTTTCACAATTATTTATAAAAATTTGTGTGAGGCTGGGCACTTTTCTGGATATGTTTCCCCTACCATCGTTAAGAAGAGTTCGCCATGAGTGTGAAATTTGGTATTTATTCCAGTTGAATCACCAGGCTGTAGATTATGTTTAGTAAATAAATACAATAACTTTAATGTGACAAGTACCAAAAGAAAATGACGGACCACACGAAAACTATTTTAAAATGGCATGTTAGATCCATTGTATGGCACAAGTCTAATTACAGTGAAGATCTTCAAGGTGCTGCTGAAGACGCTGTGGTTGATGAGATCATTCTGTTAGGCGTTTCCGTTCCCTTAGCTGCCACTGTAGGGCCACAAGAGGGCGATATCCTAGGCCGGGGTTTATCGCTTGCTCTGATACACAATGGTGTCAATTATAGCACGGGCTCGCTTGGGAGCAGCCTTATCGATGCATCTCGAGCATACGTATCGACTGGGCATCAATATTATATTATGTCCAACATCATCCAAACACCACCACAGCCGTTTGCATTAACTGAGTTTTATGTGTACAAAAGTGCTTAAAACCAGCAACAAAACAAACAGGATTTCCCAGTGGGCGAATGCCTTCCTGTATCGCAAATTTGGGAAGTGTTATAATTGAGGAAGCGGCTACACCATTCTGCATGCTTCGAGTGCATTTATAATAATGTGTGTAATATGGATATAGGGTTCTTCGAAAGCAACTGTTACTGGAATTTAGGTATTTATACGCGATACTGTATGACAGAGATACAATTTCGTGATTACGATTTGTACAATAAATCAATGACAATAACACCGTATTTGGTAATTTATAAACATGCGCAGTCATCATCACCATCACCTTTCACAGTTTAAGCCTGGCTTGTTCCGGTCTCAACTTTTTAAGTATTCTATCTTCTTTTAGGTTTGTCAATGTTTCTTTGACCTTTTGATGTATATCTTAAAACCAACTTGATATAGCGGTTTTCATCCATCCTATCCTGTGTTGTTTCCAGTTGTTTACAGCACATGTATAGTTTTATAGCTATATTCATAAATAATTATGGAGTTTACTAGAAAACTATACTCCAACGTCTTTTTCTTCTGGTAACCTGCGCCTTGGATTATATTACGGCAATTTACAATAAGTAATCCGTAATGTTAGATAATAGCAGCATATACAGAAATGAATTTATTTCTGGAAAATTAACTCCTGTAAGTGAAGTGGAAAATATTCTAAGACTGTTCTTGTCTATTATCACGCGCTGCACACGCTAGTTGAAAACTGGGGAATTCCGTAGCCGCTCGGTTCACTTACAACCACAGCAAAGTTCACGCACGCCACTGACTGGATTTACCCCGGTGAGTTCTGCAACTATTTTAACGCACAAACGGTTACCATATTTACCCCAAAACCGGATGAAGTGGGCCACCTGGTATAGTTAAGACTTTGAAAGGCTTACAAGTTTTCAGCGAAAATTGCATATTACTTTCATACCATACAAGCTATAATGTGTTACTCGTTCACCATTAAGGGACTCAGGCACTGAAATATGAATTTTGTATATCTTTACAGATATATCAATACTTTGCATACTTAGGGTGTTTATGTTACAAACTACCACACAAAGATTCAACTCAATCTGTTTTATAGTTTTGAGGGATTTGATTATTCAATTTATTTGCAATGTGAAAATATCTTAACATTCAAAATGTTCCATGTACATAAAAAACTAAAATACACAAGTTTTATTACTTTATAAACCCTAATTGCCCAACAAAAACCATCAATCTATTGTAGGAAGAAAATATAATTACTTTTAAGGTAATACATTTCTTTGCTTTGATGCACATTAAGATATTTTTATAGGATGTGAATTTAATTTTTTTTTTAAATCTAAACAAATTTTCAGATTTTAAAACCAAAGACTTAAGTTGAAGCACATAAATTGAGCGCATGCTGGAAAAATTCCAGGGCCATAGCACCACACTTAATGCGCCTGTAGCAGATAGTGTATTAAAAGTGTGAAGTTGAGAGAAACCAAACTTCCTACACACATGCGTCAGACTACCTGTTTGCCTCACCTTCCCTCATTTGTCCAGTAATCTCTTTCCTCAGATTGATAGCTTAACCACTTCTTTATGCTGAATTTTGTTGTTTTTGAGCCCTTTTTGACGCATAATTTGTTCAGCTACTGCCGAAAATGTAAGATGAAAAGGGCGCATATGGCATTTAAAGTCTGCACTAGAGCTTTAAAAATGGCGGAATATACAACATTTTACTGTCAACGGATGACCGAAGGTTTGGGGAACATTTATATGCATAAACCTAAAATTAGTCAATTTGATAATTCTTCAGTAATTTCTGTCTCAGGGACCCTTAAGCATTATGTTTAATAAATCTTTATATGGTATTCCAGGAAAGAGAACAGTATTGTTGATTTCTGAAATACACCTTTAGCATGCACGATGTGAAAGACACCTCGATAGATAATGGGATATTAGATGCAAAGGTATGTAATGTCAACCCCGCGCGACAGCCCACGAAGGGCCAAGGCCTACCGCCCAGCCGCTGCGTCCCCCACCTCTGCCCACTACAGGCGTCATTGGTGAGGTGCAGTACTGGAGGGTGGGACGTGGTCAGCGCCCCGAGCCCTCCCGGCCAGTTATGTGGTCTTCTCGACCTGGGGCCGCTACTTCTCCATCAAGTAGCTCCTCAATTGGTCCCCCCGGGACCTAACGAGGCTGAGTGCAGCCCGTGCCAGACCTCCCAGAGGGGATAAAATCCCCATGCTGGTACCGGGGATCGAACCCGGGTCCTCCGCGCCACAGGCAAGCGCGCTGCCAGCTGCGCTACGGAGGCGGCCGCAAAGGTATGAGTTCTGGTAATTATCAGTATTATCTGATAATGACGTCACTGTAGATTAAACTGGTAATATGCACCCTTTCCAGATTAATTATGTAATACTGATCTGTGTTTTCCGTTACAGCTCTGCAGCAATTTGTAACCAAACTCAGGTTTCCATATGCGTCCGTGATTCTCGGACTTAATATGTGACACTATAAGAAAAGCAGAAACGTTGAAAAAGCTCTACATGGATAATGGGAATATTGTTCTGCTTCAAATCTCGTAAAAATTCCGTTTGGAAGGCAAAAACTGCGGAGGCCAACGACTCAAATTACATTTGCAGAGCAAATATTTAAATTACTTCATCGTATTTTATTTTTAACTGTGTGAGCTGGCGCTGTTTTAATTGAAAAGGCAATTTCCGATTCATTACAGCTTTTTCAGCAAGACGCCGTTTTGTCACATGTGCAGTGGAAGAAAAACAGCTGGCAATCGGAAGCTGAAGATTTGACGTGTGCACAAATGCGATATTTTTGTGTAGTTACACGGGCTATGGGAATCGCAGAGGTAAATATTGGGTCTCGCTGAATGAACAAAGATAACAATGCAACCTGGAAACAATTAGGCTATAAGCCCATTGTTTGGCAAACGCACGGCATAAATAATCATCTTTAATACCGGCAGTAATCGAAAATAACGCCACCTTTGTTATTATGAGGTCTGTATTCTATTTATAGAGTTAGTACTAGTAGGTTTAACAATCGAATTGAGCAAATCGATTGGATTACAGGATAATCCAATGGCACAAGAAATACCTATTAATGAAAAAACTGCTAGCATCATCTGTTTCAATACGCTCAAAGATAATAACTTCAAATTTAATCATGGTTAATGCTAAATGTATGGTTCTATTAGCAAGATAAGCGAATTCCAGGGGAACACGTGCAGTGTTACCATCTAAAGCGGCTTCCAGGGACTGGAATTGTACAAAGCTGTTATATGAAGATATGACGCACTATAAATTCTGCAGATTTTGTCTATAATAACCCCGCACGGTGTGTGGGAATGGGGAAACCAATTTTCCAACCCATCAGGGATGGCTACATAAGTTAATAATACTGTCGACCCGCACACAATAGCATCGGTGTTCCTCCGTTTCAACGCCTCCCCCGCTTAAAATGTGCACTGTGACAAAAATCTCACGGTAAAGGGCGATTTCTGTCTATCTCTCACTTCCTTTAATATGAAAATGGAGGGCGTGAAGAGAGTGCGCCCATATAATGGAAGAATATTTCACGTGCAATTGCCATCTGATATTTCTTCTTTTCTACTGGAAAGAAAATTGAAATGTGATTTATGAAGCAAGGTTATCATCTCTCACAATTCTACCAGCCATCGGCCATATTCATGAACTGCAGCGAATGGATGGGTACAGCTTTGTTTTCACAAGCGCCAGGCGTGCCAAATTTCCAAGAATAATAGCCTCGGTGGATCACGATTGTAAAATGAATAACCATTTGCCTATGCAGAATTTATACTGCAGGCTCGCCTGTTTTTCTTTGAAGAAGCAGACTGGGAAAATTTGCTTCCTTAAGCCTTTGCATGTGATAAATGGCTAAAGAAAGAGTGGAGAAAGGCAGAGGGAATGGATAAAATTATGTGAAAACTAGATAACATTTCTGTGTTGGCAACATTGAAAATAACAAGAATTACTACAGACTTTAGTTCATGGTCGTTTACTTTTTATACATATTTTTCCGAGATAGTAGATATTTTTCAGGATTGTTGGGAAAATAACCAGCCAAATAACTTATGCTCATAACACATCGTGGCGTACTTCTCTTTTTTCTGTGCGAACATGCTATTTCGTGAATATTTCTTCTTTAATACATTGGAACAGTCATAACCGTTACAAAATACATGTGCTCACCTGGTTCAAACTACTTAAAACATTGGGAGCCTGCTGGATTATGAATTACATGTTCGGACAACGTTTTTCTATTTATTTATTTTCTCTAGCGCCTACCTCTAGCAGGTAGAGGATGCAGGAGATTAATTGGGAAACACGCGTTTTGAATCCCATGTGTGCATTCATATCGATTCTCTAATCATTCTTCTACAAAATACTCGTATAAAAGCTTATTCTTGTATCTACTTCCTGTCAATAGGGATAGATAGTCGCTACACATTTATGAATTTTGTTCTAGATGTAAGTAGGATGCAGTAGACTAAAGCGAGTCAGATTTTTAAAAAGCGAGTCAATACGTGATTACTTTAAAATTACCTTCTACTTACATGACGACAGCAGCTAACCACTTATAAAGAGAAGCAGGTGTTTGAAAATTTAAATTAATAACGAAAACATCGGAAATGGTTAACGTCACAGGAATTTTTATTTTACACAAATTGTGTCCATTTAGGAGATTAACACTTTGTTGTTTCTCATTTTTCCTTTCGTAAGATTTTGTCTATCTCTTATGCTTTACCAATTATACTAATCAAGAAGATTGAAGAGCACTTAATAGGCCACTCCCAAATATGTAAAAATATTCATTTATCATGAAAATATTTTAAATATATGGGACTTGAATAAACTTCATTAGTGTAAGTTTTCAGAAACTCAAGAAATAACAAGTGACTCTAAAGGGTCATTTGGGCTGAGGGAATTTAGTTGACAATTGTGTTTCATGCTTGGAAGAAGCTAAATTTAAACCCTATGTTCGGTATTTAACACCTTTTCGTTCTTTGATTATGTTATTCATACACACACACACGGACTTTTCCTAAAAATTATTTTTTTTTGGATTTAAGGGGCCTCAAAACCTATTTCCGGTGAAAACTCGACATCCAATTTTTGGGTCGAATATAGCACTTCCCCTATTTACTATACCTAGCAGAGAAAGTAATAAATGATAGTGGATAGAAAAATCCATGCAAGTGTAACAGAGTTCTACTCTTACGTTATAATATCTGACATTTAGTTTTACACGGTCATCTAATATTTGTTTTGCTCCTTTATAGAAATGCATTTTTCTTTAATCCCAGAGATTAGTGTTACAGCTGCAACATTATTTTATTCTTATCCACGTAATCTCACAAGTGCCTGGTTTTGAATAGAATGATGAATTTTGTTAACAGAAGTTTATCAACGAATGTCTTGGTTGACAATAGTTTAATAACTTCCAGGAAGTTAGCTCAAAAATTTGAAGGTAGGCTCAGGTTCGTGAATAGTAGGTGGTACTTTTTGTACATCCCTCCGACGTTAGAGAGACACTTAAGGAAAGCAGTTTGTTTTATTGAAGTCTTGGCAATAAGCTATAACATTTCCTGGTTTAGAGTGTAATGTCTTTCTTTAAAGAAGCGAGAGGGTTGGTGTGACACAGTCCCGTTAATGACGGCAGCGATGTAATTAGCGGAACCGTGATACCAACCTTACTGTTACATTTCCAGTTTCACTGCTCCTTTTTATGACCTCACCGCATCTTTTCTTTTCTTTTTTTTAAGTAATCTCCGCAAATATCTTCCAAAGTACTCAAACTTCCGACGGTTATGATTTCTTCTGCCCTTGTTGCTTCCTTCTGGTCTTTGTTTGCTTATTTATCTCTTTACTCGTTCCTTTTTATGCTCCTAATTCCTTTCTGCTTTCATTTAACTATCATTCAAACATTTCCATTCATTTCCTGTGGCTTTTGCTTCTTCTTAACTTCTGCCCAAAATTTACATATACCCGAAGTTAAATAAAGTATTCCATTTAACACAAAAATTCAACATCGAGATTTTCTCTAGAAATGCACGTTTTGAGGACCACTGATACAGAAAGGAACAAATCGATTGTGTGTGTGTGTGTGTGTGTGTGTGTGTGTGTGTGTGTGTGTGTGTGTGTGTGTGTGAGTGAGTGCAAAATCGCCACCAGGTTACATAGGAGTCAAACCCAAATACACGAGTTCGAATCTTGTTTAGGGTGAGTGGCATGGATGAAGTCCTTACCCGGACTATCCTTTTCCTTACGTCCAGTAGCTCTGTGTTCAGCGGAGCCCCGAATCATTTGACCGTCGTCTCAGCACTTCATTTAAATTATCTGTAAATCTGAGTTGTTCGTAGGAACATTAAAAGGTACATATTTTAACAATGCAAGATGAAAGAGGTTTATTTCAGTCCAAACAACCTTCATAAGCACAACTGTTCGTTTGACTTCCCCAAAATTTGATAAATATGGAATATTTGGGTACCTACTTGAATAATGAACGAATGGTGAATACATTACCTATTAATAGCTTCATTCACATTGGCAGTTACTAATGGTGAGACCTCGAAGGAGCATCATCAGATAAAGTGAAGAAAAAGCCTTAGACAAAACTTTCGGCATAAACATTCGAGTATTGGTTTTCAAGAAACGGTCCAGAGTTGGACATTGTGACATCACTTATACAACTTGCATAAAATATCACTCTGTATCATTAAACGATGACTGTAGCGCGATGTCGAAGTCATCCTTCTTTGATTGTAATTACAATTAAATTGCTGGTTCTTTAGAAACTACCCAACAATACTGGAATCTTAGAAAGAGTAGAAACAACATATTTTCGCTTAAACGTTGTCATTAATTCCTAAAGAAATACCCTTTTTGGTCCTTTCATGCTGATTGCTTTCTGTACTACATATATTAAGTAAGGAAAGTCGTGTATTTCATCCAAAACCTCGATATTTAGTGTATGTTTTGAGTTCCCATGAACACACCAGAAGTATTTTTAGAAGAAGCTTCTATGCTTGTGTGCGTGTTTGTGAGCCATATAAGTTAAAACCAAAAGTCGTTTAAATACCAAACTTGGTATTTAGCTTCTGTATCTTCCAGTATGCGACACGAAGATTTTCAAGAAAATATCCCCTTTCTATATTACTCTTTACATAGAAAATGTTTCGCAAACTTTGATTCTCTCAAACATTACTAACGATTTTGGCTACAATATCACATGTTTAAGACGTTTTTATGACAAATGAAATATTAATCTTGAATTTTCTGGGGACAGCTTCTGAAGACTGCTTCTTTCTGAATTACTTTTGAATATCTGTAAACCGTAAGAGACAGGCGAAAGCTTGTTCCACAAAACATGTAGATATCCTTAAAGAACACGATGTAGCAAAATTACTTTGTGGGATCAAGCATTTTAGAGATACTTCAAGTTTTTAGTTTGAAGTTTCAGATGTATTTTTTTTTTTTTTTTTTTTCATTTTTTTCAAATGGGGATTCAATATTTTTCCCCTTGATCCTCCTGGTCAGGCAAAGAGAACGGAATTTTCAACCCTGATGTTAAAAGATTTGTGTATTACTTAAAGCCTACTCCCCTTTTCTTACTCGTAAAAGATAATTTATATAAATCCTTATCTCGATTAACATGAGATAGACACAGGAATAAGCGATTGTAAGAATAGTTTGTGCAAGAGTGAGTAGAAAAATGCATGTGAGTTCAACACATCAGATATATACTTTTTGGTCCTTAAACTTGTCCCCAATAAAGTTGTGAGATGACAACTGTAGTAATAAGCAATGAGTTTCAAATGGAAACTTGCAGGGCTATTATGTGGGGTCCAAAGTTATGATATCGCCTCAGGATAAACATGGATTTCAAATACGTAGCCCGTGAACTGCACAAATGTTATGTATTCTGGCGGTAAATTAGTCATTAAATCATCGGCAAAGTAATCAGTGACATCTTAGAGGTTAAAAAAGGACACTTGACAAGGTTTTATGAAAAAACTGCTGCGACCTTTGGGATTACATTTGTAGATTTTACATAAGCCTAAAATTTAAATTATCACTGCACCAAACACACTTCTCCTTAAGATGTGTGGATTGGGGATTCTGAGTCCATTCAAACTTTGAACAAAGAGGATGTAGCAAAGAAAGAAACGCAGGAATAAACTATATGTTGGAATGGAGAAGTATAAAGAAATATATGTTTACTTAGGCAGTCTAAAAATAGCAATCATATACATACCTCATTTGTTAAATCTGTGTTGTGAAAAGTATTTAGGTCAGCTTTAGAATTTCCAATCCACATACTATATGTGTTCTGGATTTATATAACCTTTATTCTACTTAGTAATGGGTTATACGGGACACAATTCAACTGCCTCCTTAGCAGCCAATAACAGGTGAGTCCCGAAACTGCCTGCACTTGCTAGGCTGCTTGAGCTAACCAGTCAAAAAATCTCTTTTCCTTTTCATACTTCCTGAAAAGAGCTACCTAGTTCTTCATTTTGAAGTGCACTCACATGCCTTCATTTGTGCTATCTGGTCGATATTATTCAATAATTATTATCGTCTTTTCAATTTATCTTTATTGCTCGCGCATTCCATTTTGAACACTGACCTTCACCCAGATAAGAGTTTGCGAGCCGGGATCTCCTCTGTCTACTTTTTATCTCCTGTATTAAGTGACCTCATCACTTGTGTTACTTGATGCAACACGTGTGTATCGTGTACAGTTGACTAAATTGCTTTCATACACACGTTAATGTGTTTTTACGTGTCTTGAGGTAACGTTGTGATAACGCCTTCAGCAATTTCAGAGTTCACAGACAAAGTCGTGAGCTGAATGCTAATCTTTACGAATACCTGAAATTGTGTGATTTAATTCTACCCAATCAGCCGACTCGAAAACATTTTGAACTGACCAAATACTGTCTGAGTACAACCATACAGCCTTAAGGCCTCCTCCCTAGCACTCGAATTTGAATCCCGTTGGATTAATTTGTGCAGACTCAGTGGGTTGCTAGCAGAAATGTAATCTTTAAAATAAAAGACGTTGGACTGTTAAGCCGCCAATGATTTGAGAAAATTGGCCAAATGAAATGCAAAAAGCTGTGCCATCGTGTGGATCAAATTCAATACTGGGAGAAAGATGTTCTAATGGAAGAAAGAGTTGAAAGAATAATAATTGAAGACAATGGGACAGAAAACAGTGGCGAGGATAATGACAGTGACAACGACTCCACAGAAGACGATATGTCGGGCATAGAAGAACTTGAATGCGACTAAAGACAAAATATTGTTTTACTGAGTGCGAAATTTGTGTGCAACTGAAAAATTAGTGGAACTATGGTATATAATTTGGTGGTGACTGTGCGGCTTCTCTGTGTATACATGTATCTAGCGGTTCTTGAAAGACTGATGACATCACAATGTGATATCATTGCGACTGAAACTAGGCAAGTAACTCGTATTAAAGCTCTCATTTAAATCTTTCAGTGTTCAAGAATTTTTTCGCAACCTATAGCTGTTTTGGTCATACCGGGATTTAGAGTTGAGTAACTAGTGCTATTTCTGGCTGAATTTTAGGTTTCTTAAGGTTGACTTTTCTCAGCTTCTACTATTAAACACACTCACGTTAATTATCACACAGTTACAGACTAAGGAGTATTAATTACGGAGCCATAGTTCACTATTCTACCAGGAAAACAATACCTACTCAAGAAGCCCAAAAGCGTTCAAACATGAACTCTAAGGATTTTGTTAGAAGTGCACAGAACCGGCCCTCGTTCTAGTTTGCAAATGAAAGCTCAATAACAGATTAGAAGTACGAAGAATAGCACAAAGTCTAAAATGCCATCGCAGCTGCTGCAAGGCCCTTCACAGAAGCCCATTGACGCACCTCCTTCTGGAAGAGTTAACCGAGTATGTCAAAGAATATAAACCAACCGTTACCTTCTAATCTTAAGTTTGAAAAAATAATACACGAACTTGATGCAGAAAAATGAAACGAAAAAGAAGACTTCTGATACAATACAAAGCAATTGCACATTAATATACATCTATCCACTCCGTGTGTTACTTGTGTTTTCTCTTTGTCTGACAGTTTTCCCGCAAACCATCACATAGTCTACTACCTGATGTTTTTGCATGGTCGTAACTGCGCCGTGAAATGAACAACGCCTATCAGTATAGCCTTGTCCACGGCTCAATGCATGACCTGTTGGACTAGATAGTGTGAGGTCATTGGTCTTGCAGAAAACATTCAAACTCAGCTCCCATACAACTTTTGCTACCGTGAAGCCTACCCACCCTACGTTACACCCCTCGGGGGAGAATAAACACGTATGGCATTTGCGTGTCATGCCTACTAAGAGACACTAACGAATCGAAACATGTTTTTAATAAGTAAAATTATAAGTCCGCGAATAAACTAAATATTGCTGTAATTCTGTTCATTACAGTGTCCTCAATTAGCAAACAATTACCTGATTTTCTTTTCCTAACAGCCTGTATAGACAAACAAACAAGGAAATCCTAGACATATTTATGCACTTACACCGATAGCTCTGAATCTGATGAGTGTAATTGGTCTGCTACAATTACTCTAAATGCTAAACATCGGTACAAGCTTCGAGACATGTTCTCCGATTTCTACTTTGACCTCTATGCTGTCAAATAAGCTTTGATTTGTATTACCTCATCACAGCACAAAGTGCAATTCTAACTGATACCCTAAGCCCTTTTGAAATTGTTCGCTCAACTGACTTAAATATCAAAGATACCTCTAACCTTTACAACTATATTGCTAATAATAATTCAGAAGTTATATTCCTGTAGATTCCAGCCTACTGTAGTATATCAGGCAACGAAGAAGGCGATACAGAAGCCAAAAAAAAAAAAAAAAAAAAAAAAACAACTTTTCTAGCTTAAGTGGCAGGATATCTAGTGCCCTTCAGAGATGTTCAGAGCTATGTTTAGTAGAGCAAATAATAAATGGATGCAAGACTTACTCAACAGAATAGATATCAAGCAAACTCCAATATTAAGGAAAGAATCCACGGACCCTTTCACATGGCAGTCACTTAAAAGAAAAGATCAGTTTATTATAGCACGTTTACGAGTACGCCATTCACGATTAATCCATCTCCTCTTTCTCACCAAAGAAAATGGTTCTGAGTGCGAAAGCTACAATCGTCGCATCGCTATCGAGTACCACATCACTGAATGCAGAACTTATTCCATGCACAGAAGACATTACATCCCTGAAGATACATCTATAGCGTTAAATAATACTTCACATTTCAAAAAAGCATATTTTCTTGAAATTCATATACACATTATGTAGTATTTTAAAACTGCAACGTTGTTTGAGTCATGTAGTAGCTTTTGCACGCATTTTCCTCACCACATCACTCCCTATCTCAAATCTGGGTCTCTCTGACGACTAAATCGCCATTGGGAATTCCACTTTCGGCTTTGATAGGCTCAAATTTGGTCGATTATATATCAATGAAGGAAATGTGGAAATTGCAGGTACATGTTGATGAGGTAGATAATGAGCAAAGGGATGCAATAGCACTGCTAAGAACTGGTATTTGTTGGCTGAGAAGATTAACAAAGGGCATCCCATTTGTGGAGGGAAGGAAGATTTGGAGCAGATATTTTTTGAATGCCAAGGAACGGATTTATGGAGAAAAGAATTTTTAGATTAGAAATGGGGGAAGTTGGACAGGAGAACAGCATTAAGGATGATTTTTAGAAAGAAGGGCAGGAGCTTCGGTCAATTTTAAGTAAAGTTTAAAAAAAGAACTGATATATTCAAAGGGAATTAGAACACACATTTTCAATTAGTTGTTATACCACTCGCAAAAGTTAAAGGCATGTGAACGCTGGCCAATACTCAAGCGGAGCGCTGTTGCCAAGCGCAGGGCGTGTACCGGTAGAGGTTCTGTACATAAGGGTGTGTGAGATGCATGCACCACATTCGGCAGCGCTGGTAGGAGGGGCAAGGGTAGGATTCGCTGGAGTCTGCAGTGCGCCCTGCCTCCATATGCCTTTAAGTTTTGCGAAGATAATAATGCCTTAGATAGCTATAGAGAAATATAAAATGTGCGTAGAACTAATTGTGTGTGAATTCTAGCTGGTTTCCAGTTAGAAACAGCTCCTTGCATCCAGTAGCTAAGATAAGTTTTAGTATATATTATTAGATTTAGTAGCTTAAGATTGTATGCAATAAATGTTGGTTGAGTATGGCAGACTAAGAGCCTGGGCTGAATGCCCCTAATACTCAAGCATGTATTAGTTTAACATAAATAAATAGATCGTATCACATCGTATCAACAGGGGGAGATATGGAAGACATCCACATCGAATGCATAGCCTTTATTGTCACACTGAAGATAATTAAAAACAATAAAAAATTCTAGAAAAAAATAACTCTGGCAGCAGTGTGTTATGTCCGTGTAAATAAATGTCAGTACACTAGCCCAGGTGGTTCCCTCCCATACCACGTCATCCTCTGCCTGACATGCATTGTTTTTTCCTGTCGCTTTGGTCAGATAATCCCTGGCAATGGAAACAGGAGCTATGGACTTTAATGGAATATGATAAAAACAACGAAAAAAAGACCGGAAAACTCGCCTCTGCCCGCTTTTAAATGAAAGCAATGGTACACACACATACGTACGTCGGTGCAGGAAATGCTAGCAATTTACCCACTGTCATTTGAAAGGTTACAATTTTTTAGAAGCCTTGGCTGTCACGTCCCATTTCCTAACTTGAGTGTGCGCTTAATGCCCTCCGTGAAGCGCTGGCAACAGTTGGCCACGGAAGTCTCCCTTTTGCTTTATTTGTTTCACAAAGTTCGGGAGGGAACGCGTGCCGCATGCCCCGGGGCTGAGTTCGAAACTCATTTGCGATAAATTACCTGGTGACGGATTTCGTTCGCTTACGGAAGCCAAGTGTCCCATAATTTACTGATGTTGACTTTCTGTTAATTAATTCTCTCTCCTCTGCTTTCTGCCCTCCTTTCTTTCCTGCTTTACTTCTCTTCTTCCTTGCACTAGTTCTTGTATGTTCTCTAATTCCTCTTGTGTTGAAGATAATAACTGCACTGCAGGTTTGCCACTTTAGTTGTTTATTACATTTCCTTCCCAATTTCTTTCTTTTCATGGTTTCCTCTTATCCGTTCTCTCGTTTTGCCTTCTATCAGTAGATACTTCCACCAATATCCTAGTTCCTGAACACCCTATCTTCCTATTAAGACTGGACTGCATAGTTTGGCAAGTGATACAGCACATTTGTGATTCCACAAGCGATTGAGAGAAACAAAAGATTTCAAAGTGTTATGCTTTAAACGGATATTACTAAAATGATTATTGCTACTGACAGTATATATATACTGATATATACTAACAATATATAGTTAGTATATATCAGAATGCGCATTCTTGGGTCCCCTAAGTCAAAACGAAATATTGTCCATTGTTTAGTTTCTCTTCAGCTAATTCAAAGAACATACAACGTCAAGGACAACACATAGTGACTGCTTTTTTCAAAACCTGATTTTCTTCCCGTATGTTTACATTTAGTTAAATTACAACTTCATGTAGTTCGTTATATATAAATTGGTTCTATTCATGTTACGTTATTTCCAATATATTACTTTCTCTACTACATATTTTCAGTAAGTACAGGAAGTATTGTATTCCACCCCAAAAATTCAATATCAAGATTTACAAGAAATAGATGTTTTGAGACTCCCCAAATCCAAAAAAGGGGCGTTTATTAAATGCGGTGGCTTCCAATTGCGCAGTGGTCAACTATCCCTTTTCCTTATAGACAAAGTGCGCACAAGGTCCAGTTTTGTCCTACATGGCATAGTGAATTTGCGTGACTTGTACTGGCAATATAAAAATCGATACTTGGCTGTGTGCATGTAACGTTGGCAGCATACAAATCGATAGTTAGATTTTAGTAACAATTGTTTACATTTTAGAGCCTTGGTCGCTTTTTGTTTCTCATAAGTGACATCATTCTATACCCACCATGTAGCTCTGTAAATTAGAAGCACTATTAAGTGAGATGAGAAAGAAGATGCTTCTACTACTGGATTTAAGTTTCGTTTCGAAATGTGAACGACAATGTGAAACTATGGAAACGTGAAAATGCTACATCAAAACAGATTGTGGTGGGTCAACCGCTATTAAATCAAAGATGCAACACAACCACCAAAGAGATGAAGACTATTTTAAATCACCAATAATTCGCAACTCCGTAGGTATTTTTGAGAAAATCAGCATTTTCGAGAAAGTCTGCATGTAAATATAGTTTAGGGTGGGAACATCTTCTGAACATCTGCGTATCGCATCCTTGGAAGATGCTGAACTTAAATACCAAGTTTTGTGTTTAACAGACTTTTCGTTTGTGAGCTATGCTATTCAAATACATACACAAACACACGCACACACACACACTTGGTATACGCAGTAGAGAAAGTAAAAATGGCTGGCTGTATGCATGGATATTATATGCAGTGTATTACATAATAGAAATTCAGGAAGATTTGAAGTTTATAAATTTGTACATGACTGTAGCTGCAAAAGAATGAACCTATGCAAAACATAGTGGCTTTGTTGGTGCTAATATTATAATAACAGTTTAGAATGGATTATTCATGATAAATGTGAGAGTTCCGCAAGGACAATGGACCACAACAATCCGTACATTAATGGCAAATAAAAGGTATACACAATGGGGCGTAGTGGGCTAGGGCCTCATGCCTTGGATCCCTGCCACGGAATGCGGCCCGGGTTCGATTCCACCCCTGAGGTTGTAGATTTTAAGTCCCGGGAATAGGACCGGTGCCCACTCAGCATCGTGAGGAAATTGAGGAGCTTGCGATAGGTAAGCGGCCTTGGTCATGAAAGCCAACTTTCCAGCTGGGGGTGTCGAGATGCTGATCACATCTCCTCCCTGTATCGGTTGGATGTTGCGTTTGTGGGCGTGAGGTCGGTAGTCGGGTTGGCAGGCCCTGGTCCGATATGGACTATAGTGCCACGGGTTTAACTTTTTAACAATGAATAACGTAACCGGTACCGCGCACACGTCGTATATGCACGCGTCAGTAGACGACTGCAACTGAGTACAAGCGCGGGTAGCAACAGTAGAACTCATGTGCACTGAACTTGTGGCTTATAAATAAAAATAAGAAATGAAAATACACAAAAGATATTTTAAATTCGCGTAATTGTCTCTATTCATTCTTGCAGAGAATTTTCTTAAAAAAACCTATTTCGTGAAGATGTTTTTGTGCATCTTTTATGGTTTACTAGTTATACCAATTTAGAAGAAAGATCAAAATGAGACTATTCGCAGAAAATTCAAGATATGCCTACGTCTCATGTCATGCAAATGTCTTAAACAGTTGCTATCTTCGAAAACCGTTAAGAGCAATCAAAACTAACCAATGTATGTTTACTGGAATCAAAATTAACCAGTGTATGTTTACTGGAATCAAAATTAACCAGTGTATGTTTACTGGAATCAAAACTAACCAGTGTATGTTTACTGAAGGACAGCAAGGGTGATGGACTTTTTTAAAACTTTTACGCCGCATCTTTAGAAATGGGGTGCTAAAATAACAACTTTGGCACACACAAGCGCGCGCGCACGCACACACACACACACACACACACACACACACACACACACACACACACACACACACACACACAAACAGAGACACACAAGGGCGTGCGGAAATTTTTATAAAAATCATATTTTGTGTTATTACGACCTATTTGACAATGCTATCATAACAAAACCAAATGTAATTCTAATACAAGCATCAAGAAAGCACAATGACGTACGCCACACAAGGCAGTGTATTTTACCAGTTGTTCTCTGTAAGTCTGTGATTACTTTTTTGCGCGACACCCTGCATTGCAATTTTCTATTTTAACCGTAACAATATTTACACTTTCCGGCCGTTACAGTTATGTTGTTGGTATGTAGGGGTGTCCTTCACTTCCTCGCAGACAATTATGTGGCATTAAACAAGGAACAAAATAGGAGGTCTGTAAACAAGAAAGTAGGAACGCATAATTATCAGAGGAAACAAAGCGTCGAGAAGACAATTTCGAGGCAGGGTGTGGCAGACCAATTAGCGCCCAGAGCTGGAGGGGACACAGACGGAATGCAGATGCACTACTCCCCGTGATGCCCGCTAGGTGAGTGAGCTGAATGCTCTGTACTCCACGCCTGCAAAAGCAACCCATCTCCCGCACTGGACTAATGAATCAAATAACTGTAGGTATCACCTCTTCACAAACTTCTCCCTGCATTCCTTCGGGATACGTGCAACTTCGGCTAAGGATACCTTACATGCCATCACGCAACTATTTCAACTTCTTGTCTATAAGATACTCTTAGGATAATGTAAACCCGAGTCCACAATAAAAATACAGCAATACATTACTTGAATGCTTTAACGCTCACTGGAGCTTTCTTGTGTTATTATTTCACAGTGAATCTACGGAATACTTACGATGAGAAAACGTTTTTCTTCACTGCAGGTTAAGACATAAATTACCACAAATTGTAACAGAAATGGTGCACTATAATGACTTCATTATTATCGAACACGCATTTCACTACATGCAGAAGTATCACGTAGCTATGAAAAACCATCTGATGGCTAATTTGGCCATGAATTGTAAGATAAACAATATCTCTAAGGTTTGAGCACTTCTAAGATTTGGAGTACAACATGGTTGCTGATAAATCCTAGTATTAGATCCGGTTTTTGGCTCGAATGGGGTTATATTCCTTTAATTAGAATCATCCACTAGCTCCTATAGACTCTGGAAGTGTTAATGAAGACTGAATGCAGTATAGTTCAGGAGAATAAAGAAATATTTGGCTAACATGTCTGGATCAAGCTGCACAAATAAACACTAAGTGACTATTTGTAATCTCAAAGACACCAAACCACAGT
Source organism: Tenodera sinensis (assembly GCA_030765045.1). Classification (NCBI taxonomy): domain Eukaryota; kingdom Metazoa; phylum Arthropoda; class Insecta; order Mantodea; family Mantidae; genus Tenodera; species Tenodera sinensis. Next base: position 311,433,428 of record CM060964.1, read on the forward strand.
AGTAAAATGCAGTTAAATAATAAATGAATACGTTTCACAATAATTAAACAGGCTCGATGCCCATATGGTTTAATGCGTTCAGTTTAGCAGTGTATTTTTGCAATTAACTGACAGATTAGTAAGCGAGTTTAAACTTTAACAAACTCTCCATCAATAGATTGCTTTAGTGAATATGCAAGTTCCCAAGCAACAACATACGATAAATATGGAAAATTAGTTTTTGTTTTATAGTCTAAGTAGGCCACTCTCTAATCCTATGGCCAGCCTTTTGTCTATGCTTTAAATCTTACAGCTGTTTCTTTCCTTCCAATCCTAAAACTGAGATAGTAAACTAACTAGTAAACTAAGTGTTATCTTAGATGATTTCTACTGTAGCTAAATAGTTTAGAGCTTATTACCCAGGACATATGCGCTTTCATGGATTACTTGACCGTTTTGAATGATACATTTTATATGATAGTTGATCTGTCACTAATAAACCTACACGTGTGTTGGCTACCGATGGAGAAATAATGGGGAAGGCAGATCTGACATCACAAGAGGAGAAACACGAGATGTGATCATGAGTACCTGAATGAGAGGTAGCTGGAGAGTAAACCAAAATGCTCCTGGGTGACAAGGGTAAAGTCATGCTGACTAGAAACAAACAAGCACTGGAGGATGGCCTAATCAAACTGGTGGATCTGATTGCAGAATGGTAAATGCGAGGCACAACTTCACGTGTGAAAAGGTAACACTGAAAATTGTAAACGCGTGAGAGTATCTGGAGCTAACCCTCCAGATAAGAGGAGAAATATCTTTAAATGCAATGAAGAAACATGCAAAAGCCATCAAAGCCATTTCAAAGAAAAGAAGCTCCAAAAACATATAATTTACAACTACAACGGTACGAATTCTCCAAGCTCAATGTAGCCCTGATACTGATCCTGCATATGTAGAAATTTAGGTGCACCTCACTCTCAAAGTCTGTGAAGACTGTATACTCCGTAAAAGGTAAAAGCCCCATCTAAGAAGCTCTCTCTTCGGCGCAAAACACATTAGTATATCCACTGATAACTACTGTATTTATTTGTCAGAGAGGAATTAAATCTAGGTCATATGACAGCATATGAAGTGTTTATCTGAGAAAAAAGTAGAAGTGGTAAATGCAGATTTCTATAACACCCTGGCCATGAATACGAATGAAAGGAGTCAAACTTCGAGTTGCGACATGCCTTCAGAATGTTTGCTGTTCGTGGTTTCCAAAGAGGAGACCTACAGCCAGTTTAGTGCACCTTTATACTGTGTGGAAAGCACTTCAAACAGTATCATTTATTCCTCTCGATAAAGTATCACCATTTCCATAATGTATTCCAGTGTGTACACAGTGTGTTTTATAGAGGTAAATAATTAATAGAAGAAGGGATAGGATATCGGTCAAAAGTGTACCACTTTTTCAGATAAGGTGTAGGTATGTCTTTTAGCTAAGACTACAGACAGCACAAATTGCATTTTATCACTCAACTTTCCGAAATTACGGTAAATAACCAAAGTTAAAGATAAATACCTTTTTCGAAGTAAAAAAATTGATATTTTGTGCTCAAATATGTTCCACATACCAAGAAGAGATATGAGCGCCTGGAAGAATACTTAGAGGAGATTTAGGCACACGCTCATTGGCTAATATATTACTTAATACAGTACAAGGATATAACGTAAGATGATTCATATTACATTGCAATAATGGGAATAAGACAGAGAACATGGAGGTATCAGTAGATATAAAAACTGCCTTTCCACTACGTCAGAATGCACATTTCCGACAATAACAGTAAACTAAGTGGGTTGTGAAACGGGGAGTGGGGAGCATGTCCATCAGCACCCAAACAATTACATATCTGCTGGCAATGACTGTAATGTTCAGCTTACACAATGAAAGCATTGGTGGCTTCATTGACTGTCCAGAATCGCTGATTTTGAACACTGAAGTTGAAAAAATGGAAACAATCATAAGGAAGAAGAAAAAATGCCGGCTCCCGATATGTACAACGAATAAAACTTAGGAGGTAATATTTTAAGAAAGCGCAATTAAAATGGAGAGAATTTATCCATTATAATTAATTCAACAAGTGCAATATATGTAAATTGAAGTTGCACCTAATTAAATGGATCCAGAATGGTTAGCACCGAAAGTAGGGACCACTTTTCTTTTCAACAGAATATAATTTTATACAATCGGTATACAAGATCCGTCATTATTTCGCACCTCTAGATATGCTTGGGCCACTACTGAAAATGTTTTTGTAAGCTGTTATTTTATGAATATTTTTGCTGGAAAGTTTATTAGGGCATGCTTATATGGAACCGTTTGTGCCTCTGCATTTGTCTATCACTATGGGATCAGTGAAAGTTCGTGCATATGCAGCTGAAGCCACATGTTGCCTTCGCAATTAGAGTTCGATAAAGACCGGAGCGTTAATATTTATTTGCCCAGAACAAATAATACAAACACGTCATTCTAAAGCCATCCATTACAAGCGAGATGGCGGGGGTGGGTGTTCGATTAGCGTTCTAGCAACAGGGGAGGGGGAGAGAAGAAGAGTGGGGAAACTATTTATACACGGCAGGAGACTGATTATTGAAACAGGGTATAATTTATTGCCCAAGCTAGTTATGAATTTTACTACGACACTGCGTGAACTCTGACATCTGCTGGATATTTATTGGACTCGTGATGCTGATTGCTTTGCCGGTTTCCTCGGTATATCGCTTTTCAATTTTTTGTCCCCTCCACCACAACCACCACGAACAGGAATTTAAATCTGTCGAGACGAAGAGAATCTAAATATGCATTTGTTTAATAACGCCAATTTTTACGTGTTGTAAAGCACACAAGGTATATTCCTTTTATAGATAAATGCACATTATGCCACTCTTCATATCTTCTCTGCCACGGAATACATAGTAGGTAGAGAAGGTATTCTAGGTACCAACAAATTCAAATGGAGATTTCACCAGAAATGCACATTTTGAGACTCCGTGAATACAAAAAGCGAGCATTTTTAGAAACAGCTTAGTGTCTCTCTCATTCTCTCTCTCTCGCTCTGTTATAATTTCAACAGATGATTTTTTACAGACGTAATTATTGTACCGCACATGAGGCATTTGGCTCTATCTCACGACTTTAAACAAATATCAAGGTTCCCACTCAGTCTCTAAATGGACTTTCGGCATTCTTTGCTTTTTTGGGTCAGTTTACTCCATAGTTGTTTCTATCGCACGTATCTATTACACTGATAGACAAGCCGTCATATCAACACATGCTCTCTCGGTGTGCAGCACGTGTGCTGAGCCAAACTTAACGGAGTGGCCACGATGCACGGTGCAAGGAAGCTCTGCACCCTGGATTGCACCCGGTGCGATGTTAAGCTTTGAGAGGCCCTGCAGTAGCACATAATATGTTGAATTGCTATATTAAAACGTATTAACTCGTATTTAGCGGAAATCAAACCTGCGCACTGTGATACACCAAGCCAGTTCAGAATGTGATCTTCATCAAGCATAAGCTGCTCAACTATCATTATGTAGTAACACCCATTCTGAAGGATTGCTAACCTCACCAACTAGCTAGATGCTTAATGTTCACCATATAAACTCTACCATATCCTCTGTCGTCCTCCATGGTCTAGGGATGGTATGCAGTCCACTAGTTCCCGAGGTTGCGAGTCCAAACCAGATGGAGAACGATGGATTTTTTGGGCATAAAAATTCTTAACATACCTTCCTTCAGAAGGGAAATAAATTCGGTTACCCTGTATCATAGGTTTACTTCACGTAAAACAATCCCAAGCCTGACAGAGGCCTCTGCGAAACTAAGCGGTCTGTCACGCCCACTAACAGTTAAAGAGCGTCCGTAAACTTAAACTCAATTAATTTTTTTTTTTACTATATTGCATATGTGCTGGTGCCAAGCAAAACTTTTGAATGCACCAAAGCGTTTTGGACAGGCTGTTACCAGTCCACTTAGAGGAAGTTCCTTAATGTTATGTAACCGAAAATTAAGTTAGTAACACCGGAATCAATCCATATAATGAGAGAAAATTTGAGTAGTGCTTATACATACATTTTTCTAGTAAAGAAGAAATCAAAATTGTTTAAGTTCACTAAAAGCTGTGAACAAACTTTCGTAATTCAAACATTTATCATTGGAATCGTATTCTCGAAATTGGTTTAAAAAAGGATCTTAAAAGGCATAATTCAGACCAAGCGATAAAACTTATATAATAAGCGGGTTACGTTCACATCATCCATACCTTCAGGCTATATAAATAGTCTAATTGTGATGGCACGTTAACTTAACAGCTTGCTGCTGTGCAGGGCAAGACAAATCCAGAAGTTCGAGCGTGGTTGCATTCTCTTCTTCCTATTGGTTAACTCTGGGCCGATATAAATCGGAGGTGCTATGCCTGAGGTGAAGCTTTGTTTATATACCTTTTCTCCTAGCAATATGAGAGGGAGTCAGTTCATGTTTTCACAGATAAACTACATACAGCGCTTTCTGTTCAGTAATTCTGAGGATACGCATTTACGGGGTTCAGATAGTAGATGAATGTTCTACCCACCTGTTTGGTTACATTTACCACCAAAATTGTTTGCCTACATTGTTGTACTCTTGTAGACATGTATTAATGTTCTAAATAACCTCATTAACTTCAATAAGGCGCTATCTTAATTGCAAATGAGATAGATGCATAAAATACCTCTCGAAATTTTCAAAACACCCACTTCAAACGACCAGCATGAGGTCCAGCTAATGCTGATAAATTGCAACTTCAAATATCGATCGGGTACATTAACAATTTGTAAAGCATGGGGGAGTTCCATGGCACACTCTTGCACTCACCGCGATCACATTACGCCCTCCACATAACCATGGCAGCAAGGGATGGAGAGGGGGGCAGTTTTCATGTGGAGCCTTCAACTGTTCCCACCGGATGGTCCGCTCTCACTGAGTAGTCAACCCCACAACGGAAATTCCGCAGACAACACAGCAGAGCCGTTGACATTTAACAACCATTTGCATGACTACGAGTTTCAGAGATTTTCCCTAGTGCTCTGCACAAAAAGATCAACGTGTACCCTGCATTCGTTTAGTTATTAAATATCAAAAACATCTTCTACTGGAAAAAGGCGAAAAGAGGCACTCATAAAATACACCATACGTTGTTATCGAACAATGTTGACTTTAGACTGCGGTACACATATTACGTAGGAGATGCATGGAACGGAAACAGTGGGAAATGAAAAGATTGGACGGATAAGGCTAACGGACAGGCAAGAGGTGATAGGAAGGTATTTGCAAACTACGAGTAGAACTACATGAGTTGCTGTGAAGCATTTCTGTGGTCAGTACGTAAGTAAATAAAGCATTTAGTATACTCTCCGCTTCTGTTAGGAGTAGAAAATTCGCAGAAATTATTAAATTAGTTAAAAGGCAGATTTCAGCTGCAAGCCATAGTCAGATATCGAATATGCTCAGTAACAACTATATGCGGATCAACTCTTGGAGTCCATTCTTAAAGGAGACATGGCAACCTCCAAGAAAACATTCATGCTACGCCATAGGATTATGATCTGGCTGGACCTACCCAAATGACCTACCCAAATTCAGTGAAACAGTATTTGAAGCCAAAGAATATTACTCGAACAAAATTACAGAAACTAATACTTCCATATTTCTTCCTGTAATTTTTGTACGTATTTTTAGATTTCCAAATGTAAGACTATGCAGTGATCAACGTTGTATGATCCAGAGCAGCGTTTCAGTAGCTTTCTAGCTGACAACTCTTTTATGAGAAAATATGCAGGGGTTGTGTCAATGGACGTACAACTGTACTTTCAGGCAGTCGCTCTTGAAGTGCATGAAGTGAAAGCAAAACTTGCCTGGGAGTTCTGAGACCTCATGACACTGACTGAATGTAACATAGTGTCACTGTTATAGGTGCAATATGGCAATTCATGGCAATGAAATTTCCAATGATTTGGCTAAAAAGTGATAAGCTGTTCTAACAATCGGGTCGAAACCTGTTTTTGGATTACTATGGATAAGTTCTAGGGATTATCGATGGGTTAATTGCTGGAAAGCATTAGGAATACTGGGAGTCAATTGCAGGGCACTAAAAATAACAATCCGTGACATAAGCAGAGGCAATAAATGCGTTCCAGGAACTCATTCCATCTTCGTTGGATGGTTGGAATATAATAAGACTCACATATCTTAAGGGACACGTATAGAATGGATAAAGGATCTGATCCAAGATGTAGAGGTGCAAAAAGACAGAAGAAATGGCTGGTCATTTGTTGAGTGACTGCGAACTACTTCCAGGTCAAAGGATTAAGTACTTTCATCAAGAGTTTATGTAATTAATAAGATAAGAAAGTCAGCTTGCTTTCTAAAAGACAAGTCTAGAAAAACAAAGGAGTGCGCAATGGATCAGCTATGGTCGAAGTGCTTAAGGCTTCAATAACTCCTTTCTAAACCTAAACATAGACAACATTTTTAAAAGTTGATTGCTGACTTTCTACTCTGAAACGATAGGACAATCTTAATTTATTTTTCGCTCTGTCCAAGTATGAACGCAGAGTTTAGACTGCAAATAGAAACTTTGGGCATCTTGAGGAGGTAGAAGAGCGAGTAGATAATATTAATATGTTAGAGCCTAGGAGAAGAGGATCATGTGATCGGCCATATCCTTCCGAAATATAATATATGGTAGTGAATTTGAACACTGACTGAGAAATGTCATCACCCCCAAAAGAAAATTGGATGCTTCAAAGAGCGTTTCACAAAAGCTGTGGAGAGGAACTACCCACTAGGCTCATAGACCGAATGTAATTTTATATCTATGTTGATTGCATCCATTTTTCTACTCACATATTCAATAGCCCCAAAGGATTTCAGCTACGGACTATCAATACGTTGAATGTAGCAGTGTTTCAGGAACCAAGAACATGAGATGCGAGATTGGTCACAATTCAAGATTATCTTCATTGAAACTCAGCATCCATGCTCTTTTCATATTAAATGAAAGATTTAGGAATAAAGATCTCAGCCACACTGCAGAACATGGGACTATGATCCATCCATGTAACCAAAGAAAGCAAGGTCTCATGCCAGTATCACAAGGAATCTGGGTCGAGCGCGCATCCGTAATGCTAAAATTGCATTCTCTCTGGGCAGTAATTTGGACGGCTGCAGCATGAACTGTCTGTCATACTGCAGCTCCTGTGTTTCTCTCTCTCTCTCTCTCCCTCTCTCTCTCTCTCTTTTAGTTAGTTATTATTCAGCGCGGATGAAGATGATGGGTTGTAGCTTTTTATGACCGCTGGCGTCTAGGATTTAGTATTCAGCTCCCTTCCTCTCCCCTACAACCCCTTCAACAGGGGAGAAAAGAAAGCAACATGAAGTGAGCCTCATTTTAACGAGAATGAGAGGGGTGGCCTTCTTAACGTTCGTCGAGCCCCATGAAAATGATATAGCAACATTGAGCACTTTCCTGATGCATAGCTAATAGGACGTTTGGAATATAATGTCATATTACATATCAACCTCTCTGTCCAGGAGTAGATGAAGCGGCACATGACGGAGCTTTTATCGATATGATAAACACGAAGATCACCGACTCACCAATTGAACTAAATAATATCTTGAATACACTCACCGAAGCGTTACATAACATGTCTTTCCTCCGTAAGGGTTTACAGTAAGAAATAATTAGGTGAAATTAAAAAGAGTGAAAGCATCACTTAAAATACTTGCTTAGTATGCGTTCACCCCCTTATACCATAACATAATTGTAACGACATCATGTGGAAAAAACCTTTGTTAAAGGCGACGCTGCCAAGATCCAGATGAGTTTCCAGCACTAAATACTAGAGAATGCTCAGACGCAGGGATAAAGTGTCGTAAGAAATAAAGTGAGTAACAACCTCCCATTTGAGAAAATTTTAAGTGTTGCAAAACTTACACAAATAACAAGGAATATCTCCAAAAAGATTCACTCCACAAAAATGAATTTAGACATAAATGGTGTTTTAATGAGATCTACATTTTTGTATAGTAAGATTTTGTCTCTTATGGTTTACCAGTTATGCAAAACTCATCAAGAGTAAACAGGACTACATAGGCTAGCCAGAAAATTCAAAATATACACTTTGTTTGCCATAAAAATATCTTAAATGTATGGCGTTTTAATCAAAATCTTTAGAGCCAGATTCGAGAAAACCAAAATCTTCGAAAAATTGTCCATGTGAACGGTAGTTAGGGGAAGGAATTTTCTTCAAAATCTTCGCGTCTCATTCTTGGAAGAGGTTAAACTTAAATACCAACTTTGGTTTTTAACCGACTTTTCGTTTTTGAGTAATGTTCACACCAGACACCACACACAAACACACACACACACGCACGGACGGACGGACGGACATTTTTTTAAAATGCCTTTTTTGAATTCAGGGGTCTTCATATATTTCCGGTGAAATATCGACACTGAATTGTTGGCTTGACTACAATACCTCCCCTGCTTACTATACGTATTATGGAAAGTAAAAATTGCTTCTAAAGTCTAAGAAATACCAAGAGCGTTAGAATTTTTTTGACGCATTTATAAGAATGTTTTCTGCAAGTAGTGACACTATTGTTGACACAAAAGAGAGTGTCGCCGACAGCATTTACAACGGCGACACAACAAGGCCAGTTAATTTCGATAAGGTCATCCCTGGCTCACTTCTCTCCTCACGAAGGCACCAGTGGCGAGGGGAGAAGAGGAGATGTGCATGTAAAATAGCTGATGGGAAGATAAAAAAGAGAATAGACGATGAAGAACGGGTAAATGGAAAGGGAAGTATACAGCAATTAGCTGCCAAGTTTTTCTGAAGTTATTCAGCTAGCTGCAATCAATGGGCAACAGCCAGGGTTATCTTCACATATCAAACTTCTTGGGTTTTTCTATTTCTAAAGGAAGTAGCTTCAAATGGAGAAAAAATTGGGTCACCAAAAAGGACTTGCTGGACAGCTTCTGGCATTCCTTCCAAGGAGTGTCCAGCCGAAAAATAAAGGAGTTGAAATGGACCCGCCTTTCAGACGGAGATTTATCTGTTATGTCTACATACTCAAATACACTGATAAAGCCTGTTTTGTTACTGGCACGGAGTCGAATCAAGAATCCACTTAGGTTCTGAAAAAATCACTAAATACATACTTCCTACGTAGTCAATTTGCCATTGTTCTAATTTGAATGACAAATACGCTTCTGTTCTATAACTTGTCTGCTTTTTAAGGTTAATTTTCGAGATGCTATTAAAAATCTGGTGAGTAAACCACTAAAAATGTAGAATTTTTAAAAGTATTTTGAAACTTTACAGCATCGGGAATTTAATAATATTTATTGTAGAAAGAAACAAAAAAATTACAGTAGGATTTCATTTTCGTACTATTACAACAACATGCTAGCATTGCTTTAAGGATAGCAGTAGGTAAAATTATTAAAAAGTTGTAAATTTTTTTATTTTCGCTAAAAATAGCTTACAACATTGGGATTGTATTCCTGAAGTTTCACGCTTCTATCATCACTATAAGTTATATTCACTATAAGTTTGATTATATTGACCATATGACTAGTTATATTGACTGCGGCCGGGCAAACCTACGCTTCCTTATTAACAAATAATTTAAATAGCAATAAGGTTACTGTGCCAGATCCGTTTTTTTACTTCCGCTTTTGAAATAGTTTACCATTTTTGTATTTCTTGCTGTTTTGGCCGTCAGATTACTGAGTATTATTATGCACTTTTAGAAAGCTGTGAACAAGATGGCAAAATACATTTATTAATGTCGCTTTGTTTTGAAGTATTTACTTTTGAAATACCTCTGCAACAATGAAAATCAAAGCAAATTTTTAACTCAACTTTTCTAAACTTTACTCTTGCATTTTCTCAAAAACTGTAGTATGTAGGGTTATCAAATTTGGCAGTTTGATAGCAATGGTCCTACTGCATAATCCCGTGAACAGAATTTTAATAAACATTTTAGTTAGACATTAGTGAGATTTTACTCGAATGTATTTTGAATAATTACGTCAAAGTAACAATATATTATTTTGTATCTCATAAACGATAATACCTACATATAAAATTATTCAGGATAACTCATAAAAACCCATAAAAATTTTCAATAATGTATGTCAAACACTTTTTGAGAAGATGCATCTTATTGTTTTTAGATAGCAAAAAGCATAATACAACTCAAAGGCATCAAAAAATTCTGAAAACATTACACAGTGTGGAAACAAGCATTGGTAATTTTTTACCACAACAAATTTCAGTTTTCTAAGTTAGAAAATGTAGAAGTTATAAATACTGTCTGAATGTATATTTTTACCTACGTCCCCCCTTGTCCTATCTTATTTTTAGTTTCTCTACTACATATAGTAAGTAGAGGAAGGATTGTATTCCACCCAAAAGTTATATATCGAAATTTCAACGGAAATACATGTTTTGAGACTCCATGAATCCAAAAATACAATTTTAGAAAAATGCGTAGCACAGAGTTCTTTTGTCTATCCACTTCGTTGCTATAATATTTAGTTATGCTTTTCAATTTGAAGAGCCTTTTCAGAAACATAATACAGCATGTGGTGTCAGTGAAATGTGTGTATTTAACATTCCAGTTCACGTTCTGTTTTCAAAAGAAGCGTATATATCACTAATAGTAAAAGCTCTAGGCTGCGAAACCCTGATCTACACGCTTATAAACTTTTGACCCGAATTAGTACTACAGCAGGTTACCATTGTTGAGATTTTATTGGAAATAAGAGTCAATGCATGCTTTTAAAGAACCCTTTGAGCTGTTCGTTATACCCTTACCATAATTACCTTTCCTTCACAGTATTTGGTAAGAGTTTCCGTTCAGAGTAAATTAACTGTGATACCTCTGAAGTTCGCAGCACGTTAGAATCGCCGTTTTTATTCCACCCTGCTCTCTCTAGAACTAAAATAAAACTCCGTACACAAACATTCAAAGATTGTGGTGGTGTTCGTTGTGCTTCACCTTTACTCACAAAGACGGCAAGTATTTGGGATAATTAGCCGGGATGTATCGTGTGGGTGAAGCCATTATGTTGTCGTTATTCAAGTCGCCAGAGCCCTTCGTGATGACCTAGCAAAGCTTCACGAGGCGGGATAGAGCCCATTCTGGCGCTAGTTTTTTTATCTGACCAGAGTTCTTTCACCTCTGACCTCATTTCTAAAGGGAGTTCATTGTTGGGACCTGTACATCACGCACCTGCAGCGCTATGGTATGTCTGGCGGATTTGCGGGAATGGAGAGTTCGTTGATAACGGATCGTCTGGTGAAGAGCAAGAAAAAGAAGTGAAGAACACATCAAGAAGAAGAGGTAAGTATAATCGGCAAAGACTGAAGCCTCAATCAGATACTTCCAGAATTTACGGAAATTCGTCACCGAATATTTAATAAAGTATAACGATGTCAACGAATAACACAGCCGAAAGAAATGATACCGTGACTACTATTGTTCTAAACAATATAACATTTTGAGAATGTGTCTAGTTTTCAATATCTTGGTTCGATACTTACTGGTGATAACAACATGCCAAGAGAGTAAACTGCTACTGGTAACCGATGTCTTGGAGCATTAGATAGAATTATAAGAGCCAGATATATTAAAGTACATATTTATAAAACTGTTATTAAACCTGCGGTTACTTCTAGAATTGAAACCTTTTAAAACATTTTGTAGTTTAACGACGCTGTCAATTGCCAGGGTCATATCAGTGTCACCGGTGTGCTGGAATTTCGTTCCGCAGGAGTTCTTTTATATGCCAGTAAATCTACTGACATGGAGTTGTCGTTTTTAAGTACACATAAAAAGCATCTGTCTGGGCCGGACTTGAATCCGCGATCTTCGCAACCGTAGGCCACTGCCTAACCAACAGAGCCACTGAGACCAAACCTGGACCCTACCTAAACGAGCAGTAACTATTTCAAACACTTGGAAAAGGAAAAAATTAAGGAAAATGTATGACCCTGTTTAAGATAATGGAGACTGGAGGATCAGGACCAACTCTGAGTTACAAGAATTATATAAGGATACAAACATTGTCACTGATATAAAAATAAGACGCATAGCATGGCTGGGCCACATCCTCAGAATGGACAATAATAGAATTCCTAAAATTTTGCTAGATGTAAAACCAAGTGGTAAAAGAACAGTAGGAAAGCCCACATTACGGTAGCTGGATGATGCCACGGTGACAGTGTTAAAGCACGAAAGATAGACAAAATAGTGCGGTAATTCTTAAGAAGGGCTGGCTGTACGATCACAGATGATAACGATGTCAAGGAGCACCAAAGTACTTTGACCTTGTGGGAACCATTTTACTGAACGATCTTCAATAAAATGAGCCGATATTCGAATTTATACATCATCGTAAAGTAGCTCCCAAGTATGACATGCCTTAAAATGTTATTAAACATCTGATTGTGGTTACAAAAATGTTTAAATTGCAATTGCATTATTTCCTGTGTATTGCTTTATTGCGGTGGAATTTAGAACTACTTCAGGGTGTAAATGTCATCATGTCGGTAACGATAACAGCATTCACTCTAAAACAACAGTATGGCGTGTTACCATGCGCTACGCGGTCTGGTGCACCTTGATTTTAAAGTGATTCAAGCGCACCAGTGATTGTCGTGAATGGTATATCACAATAGAATGGTACTTCAGTGCAACAGTGAGACATTTCAAAAGCATTTCATTTTTCTAATGCCATTTTAGAATAGAATAAGCAATGCTTTGAGAGCAATGGAAATATCCCGACTGATTTCAGGCTTTGAAATGTGTGTAATGTATCGGTGTTACCTCAAATTCTGACCCAGAGGAGTCTAGGGAAACCCTGATCCTTTGTCTACTCAAAGCAGGGGTTTTAGGGATATTTCTTGCTGTTCTGACACATCGGTCTACTGACTCGAGAATTTATGTAGAGTGGAGTTTAAGGGCCCGTCGACAGCTAGGTCATTTGGGCTGAGAATCTATGTAGAGAATTTGACTATCACGACTTTCATTTATTAAGATTATTTCACAAATTAAACGATGATATGGCCTATGAAATGTTAAGTAATTGTTAAGTATTGTAAGTAATAACCCCTTAAAAGAAACTTGTAGTAGGCATACATATATCGGCGTCCATTGGCACGGCCTACAAGATTATCATATTGATGCTCCAATCTTTTAAGATGTTGGCAATGCCAGGAGTTGGAGTATCCGTGTTAGTTCCAAATTTCGTTCAATACAAAAGTTTTCAAACTGATCTCAAAAATGTTCCTGTTGTATTCAGTGTTCTGAGGCTTCCCTATTCGAATTATTTCATCTAGTTTAGCATTAGATGGTTCACCGAAGTGAAAGTCAGCCATTTTTGACATTTGAATAGCGGCTCTGTTGCGTCAAATTATGTAAGCTGTTGTGCATCTGTAAGGGTGTGTAGTCTGATTCTCTAACTTGATGACAACATAAGAAAAGCAGAAGAGGTGATAATTAAAATTCAGAGGAGATGATTATATAATCTATTAACCTTTTCGCAAATGAAGGTTGTCATTGGTTTAAATCTGAAATTGTTATGCACATGATTGGTTGATTTCAATCAAGAAACGTGAGAGTGGAATAATCCTCATAACCTCGATTACATTAAGTTAGTCATCTAAGAGCAGCGAAAAAGAAGTATGGGCAAGGGCTGACAACAAGTGGTTAGTAACACAAAAATCCCTCCTGCTCTACCTCATAGGTAGAGGATTTATAAAACGAAGACTACTCAGGGGTTTTGTGATCCGCGATTTTGAAAATAGAACTTCATTGCAGAAGGAGTTGCGTCGATAGTTATGTCGATTGATAGTTATTGTGAAGCAATAGAAGGTTTGTAAATTTATCGTCCAGTTTTCTGGATATTTCACATGGACTCTGTTTTGAAGTTGCAGCAAATGACTTTTGCACTTTTAATGCTAACCAGTGCGTTTTAAGATATTGATATTAGATCCTAGGAGATTTCCAGGATAATCTATGAAGTACATTTCAGCTGTTGCAAGGGAAATTGAAGTTCAAACGTTGCCAGTCATCTCAATCTATAGGTTCTGGGCTCGGCTGTGGTGACTAATTGTTTTTAATCAGTAACATTCCCATTTCTCTGCAGAGTCCAGAAGTATGAATGTGAGAGTGAAATATCACAAATAACTAAAAGTAACTCTAAGGAAGTCTACAGTACAGCTAGTAAAACCACCAATTATTTAATTTAGGAATACACCCTAGCATTTCGAGTCCCGTCACTCCGAGCAATAACGTATTTGTTTAGAACTGGGATAATCGAGTAGCATACTTAAATAAACTAGTTTGGAAAGCAAACTCTGAGGCATCAGGTGGAACCCATCATAGAGGAATAAGCCCTTCTGCTGAATCGGAGACAACTGAACAAATCCCTTTAAATGTTTAGGATGCACGATCTTGTGTTGATATAATAGAAAATAAAACAAAGCTGGAGGATAAAGAATGATCTGTAACGAAATAAAAAGGTGTTTAAACATACAACGAGAAGAAAACAGCTGAAATGCTACGAGTACTAAACCACGGTAGTCAAAGCTTGAGAAAGGCCCAAAAATAAAATTGTAAGAACTGAAGAGAATTTAAAGTTCTCCTGGGACTGCATTAAAGGGATTGAGCATTTGGAAAGAGCTACTAATGTAAATGAAAGCATTAATAAACGAATATAGCTGATTTGATACAAAAGGTGGTTGATATTCCTTTTACGAAACTGAGTTTCATCAAAAAGCTTCCAATGTGCGTAGGAATTATGATCACCATCAACAGGCAAAGTAATCTGAATATGCGGTTGAGGAGGAGCGGAGGTGAAATAATCGGCACTTGGGGTGGGTAGTTGATTGAGGGACTTCCGAGCACTATGGTAATGAAAGTGACTTCTTGGTAGGTACTATCGCTCCCTGCATGACAGCAGCGGAATCGTCAGTCATGCTATTTAACTCACTTGGAATCGCAACTCTTTGACTTCTCAGAATTACAATGACTTTAAAAAGTTTCATGTGTTACATTCACATGACTCTCTGTGCCCTTTATCGTTCATTAATGGGCATATAAACTATTCTCACGAAAACATATTTTTCTGTCTACTTCATTTTAATCGAGATAAACCTTCACAGAAATAGTTACATTATCAGCTCTTCTCATGTGTACCGCTTTTTACCCTTGATTCTATCAGACTCGTAGGCCTGAGGTAATCGAGAGCTAGTAAATTGGTAAATTTGGTTAAAATTTTGAAGTGTTAAGATACTTTTACACGTGCGGCTTGTATTGAAGTTGTCTTCTGCACGTGTTCTAAATAGTTCACAAATCCAGTGACAATTTAACGTTTTGTACTGCTCCAGACTGGATCTAAACTTATTTCGAGTTCCTGATGTACAGCCGTACATATGTCCTAAGCATGAAAAGAGTTCGATGGACGAGCGTTTAATTAATGAAGTTTCAGTTGCCGATCTTTGCTTGCAGTTGTTTTCAAGACGCAGTGACCTGTGTCCATAAGAGGAATGTGAATAACGGAGCTGGAGCAAAAGCCCATGTCTGTGGTATGACAGCAGTGTGGAACCCAGACACTTCGATAACTAAAAGACACATTTGAATGATATTTCGACAGGTTTAGGTTGAGTGCAAGCAGAAGAACATTCATTTTGGAAGTGTAAAATGAGCGAAAGACACTATATTTGAAAAGTTATATATTTTTTTTAGTTTTTGCACTAACAACACAGTACAATCCTGTATTCTCTTCAACCAAATATCTTATCTTGTAATAACAACACAGTACAATCCTGTATTCTCTTCAACCAAATATCTTATCTTGTAAATCACGTTTCTATGAACTTTCCTGACCAATATTAAGGATTTTTCTTCTTCTTAATTGCATTTTTCAGAGTAGTAACAATATGTATGACAGCTGTCTTTTAAAACAATTTATCACTGACGCCCATTACTTTAGCTGGTATCAATAGCGGCAGCTGAACTCAAATGCTCCAAGAAGCTTTCGAACAAGTTGCAGATCACTTACACAGTTTCTATGCATGCATAAGCAACAGCTTATATACGGTTAAACGTTATGGATGAACTGACGCCCCCCCCCACCTTGACAATTGGGGCAGAGCACTTTAAATAGGAGATACGAGCCCATTTTTATTCAACGGGGACCCCTGGGAGTGAGGACAGAGCCAAACGGCGACTAAATCCGAATGACGACGGACGGAAGTATGGACGGGGTCCCTGAGGTTTCCAGTTTGAACGCCTCTGACGATGCTCTTGTGTGTATACCTAGAGTCCCCTCACCTCTACGCTGCCCTTGGTTGAGGCACTTTTAGAAACGGAGTCAGTCGAGGAGTCCCTGAAGGACGGCAGGGAAGATATCCCCCACCGTCCAGTCGCAACACAGCTAACACTATCACCTGGTCCAACAACCCTTAAAAGGAAATAATGGGTACAGAAAACTCGTGGTAGAAGAGGAAGCACCCCAGCATTCGTCTGCCGAACCTGAAAAATCATGAAAACCCATGTGTTAAAATGGGCAGTCGCCGGAGATCGAACTCGAGACCTCCCGAATGCCAGTAAGACACATTACTGCGACGCTGCTTCGTTCATTAGACAAGTACGTACACGTATTAGACAGGTGTAAGGAGCATGTGTCAGACAAATTTCCATACTAGTTGCCAATGGAAATGCACCCTTACACGATTTCCTCTACCTGTTACAACTACACATAATCCTCTATATATTACAGTATTCATATAACTTCTTCAGTTAGGTATGTTACAAAAAATGTTTAACACTAACAATCTGAAACTAAGCAATATATATTTGCTAGCGTGCACAATACAAAAAAGAAAACGTGTTCACATATATTAAGTGAATTTTATTGCTAATGAACCTATGCGGCAATACACAATTACACTAAGATGGCTGAAACATGCCACTTGATAGTTCAGCCTGGGAAACCTAAAAGTCTTACAGCGAATATTTGAAAATGGCTAATGCTACAGAAATGTTTGACATAGTTTATATATTCCAGTAATTTCCAGTTTTTGTGTAGTAAACTTATTATATCAGTTATAAGAAAATCAGTCTAGAATGCAAGTGCCTTTTACAGAATATTCACAGAAAATTCAAACTATGAATTTCATTTATTCGCGTAAAATAGGTTTAACACGTGGTGTTTTAATCAAAATCGTTTAGGGCATTTCTGAGAACATTTAAAAGTAATGGAAACATTTTAGATCACGATAAAAGGGTTTAGAGAATTTCCTTGAGTATCTTTGTGACACATACATGGAATTTAAATACCAAAATTTGACATTTTTGCAACTATTCATTTTTTAAGTTTTCGTACAAAGACATACATAACTGTGCACATTTTTCTAAAACTGGTTTTGAGAGGGTCATTCAGGGAAGTTCAGAAGATGTATTTCCGATAAATCTCGATACTGAATGTTTGGATGGAATAGGACACCTACTTCCTCTACCTACCATGGCTAAGTAGTAGAGAAAGTATAAATTGTCATCTAACTTAGTTGCACATATTCTCTTCTGAATTTATTTACCAGCCACCACATCCGTTTCTACTCCTGTTTATATCATAGCTTATTTGCATATGTGCAACACACAGTATGCTAACGATGGACTGCAGTAAAGCGTACGATGTGCATATACGCAGGTTTGATGCAAAGGCTCTAAAAGGCAGCGCGTAATGTACAACTAGCACTCTTATCCGCAGTGATCACTTTTGCCAGAAGACAAATTTAAAAATGAATGCACTAATGCTGTGGCCTTCGAATTTTTCCCCCATAAGAGGGGGCGGAAAGCAGGGATTGATTCTGGGCCCATTTCATGCTTGGCGGTATGGCGGGGACAGGGGAATGCTAGTGGAAGCGATAGCAAAAACGCGTTCATTTCCTCCAGAGTTTCACCCTCTCTAACACACACACACACTCACACACATACACACACACACGTGCACACATACAAATCGATGCTGCGAGCGGATGAAACGATCATGGAGGTCCTGATTTATGCCCGCCATTGTTACTTCTTTAGCCTCGCCTTTCCTCGGTTGTTTTTAGTGACATCGTTTTCGACACGAGCGTCATTTGTCAATCAACCGAGAGGAAAGCTAGGGTGTCGGCAGGCACAAAATGAAACAATTTCCTCCGAGCCAAAGTTTAAAAGGAAAGAGGAAGCGAAGGCGCAAACAGCGGATGAAGTTAGTAACGATAATATATTAGTATTTTTCCTTCTGAGCGTCGAATCTCTCGTCCTTGAAACCTTTTCTTAAGTCTTGACAGAATATAAATGTAGAAACAAGTGATTGAGATGGTTCAGTGGCGGATTTGATAGGATCGTGGGTTCAAATCCCATGTACCTAACGGAAAATAAAAACGGAAGGTTTTAGCAGTGTCCTTCGCAAAATAAATACTGGATTGAGCTTTCAGTTACACGACCCAACACGTTACCTCTACTCTTTCATACTTCCCTCTCATTCGCACACTGTCTGGCTCACGGTAACCTCGCGAAACACACTTGCTTTGCCTACACTACACATTTTAGCAGTGTATTGCTCAGCATTTTTGGAATCGAGTCGATTTCTCCCTTCCTCTTCCTTGGATCTTTGAAAAAAAAATGTGTGCCCTAAAACTAATATTTAGAGTCTAGCTCTCAAACCTGCCACTTTAGTTCGCCAATAAATTCACCGCTTAAGGCCATTATATCAAGTATAAAATTAAGTAATACGAGGTTGCATATATTCTAAGATGATTTTAAATGGCACAAGACAGTTCGACCTGCAAAAACTTGACAAAAGTAACAAGGAATAGTTAGAAAATTTCTTATGATACATAATGAAAATGTTTGCGTAATATAAATTGTGTTGTTCTAATAAGCTCTACCTTTTTTGTACAGTAAGATTTTGTCTAACTCTCATGCCTTAGCATTTATAAAAAAGTATCTAAAATTCATAGCCTATTCACATTTCAATAGTTTATTATTCGCGCATTAATGATATTTGAATCAAAATACTTAGTCATTACAAAAATAGTAAAACAAACAAACGTATAACACGTAAAAGACAGTTTAAACTGGGAGGATTTGTTAAATATCTTCCTGCTGCATCATTGGAAAATGCTTAATTAAAAAAACCAAGCTTGGTACTCCTCCAACTTTTTGTTTTTGAGTTAAGTTCTGTCTCTCTGTCTCTCACGCAGTTCTCGGGTTTACGGCATCTGAGAAAGAAAAAGCTATAAGCAGCACGGTTATCTGATATTTTAAGTTAATTTTAAAAGTGGTCATGTAGACGATTGCCGTATTTTTCGAAAAATTATGTCTCCCATCAAATCTATTGAAATCCCAGTGAATGCAAGGAGACGTTCTAAATTTGTCAATAAGCATTGTATTTGAAAACACCCGAGATTTTAAGTGAAAAGGACACTAAAGGATTCTTTCTGAAATGACTTGGGAGTTGAAGAGAAAGGATATGCACCATGATTAATAAAGACAACAAAATATTATTTGAAGTCTAAAAAAATGCACCCATGTAACACTGCATAGTCAGCTGGCAGCTGTCGATTGTTAACAGGTACAGAAAGTCTTGTGGTCTTTACAAAATGAAACGACCTTCCACCTCTGTGTTACAAGAGTTTGCTTGTTCATTTAAACACGGAAAGAGCTAGCAGAAAGTTTGGTGTACGTGTACCAAGGGAACAATATGTTGCTGTATCTTCGACAAAGGCTGTGGAAATCTCCTTACTGTACAAAGCCTCTTGTGCTCGATCAACAGGTAGAACTGTGCTGCGGGGAGCCGGCCAAGCAATTGATTTACGATGGTCCGTTGTGACGGAGGAACTCAAGAAGACGCTGCATGGACCGTAGCACACTCATACTTGTTGCATAGTCTTTACTCTCATCACCTCCAGCAGGTCTCCGAGCAAGAGCAGAACAAGCAGCCGAGTCTCGCCCGTAGCAGCTGCAGACCTCGCCTCACGCTCAAATGGCCATTCAAACACGCTGTTGGCATTGGATTCAGGCACTGTGTGTATATGCACACGTATATATCAACCAGGGTCAAATATCAATAAGCAGATTCACAGGACATTCTCTACCCGCTTATCTACAAACAACGAAAGCAACTTCTGTATATTGTTCTTAGGTGATAACATACCCTAATGGCGACTTCAAATGCTATAAGCACTTAAGTCCTGGACTTCATAGTTTAACCAATTAAAAGGTCAAATCAATGGAAATTAATTGTTCTTCCACACTAGTCGTGTGTAGGACAAGGTTGAAAAGGGGTAGAATGAGACTGAAATGTTTTCTGATATGAATTTGAGATCTCCATGTGGTTTACCAGGAAAAATGCGAGTGAGTTGGAGAATTTGGTGTCGTGTCGGCACCTTGACCATGATAGCTCAGGAAGGAGACCGAAGGATGGCATTGACATTTTCAATCAAAATCCCATCGCTTTGTGCTGCTTGAAGTTCCATTCTTTGCTTACAAACGAGAGAAAGAGCACATAAAAATATAATGTACTTAAAAGTTAAAAAAAAAAGACAATGAATATCCCGGGAATCGTTAATGCCACGAATATTCCCATAGATCGAGTGTTACAATAACAACTACATTTATGTGTAGTAATTTTGTCTATATTTTACGAGTTATAGTTTTCTTAGAATGAAAACGAGATCACAGGCTATATGCAGAACATTCAAGATATACCTTTTTATTGATTTTTTCAGGTATCTTAATCACATGCTATTTTAATCAAAATCGTAAGAACCGTTTTTCAGAGAATCAAACATGACGGAAAAATTTCTTTAAAGGTGTATTTTGTTGTAGGGGGAATTTTTTGAAAATCTTTGTGTCGCATCCTTGGAAGATGCTCAATTTAAATA
The DNA here is from genome assembly GCA_030765045.1 of Tenodera sinensis. Lineage (NCBI taxonomy): Eukaryota > Metazoa > Arthropoda > Insecta > Mantodea > Mantidae > Tenodera > Tenodera sinensis. The sequence goes on from CM060964.1 coordinate 311,454,455, forward strand.
GACACTTTGGTATTTATCCAAGTTTTAGTTTTTGAGTACACACACAGTTTTAAAGCTATTGCCCTTTTTTCTTCAGAAGACGCCAGAACCGCTCCTTCCATTTCATTCCTGTAAATCGAATTTTAGCTGTTAAAATAGCCATTATCATTGTAGCAGTTTTTCTGTATAGCGCTTATGATATACAGAATATATCAAAGTTACAAAATCCATTAATAGCAAAGGGTTAAGAATATGTACCACAGGTGAAGGGATGCCAAAAAGGCATTACCAAGGGTCATTAGCGAACGTCCCAAACATTAACGTAAACGAGATACAATTAGTTTGGCAAGGTCTTCAACATAGAGAAAAAAGAGCCTGCTATTGTATTTTTACAAAGTATCGGAAACCCGAGGGGTTTTGCCAGAGGGCAAAGTCTTGACTTAATGAAGTGAGGGCCATTATGGATGTTTGGGAAGCTAAAAAGGAAAAAGGACTGAGGGACAGTAGGAGACAGGCATCGTTACGAGGGAGAGATACATGTAAGCAACACGGTGAAAGTTCGTTCCAGCGTTACGTTAAACTGCATATTTTATTCTATTTAAAATTGTTCAGCAAAGCTTAAATGTGTAAAAATAAAACAAATAAAGAGTTCTAACAAAACTACAATATCGCTCTCTGTAACCACCACGGATACCCGAGATTAAGACTCATGTGTGAGCAGCTGTAGGCACCCATAATACGAAGCAGTCGATCGAGTGATATAAAAATGCTTCAAATTGGCGCTCCAACGTGTGGCGTGAACTTCAGAGAATTGCAGGAATGCTGCGTGAACTTCAGAGAACTTCAGGAATGCTGAGCGTGAACTTCAGAGAATTTCAGGAATGCTGAGCGTGAACTTCAGAGAATTTCAGGAATGCTGAGCGAGAACTTCAGAGTCCTTCAGGGAAGCAGAATAAGGTATGCGGAGAACTTCAGGGAGCTGAACAACAAAGGTCGTGAACTCCACGGAAGGTGACCCAGGACACAGCAGGAACGAGAGGATCCACATCGAATAGCAGTGCAGCAAGCTGATTAAGGTACTGAGTGAGAATTTTATCTACGTGTTGTAGTATATAGTCAATGTATTTAAGGAACGGGAAAATGATCGAGCAATTAGATATAAATATGGAAGTGCAGGAGCGTGATGAGAGAGTGGGAGAAGGTGTATATAGTAATGTAGATAATGCAAGGGACAGAGTAGCTGATACGAATATACAAAATCAGGGGGAAGAAACAGGGGGAAGCATGGAGACTAATGAAATATTAAAATCACTTATGTCAATGATGACGGGGTTAACAGAAAAGGTAGATCAGAGTCAGAGAGATTTGACGGGGTTAACAGAAAGTCAGAAAGAGATTAAGGAAAAGGTAGAAAAAAGTCAGAAAGAATTAACGGGTTTAACAGAAAGTCAGAAAGAGATTAAGGAAAAGGTAGAAAAAAGTCAGAAAGATTTAACGGGGTTAACAGAAAAGGTAGAAAATACGAGGGAGAACTTAACAGCTGACTTAGTCAAAATAGGAAATAAGATTGAGAAACAACAGAAGGTTTTAGAAAATTTCAAGGAGGAAGTTAGAAATGAAATAGAAAATGTAAGAAGTGAGGTTAGAAATAATCAGGAAGAGGTTAAAATTGAAATTGAAAATGTACGAATTGAAATGAGGGAAAGTCAGGAACAGGTTAGGGAAGAGATTAAAACAGTTAATAAAAATGTAGAGAAAGAAAATAGAAAATTAAGGGAGGAAATAACTACTGAATTAGCTAAGGAAAGGGAAATTAATAGCAAGGAATTAGAAATCTGTAGGAAAAGATTAGAGCAATCAGAGAGGGAAACTAGGAGATTAGCTGTGAGTGTAGATGAGGTAAATGACAAACTGAAAGAAAGATTAAATAACATATGTATGTCTGACAATGTTAGTGATTCTGTGAGTAGTAATACTATTACGGTAGCAGCACGGGACGAAGCGATGCATAATGCGTCCGCGGACATTCCGATGTTAAATTTAAATGCTGGTACCTCAGGTAATAGTAATACAAATGTTAATGTTAATGCACGCAATAGTCCACATTTGCAATGGCCCAACCAGGTTTTGAATGAAATTTCACCACCAACCTTTGAAAACGAAGAATTTGATGACCCCAAGGCTTTTATAAATAGCATGCAAGAGTATTTTCTTGTAAAAGGTATTCCCGAGGAATATAAGATGACGGTTGTCAGAAAATGTTTTAAAGGCAACGCTTCAAACTGGTTAGAGTTATCAGTAGGATTAAGTAATGATTATCGGACATTTAAGGAAATTTTCTTAAATAGATATTGGGGAGCTAGCAGGCAGGCAAATATAAGACTGGAACTGAGTAATGGGAAATATAACCCGCATAAGGATCAATGCATGGTTAATTATTTTATGGCTATAGCTAGAAAATGTAAGATGCTTGACCCTCCGATGGGAGAAATAGAATTAATTAATTTAATAACCACACATTTTCCGGAAACAATTCAACACTATCTGATTATTGCGAAGCCGATAAAAATAGCGGCAATGATTGACTTGTTAATCGCACTAGAAAGAAATAAGAGCCAAAACGAGGCAAGTAATGAGAGACCTTTTGGAAACAACCGATCTCCAACAAAAATTTTCGGGCAGGGGGCAGGTTCAGGTGATGTCAGGAATTTTGATGCTCGGCAACGGTATCATGGCCCCGTCCCTAAAAAAAACAATAATTACCACCGGAAAAATAATTTTGAGCCTCAGGATAGGAGACGTAATTTCGAGCCTCAGGATAGGAGACATAATTTTGAGCCTCAGGATAGAAGAAATAATTTTGAGCCTCAGGATAATAGAAGAAGGGTTGAGAATTATCCACGGGAAAGAAACCCTCAAATTAATTACGTACAGGCAAATAGATATTACGGAGATAGAAGGGGGTACACTAGGAATCGATTTCCTTCGGGAAATAATTATCACCATGATAATAATTGGTACAGACCGAATTCCCCTAGGCAAGAAGAAAGAAATGGGAATAGCAGAATTTCTCCAAATCCGGAAGAAAGGGTAGACGCTATAAACGCGGTAAAAAGATTGGAAGAAACAAATTTTCACCAGGATTCAAACCCGGGACCTTCATATAATGGGAATGGGACAGGAGCCATTAGTAAGCTTTCGGAATACTCCAAACCCAGTCAACTTCGCCTTCAGTGAAGATTGGGAATGATGAATGTTCTTATTATGGGAAGTACTTCGAAAATAAGGGACAGAGAAGGCAATGTTTGATCGAAAAACATAAAGAAAATACAGAGAATGAAATTTTAATTGATCCGCCAAGAATAAATATTGGTATTAACGGGAAATTATTTCAGGCTATTATTGATACAGGCGCTAATACTACTGTGTGTTCCCAAATTTTTTTTTGAAAATTTAGTGAGTAGTGGTGTAAAATTATTATCTTTGCCAGTTTATGGGATATATTGCTCTGTAGCGGTAGGTAAAAGGAAAGAAAGGGTAAAATTTCAAGTGATGGTAAAGGTCGAGATCGCACATAAATGCATTGAAATATTATTTTTGGTTGTACCCAGGCTTGTTTTTGACGTAATAATCGGTTGCGATAGTCTTTATGCTTGGAATTCCATCATAGATTTTGAAAATAGAAGTTTTAAGTTTGAAACAGGACCTGACACCATAATTGTACCATTTTTAGACCATACTTCGAGGATAATTGTACGGGATCAGGTAGAGGAAGAAATGGAGGGGGAAACATTCTTTGTCGAGGTAATAAATATTGGAGCGATGGAATTAGCAGAATTAAAAGTTGGGAACTACGATGAAATAGAGGAAGAAAATATTGTAAGTAGAGGTAATTATTTCTGTGATTTTGACGAAGAAAAGAAACCCCGAGAAAACCCAAAATTTAACTTGAAGAATAGTAATATAAATGAGTACGACGAAAGAAAGGACTGTGTCAAGATAGAAAATTTAATAGGATCTAAGGTGAACCAAGCTGAGAGACTAAATGAGGAACAAAAAGGAAAATTACGGGAACTTGTAATAGAAAACAGGGAGGTATTCTCGGAAAAGCCTGGAAGATGTAACTGTTACACACATTCGTTTTCAGAGAAAATTTTCAGAGAAACTCTAAGTAGCCACCAGATAAAACTATATCATTGTTCGTATTATTTTCCTTCAGGGAATCCGACAGAGCGGATATTAAGAGAAATAGGGACTTATTTTCGAGTGCTTACTCATAATAATCATCGAAACTGGGTAAAGTATTGTCCCATCATAGAGAAAATTATTAATAATACTGTAAATACTACAACTGGTTTTGCACCGATACAGATAATGCAGGGAATTGGCCCTGAACCCATTTTTAAAAATACTCCAAGAACGATTGAGAGAAGTCAGCCATTATCAGAGGAACAAAGGGCTAAGATCGTTTTTGACAGATTGCAAGAAAAAGCGGAAAAGAGGAAATCAAAAATCAAGAAACGTAAAAATAAATGGAATCCTCAGGTGGGAGATCTAGTCCTCGCTAGGGATCATAAGTTATCCAATGCGTTAAGGGGGAGAAGTCATAGATTAGAGCTATTATATAAAGGTCCGGTAATGATTACTGAGAAATTCGGAGAGCATACTTATGAATTAGTGGACTTAAAAACAAACAAATCGATTGGGAGATGGCATAAGCAGCTAATAAGACCGTATAGAAATTCCTCAAATAGTATCGAAAAGTAAGAAAAGAAATGGTGAGAAGTAGTTGAAAGAATGGTTGGATCATGAAAATGAGGGCCTAATTGTTTCTATGTAAACTTGTAAATAACTGTAAGAATAACGTAATTAATATTAAGCAAAGTGAACATATCGAAAAAAAAAACAGTGAAGTGGATAATGTGCGTGTGAAAAAAAAAAAAAAAAAAAAAAAAAAGGAAAAAAAAAAAAAAAACAAATTAAAAGTGAAACCAGCAGAACAATCCATAACCATAAAAGACTTTTGATAAAAATAATTATATAGAATCAGAAGATCAATGTAAGAAGAAACATGTAAAATAATATTAAATCACTATGTAGTATTAAAAATATAACCCTATGTGTGTTGAGTGCTGATTTGTGTAATGTAAATATGTGAAGGGTATTCTATGTACAAGCTATGTCTTTAAGAATGTGAGTGTAAACCCTTTTAAGTATTTGTATGTAATTGACAGAAAGATTTGCTGAACAATCGCGAAATTTTAACAAGAAAATGATTTTCGGGCAAGACCTTACATAATATGATAATGTATATGGGGGGCATTTGTAGCAGTTTTTCTGTATAGCGCTTATGATATACAGAATATATCAAAGTTACAAAATCCATTAATAGCAAAGGGTTAAGAATATGTACCACAGGTGAAGGGATGCCAAAAAGGCATTACCAAGGGTCATTAGCGAACGTCCCAAACATTAACGTAAACGAGATACAATTAGTTTGGCAAGGTCTTCAACATAGAGAAAAAAGAGCCTGCTATTGTATTTTTACAAAGTATCGGAAACCCGAGGGGTTTTGCCAGAGGGCAAAGTCTTGACTTAATGAAGTGAGGGCCATTATGGATGTTTGGGAAGCTAAAAAGGAAAAAGGACTGAGGGACAGTAGGAGACAGGCATCGTTACGAGGGAGAGATACATGTAAGCAACACGGTGAAAGTTCGTTCCAGCGTTACGTTAAACTGCATATTTTATTCTATTTAAAATTGTTCAGCAAAGCTTAAATGTGTAAAAATAAAACAAATAAAGAGTTCTAACAAAACTACAATATCGCTCTCTGTAACCACCACGGATACCCGAGATTAAGACTCATGTGTGAGCAGCTGTAGGCACCCATAATACGAAGCAGTCGATCGAGTGATATAAAAATGCTTCATCATGAATATTTTTGTTTCGTTGTGTGTATCAGACTTACATTCATTTGCAAAGGTCTTGATATTTTTTCTGTTGTACTTTTGTAATTTAAAAGCAGTCTTGTTGCAATATGTACCTTTAAAGCGCTTAAATTGGTAATGTGAAAAAAAGACTCCTACAGAACTAAATAAATACATACATAAACCCAAACAACTATTTCAGCTAAAAATACACATGCCTTGCGCATTAGGTAATGCATTCTGGGTGCATGAAAGGAACATTTCGAATTTTCAAATCTCTAATTTCCTGGGGTGCAGCAATGGTCCTTACTATGTGAGTGATATTTTTCAAAACACACTAAGTCACCATAAAAGCATAACAACAGCAGCAGCTCCTGCCTTTCTTTGCATCATTAAAAGAGAAAAAGGGCGGAAAACAGTTGGTGTTTCAAAAACAGGAGAGAGGGAGTAAATCCCGAGAATTAACAACTTCGAAACCAACCCAAAAGTTCCTTTTTAATGGTATGGTAACCTAGCAACGAGGAGAAATTTATATACACTCTAACACGGTTTCTGTTCCTTATAACGCAATGCACATTATAGGAACCCGTTGTGGCAACACATTTCATTCCAGGGGAACACTGCAGCAATTCATTCTCCTCCTGTGTTTGACGACTAATATATGAACAAGCATAAACAAGGTAGGGGGATGCGGTACTACATGCCTCTTTACAAACGACAAGTAAACTGCTTTTAAGAATTATGAAATGCAGAAAAGTGTACCTATTTTCATCTACTGAGCTATTTTCCCTCTGAAACAGGAGTGTTGACAAACGAGGCCTTTTCTACACAGCCCTTGTTGCCTTTATTTTCTGCCAAATATCTCTCATCTCTACTTCTCTCATGCCATGTTATCATGGTGCTACTGAGGCAAATGCATATAATCCCTCACCGAAACGCTATACCCGGAAACAGCTGCACTCAAAGATGGTGCTGAAACAGTGTAATCAAAGTTTCAGTTTTGACTTTCAAGCTAATAAGTAAACAACTTCGAGCACAAACCTTTCACTGAACTAACCAAACCAAACGTACTGACAATAATGACACCTGCAGTGCACTTTATAACTTAGGTTTAAGCGTTCTAATTGTTGGTAAAAGGTCGCTTAAGAATGGAGTGCAAAGGAGAGATGGGCGGCACCGTGGCCGAGCGGTTAGCGCGCTCGCCTACCACCTAGGCGGCCCGGGTTCGATCCCAGGGACCTGCATGTGGTATTAGTGGTGGACGAAGCGGCGTCTGGGCGGGTTTCTCCGGTTTCCCCCGCCATCTCATTCCACCGGTGCTCCATCTTCATTCCATGTATCATCAGTGTCACCGCCTGTGGTGCCGTAGTAGTAAAAGCGGGCGTTAAACACTACACACAAAGGAGAGATACCTGTCGCCGGAGAGATGCACCAGTAACGCACGTTTTTAATGCTTGGGTAGGCAATGTCTATGGTAATTTTTGTAATAATAGAACAGCGATCTCCAACGTTTGCGAAAGAGGAGAGGTTGGATCTACCTCCTTCCACTTTATTCAAACCAATCACTCTTTTAACACTCAATAGCATAGCAGTGGCGGTTTGACTTTATGTATGTTGCATTTGATTTACGAAACACTTTCAAATATTAATAAACATCTGTTCATTAGTGACTTCTTTAGTACTGCTTACGTTTAAGAAGTCCATCAATATTTAGCGACAAAGTTGAAGTACACAAGTAGAAGATACATCAAGTGATCGTCGTGCAACCTATTGCCATACAAATGGGATACTCGCAAATATATGTAGAGCTATACTCATTCTTATACAGACTATTCTTGCAAATGCCTATTTCTCTATATACTACATTTTAATCAACATAAGTAGTTTTAAAACATATTTTATTGTTAATTTTCTTGCAGGTGCAAGGAAAATATGGGAATACAGTAGGTTTTAAGAACTGGTTGCTACGCAATGCCTTTGAAATTCCGTCCTCTTTGTAAGGCCAATAAGATAAATTAAAATATAACATATTCCAATTTGAGAAAAGTATAAGTATTGGCAAATTGAAACAAATAATAAATAATGTCGGTCCAGGTAGCTTAGTTGGTTAGACGCTGGCCTACTCATCCCAAGGTCCGGGTTCAAATCCGGTTTAAGTATGCTTAAAAACGACAGCTCCATGTCTGTAGATTTACTGGCATGTAAAAAAACTCCTTTGGATCGAAATTCCGGCACACAGGCGTCGCTGATGTGATCCTGGCAATTGAATAGCGTCGTTAAACAACAAAATATTTTTTTAAAATAATAATATCTCGAAAATCGTTCACTCAAAAGAAAAAAGAAGTATTTGACGTGTGTTTTGACGAGATTCATATTCTTGTCTGTCTTTACTGTTTACCATTTATGCAAAAATCATTCAAAATGAAGAGGTCCTCTGAGAACAGTCACGGAATCGCCTGTTTATGTTCGTCACTGGTTACTGATTTGTTTGTTGTTGTTTTTTTTGTAGTGTTTAACGCCCGCTTTTACTACTACGCAGGTGGTGACACTGATGATACATGGAATGAAGATGAAGCACCGGTGGAATGAGATGGCGCGGGAACCAGAGAACCCGGAGGAAACCCGCCCCAGCGCCATTTCGTCCAACAAGAATCCCACATATGATTGCCTGGGATCGAACCCAGGCCGCTTTGGTGAGAAGCGAATGGTCTAACCACTCGGTTACGTCGCAGCCGGATGATTGTTTGTGAGTCTACACGCCACAGGCGTGATTCACCCTCCGACTGAAAGAGGAGGTGGGGGATAGCAGTTAATTACTTAAGCGTCTTAAAAGTTTGGATCATCAATATGATATTCTTGGAGGCCGTACTACTGGGTGCTTATGAATGTATGCCTGCTTCATTTTTCTATTAAGAGGGTAGTATTTACAATACATCATATAAACGATATTCCACTGGCTATATCATCCTTTAATTTGTGAAATGGTCTTATTTCATGTAAATGTAACCGTGACACTCAAATTCTCTAGATAAATTCTCTGGTCATTTGGTGGCTCGAGAATTTATCGATAATTTGACAATCACTCCTAGCATTACTTGTGAAAATGTTTAGTTTTGTTTACTATTTTTTAAAACATTACTCTAAGGGTTTTGATTAAAATATGATAAACTTAAAATATTTATATGACTTATAAAATGTGTATCTTGTATTTCCTGGGAATAGCCTGCAAAAGCGTCCGTATTTTGAGTCGCTTTTGTATATTAACCGGCAAATCTTAAGAGATAAAGAAAAGTATTACTGCACACAAAATTAAGATCTCTTTAAAACACAATTTATTTCATGTGAATGTTTATGCATCAGGGATTTCTGGGATATCAGCTGTTATGTTTTGAATGTTTCAAAATCTTTGTCAGTTCTTGAAGTCCTGTCACTATTTACTTTTTTCAGGGGATATAATGGAAAGAGAAGGACATCTCAAATACACTCATATCCAGCAGCTTATTAAACTTTTGACTTTAAGCCTCCTGTACCTCTCTTGCAGAAAGTTATAACACATCATTATTTCAAAATTATCTCGCTTGATATTAAGCCGATAGAAAAATAAGCTTATGTAGATATAGTTCCTAGAAAGTCACATAAATTTAACACGTAAAGTTTATTTTGTAATGCTAGTGTTAAAAAGTATCAATGTTGCTAGCTTCTTTGCATCCCTAAGGCTAAAGTACTAAAATTCTTGAATATAAGGAAATTTAACGCTACGAATAAGGGGACTAAAACGCCTATCCCGCCATTTTTAAATTTGCTAACTGTATATCCATTTTTCTTTGAAACTAAATTAATGAAATTGTTTCGTAAATGTGTTTATTTGAAAATTTGAATTAAATAAATTTAGGGTATTCTTTAAGATATCGAGATGAAAATTTCATGGGATATGCATACATATCTTGTAAGTTTAGTGAGCTAGAAGCCTATCATGAAGTTCTTTATTAAGGGCGATATAAGTTTTTCCATGTAAATGGAATTTTAATTTTAACAATTAGTAGCAATTATTTATTAGTAATTATTTTTAAAAATTAAACAAGCAGCTTATTAAAATCATTCTAGATCCATAAAACCACCGAGGTGTTGTATTTGCAATCATATAAGAAAATATTAATTGGAGCACTTGCAATCCAAGAACACAATAACTTGCAGAGAACACATGCGTTTATTATCAAAGAAAGCATATGATTTATAAAAACAAAGGTTACCATATTCAATATTGGTACCGTTTTGTAGAACACAGTTTGCCCTAACAGAAAAGTCAGAATTTACATCTTTACTGCAGAGAGTGTAAGAGTTGTGAATTTTTATCTGAAGAGGTGCAGAATACAGAATACAGAAATGGCAGCTGTAGACTCATGTTTTTAATTTATTTAAAATATAAAACATGGGCATAAAAAGTTAATTTATACATCAAATTAAAGAGGGAATTCCAAGCTAAAAATTGCAGGAAAAACTACAAATGCCATTTTTGGAGATTTTCCCCATTTAGTCTCCCCTGAAACGTAGAGCTTAAGGTGGAGGACCTGTTGCTTTCAAACTGCTGTGACGGCTAACATACTTAAACAAAATGGCATATTCTTACTTTTGGTTAGAGAATTACGTAGCATGACAGAACAGCAAGGATAAAACACAGCTTGTGACATCAACAGCTTACTTAATTCATCAAAAGATGTACTCAAAGGGATTTGTGTGGTTATTTTCGGATCAATTTATTTCCTTTGTTACGGCATCAAAGGCGACGCTAATGGAGGTCACCCTGAGAAACTTCGTGGGTTTCTCGCCACTAGTTTTCTGAGAACAAGTATCTTCAGGCCAATCAAAAAAAAAAAAAACTCTACTCTCTTGGGTTGGCAAGAGAATACTTCAACACCTGGTTTTTGTTCTATTTGGTTGCAAGTAGAAGTTTACCTTTTTTGTGCGGGTGAGAAAAGTTTAGATGGTGCTAACTTTTCCGCAAAACAAGTTCGCTTGAGCGACGCACAAGTTTTGGGGGCGCGGCCCCTCCTCTTCATTAACAAGTGGTGGCAGATGTGGGGTCGAGCCTTTACACGAACAACCCCATTTCCGTTTAACTGACCACACGAATTAACGGCGCGTTCCCATTGTGAAAGCTAAGGTGGAATGGGTAAACTCATTCGCTCGACGGACAGGTGCTGCTGACAACACATATCTGCTTCTGCATTTAAACTTCCCGAAAGCGAGAATAATCTAAACACTATCTATCCAGCTCCCTGTGTTTTTGTTTTCGTTAAATAGGCAAGGGATTTAATTAAACTTTTTAATGGCGATTACATCCTCGACGTACATAGAACACAGTTAAAGCCATTAATGTTGTGGTAAGCACTGCTCATTCATTGTCCTATTCGGGAAATGAACTGATGAGTCTTTAAGTTAAAGCCATTAATGCTGTGGTAAGCACTGCTCATTCATTGTCCTATAAACTGACGAGTCTTTAAGTTCTAAATATAAACCTAACAATGGCAGTTGTGGAGCTACATTTCCAAACTTCCAGGCAAAACAACAATAATATTAAATTAAATAATATGGTGCAAGTACCGTTATTCACATTAGCTTCTTAAAACTTTATTTAATTTCATAACATTAAATACAATTATGAGCCTTTTTCTTAAATTTAATGGAGAAGCTTTAAAATATGTCAGCATAGATATTTCTGGATTTTAAAATTATATAACGGATGCTCATGAAGCATACATAAGTTAATCACACAGGACTTATAGGGAGATTGACACAAATGTCAACAAACTGTCATTACTAGAAATTAATTTTTATATAATTAATTATTGTGCTTCCACACTAGCCATGTAGGACAACGTTGTAAAGGGGTAGAGTGAGACTGAAAAATTCAATGCCATAGTCGGGATTTGAACCACGGTCTCCGTCCGGCTGCTCTATCCACTGAGCTATCGAACTTTGGCCCCCGAATATGATAAAGAATACGCTGCTCCTACACCAAAAAGGGGAAGAGAATTGTTTTTAAAACCTTCTGTTTAGAAGCACTAAAACATGTGGAAAGTATAGACAGAAATATCATGCGGAGATTACTCTAGTGTAGTGAAGAACAGCCCTACTGATCATACAAAACGGAAAAGATGCGTTCAGCAGAAATAAATCATTCTTTAATCCTAATTATATCGAAACAATAAGCAACACACATTTCGTTTCTTTCTCTTTTATTCTGAGAAGAGAATATAAAGTCATAGAATTAAATATCTTGTTCCATATTTACCTGGCGATACAGGGAAAACACTAAAAGTAGTAGTCACTTAATGTAGGAGGTACACTGGATTAGAACCGTGCGCATTCCGGAGGTCATGGGTTCGATTCCCGAGACTGACCTTCCTAACCTTGGGTTTTTAGGGAGTTTTCCCTGGACACTCAGGCGAATGCTAGGAGGAATATTTATCTTGTATCACCTGTTTCACTTCCTTTCATTCCATTCATTTCATTCTCTCTATCCGGTCTTTTCAGGTTGTAACACTCAGCGGATTCGCTGTCGGGTTGCGCCGTGGTGGTGCTTGCGCTCTGGATATATGGTGCTCGGCTGAGGGTAGGCGCTGTGGTCTGTCGGCCGTCATCCCAGGGGTACTGATTGTTCAGTAGCTGGGGATCTCTGTGGCGACCTGGAACTCCGTCGGCCTGAAGGGCTGCCTGCACCTGTTAGGGAACTACCGTAGTTGTGGTTCCGCCTGTGGGATACTTTCATTTCATCCTTCCTACCAGGGTCTGACGCACAATAAACCATCGGCTGACCTGCCGGAATAGCTTCCGTGACAGACAGCCAGACAAACATTGGATTCCAACGTGCCATCTCCCGAATGCGGGCACTTTTCTCTTTTTCTCTCACGTTTCCACCAGTAAGTAGCATAAATAAGGAAACGCAAAATCCTATTTACATCCAAAATAAAAGCTAAAACAATTGGTCAGGCCACAAACACACACAATTTAGAGGATAGAAAATGAGTTAAAACAAGTTTCAATCACACTTCATCATAATATTTTATTTTTAATGGCTTATGCCTTTCAGTTATCCCAAAAGAGACCGTCTTGTACTTTAATTCTATGTGGAAAGCTCTCTCGAAGCCAAATTTCCTTTTTTCCTTTTCTCAGCTGGTGACGTGAAGAAACACACAGAAACCGTTTTGGGATTAAAGACATGCACTTTGCTCTGTATGTCCAGCGGATCTGCCTTTGCAAAGAAAACCGTGGCAATTACAACTACGAAAGAGGAACTGTTTTATCTATAAGAAGTTTGTGCAATATACAGCAGACCTTCCACTCTTTTAAGTTAATTTTGAGGATTGGAGGATGAGCGAAGAGGGCCTAGGTTAGTTTAAAAAGTGCACAAGGGTTTGGGTCGAAGGCGTAATGAGAAGCCTGGTTATAAAGCTATATTTTACGTTGGAGAGGGAAAAAGTGTAGGTGGTTTGAAAAGTCGCTTGTAAGTTTGATTAATATCCAACGGGACAAAGTTCTCGGAGAGTTCGGAGGCGGAAGAGAAGGGCAATGGAATTGGCGAGAGAGAAGAGAAAACGGTGAAAGGGATGGGGATGGTAAACGAATCTGATAATGGTTGTCGCAGAGCTGGTATTAAAACCGAAGCGGTGTTTGTGGTACAAGATCTGAATCTGTGGAGAGAGGAGGGGGGGGGGGGCTGATGAATCCACAGCGTACAAAGCAAACAAGACCACTGTTGTGGGTAGGCATAGCACAAATCTTTCGTCTCCCTCCTTTTCATCAACAGGAATCCCTAAGGTGCATTTAGTTATATTACTCGAAAACAGATAAGATTGCCACTGCTTTCATCCTTGCAAAAATCCTTAGGTCATTACATAGGGCCTTCATTTTGAAGGAAGTAATAAATCTGATGTCACACTCACGCGACTGTCTCTACTCATTCAAATTTCACATAATCCCTTTATCAAAGAATTGATATAAAATTATTCTTCCATTCACTTTACGGTGAGTGAGTGAGTGAGTGAGTGAGTGAGTGAGTGATTGAGTGGAGTTTAAGCTAGGTCATTTGGGTCCGTTCAGGATAAGTTTTAAGTGGAAATAATCTCAAATTGTGCAATGCATGATGTGGGAAATGGAACACCTAAGTTCTCATTTAAGTTCAATGTTTGAAATGTACAAAGGGTCCATAGAAATGCCCGAAATATATCTTCTGAGGACAGGGAAACCCCGAAGAAAATGTATGCGTGTAACTCATCCTATCTGAGATTTGAAGTCAGGACCTCATGAGTGTCAGGCAGACACTGTATCTCCACACCACGCAAGTGGATACAGTCTTTATTATTTTCATAAAAAAAAATCCACAGAGCCTTGACATTGAACTCAAATACCAAGATTGATATTCATTCCACTTCTCTTTTTTGAATCCCTTGCTGTTCCCAGATGCACACACAGACAAACACACACAAACACACACACACACACACACACACACACACACACACACACACACACACCTAACATTTGTTAGAAGTTGTTTTATCCAGCGCAGTTCAAAACACATATTTCCGGTGAAAAATTAGTACCGAATATTTTGGGTGGAATATATTACCTCCTCTTTCTACTAAAGGTATGTGGTAAAGGAAACAAGGTGGGCATCATCTTTCTGAAAAAGCTTTGTTAAAATTGTAATCTTTAAGGTATTGCACAAATTTTACGTTTCTGCCATTCGTATACCTACGGAAACAACATATAAAGAGAACCAATAGAGTGATAATTGCATAATAAGCGATATTTATGCAGTCATAAGTATGTACTTATGTTTTATTTTTAGTAACACTCCAGAAAAAGCTTTATTACCGGTTTTAAAAAACACTATGAGTATATGTTGGACATAAACCATAGGAAAGCAGTAAAGCTGGGCAGATGAAAGGAAGCGAGCAAGGGGAGAAGGACAGGGAGGGTGAGATGATAATTTGTTGTTGTTTAATGACGCTGTCAATTGCCAGGATCATATCAGCGAATTTCTTCCCGCAGGAGTTCTCTTACATGCCAGTAAAGCTACTGACACGGAGCTGTCATGTGTAAACACGCATAAAATCATCGGTCTGGGATTTGAACCCGTGACCTTGGGATCAGTAGGCCAGCGTCCAACCAACTGAGCCACCCAGACCGTAAGGAGGGTGAGAGGAAAGAAAGGGAAAGGTCAGAGGGGAATTTCATCTAATACAACGGATGATCTGAATGAAATGCAATTACTTTCTCAAATTTCATATTCATGATATGACAAACAGCTGCATTAATTGCGTGCAGTTGTGATCCTAGACTGTTTAAGCAGGGGGTACACTTTTCAGCCTGATTTCTTGCATTTGGTTCTGTCCTCAACACATTCATAAAGTGCTCAGGAAGTATCCTGTGTTGCTTAAAAGGTCGAGGCAAATATAAAACACTTAAAGTTATGAAAACTTAAATGTGAAGCATGCATAAAGCCATACTTATATGTTAAATTACTACAACAATAAAGGAAGGAAGTATGAAAAAAATATATATAAAACATTAGGCAATACGAAAATAACTGCAGATTAGTTCCGAAATTATTAGCTAACGATATGTTGTATGGGGATCTGAACCCGAATCTTCCTATGATCCCAGGACATTTTCACTATTTATAATATGAAATACTTTCCTTTTAAAAATTAAAATTAACTGGATTAAATCAACATCATGCAGTAAGCTTAATTAATAAAGAAGAATTTCAATAATAGTTCGAGGCTATGTTTTCGTGAAACAACAAACAATATTGAGCTCATTGAATGCTTATGTATATCTATAATTTTACCAATTGTTGTACAATTCTGCTATTGTTTTCAAAATTACCTTTAAGTGTAAGTAAACATATATACGCAAAAGAGAGAATACATCTAACCATACTCAACACGAGAACAGAATGAATTTGCAAATCTGACAACATACCAGTTACCAAATGGTCGACAAGCACGGCAATTGCCAACTTGCTGCTTTCAGAGTATGTCTATCTTAAAAAAAATGTCACATTGGTTAGGATCTTTATGGAGTAAGTCTGCCATGGATTAGGTGCTCCTTGAATGATTGTTGCTAAAGAGCTGAGACTAGTAATAGAATTAGGAAGGTTAGCTGTGGAAGTTAATGTAAAGTTGAGTGTAATTGTGTTAAATTGGTGTATGTGAGGTCATACCAGCTGTAAAATTTGGAGAAAATAAATAACGGAAAATTGAGTATTGTTACAATAATAAGGAACAGGTGAACCACCTTGTATCTGTGCGTGGTCTATGCAAGACTGATACTTTCTCCTCATATTCCATTACTTGAGTATGCTTTCACAATTAAGTATGTACTTAAAAGGGTTTGTTGCTACCAGAGTACTTAAGTATATTTATATGGTCCAATAACGTGAGTGGAGATGTGGGTTCTACTTACACAGGCTGGTAAAAACTTATGCTAACAGAAAAGGAAAACCGTTTTTCCCGAAATTCAAGTATCTAATTATACAAATAAAGTACAAACTGGAAGAAAGAAGCATGGTATATCCATTAGCGTGTTAGATGATACGTGCACCATGGTTTAACAGTCCAATAAATAACTGAAACAAAAACAATAAGTAGGAAGATTTACCTTTCTTGTGATTGCGGGGAAATGTTGAAATTAAGAGAAGTAATGTGATAGCTACAAAGGGAAACTGCGAGGAAGCAGGAAGAAACGAAGGAAAATGGAAGAAATATATGGGACAGTGGGAGGGGATGGTGGTGCGGCCTGAAAACACATCGCTTCTTTTCCTTTCTCTCATTACATCGAATCAATATTTAGAAATGACTGTGTGCAAATGCTCTAGCTCCGTCTCTTTCCATCCTTCCGTCCTCCAGCGTCCTCCATTTATTTTCCTTTCGTTATCAATTCACCCGGATCCCTTATTTCCTCCTCCTAGCCTTGATTCCACTTCTCCTTGCTTTTTCTTCCACGCTTTTCCTTATTCCTTCTTCCCCCTGCCTACCCAAGGAAAAGAAATCGATCCAGTCCTTGAATAACATTAAAGTACCAGAGAAGAGAGACTGAAGCACAAGACTCCACGTGGACCATTGCCGGGAATACTTGGAGCAAAACACTTTGCAACAACTTCTGCCAGACTGCACACCCACCCCCTCTATGATCTATGTAATGAATATCATAAATATCCCATCTCAAATTACCTAACCTACCACTTAGGTGAAACGTCGAGGAGTTACACGCAGTATATGTTTGTAGGTTCCTTGCACAAAATGAAATGTAAGCTATTTGGCAGAAATAAAGGTGGAAAGTGACAAACACTATCCACACTGAAAGTCTCCTGAGGTTTTGGACTGGATAGGGACTTCGATAAAGCATCCAGACAAAAGATGGCTTCGCTTCATTAGCGATTGGAGGGGTTATGACTAAGGTTTTTATAACTGCACGGTGTAACATTATGTAATTTATTATGCAATTAGCTGTATAAAGCACATTAATATAAAGTACTCCCAATAAACTACCAAATTGTATTATGCACCAAAAGTTTAGGTTACAACATACAGATAGGAATAGAAATAGGAGAGATACAAGGGGGGTTCGGCACTGAAGCCAGGCGTATTGTGCCTATGCACCAATGGGGTACCCTATGGAGCTAGGATGAGGTGAGAGGAGACACCAGGTGGCCAGATCCAGACTAACGGCAGAGACAGTGACAGAGGTATCTAAGGTTTCCCAAATTTGACGACACTTCGAAGTCTTTAGGTCTTCCGGGATCAACTCAGGGGAACCTCGGCGCGGGGTCCAACGTACCCAGATGCTGCCCCCCTTTGCACCCGAATCCCATGGGCAACGAGGGACGGAGAGATTTCCTGTGCGCATACCATCCCTGCCAAGCTGCACCTAATGCTTTCGCTGACACTTGCGATCCTGAAAGAACCAACGGGATGAAGAATGCTTGAAATGATTAATGAAGCGAAATGGAAGAACAGGAAATGCGGGGGATGTAATTATCCTTCCCAGCATTCACCTAGTGACCCGAAGAAACCAGAAAAAATCAATGAGTCAGGAAAGTCAGCCACGGGAATCGAACCCAAGACCTCCCGAATGCGAGCCTCACACGTTACCCCGGAGTCATGGCGCTCGGTATATGCAGTTAAGGTGAACAGATATAAATTTAAGAGGTGGACAAACATTTGTTACACAGTCGCGACCTATTCCTAAGTAGCGATGGACCGAGATAGAGCCAGTGGAGTAGTTTCAAGTAAGCAGAGGAACACAAGTGTTAACCTAGATAGTCCCCGGATTTATTACATGCTTATAAGAACTACTATAACACTAAAACTATGACAATGGAAATGGTGTTTCTTACTCTAAAGAAACAGAGTTGATGATAATGATGTCTAGCACTCCGGTGGATGCCCATGGGGCCCGACTGTCAATACATATGAACATGGCTGAGCGGACAAACGGCGTTCCCTGGCTACGGAGAAGGGCGAAGAGCGAAGGAGAGATGCCCTCCAGTACATGAATTGCCTTAAATAACGTCACATCCTATGTATGAATTAAACCAATCAATGTGAAACTGGTCCACAATACTGTGATATGTTTAAATGAGTTCAGCTCTGTCGCTAAGAGGAAGGTGACCTGATAGCAATTACAATCGCAGGACATTTAAAGGATGTGGTTGACTGTAATAAGAATTGTGAAATCCAATCTGCTCTATCCTGGAAATGCATGTTTGGTTTAATATTTAATAGAAAACAAAAAGGATCGTTAACACTAAATCCAACGATTAAACAAAAACTAAATAGTGCAGATGAACAATCTTATTGTTCCACAGTCAAGTGAATTTTCCACAGCTAAAAAGCGTACCTATTGGAGAAAGAATGGAAGTAAAAGTTAAAAGAGTTTTACGGTATGAAAAATACTGAAGCCCGCATTTAAAGCCAATGTCATTGCTATATCCTACGTAGCAGAAGGAATCTGGGACAACCGAAGTTACGGTGATGAAGCCAAAACAGGTCCTTAACCCAATTCTAGAATTAGTCCTTAGTATGTTCAGAATTTGAGTTTCGGAACAACGCTGTGACAATTGTACGGGGTGGCACTTGTGCGGAAATTAAATTTGTTAACAAATACATTCCCGGAAATGGCCAAGCATGAAACATTTAAACATTTACAATTCTACGAAGAGTAATCTGGTGCTGGCCAGTATAATCCCCTGGTGTTCCCTGGAAACGGCACAAAATCGGCTGAATGTATCGTACTATTTGTACAAAAAATGTTCAATATTCAGCGTTCTAGAATGTAAAACCTTTTTTTTTTTCTTTTTTCTTTTTGGAACGGCGGTCTTTCATTCTATTTCTGTTTGTCTAGTCTCTCGTGCATGCGTAGTGTGCCGCCACGCATTCTGAGAGCCTCTAATCGTTATCCATTATTATTAATAATATCCCCGCTGGTTACCTACGTAATTATTACTATTATTATAATATCCTAATATTTCAGTACAATAATACAAATTAAAACAATGATAGGTGATACAAAAAGAAGGCTACTGCACAACAATGATTATTGCCCGACACTCTGCCTGTTCTAAAATCCAAAAGGGCATGAGTTCAACAATCCCAAAAAATCATTCTTCCGACCGATTCAAAGTGTCACATAGGAAGGAGTTAATCCAGCAGAGGTCATATATTGAGAATTGTCCAGACGATATTGGAAGTCAGAAAAATAATTAGATCATTTGACCAGCACACACTTAGAGTCATCATCTCGTCAATAATTAGCATTTAAAGCAAAGCAATAAAACAAAACGGGAACCGTTGTTTGAATAAACGAGATATAAAGACAGTGGATGGAACACCATACTGCTGGGAAGGTTACCTTGCCACAAGCAATAAGATTACCAGTCGCGATATACAAGGCAAATCCCTGCTCGCTATTCCATCGGATGATCCGCTCGCAGCATCTCTCCTAAAAATAAAGTGCGGGGATAGGCTAGCCACAGGAGAGTGTCGATTCTGTATTTAAAATTCATGGAATAGCAGAGAGAGGTTAATGAGAACTACGTCTGTTTTCTTTCTCTTGCCCTGACCCCAGGCTAAGATGCGGTACTTAAATCCGGGGCGTTAAACCTTCAACTCGCTCGGTGAAAGTACTACACCATTCCAGTTTAGCGATGCGATACGCAGTAACTTCAAAGTGAATATATGCATTCTTACTACAACAGGGCAACTTTTGTGGATGTCATAGTTTCATTTGGTAAACTATAATCATCTTGGTTTTGTATCTCGTGAGGTAATACAAAGCGTGTTCAATATTACGGCCAGCATATATGTAGTGACCTGCTTTTGAATGTATATTGAAAGCATTTTGGCCAAATTTAGAAAATATAATCTGTTTGATGGGGAAAGTAGTGGTGACGTTTTTAATATATCTATATCCCAAGCTGCTATAAATGCTAAAATGTGCATGATTCAGTGAGGCAAAGTAGTAGTACCGCAAAACAATTTACAATAATACAACCAGTAGGCGTAATCCTTCACAATGATATTCACAATCTATCTTCATATTTAGCTTTTGGTTACTAGGCTGCATTTAAGATTGAGCTTAGGTGGCTTACCACACGAGAAAGTTTGAAAATTTTCAGAATTGTGATGAAAGTTGTCATGAAAAGTGCCATAGAGCTACTACGAGATAACATACTGTGATGCCGGACGCGGCGCACAACAAAGGACGGTCACACCAAGTACCAGGCCGGCGAGCAGACAAAGGTGTTCAACGTTAGGCTGCGTCGCGCGACTGTGTGTGCATACGTGACTAACAATGAGCGCCGCGCATTGCAAAGGATTTCTGGAAACTTCGGAGGCATCCGGCGGCCGGCGTGTTTGTGGAAGTCGAGAAAGATCCATGTTACGACATTCTCGCTATATAAGGAGGCGAGGAAACAGCAGAGGAGAGCGTTTTTGAGTCGACAAGTGTATAAGTGAATGCGAAACAGGTGTGAAGGATATATCGCGCCGAAGTGAATAAGTTTTAACGAGTGTTGAATGGTTGTATCGTCGGAAGCTACAGTTTGAGAGACAGAAGAGGTGAAGAGAGACAGTGAAAGGGGTGAATCCGGGCTACAAAAGAAAACAGTTGTGAGCTCTAATGTCACAAAAGACTGTAGCCTCGGTTAACTTCAGTAAAAGAGAACTGTGTTTTTGTGCAAAAGTTTAGAAGAAAAATAAAGTGATAGAGAGGTAACTGGAGTTTTTGTCGTTTTGTCGTTTGTCACATTACTTTCATATTGCAAAATGTCTACAAAAAATTACATTTATATCTTTAATAGCTCAAAAATTGTGTGCTCATTACGCCTCGACGTAGCTATGGTACTCAATATGTACACATTTTAATGCTACATAATCGTAGAGCATCTGGTTTTGTAATCCAGCAACAAAGATGATTTCTTAGGAAATCAATGTGGTTTGCAGCGTTGATGGGATGGGATTGGCGGGAGGGGGAGGGGGAGGCTGTAATTACGCTGGTAAACCTAGCCTGGGACTTGTAAGCCTATCTCTCTGCTAGAAGTCTTTGTAAGCCATGGCAGACAGCACTTCGCTGCTATAACCCAGTTCATCAATGTGGGTGGAATACGCGTTTGAACTATAAAATACATAATCAACTATCGATTTCAACACGAATTACTACAAAATCCCTTTCATCCCCTCTCATCCTATACACACAGACACAGAGACAAGGGATGGGGGTTTGCGAGTGTGTGTCTGCGCATGCGCCCGGAGCTTACACAATTTCCGGGTAAGCCCGGAGGATTACATACACGCTATCCATCCCCGGAGCGGAAGGATGCAGCCAAAAGAAACTGGCTACTGAAAAGAAGGGTGATCAACTGGAAACTGCTAAGCGAGGGATACACGAGTTTGTTTAGCTTTAAACTGAGCCCAAGTAATTACAAGGCAGATTCAACAAGAAACAAACACCTTTACAAACACCTGCATTGGTGAAGTTCGTACGCAACACAGCAACTTTATCCGACTCTAGGTACTCAAATTTTGGACCTAACACCAACAAAGATAAGTCCAAGTTCGAGCACTATATCCGAACCAAAATGCATCAAGGCTCGTCCGCGTAATCTACTTTGTGCCTCATGCAGAAACTGAGGTAAAAGTGAAGGTTTGATGTTCTACAAAGAAACGATTTTCTTAAGGTACTGTCGTTAATCCTTATACAGCTTCTACAACTACTGTTGCAAACGCCTACTGTTGAACCAGTTAATTGAGATAAATACAAGGAGAAATCGCTTCATTACACATTTCGATATGGAGTAGAGTATACTGAAAGGATATCAAATCTTAAACAAGTATTTCGTTATAATTACACTGGCTTTAAAAAGTCATACATTTGCATGATCCTGAGAAACTGAATGGTGATAGCACCTTCAAAACTGACAAAAGCCTTGTAAAACTCAATCTAGTAACAACGAATATCTCAGAAATGCCTAATGAAGCACGAGATCAATTTAGGTTTTCCTGCTGTGATAAAAGTAAGATATTTCAGCAGTGCTTGTAGCAACGTTCAATGTTGGGAATACCATTTGAAGCAACATTCGCTAGTCGTCAATGCAACAATGTTAAAACCGAATTAACGTTTTCTAGGTCACACGCTGTGAAGACAGTTTGAAGAACAATGCTTCACGCCGCTTGGCAATATCTCCCAATGCCTTTGGTTTACCTTTGCCGCCGGTCGAGCATTGAGATTCCTCTCCCTGGGTGTGTGTGTTTTGTTTGGAAAGGATGAAACTAATTATGTCTCCACCAATCAAATAAAACTGTGCTCGTATTTAAAAACCTAAAAATATGCTTTACTACAACAAATCTGCGTCTGTTGGTTTTTAAATGTATCCCATGCGTTAATTTTTAGCCCGCCTCTCTTCGTGATGGTTAGCGTGTCTGCCTCACGTTCAAGAGGTCGCGAGTTCGAATCTTGCTTAGGATAAGCTAACCGGATAAGGTTTTCTTCCGAGGTTTTCCCTTATCCTGAGAAGACGAATGTCGGGTAACTTAAAGCTCTGTGGACCCATTTCAGTCATTCACCGTCCGATATGACATTACGTTGTAGGACGTTAACACGTTACTCAGCTTTTTAACTTCGTTTCCCGATAAAACGTATATAATTCATAGTGAGCAGATGCTTTTCCGAAAGTTAAATGTTATTTCACTGAAACTACTTGCAACTCAGAATCACAATTTTGCATCTTGTTCTTAGTATAACCAGCTATATTCTGAACCTTAATTATTTAGTTATGTCAGTTTACGAGAAATTAAAAAATATTTCCAAAGTAAAAGAAAAGAAATAAATAAAAGAAAAAGGTACATGAACTCACATGTTTTAGGAGTAAATTTTATTACTTTTGTGCTGGATGAAATAATTTTTGTAAACTCAACCACATAAGCTATAAGTGCAAATAGCCACTTGAAGTAATTGTCATGATTAATAGAAGAATTCATAAACATTTTAGGAAAGACCTTGGAGACTTCCTTGTTGCCTTCAGTGACAATAATGTTCTTATAGAAATATTCTTGCCTTCAGTGACAATAATGTTCTTATAGAAATATTCTATCTTAAGGTTTTTCAGTGAATGGAAAACAATTACTTACAAAATGTAATAGACCACCAATTAATCAAACCCATTTAAAGCTATTCCGTGGACCAATAGAAAATATTACACACGTCAAACTTGTAGGTCGCCCAGTTACGTATAAATATTGTTGAAACATTCATTACACAAAAATGCTAATCCCACTTTGATTGGTTTGGTTTGTGGGTTTAAGGGTGCTCAACTTCGAGGTCATCAGCGCCCTTAAAAAATTCATGACAATAGCCAGATATAAAACAAGTCAAAAGCTTGTCAAAAAGCATAAAAAGAAATATCTAAAGTTTAAACCCTCAAATTGATACTACACTCTGCTAAAAACTCTGTCAACCGCTGTTTTGTGGTCCGCTAAGACCTCTGCAAGTCTGGCAAGCAGCTGCAGAGAATCTCGAAGGCGCGCTTGAGAGGAACACTCTAGCAGCACGTGACGGACTGACAAAATGTTGTCACACAGCGGACATAGAGGGGCAAGGTCCATTTTAATTAGGTAACCATGCGAAAAATTGCAGTGCCCTATTCGTAACCGAGCCAAACTAACCTCTTCGCGGAGAGATATGCAACAGGAAGTTACCCAGTTTATCGGAAATTCTTTCACTTCTCCAAGATTACTACCGCGGAGAGCTGACCACTCTTCGTGCCAGCACGACAGTACCGCTCTCTGCACTTTAAGCCAAAAGTCTTCCGAAGTAACACGTGAGATGGTAATACTGGGTTCTCTAGTTGCGGCTCCGACTTTGAATCTTTAATTCACTTACTAGAACACAGGTTAACAGAAACCCCACTTATAACTATCGAGGTTACTGGTAACTTTTGCCTTAGGACAGAAAGATCTCTTAAATATCGTGGAAATCATACGCTTGGGGCTATAAAATGGGAAACTATAAACAAAATTAGATTTCTCTGAAATGAGGACAATTCTTGTAACGAAACTTCCACTGTCAACAGTGTAACCGGGGCAAAATAACATCAACGAAATGAACACGATTGACGTACAGGTTCTTAACGATCTTGTCTGAGACTAATAAAAGGAGTAGACAAAGAACAAACCCTGATGCTCAGTATCGGGAAACAAGAAACCATTATACGATGAAAATAAGTCAAAAACCTGTACTACTAGATTCTCATCCTTTTTTTTTTTTTTCTTCAGTTAATCCAGTTAACTTGTTTTATTTCGTCATTTGTTGTTTTTTTAACAAAACCCGCAGCTCTGCTCGCGGTACTGTGTAAAATACTGAGATTCATCTCTTCTCACTATTCCTATCTCCCTTCTTTATCTCCGATATTCAGTTTCCACCCCATGTTCTCACTCTGCTCTTTCTCCATCTCTCTGTGCAACTTACAAACACAGCGTGATGTTTTGAATACTGCTAATAAAACCATTTATTCTGGGGTGTTAATAAAGCTGAAAACACAAGTAAAGGTTCCACCCGTACACCAATTATGTCTGCTAATTATGCTTTTAACACAATGGAACTGCACTGTTTACGTTAATCACGGAGTTATGTACATGAATAACAGTAACAAATACCACATATACGCACATTAAACTGTGGACTTTAAGATAGCCCATTGTACACATTAGTAACTAACCCCAGAGTGCAAAAGCCCTTTCTGGGCTAAGGTCTGCTGCTCTAGTAGCTCCTCTATTGGCCTCTCAGGGATCTAACAAGGCTGAGGGCACCCCGGACCAGGTCTCCCAGTGGGAGAGAATCCCTACGCCGGTACCGGGGATCAAACCCGGTCTCCCGCTTGGTAAGCAGCAGTACTAACACCGTGCCAAGGAAACCACCACTGTATACATTAGTATCGAATACGAAAATAGAAAGTTACGAAACACAAAATCGCTTACGGGTTTATCAGTGCTTTATCATTTTAATTGTATTTTTATGTCATCACCTAAATATTTTATTTTTCTTAGTGTCAACAACTGATTCTTCTTGTTGATTAGCCACAAGATATTACGGATACGGCACTCATAAACATAATCTAACGCAAAACATTAAGTGGCATTTATTATTTATAGTGCACGAATAAAATTAATGCAAGGCTCTGAGCGCAGCCTTGATAATTGTATGTTTGGGAGTTCAAAAATATTAAGGTCGCTCTGGTTATCCAGCTAGTCGCCCAGACCTGCTCCAAAAGATATCTGTGCCTAATCCTATATATGTTTCTGAATTATAGGCAGTAACAAAAACTGAAGGAATGTGAGTTCTATCTGCGGAGATAATATATGGAAGAATATGCATTAAAATTGATAAAATAAGGAATGAAAATATAAGATCAGAGCTGATATATTGCCAGTTTACGAAAGGACAGGTTGAACCACCATTCAACTAGAAGGAACGATATGACCATGCAAGGTATGACAGTATTAGAGACTGGAATAGATAAAATCATCTAATCTTGAAAGAAGGAGCAGGACAAAAATAAGATTATTACACCTTGAATGCGATAGGTACCTTCTGATTAAGACGCTACTGGCTGATACCCAAGAGGGTTTAAAACGTTATTCGTCTTAACTGTGCTCGCATAAAGTAAGTGAAGTAGTCCTCTAAATCGTGAATCATTGCTAGAAGGCATTGCAATAAGCCGCAAGTTTATGCACATGGGCTTTACTGTTGCTACTCTCGCATGTACATAACTGAGGCATCTGCTGATACACGTGTATATACGACAGCTGCGCGGTACCGGTTACATCATTCGTTCTCCGGATCAATTTACGCGTGCCACATCTGACTGCTCGTGGTTCCGCGCTTTAATTATTACGCAGCCTGAAATAAACTACAACAACTATTTTATTATTATTATTATTATTATTATTATTATTATTATTATTATTATTATTATTATTATTATTATTATTATTATTATTATTATTATTATTATTATTATTATTATTATTACTGTAGTTTTAATTAAGATTTCATAGTAAATTTTACCCACAAGTTAAATATAAATAATTTAGGTTGTTTTATTCAATTTCGCCCTTATCCCACTGAGTTAAGGACGAATTTAAATACGGCTGCAACTTAGATATGCCAACGTTGTCCTTCAAAACACAATATCTCTGAAAGAACATTAAAAGTTTGCAAAGAAATGTTAAGAACATAATAAAAGGATGTTTGGAGTAAAACACTGGAAGATTATAGATTCAAGATATTCTGGGAACTCTTCACATTAATGCCATTCTTGTCTTTGCAAGAAGGAGAAAAGAAGATAGTCAACAACATACGATTTCCATATCTGCGCCATAGAGCCTGCAGAATTCTCCTGTATCCTACAACGCAAAATTACAAACATTTGCATGAAAACCAATTTCTGTGCAAGACTCAAGTTTCCATATACGCATCAAACTCCAGCACTGACCCATTTTACTTCCCCCATTCGCTTTATCTGCCTTTACTAACAATTACTTTTCCGTTGGATAGAAATACGATAATGGGCATTACATAGCTCTAAATAACTCCTGTCATTCGTCCAACACAGTAGGGGGTTGGAATCTTGGCACAGCAAAAGGGGGATGGGTGGACAGGATTTTGAAGGTGCCGGGGTTTTTGGCTAGAGTCAGGAGGTCGTGACGTAGGGGAGGTAAAGGAATGATATAGCGAGGGGTGGCGATACAAACAACAAGGAAATGCTTTGCCTAGGGGGCGGGTAAAAAAATTAGCTTTAAGTAGTTTTTTCCTCCTTTTTAGAGAAAAGTAAGTCTTTTGTATCGGCGTCCCAGTTTTGTTTTCCTCTGCTATGTGTTTTGGCTCAGTTAACGGTCATGCGCTCAGTCTTTTTTTCTTTTTATGCTCTCTTGTAGTCTTGGCAAGAAAATGCCAGATGGTATTTTTTGTTAAAATATCCCTAACTTTTCTGTATTGTTCTACCGAAATGTTTGTGTTTGAGCACAGCTACTTTGTGCTGCTTAACGTCGCCATGTACACTTTAAAGTAAAGGGTGTAGAGAAAGTCCTGTGAGTGCGACACATATTTTTTAGAGTCCAACATTCAAATCATCATAACAGCCGTTGTACCGCAAGTTTTCTGGTAAGACTTCTGATTATGCTACAGAATATATGTTTAAATAGGGAACATTTCTTGTTTATATCTTTATCTTATGATAGCTCGCATTTCATATAATATCATATCTTAAGTTTTTATTTTTCCAGTCTACCTGGGCAAGTTCCAGTGTTAGTGAGTGAGTGAGTGAGTGAGTGAGTGAGTGAGTGAGTGAGTGAGTGAGTGAGTGAGTGAGTGAGTGAGTGAGTGAGTGAGTGAGTGAGTGAGTGGGGTTTAAGGGCCCGTCTGCAGTGTTAGTCAGGAAAATTTGGCCCCTTACGAGAAAGTTTACATTTTTGGTTTTAAATTCCACAATTTTTCAAAAGCGCCTTAATTTCTTAATCTAGGAAACTAAAGCTAAGGTCAAAGCCTTTAAAAGTGTGATAACTTTGAAATTAGTTTTGTACTACTCTAATGGTTAACATGCGGCGAATCAAAATCAGATGAGACGATGAAGGTATTTAGTGTCGCGAAAAGCAACGTTGTCACATTTTCTCCAAGTAAGCTTTCGTACAATAACTTAGAAGACCAATATCACGAGAGAACTAATATAATGAGATACAACATGGGGGAGACGTTGCAACGCTGTGTTTCACTCCACGTGGAGTTAACAATTGTCTGTCATTTGCGATTTCTTTGATTTCATTGGCTGAAGTAGCACGCTCATTGGTGCAATCTGAAACTTCAGTGACTTTTGAGAATGTGCATTAGAATAACACAATAATACACTCTCTGTTAGATCACTAGAGAGCGAAAAGAATAGCGAATACCACTTAAAAAGTATACCCATATTACTTTAAAATTTAAACCAACAACGTAGAATAACCTGAAATTGGAAGGTACCACAAACATTTTGACATGAATTTTATACTTTAATGCGTTTTCCTTTTTTGCTTTGTAGCAAGTTTTTGTCTTGTATCTTACAGTTAACAAGTTGTACAAAATTATACATAGGCAATTAAGAATAAAGAGGACTGCTGTAGCACTGTTCACAGGGAATTCAAGTGATACTAACATCTCTAATCAAATCTAAACTAATCAAATTAGTTAACATATTACCACTCAAAAGACAGTTTGGCGTGTGCGATTTTATTCCAAACGTTAGTTTGGTATAGCTCGCGCATTTGTTTTTGAACAGCGACCTTCATCCAGAAGACAGTTAACGAGCCGGGATCTCCCCTCTGTCATTCCATCACCTATATTAAGAGAGGTTTTCTGTCGTATTACTTGATGCGATATGATGTGTGAATCGTCTGCACCTCCCTGTGTAGACACGTATGGAATAAACAGTCCAGTGATACTTGAGGGGGTGAAGACGTTACAAGGAGATAACACAGCTTCTGAAGGCAAGCAAGTGACTCGCATCAAAGCTTTCGTTTAAATATTTCAGTGTTCAAGAACGATTGCGCGAGCTATATTCTTGCAACTTGCTGAACTTCAGCTTGATATTTAACCGATATTGTATTTTTGAGTTGTGCTGCTTACAAGTACTTAACTCCTACCATGAAAAGCTAAGAGGAGCTCCACTGACCGAACTCGAATGAATTACTTTAAAGCCAACCTATCAATCTGAGGCACATTTAAAATTTAATGGACCCTGCGACTGAAAAATGACGAAAAATTATCAAATTGGCAATTTTTAAATGTATACATATAAATGTTCCCCAAACCTTGTCATCTGTTGGCAGTTACATTTTTTATATGCCGCCATTTTTAAAGGTCTAGCGCAGGCTTTATAAGTCATGTGTGCTACACTTAAAAGCTCCTTTTCTGCTTAAATTTTCTGCAGTATTTGAGCAAAATATGGGCCAAAAAGGCCTCAGAAACAACCAAATTCAGAGGAAAGAAGTGGTTAAGCTGTGAATCTGATGCAGCAGGGCAGTTTTAGGCCAAATAGATAATCAAACTCATGATCATGAGGCATGTCTGTAGAAAAACATTTGTTTTACTCTATTTTACATTTTTAATACATTATCTGCTAAATGCGCATTAAAATTTGTGTTATGCTCCTAGAATTTTTCCAGCATGTGCTCTATTTATGTGATGCTTCAACTTCAATCTTTGGTTTCAAAAACTGAAAATTTGTTTAGCTTTAAAAACAGGGTTTAAAAATAGTTTCAATATCCATCAAAGCAAAGAAATTAATTACTCTAAACTAATTGCTTTTTCTCCATGCCGAGACTGATGATGTTTATTAGGGAATTAGAGTTTATAAAACAATAAAATTTTGGGATATTTTAGTTTTGATGCGCTTGGAATATTTTGAATATTGTGGATAAATTGAATAATTAATTCCCTCAGAACTATGAAATTGATTGTGCTGGAACTTCGTGTGGTAGTTTACGGCACAGCACGCAAGGTATTCATTTTATTACTATAAAAATATAGAAAATTCAAATTTCAGTCCCAGAGTCCCTTAAGGATCAGTAAGAGGAGATGGGTCCTGTAAGTGCAACTGTGTGTTTATTGCCTCCGGTTTGGATATTGTGAAGTTTGATGTGTGTAATAGAGGGGCAAATTGCCTAACAATATAACTAATCATAAGCCCTCATGGTGCGACTT
Organism: Tenodera sinensis; assembly: GCA_030765045.1. Lineage (NCBI taxonomy): Eukaryota > Metazoa > Arthropoda > Insecta > Mantodea > Mantidae > Tenodera > Tenodera sinensis. The sequence continues at coordinate 311,484,661 of CM060964.1, forward strand.
GTGAGGCCACCACCGCAATGCAATGGTCAGCAAACAGCCAGAGCGCCAGTGTGGTGTAACCATCTCATCCCTGTGTATAATGTCAAATCAAAGTAATTAGTTGCCAATTGCAATTGTAAAATTTGAACGAAAGAGAGCTGTGTAATACGGAAACTCAGCGTCAGCGGATAAACCGCATTCAGCTTTGATCTTCAGTCACTTTAATCCTATTTTGCAATAAAAGTGGCTATTTGGTTACTTTACTTTCTCTCCGGATGGCTCAGTTTGTTAGGCATGGGCCTATTGAACGCTTAGTTTGCTATTTCAAGTTAACCAAGATAAACACTTCTAGAAATGTGTTTATTGCACATTTCTTTGTAGACACAATAGAAGTAGGGATATACAGTAGGCTTATGGGATACCAAATCGCTTAAGAGTTGGTCCCTATGTGATGGCTTTGAAATTTCGAATTCCGTTCGCTTTGCATAACCAGGAGCAAAAATCTGATGTATTGCACTCACATGACTTTCTCTACTCTTGTACAAACTATTCTGTTAAAGACTTATTCTTTTATCTATTTCATGTTCAAGTAGAAATTGTCTTATTGCTTTTTTCCTTGTAGATACAATGAGAACAGGTGAATACAGTAGGTTTAAGTGATAACATCTTTAAAGAGGTGTTAGATGAGCGCCCTTAAAACAAAATCAAATCTTTAAAGATGTGGTCGGTATGTGATGGATTTCAAATTCCGCTCTCTTTACATAGATAACGAATGACTTCCTACTTCAGAAGGGAGTAAATATTTTACAACTGAAGCCAAGAATAGATAATATCTCCGAAATGATTAGTGCCACGAAAAATAACTTTGACATAGATGGTGTGCTTTAACCAACTCTGTCGGTCTGGGTGGCTCAGTTGGTTAGACCCTAGCCTACTTATCTCAAGGTCGCGGGTTCAAATCCGGCCCAGACCGATGGTTTTTAAGTGTGTTTAAAAACGAAAGCTCCATGTAAGTAGATTTACTGGCATGTAAAGGAACTCCTGCGGTACACCAACGACGCCGATGTGATCCTGGAAATTGACAGCGTCGTTAAACAACAAAAATAACTAAGCGAAATCTACATTCTTTATGTAGTAATATTTTGCCTATCCCCTGCCGTTTACCAGTTACGCAAAAGTCACTCATAATGAAAGAGGACTTCAGAGGCTATTTCCAGAGAATTCAATATATGCATTTGATTTGTTTGAAAACCATTCATGGAAGACGCAGTGCTTTAGCATCAAGTTTGGTATTTAACCATTTTTTCGTTTTTGGATTTTGCTGTTTACAGGTGCACGAGCACATCCAAATACACGCACATACACACACAAACCTTTTCCTACACTTTTTTCTAAAAATGTTTAATGGGGAGATTCAGAGAATCTCAAAATCTTTATTTCCGGCGATAAAATTTTAGTATCGAATTTTTGGGTGTAACACAATACTTCCCCTGCTTGTAGGTACGCAGTAGAGAAAGTAGAAAGTCCTTGTGTTTGGGCGCGTGTGTGTGTGTGTCTTTTTTAACAACATAACTCAAAAACGAAAGGTCGAATAAATATTAAAGTTCAGAGATGTGAACGTACATTTTGAGGAAAATTCCCCGCACTAAATCGAACTTTCCATGGAAAAACATGGAATATCTTTAAATTTCTCAAAGATGGTTATAACAATTTTGATTAAAATACCAACTGTGTAATATATTTACACAATAAATTACATGTGTATCTTGAATTTCATGAGTAAGCTTATGAAGTCCTCTTCATTCGGGAGAATTTTGTGTTATTTCATATAACAAATGGTCGTTTCCTTAGCGCGGTGGTAGCTCTGCTACTTACCAAGCGGGGGACCTGGGTTCGATTCCCGGTACCAGGTCCGGGGTGCACTCAGCCTCGCTAGGTCCCTGGTGGGCCAATTGAGGAGCTATTTGATTGAGAAGTAGCGGCCTCTTGTCGAGAAGACCGCATAATCGGTCGGCAGGGAACGGGGCACTCAGCACGTCCCATCTCCAGCACTGCACCCCACTCATGACGCCTGTGGTGGGCAGAAGTGGGGGGCGCAGGGCTGTTGTGCTATGGTTTTTTTTTTACACCTCAAATAAGCCGTAAGAGACACAGAGAAATTTACTCACAAAAACAAATGTGGATCTGTTAAAACACAATTTCTAGCGAATAACTTTTTGTAGCATCGGCCATTTCCAAGATGTTTTTCTAAAGTGCTTTGAAACGAAGTTGAATAAAATAAAGGCTAACACTTAACGTGTTATTGACACTGTCGGTTGCTTCTGAAGTCAAAGCTCCGATATGATCATAGCGGGAAGGGGGATGGTTATCTTTCCGAGCAGTCATCAAAGGACCTGAGCAGGTAATTTTTACTGTTGAAATTCCCAAGCTAGCGCTTCACACATCCCCCCTTCCCCACACACACACACCCACCCACACACACGCAAAAGTTGAACGATTGCCAGCATATGTTCACGAATTTATTCCAATATACAAGCGGGGTTACAGAAAGAAAACAATAATAAAACACATATTTCCGGTGTACTCTCGCAAGCACTTTTTGAGTGGACTGAAAACCTACAAGTTGGTAGAGAATGTAAAATATAAAACGTTGTATTAGACTGATTTCCTCCAGCACTCTTCTGACATTTTCTCCTCTTTCATCATTTCCCTTGACCCATGCATATGTTAATGTTCAATTTCGCCCATGACTTAAGCAATCCCTTCCTTGAGACAGGGAATTATGGATTGTTGGCATACGTGTGCGACTTCAAATCACTCCAGAGAATTTAGTCAGAGGTGTAAATTTACAAGACCTCAGCGGGTAATTCTCATTGACGTTGCGCGAGATGAGACTATAGAAAATGTTTCTTACAACAAATCGGTTATGTCGCTCGCAGTGTAACTGATTCAATCACCGTGCTGGAATCATACTCTTTCAAATCCATATCTTTCAAATGGGCCACTAAACCACATTGTCATGTTATGTTACCATTCTCTATGAATAAAAAAAAGAGGATCGTCATGACAAAGTCCTCGCCAAATAGTGCCATATTGAGAGTTAATGTATTTTCATTCGGTATACAAGCTCTATGGTTATTTCCTACACAAGGTAATTCCTTTTTTTAAAATATCTGATGTGTTGCACTCACATGACTTTCTCTACTCTTGTACTAATTAACCTTACAAACTCTTATTCCTATATCTTCTTCGTGTTAGTTGAGATAAACATTTTCAGAAATTATCTTATTGCTTATTTCCTTGTAGGCGCAAGGGGAATATGAGAATACAGTAGGCTTTGAGCGATAGTCAAATCTTTTAAAGCTTTGAGATTCCGTTCTCTTTTCACGGTTAACATATAACAAATGAACCCCGATGTTACATTTGACGAAAGTTTTAATTTTCCCAAACTGACACAAGGATTGATAATTGGAATCAACAAGGAATATCCTGAAGACACTAACTATTTGAAATAAATGTTATGTTTAAAAATATATAAATTTCCTATGTAGTAAGTTTTTGCTTTTCTTCTACCTGTAGTTTACCAGATACACTAAACATACAGCATTTGTTTCGAATAAAGACAACATTAATAGGCTATTCCTAAAACATTCAAGATGGATATACAATTAGTCATCTAAATATCTTATATATGATATTTTAATCAAAATGCTTAGTCATTTTTCAGCAAATTAAAATAAAATAATTTATTTAAGTGAAACCAGGTCACGAAGACCACATAACTGGCCGGAAGGGCTCGGGGCGCTGACCACGTCCTACCCTCCAGAACTGCACCCCGCCAATGACGCCTTTAGGGGGCAGAGGTGGGGGACGCAGCAGCTGGGCGGAAAGCCAAGGCCCTTCCTGAGTTGTAGTGCTAGGGGTTTAGTTTTTTATTATATGTAAAGGGCAATTTGTTGTGGAGAGTCTGTTTCTCGAAAATGCTAAGTCTTCCGTCTTTGGAAGACACTGAACTTAAATATGACGTTTGATATTTATCGACTTTTCGTATTTGAGTTATGTTGTTCACAGACATATGCAGATTTTGTATTTTCTTTAATTTTGTTTTGTTTTCTTTTTTCTGGTTCAGGAAACCTAAAACCACTTATTACTAATTTGCGATTTTCCTGTGTTACAAACAAAAAAGTGGCTGCAAAATCTATAAGTAAAGTGTGAAACAATACAGCGGAGCCTTGGTAGTCCTTTTCAACCAGTACTGGAGAGTAAGTCATTTTCAGTTAGTGCGGTGGCAAGCCTGTACAAAATTGGAGTTGCTGCCTGGAAGTAAATGACAGTTGAATGGTCGCGGACAGCATGGCGATGGGCGAGAGGTGGTTTTGGTTGGGCGGAAAGGTGTGCAAGGGGAATAATTTTCATGCTGAATAATGACTGCAGCAAATGGCTAAGGGATCGCGCACAATGCAAACCCAAGGAAAGGCAATTACGACCTTGCAAATCGTGAGGTGTAACCGCCCCCCAAAAGTCTTTGTGTTCAACGTGCTGGGATTCTGGCAGTGACATGGTTATAAATAGGGAATTTCTACACTCCAGCTCTGCCCCAAAACTTGTTTGTATCTCTGCAAAAAAGGAAGGAGCGAGCAGCATGCTCTAATTTTCTGCAGAAAACACAAACAGCTGTTGAAAAGGTGCAAGCTTATTTGGTCGTAATATAAAGTCTAACTGCACAAACTCCATTGAGAGCGTTCTACACATAACAAAACACAATTCACTTCTGTTGTAACTAGGACACAGTAATTGGCAGTTATAGCTCTATATCTTTATCAGAAAACAGGAGTATTGTTTTGGAAATGCATTTTCAAATATTAAAGTAGAATTTCCAATTTTATAACATTAGTATGCTATTCAGGCATTCTAACGTCGCTCTAAATCTTGTATTTCCCCGTAGTTTAGAAATGGCACACTTATCTTCTGAGCTCTTTAGGAAAATATTTTTTCCCTTTTGTAACGTGCACTTCACGAGTAAAGGTGAAGATGATGATGAGCCTAAGATGTACTGAAATAGCTTTAAATCTATACTTATATTTTCAGGATAACTTTACACGTATGTATTATTCAAAAGATGTGCAACATTTACATCTCTGTAAACTGTTAATGAAGATCGCAGTGAAATTACGGTTGCTATTACATATTGGACACGAGAACATAGGCTCTTGATTTCTCTTATAGAGCTGTATTTCGAGTTGAATATAATTTTTCTATTTTTATTCAGATTATTTCTCTTTATGAACGAAAGTATTACGCATCATGTTTTATTGCACGTAAAATATATCTTGGTAGAAAACTCTTAAAGACCCAGGACCGCAGGACCACTGCAACCTCCATCCCCATCCACAGAGGATATCATGGGCAGAGAGGACTATACATACATGGATATTTGCGGTGGAAATTAGTCAGCATACCGCTCTCATCGGCCGTTCAGGCGCGTGTTCTGAGACCGGAGTCGCTCCCTCTCCCTCGAGTGGGAGGTATCAAAGACCTCAGAGGAGGCTGAGTGCATCCCGTACCAGGCAAAAGCTCCTATGACCGTGTTGCCTGAGGCTTAGGTCCGAGAAATAGTTCAAAATAAGCATCTCTGCCTTTGGATCTGACATCAAGTCTTCTGAGGGCAAAAGTTGCTTTGAAATAATTGTTTTTTTAATCGTTCTTTTTACAAGAAGGTTCTTCTGGAGTCACAGTAATGGAAGCGCTAGAGTTCAAAGTTATACAATTCAACAGATCTACTCTCCTAGTTGAACCGGCATGGACTGAATTATCATTATGTGACAACATTATGTGCAAATATAGTTTTAAGCAAGTGGAATTTTAATTTACCAGTACAGAAAAACGTTTCTTCCCCCATCAACATCCCATAGCCATTACACAAGACGTATACATTAAATTAACTTAACTAAAACTGAGTATTGCACTAGAGGCGAATTACAGCACTTTCTATGATAAAAGTAAACTGAACAAAAACAAATTTGGAAGAGCTAAACTAAATCAAAATGTCTCTTCAAATAATTTCGCAGGAAAGAAATTTTTTCAAGGATTAACCTAAAACAAGATGGTATTGTAGTCATGACATCTAGTAGTGGAAAGTCCAATTAGAGATCACTGGACTGCGAAAAGATTGAATATTAAAATACGTTACTTAATCCTGTCTCAGCATTATACAATGGCATCATATTAGATAAATGTATATATATACATACACTAAGAATATTAAATTCCCATTTGATTTCTTTGGGAAACATTAGAAATAATTGCGGAAGTTTAGAAATTATGAAAAAATCAAGCCGAATAAAAGAAATTCATACTGCCTAGAAGAAGCAATTATAATATCGAAAATATTAAAATGTTGAATAATATCAACTGAAAGAAGCAATTTAAAAGAAATTCTTTTTATGTGGATTCGTGACAAAGATAAAACAAAACCATCTACTGCTGCTCTCCGACAAATATCAAGGACAATGTACAATGCTCATTTTCAATTTCACTTCGAGCTTCTATGCGTGGTTAAGTGCCCATATACTATATGCTTTATTTCTAACGCTTCTTTAATTCATTTCCGGTGGATAATTGGTACCTTATTTTAAGACAGGAGAATTATATTTTGTGGTTTATGAAACGAGGAGGTAAGAATTAACAACCATTCTATTTCCGTAGTGCTGACAAATTTATACTGCCATTAAGATACACTGGAATTAATGAAAGTTAAGGAGGGACCAGAATTTGAAACTGAAAAGAACTTGATAAACAGGAATACGCCTTTCTGATTTTTTGTTTTAAAATTAATACCAGGTTTTAGCACTCCAAGAAATATTAAATCTTGTGCTACCGATTATTAAAATGTCTTTGATTAGTCAATTAAATGCGAGGAAGAATTTTCAAAGGAAATAATCTTTGCTACATACCTATTTCGCGTCTCAGTTTGGGCCTATAGAACTTTTTTTCATTTTCAACCTTTAATATGAGCTTACGAAGGAGTGCTGGTTAACCTGTGTTGGTACTTACAAATAACAACATAAGCTTATAAGAATTATTCCCAATACGTGCATATCATGCTGTACTATTAAATAACTTTGTGACCAAAAATCTCATATCTTGCTGGCTGAAATTCCGAGGTCTAAACCTGACTTTCTCTTCATAGTTCAACAGCTGAAGTTTACCTTTGCTTACTCTGCATCGCTTTAGGTAAACTAATGCCAGGATTGAGGTTATGTTCATATTTGTTAAAATGAAACGTCTGCGTATCCCAAACGATAATGCATGTATTTTACAGTTAAACATCACGTGTGTTTGCATAACTCCGGATGCTATAAAGTAATCTGCAGAGTGCAGCTCCAGCACAACGTGTTAGGTTACAGTACCTCTATGTACACCAAAATCTTGAATAAAGAACAGACCTGAAGGTCACGACATTTGAGTCTAAGCACGCGCCTTCATTAAAATCACTCTGAGAGGGTTAAACATCATACACATACGATGTAGTCAACTGGAAGCTACTTTTCCATGCAGATATCTCTGCACAACAACTTTCTACTTCCGTTTATTTCCGTTTTCCAAATATTGAAAGTTGCATTTTTGCGTTTTCCCAGGGAGGTCATCTGTCGGACATACTTAACGTTTGATATCCTGCTTTCCACCCCAATTGCTTGATATCGCGATTAAACATTTGAACTATGTTTGCAGATGTTGTATGTATGTACTATCTAGGCACTGTATAGCTGTCTGTGTCGGGTAACGCTGTCAAAATTAGAAGTGTGGTACTGAAGTGCGGCTTGCTGGCTAGAAATTCCCTGCTTATATTTTTCTCGCCACCCGTATTGGTGCCCTAAATTGTCTGTATTTCTTTATCTATTGTTATATCGGCTGAATAATGAAAGTTTAATATAGCCACACATAACTGCTAGCCAGTTGCATATACTAGTTGTCCGGACCACTTCGCAATTCCTGAGTTACATATTATTTGCTATTATCTCCAGCCTACTTTGTCAATGTCTCATCTGAATCTACATCTACGTTCACATGCATTCCATCCGCACATACCAACATAAAATGCATCTCTTGAATATCAGAATGGGAAAGACGTTTCTCGGAGCTGCCCAGCTTTTACACTCTGCCAGACAGACGTTAATTTTTTTCCCTGGAGTACACAACATGTTTATACCACTGGCCACGGTATTTGGCGTCTCATGAAAATAAAATCTTTCATTTATATTGCACTGACATAACTTGACTACTTTGGGAACTCCGAGTCCTTAACATTCATCTTACTCGCTCGTCACTATTTATCCTAACCCCTTTGCTCTGCGGCGCCTTATTTAGCTTAACCGCTGTGATAATTTCTTTCCCAGTTACTTTATATGAACCAGTTGATAATTACCTTTTTCTACTAGCTAGATTCGTGTACAAACGTTATCCCTCAAAATGTTCAATTCTGCATACACAATAATATTCTTATATTAATCATTTATTTACTGGTTTTCCTTCTCTTCTAGCTCTACAGCCCTTACAAGCTTTGGCTTTCTGCACAATCCTTCTCCACAAACCTCTACCCTCCACTTTAGTTTTCCAGCCTCTAATTCCAATCTTCCTTAAATCTTCTGTTACACCATCTAACCTTTTTCTCAGTCTCCATTACTCTTTTTCTTTTACTGGTCCGAAGATTCTTTTCAGTATTTTTCTTTCAAATCCTTGTAGCATTTCCACATCTGTGTTGTTTCAGGGTCTGTTTCTGTAGCATATGTTACTATCGGTCTTATTAATGTTTTGTAGATCCTCTGTTTTATCCCTCTACTAATGAATATATTTTAAGTTTTTTTTATTTTAATAGTTTTATTTGCAGCATGCTCTATTGCATAGCGCAATTCTACATAGAGTATCAATTACATATTTTGTTTCAATACTTTTAGACTACAGTATGCCTTATGTTTTGATTAGAGAGTCAAAAACAAATGTATTAAAATGTTATATTTTTAATAGTTGTAAATTAGCATAATATGTATTATTTATTCACTATTCCTATATATTTTATCATGATCTATTTTTTTCTAATCATTAATAATTAATCTCTCTTTTCTCCTAGTGTAACTTCCTACTTTGACATAACTGATATGTTTATTCCTGCATCTATTCTTATTTCCTCTAGCACCTTTCTTGTATATAAGTTATTCATATTTAATGAGAGGTAGGTAATATGAGGTATTTTGTGGTTAGAAGAATGAGTTTTATATGAACTCGTAATGGGTACAAAAAGTAGCGGAAATGTATAATTTACTACAACATTATTACAGTTTGAAAGCAGAGATCTAGGAGTAGCATCATATTGTGCTGGTAGAAACAGATACTTGATCTGTGCATTCATATATATCGATCTCATAACGTAGCTGATTGGTAATACGATTGTCATCTGCAGGTAACATCGGAAACCAACGGTTTATCTTAGAGTATAACCTCACCAGAGCCACAAACAAGAGCAGTGGCGTGGAAAATTATGCGGGTAGGAGAAACTAACTTTTCCAATACATTTCCACCAGTACTGGCGAAATAATTTTCCTTTGAACGCATTTCAAAGCCTAATTTATTGTAAAACGTGGAAGGTTAAGTTTTCTCAAGTTACTCTTGCCGAGACCACCACATCTGTGTGCATTAACGTTCCTGAAAGCAGCTTCGACCCGGTTGTCATGAAAGTTATGCGATTCTTGGTGATAAGCAGAGATTTACGTCATAGCAAATTAAATGCACAAGCATAGAGTGCTCGAACTGTGTTAAAGATGATAAAACTGTTAGAAGTTGTTGAACGAGATAATGAAGTTAGCAAGAAGACGATAGAGCAGGTATAGTAGCTGCAGCTAAAAATGGAGAAATTGTCTCGTTTAAGAGGGTTTCTGAATAGTTTATTGGCTACAAGGACAACCTTTATTATCCATCTATCTATAGACGGACAGAGATTTCTGAAATATGAAAAAGAGATCATCAAAAATAAAGTTCAAACGTGATCTCATTAAGTCAGATTAAAAACAATTCTGAAATATACTCGTAACAAGAATTATGAAGACTACACGTCCTTCTGGTGACGGACTACACGCCAGCTCTTAAGTTCAGGGAGTCACTGGGTTTGATTCCGAGCTTGAGAGAGGAAATCTTTCTTTTAACCACGATTGCGCTCATCTCCTTCTATTCTGGAAGTATGAATGAGAATGTGTGCGTAATTTAAGGAAACCCTCAACTGAAAATACCAAATGCCACATTACTAATGAGTCAATTAAATAGTTTAGCTGAAATTTATGTGATTATTTTTGTTGATATAAGAGATGTTTAAATTTCAGTTCACTATATTTTAACTTTTGGGAGCTATTATTTTTCATAAAAAGGTTATGGAAGAATCGCAATTTTGGAAACATGAGCCAAGGTAAGGTGAGGGAATGTGGTTGGAATGAACACAGCATCGCGACCATAAGAACTTTTGTGTCTTGGAAATATAAATTAGTTATTATCGATATTTTAACCCCCTTCTTCACTACAAATAGCTTTTTTGCCTATCCCTTACAAATTTCGAGAAAAAATGATAAAGTATATCACTCCAATTTAAAAAAAAAAGTACAAATTAATGTTTAAAAATAAACTTACAAGTAAGGATCTATTGAAAGCTCAAAAACACTTTTAGACTTCTGATTAAACTTTGAAACATTGTATGAAACCTTCATCCTGGTATATTTGCAGCGACGACAAATGTTGAAATGATAGTACACCAGAAACAGGAATGTTGTAAATTCCCTATCAATTCACAAGCACCCACTAAATTATACCTCCGTGAAACCGTGAAAATGTAAATGAGGTCGAAAATACAAATGTATTAGGAATTTATAAGTTTAGATATTTTACTTAGTAAAAAACCGGGAGATTGTGATTTCCTTTAGATTTGCTCAAAACTTCAGTTGAGTATTTCCTCAAAGTTTAACCAAAGGAGCACTAATATTAGCACAAACCATAAAAGAGGGAACAATTTTGTTCATGAGCAATAAGGTCTATGGCACACAAATTACTAGTCGTCAAAAGTGAAGATTTAAAGAAATAAATGATAAAATCAATACGTAAAGGGAAAAGTGGAAATATGATTTATATTAGATCATAAAGAGATTCCAAAAATTAGCAGAGAATTATAAACCTAACGGAAAGAGAACTCCTTGAAGACAATAATGTAAAGAGCTTCAATATACTGATAGCATCAAACTGTTAAGTGGCAAAACATTGATTTAATTTTCCCTGCGTAGGGTGTGATTTCTTTGTCAAAATTATTTCATTATTTTCCTATAGGCTCGTTAAAAGAAACTCGTTTTATGAAACAATTGTGTTTACGTTAATGTTGCGGTTCAATAAATGTACCAAAGCTTGCAAGAAACCTGATAAATGACATACTTAGGCCCTCAAGAGCTTCTGGCTTGAATATTGTAAAACACAAGAGGCTACCGTTAAAGCAATAAAATGAACAATACATTTTCTTCTAAATCCCCAGCGAAATATCGCGGTACATTAAAAGTTGGATTATATTTGTGTCATATAGCTTCTCAGTTACTGAAAACTGTTAAAGTTTGCGTGTAGGCATGTATTCTACTTATTATCTGAGGCAACCACTAAGCACTGAAAACTTTAAAAATTAAACATTAAAAGTGTTATTTACTTACTGCTACCCAAAGTATGTTTAGAGCAGACAATGGTTACTCACCTGCAAGGAAACAAAGAAACAATTAGAAAAGACGTAAACATAAAATGTAACAAATAATTCTACCAACAAAACTATGCATCAACGTTTTCAAATTCAGTAAAAAAAGATGTTTAAATTATACAAACACTAGAGCATAGAATAGCATTCACAACTACTAATTAACCTCCAAAGTATTGCAGAGAGTTTCCAGAAATTTCCTCATCCGGAGTAATATTGTACGCAAAAATATTCAATTGCTTTTATCCTATTGATATAAAGTTCAACAATTTGATTAAAATATCATGTATTTGACATACTGGGTTGACACAAATGCATATCTGGACTTTTTACGTTTTGTGGAAATAGCGCAAGAAGTGTTTCCTCCTCGTTGAAATTTGTGCTATAGGAAAGCGAAAAAGAAAAAGAAAATCTTGCTGGATATGACATCCTTAAAATAATGCACAATGATTAATTTGTCACTAATCTTTTCGGAAATGCTCGCCGTTGTCCGAAATATTTCGAACGTTCTTAAGGCAGTGCACTTTGAAGCTTAGGACCTACTGATTCTGTTCTTTCCTAAGAAATCTAACCAGTGCATATAGCAGTTAGAATGTTGGAGTGCATTTTGAATAATTGATTGTTTTCTCTTCCTGGTCTTTACGTACATACATGTATCAAGTAGTATATCTATTTAACCACTTCTTACGAATACTTATTATAACTAAGAGAAAATAACAGTAAATTTGATGTGTGCACTCATATGACTTTCTCTGCTTAAAACGCTTATACCTACTTCTATCTGCCTCATGTTGATTGAAACAGAAGTTTGTAGAAATGGTAATATTACGTATTTTTACAGGTTGAGTGGAAATAGCAGAACACATTACACTTAAGTGACAGTCAAATATTTAAGAGCTGGTTGCTATGCAATGACTTTGAAATGCCATTCTCTTTGCACTTCCAGGACATAAGCAAAAGGTATGCAAAACATACTTATCTTTTGAGAAAAGTTTAACTACAGGAAAGTTCAAACAAATAACCAGAAATATCTCGGAAATGGTACACTCCATAAAAAGGTATTTGATATACATGGTGTGTTGTAACGAGACCAACATTTTTGAATACACATTTCTTTGTCTATCTATTAACGATTTACTAGTTATACAAGTATTATCCAGAATGAAGAGGACTTCTGAGGACCCAGAAAATTCAACATACACATTTCCTTTGACATGAAAATATCTGGAACACATGGTATTTTAATCAAAGGTGTTAGTAATTTTTCAGAAACTTTCGGAAAATGTTTCATTTATAGGGCATTCTGGGTGGGCGGATTTTGCTGAAAATTTTCGTGTCTCATCCTTGTAAGTCAATTTGGTATGTAACCGACTTTTCCATTTTGAGTTATGCTGTTCACAGGCACAGACATTTTTACAAAAATGTGTATTTATTATTATTATTATTATTATTATTATTATTATTATTATTATTATTATTATTATTATTATTATTATTATTATTATTATTATTATTATTATTATTATTATTATTATTATTATTATTATTATTATTATTATTATTATTATTATTATTATTATTATTATTATTATTATTATTATTATTATTATTATTATTATTATTATTATTATTATTATTATTATTATTATTATTATTATTATTATTATTATTATTATTATTATTATTATTATTATTATTATTATTATTATTATTATTATTATTATTATTATTATTATTATTATTATTATTATTCATGGAGACTCAAAATATGTATTTCTGTTTACATCTCGTATATACAATTTTTGGGTGTAATACTATACCTAGTAGAGAAAGTGAAAATATGTTAAGTAGATTTTCCGGGCTTGTGGGCCGTGGTCGAGTTGGATTGCCTTCCTCCGACGTTTCGCTGAAAACTGCGTCCAGCATCTTCAGGGTCAACCTCTGTTATTTTGGTCTAACTTAGCGGCTGCACATAAACTAAAGTTCACTGCAAACTTTCATATTACTGATCATTTTTGTTTCTTATTAGTGTCCTTGGTAACATAAATTTTTCACGATCGCTCGTTCTCATGAATACCAACATGAGATTATCGCTAACAAATCTTTTCTTAATAAATTGATCTGAAATTATATTTTTTCAAATGCCGGCAAATGGGACGTCTCTGATCCTGGTATAAAAGAGAAAGCTTCCCGTGTCTCGGGTTTTCTTCTCCCTCTTATTAGAGCCGGGAGCCAAGTTTTGCTTATCTGCTGTCTCTCTTCTTTTCGATTGTAGGAGTTTTTATGCATAAAAATCTCTATCGCTTCCCGAGTCAAGCGAGCCTGGTAGTGGCTTGTCCTTGAGAGTACCTCCGTGTCTTTGTAATTCACGTCGTGGCCGAACAATAGAGAGTGTTCTGCCACCGCTGACTTGTCCGTCTGCCCCAACCGGCTATGTCTTTCATGTTCTTTTAGTCGAGTGCTGATACTCCGCATGGTGGTGCCTATATATACTTGTCCACAGCTGCATGGTATTTTGTAAACACCGGCTGTGCAGTGTGGATGTCTTTTATCCTTAACGGAGTTAAATAAATATTTGACTTTCTTTGTTGGCCTATAAATAGTCCTAATGTTGTACTGTTGCAGCAGTCTTCCTATTCAGTCTGTTACCTTATGGATGTATGGTAAATAGATGGTACTCAGGGTTTGCTTCCTCCGGTCTTTTTGGACTGACGGATACCTCGGATGGAGAGCTCTTGTAATTTCCTTGTGTGTATAACCGTTGCTGATGAGGGCCTTGTTAAGATGTCGGATTTCTTTATTCAGCTTTTATGGCTCACAAATCTTCTTGGCCCGTTCGGAAAGGGTTTTGATTATGCCCAATTTTTGTCTTGGATGATGGTTCGAGGTTTTATGGAGGTACCTGTCAGTATGAGTAGGTTTGCGATAAACTGTGTGACCCAGACGTGAATCAGCTTCTCTTGTCACTAGGACATCCAGGAAAGGAAGACTGTTGTCTGTTTCCTTTTCCATGGTGAACTGTATGGCACGGTTTTGGCTATTTAGATGATGAAAAAAGGCTTCTAGTTTTTCCTCCCCGTGGCTCCAGATAATGAAGGTGTCGTCCGCATACCTAAGCCAGGTTTTTGGTTTATATGTAGCGCTTCTTAGCGCTTCTTCCTCAAACTTCTCCATGAAAAAATTTGCAACTACCGGGCTTAATGGGCTACCCACGGCAGCGCCGTCTATTTGTTCATCGAAAGTGTTATTCCACTGGAAGTAGCTTGTGGTTAGGCAGTGACGAAAAAGACTGGTGATGTCGGGCGGAAAAAGTTCGGCAATGTGTTGTAGTGCCTCTGTAATCGGAACCTTGGTGAATAAAGAAATGACATCGAAACTGACAAGGCGGTCCTCTGCCCCCAGTTGTATGGTCTTCAGTTTCTCTACGAAGTGCCTGGAGTTTTTTATGTAGGATGGGGTGTTACCAATGTGTTCCTGCAATAGAGTAGCCAGATACTTGGAAATGTTATATGTGGGTGATCCAACAGTACTAACGATGGGTCGTAGTGGAACGTCGTCTTTGTGGATTTTCGGCAGTACATAGAGCCTTGGCGGTAAAGCTTCGCTCTTGCAGGTTTGATGTTTGATGTTATCTGCTATCGTGGAGCTCTTTATAAGGTTGTTGGTCGTCCTTAAAATGCACGAGGTTGGATCCTTCCAAAGCTTCTTGTAGGTACCCGGGTCCAGTAGTTCTGAGATTTTCGTGTTGTATGCCTCCTTCGACATTACTACCGTAGCGTTCCCCTTGTCTACCTGGAGGATGACGATGCTGTCATCTGCATTTAAGGTTTTGATCGCTTTCCTCTCTGAGGTGGTCAGGTTGTTCTTGGGGGCTGGGGTCCTGCACAGAATACGTGCGGTTTCACCTCTTAGTTCTTCAGCTTGATGTGGCTGCAGCAATCGAAGTGCGGGCTCCACATTGGCTATGATATCTTCTACCGGTATGTGAGATGGGGTGACTGCAAAGTTGCTCCCTTTGGACGGGAAGCGATAGAGATTTTTATGCATAAAAACTCCTACAATCGAAAAGAAGAGAGACAGCAGATAAGCAAAATTTGGCTCCCGGCTCTAATAAGAGGGAGAAGAAAACCCGAGACACGGGAAGCTTTCTCTTTTATACCAGGATCAGAGACGTCCCATTTGCCGGCATTTGAAAAAATATAATTTGAGATCAATTTATTAAGAAAAGATTTGTTAGCGATAATCTCATGTTGGTATTCATGAGAACGAGCGATCGTGAAAAATTTATGTTACCAAGGACACTAATAAGAAACAAAAATGATCAGTAATATGAAAATTTGCATTGAACTTTAGTTTATGCGCAGCCGCTAAGTTAGACCAAAATAACAGAGGTTGACCCTGAAGATGCTGGACGCAGTTTTCAGCGAAACGTCGGAGGAAGGTAATCCAAATCGACCACGACCCACAAGCCCGGAAAATCTACTTAACATAGTTGATAATGCCGGCCGTGAAAGCCTCAGCACTTATAAAGTGAAAATAGTTTTGTTGCTTTACAGATTAGATAAATTATTAGCATCATTTCACACATTCACCCTACGATGTGACACTACGTTGGAGAGCGTCAACAAAAAAGGAGCTTTACATGGAAATATTTAAATTATTTTTAATACCTCTCGTACTATTTTGATAAAGACTCAGATACGAGATACCAAAATAACAGAGAAACGGAATACCTTGAATTGGCTGTAAATACCTTGTGAAGTTGCCTTTATTCTGATTAAAATGATATAGCTGGGAAACTCAGAAGAGACAAAACTTATGAAAGGAAAGATGTAAAACTTAAAAAAAGATGCAATTGACTGGAAGGTGAAATTACATTTATTATTTTGGATGGTATTCTGAATGATTATAAGTTATGATTTTAGCAGGGGTTTTAATTAAGTTACCAGTATGGTTTACCGTGGGTTTGATAATATATTATAGGTATTGGGATAGTAATTAACTCATTTCCTAACATTTACTATCCATGATTACTTATATTTACAGACTCTAAATCTGTTGCACTTAATTCTGCCATTATAATTCAATTAATCAGTTTATTGTAACACTAGCCGTTTTGGAGTTATTTCCTATTTTTAGTGTAAATCACAAATTAGAAAGAAACTACAAGCTTACACCTTAAATAGTTCTTGGTACCGTTTTCCCTATAAATGCTATGGTTTGGTAATTTAGAATGTAATGTTTCGTGTATATGTTCAAAACTTCCCACATATTCATTATCATAGCTTTCCTTTCAGCTACTTGAACGCATTCTCTCTCTCTTTCTCTCTCTCTCACGCTCCCCTCCTACTTTTGTCATAATAGTACTTCTACAATTTCATGATATACGAGTGTATGTATCTATTTATATAACGCTTGTATGACCTCTTTATGCTCTGTGGTGGGTTGCAAAAGAGGGCCTAAAGGCTTTAATCTGGTAGAGAAAAATACACCATTTTAATAATTTAAGCATTGGACTGAAATTACATGCATTCTTTATTTCTAATCAGCACAGGCAACTGCTGTGGGCATAGCTTATCGATGGGAGGTGATGTCAACCGGCTGGTAGATAGGTAGCACTTTCACCCAAACAGAAATACCAAAAGCACTATCAAGAGATAACGGAATCCTTCTGGAAATTTTCATCCTACACTCCAGAAACTCCTACACCTGTATGTAAGATCCTGCTCGCGAGTGAGCAGTTAGTGAATGTGTGAGATTAAGTGCGTGATGTGACACTAAGTGCTGGTTACTTAGTTCGTTCTCCGAATGAGGTTATGGCGACATGCAGACGACCCCGAGTGAAGCCGAAGTAAGAAAAGGCTACTCGCGTGCTCTATGCGTGCTTCGCCAAAGCAAAGGTGGTAACAATGGAGATCGACCTGAACAAGGTCACGAAAATGACAGTGAGAAGTCAACTAAATCACATCAATGAAGTGACAATGAAAATTAGACAAAATCACAATATACAATACAAAGATCTGTAAGCGTCTTGCTTTTTAAGGATAGACTATCATCCCTTGTTTTTCTATTTGCTAGTACCTATAACAGTTCTAAAGATAAATTCAGAGACTATTTATCACGATTAATAACAAGTAAGTGGAAAAACGAGTTTTTGTAGAACTCATTTGTACAAAGCTATGAAAATACTTATTTTCATACTTTTATAATTATGACAAATTCATGCGACTGCTATGGATTAATCTATTTGATCCTAAATTTAAATGTAAAGCTTGCACCAATACCGCGAAGAATTAAAGAGTTGACAAGACTGCTTATGTTATGTACCAAACGTCAAAATAGTCTCTGTAGTTTATGATAAATATACGGTACTGCTTCGGCCATACGGTAAGCAGGGATTCTACATGTGTGTAACAAATATGTCCAATACAGTTGTCAATAAAGGGCCGTTTCGCCGGAAAAAAAATCTGTCAAATATTTGGAGCCATCTATCTTCTTGACGAATAGATATAAGCGGTTTATTATTTCACTGTCACGCAAACATTGTGTGAGCAATGTTGTGATACATTTCTACCTTAATTCAAATGAATTTAGTAAGAATTTAATGTTAGAATATTATGCAAAGTTTAATTTCTAAGAGAGATTTGGCAACGTCACGTTAACATTGTGTGCAGGGAAGAGAATGGGTGAGGAAGAACAAGAGAGGCAAGCTCTGCTAATTTTAACATGAGGTTTGCAGTTTACGAACCACTGGGGACAGCTGATTCACCCAGTGTATGCATTACTTCACACGTAAGAGGTATTTAGTACTAACTTTTGATCCAGAGATGCCAGGACGGCAGGAGATCTTCAAGGTCCTTGAGAGTAAACGCCCAGGCCGAGATATTTATAACTGTTCCTCTATTTCTCATCTTTTGTGAACGTTGTGAGGAGGAAGTGTGGTACTTTGTTGTACTGAGGTAAGTTCACTCAGGCGGCAAGTTTGCATCTTCACGTCGTCTTTGTTTGTTAGCGTGCTTCACTTGATAATGCTACGGGTTTAAGAGGGTAGGGGGGGGGGGCGGACTGCTTTTCTTCTTGAAACACACTGCTCTGATTGTTCAACCAAGAGACAAATATAATGGGAGAACTCTCAGGAAACATTTTCGTTTGTCTCCCTGTGAAATATTTGTTTCGGTGGCTGGGCTCAAGCTGAGATGCTACAAAAACGGTCTTCCCTGGCCCGGCTTAACAAGCGCTCCAGGGCGTCAGTGGAATTCCATCCTTGGCTCCTTGGACACGCTCACAAGCACTTAATGAAAACAAGTATTATAATACGGTAAAGTGTGGTCCAGTTTACAAATCATAGCTATCACTGTAAACTGTACACCAAAGCAGTGCAACTCAAAAGCGGTCAACATCATAAGTTATGCCCTGATTTAGCAATAATGCACACAACTTAGGTACCAATTGTTTATGTTTCATTTTTTACATACATATTTCTGCTTAACCAAATAAATATTTGGCAGTAATGGTTTCAGTGGTGTGCTATATGCACAGAGGCAAAGGAGTCGAGAACGAGAGTCTTTTGTTAAAAGGCAAGACGAATGAATGGGTAGGTTTAGATATTGTGACGTTGAACACGGGGCAAAACAAAGGACGGTCAGGGCTGGGCCACCCTACCCCACTGACGGTACGACGTCCAAGCTCAGGCTGTCTCGCGCGACTTTTGTGAACAAGTGACAAGAAACAGCGGCAAAACCAAAAGGAGTTTTCTAGATCATTCGAGAAGTGTCCGGAGACCGGCGTATTTGTAGAAGTTCTATATAAGGAGACGAGGGAGACGAGGCGGCTGGAGTAAGTCAGTTCAGCTTTTAGTGTGTGTGTGTGTGTGTGTGTGTGTGTGTGTGTGTGTGTGTGTGTGTCTGTGTGTGTGTCAGTTGCGCATGCGGACTGGAACATCGTGGAGGAAAATCGCAAAGCAATTAACGAGTGTTGAGTGACTGTATCGTCAAAGTCAGATGTTTGCGAGTCAAGGCAACCAGAAGAAAACAGTTACAATATATGTGTTAAAGTCAGTAAAGAGAACTGTATTTAGGCAAAAATTTGGAAGAAAATGAAGTGGGAAAAGAGTAATTGGACTTTACCTTTGTCGTTTTTGTCACACTACTGCGTAAATTTACATGAGCTAGTAATGAAGAAAGAGGAATTATTTGTCCCTTCAGCGCACATAGCTTAAAGTGTTGGAAAATTCAAATGAACAGTAAGAAACTGCTGATGCTAAAAATAATTATTTTCAACGTCTCCCATAAAGTCGGTGGCCTTTGGGGGATCTTGTCCCACTAAGCGATGACTGAACTCATTTATTAACTGGAGGCATCCAACGGGTAATATCCGTTACCTCCGATGGTGGGATGAAAAAATAGGATGGTGATGAAACGACAGGATCTACAGCTTTTAGTGTGGACTTCGAATCACGTAATACTTTGGTGGTACTTCACATGAGCTAGTCTGGGGCGACGGCTTGGATAGGGCTGACTTATAATTGCCACTCGAAAGCCGCTAACCTGAATTGAACCGTGAATCTTCAGTGCGAGGTTCACGAACGTCACAAAAGGCTTATTCTACATAAATAAATGTTAACGAGTGCTATGAACGTTATATTTATTTCCAAGTAAAGTTTTGTTTTACAGCTATGACAAATTCTATCCCAAAATATAACTTATAGTTTCTTTGACACTGACATACTGATACTGACAACACCTGCACTGTCGGAATCTTGAATAAATGTATTTTAAAAGCTATTAGAGAAATATTTGAATAAAAATAACTAACTTTTCCATGTAAAGGTTTGTTTGGTTTGCCGAATTTCGTTGCAAGTGTGCTCTGTTCAATTATCAAATTTGGCATTTACACAATTTTTGTTTTTCAGTTAAGCATTCAGAGTCGGATAGACGACAAAAGCAAATAGACAAAGACATAGCTTTTATCTCTTTCTCCCTCTCCTTCTCTCTCTCTCTCTCTCTCTCTCTCTCTCTCACGCTCTTTCTTCTACATACACACGCTCATGCACACACGTGGGTTCTAAACCTACATTTCCGGTGAAATCCCATTATCCAATTTTTTAGTGAAATACGGTAGCTCCACTAACTACTACAGTTACTCAGCAGAGAAAGAAAAATTGCAATTTAAAACTCGTGCACGTTTGTTTTTTACTTTCTATTCCGAGAAAGTACTGTCTGCCACAAAGTATGCTACGTGACATCATAAAGGGGAAATTTAGATTCTGGACTATATAATATTGCATATGTTTTTCTCATTGGAGCACAGAATTTAACACATGATGTTCCTTGCTTATTATTGAGTTTCCGAGAAACAACTAGAATAACATAGTTTCAGTCTCTTAAGGATGATATTTAGGAGGATATGGTACTTTCAGTTATTCACAGAAAGTCATGTGACAAAGAAACAGGGAAAGATAAAAAAGAACTTGAAAGAAACTATTTGGTATAAAACGTGGCACTGCTGGTCTGTGAGCAGACATATGTACAAGTACAATGGACGTGGAGAAGGAACGCCGCATATGGAACGTACATCTAAATAAACTACGGGCCTTTTTTTAGAAAACGACGAAGGAAGATCAATGAAGAAATTAACCAGGAAGGAGTTAAGAAATTGCACTTCTTACTTAGGAAGGAATGTACAGGTAGGAAAATGAATCTGAGTAAGCTTTCTAGAGGAGAGGATACCAGATGATGGACAGTTTTAAGGTGAATGGCTCATATACGGACAAAGAGGAAAGTGGGAAGGAACGAAGGACGATATCACCTTTGAAGACGGAACAGGTCAGCAGACCTAATCGTTGTTGTTTTTGTTGTTGTTGTTGTTGATGATGATGATGATGATGATGATGATGATGATGATGATGAAAGGGGTTAGGCTTGCAGCGAAAAGATTGCCCTTGAGTGGAAACTCTAAGTGAACTCTTTTACCATAATGGGCGTAGTTTTAGACACTGTAATACCGTCAGAATAATGGTGCATTACAAGAGATCATTATTCAAAGTAACAGCTGTTGAGAGCAATGTATCAGAAAATCAAATAGTAACGTAGATCTAAGCCAACTAGATCAATTTCATCTTAGATCAGCAACTCCTACATATGTTACAACTTTGCTGCAGGAGTTTATGCGCTTCATTTGACTCACTTCCGCTTCCCTAGTTCTAATAGCTTCGTCTACGCTATGCAATACATATGGTTTAAAAAGCAACTGCAGTAATATCGGTATACATATATTACGTTTTCAATAGGTACTTTCTGTGAGATGGAAGACTGGAAGGAAATCGCGATCAAAGAATAGCACTGAAAAAGGGCGAAGGGTATAGGAGGCGCTACTGGTAATTGGAAAAGGGAAGGAGAGGAAAACTGAATTGCCGCTTAAAACGAAATAACTTAGATTTAAAAGTGCTAGTAATAAAATGTCATTTATGGAATGAGGCTAAGCATAAGGATTTTTGCATTATTTAATTCTATGTCATACCATACAATCTTAGCTGTTGGAAAATTATTATAAGAAGCTGATATGTTTCTTTTACTGTTCCATTTATACCCCACCTTTAACTACAATAGTCAAATCGGCGGCATTTTGAAACCTATTGCCTATTGGAAACTGTATTTTCACTGTCTTTTTTGGCGTTTTATACATCAGATCACACTCACATAAACACTTGCAGACTCTTGTGAGGATAAGGAATAATCTTTGTTACACAAAACTCCCCACCCCTAGCCGGCAATCGAACCCAGGAGCTCTAGCACAACTTGTAGCAGCTTTACCAACTGAGTTAAGGGGCCAGTATGTGTATTTTGTTTTATCTCTTTCTCTAGTTTCTTTTCTCTTGTCCATTCTTTATTTTGCTGGATCAATGAGAACTCCGGAGTACAAATTATGTATATTTAACTTTAAACACAAGAAGAAGTTGTGGCTAAATTGTAACCATCATATTGCTAGTTAGTGGTGCTTAATAGAAAATGTGTAACCAAATTTGACCAGGATTTCAATAGCCAAGAAAAATACACAACGATTTCATCAAAGCAAACAAGTTCATCTGCATATAAATTTGATGGCTATTGCTGACAATGGCACATTTTAATAAATGCAAGTTGCAGACGTAAACATTAGGGACGTTTCTAAAAGGCAACTCTTTTACTTTAAGAGCGTGGTAACAAGGTGTAGCCGAGATAAACTCTTGAAACTAAGTTATCTGCAGCGTAAAATTGCGCAAACTCAAGACATAAGCTGATAATTAATCCTAGGTTGGGCAGGGTGAGGAACGTAACGCAAATTGCTATTTTATAGGCGAACCCCTCTTCCACAAAGGTTAAAAGCCTCGAGCCCTCATCCTTTTGTCACAGATTTTCCATTACTTTTATGAGTTTCTCATCGGAATTGATGAGGTCGTAAATACCGGAAAGAAAAGGGCTAGAGAACGGTAGCCGCGAATTCCTGTGCAGACAGCAACCGTGCTGACCTCTCTACATATTCTTGACCACCATGTGTTTGTTGAAAAGAATTCAATATTGATGTATAATAATTAATAATCAAACAGATAAACCAAGTGAACAAAGCACATTAGTACATTCTAACAATAATACATTCCCCGTAGATGGAGAGTTGGGAGTGTGAGGAGTCAGGAAATACTATCCAAGAAGGCATTGGGATCTACATGCACCTTTCTAAGGGATATAGAGTGCTTCAGGCCTAATAATTTAAGGGTACGGAGTAATTTAGTTTGGGAGAGAAGGGGAGAAAAATGTTTAATAAACACATGAAATTCTCTACATATAACCAATTCCTTGAATAACACAAACGCTTCTATGCTTCTATCCAATATAAGCTTTACACAACAAATATTTGTCTACCAGTTGCTTCAAACTAGGCAACATAATTGATTACCTGCAAGGCGCGGATACTAACTCCATGTTCATATCTCCGTGTGCAACGATTTCATTCAAAACAAAGAAGCAACGCACACTTTCAAACATGTATGCTACGGCCAAAGGAAATAACGTTATAAAACCTGAACGAATGTGTAGGAAAAGGCTGCCTAATGCTACGAACAAAGTTCTACTCGAATATTCTATGCGCTATGTCTATTAATTTTTCTGTTAGGTAGCCTTCCTGTTCATTTTTATGTTTCACCCTTTAAACCAAAATCCAGTGAGAAGGGAGAGGTTCTCAGAATATTTATAAAAAATTCAGGTGTAAATTGTAATTGTCAACACGGCATTTCAAATAAGTGATATTTCAATCATAAAAGCCATGATTATTTTTGATAACATAAAACTCAAAAAAAATTGCATCTAATCTATGCGTCCATTTGGAATGGCAGAATTGTAGGAAAACTTTCACCTAGTAAGTTAAAACTACAATTTTGACACTTACTGCATTATTCGGCACTAAATAACAATACACATTAACGTTTCTCTTAAAAGTGACCTCTAACATTGCGTTCACCCCGAGTTAGCATAGAGAGAACCCTTCTCAATATATATGTTGTGTTGATATTACTACCCACTATAACTTACTATCTTACCTATTCTTTAAATTATTTGTGAACACTCTTGTTCCGTTAACCAATACAAATGTTTCCGCAGTTATTTCAATACATACATTGTTGTGAACACAAAGGAGCATTCAGGAGGCCAGAAGAGCCAAATGATTAAAAAGCAACTCATTAAACACTGACATTGCTACTGCATATCTTTGGTTAGGACTTACACGCCCGAAGGCTTACAAGCCAATTGTATGGGTCAACAGTCGATCAAGGAGCAAGCAAACTTTGGATCATAGCAGGCCCAGGATGGATGATCACCCCAATGCCTAACATGGCAGTAAAAGAGAAAATGATATATAGTGATGAAAGAGGTGATACCGTGAATCAAATTATCCAACGCAGGATTCGCCTAGCGACCAAGGAAAATAGCAAAAATGAATTGGCCAGGTTGGTGGCCTCGGGAGTTTGAACTCGGCACATCCTGAATGCCAGTCACACACATTACTGCGGCCTCAGCTCGCTGGGTAGAGAATTCAAATCAAGAGGAAATATCTAGAGAAATTAAAAAGGAGGGGGTGGGGTGGAGAAAAAGGAAGAAATATATTCAAAACTAAACCATATTTTAAATAAACCAAATCTGACTAACAGTTATATTTTTTCAGTTTATACATTTTGTTCTTCATATTAATCTCCCACACGTATAACATTTTAATCAAAGTCCTTAAAGCTGATTTTGAAGGAGAAAATTCACGACAGTATTTTCTGTGTTAAGAATAGTTCCAAGATGTGGGATTTTCTTGCAAATATTCGTCTGACATCCTTAAAGAACTACTACTTGTGTATAAAGTTTTGCATTTACGGGATTTTTCGTCTCTGGGTAAAGATACACACATGTACACGCGCAACACTTTTTCTAAAACTGCTTTCATTGCGATCAGGAGATCTCAAAGTATGTTTTTCCGATGAAATCTGGATATAAAATTGTTGGTTGGAATATAATACTTAATCAACTTACTGTAAGCGAAAGAGAAAGTAGCAAACAAACCTTTGAACATGGTTATTGGATAGATCCTGAAAATCATGAACATTTCTTCTCAGCCGTGAAGACCCATAAAAGTGGGTCACACAAATATTGGAAAGTGTTCGTATTAAAATCACCTCCACACAAAGTGTAAGAGTGATTATTACGGCAGAAGTCTTCTCCACGGCTTCCTAGACGACAATGCTCTCCCACACCGGAAACGCCTCATTCTACATCAATCACTGTCCCGCTGAGGAGGCAAGGCAATCATCTAAGTGGCCGTGTCTGTCTGCTCAATCAAGGAGATGACTTATGGAGATCCAATTCATGTCTACATTTACGCTGACATCCTCAAATTTAACTACGGGGTATTAGGGAGATAAGTGGCGTCAGCTAGAAGAAGATCTTGTTCCTTGTGGGCATCAAGCAAATAACGGGCGCTGATTATAGGATGAAGTTTCTAGAGGACTTCAGATGCGCAGCTGGTTCCCTTTTGGATAAAAGGTGCACGTCGCTTACCTACCTACCAAGTTTGTTGTTACAGACCCGCATTGTGCCTTATACCACGTTAATAAACCCCACGCGGTGCTCACATGTCGGTTAAGAGAGGAACAAAAAGGTGGAAGTTCAGTTTGTACCAGGTGGTTCAAAGTTTTGGTTTCATGCAAGCTACAGTTTACAGACAACCTGCAAACATTAATCACAGTTTCCAAATAGGATATGCTGGGCTAGTGCTTTTAAAGCACAGGAGTAAACGTCAGTAGAGTTTAACTTAAAGATTGCTTAGCCTTCTTTCATCATAAATTCGTATAAAATCATTGTAAGAGACGGAGGCTTTGAATAGAAGCTCCGTAAAGTGAAAACTGCCGTAGCCCAGAGAACAAATGTTCAATAGGTATTCTTGTTCTTTCTATTTACTTTCGCTGCCGTTTACCTACAGTAACTAGAGAAAGTACTGTGCACCCATCTAACATTTTATATGGATATTTGATTGGAAATGTGCATTTTGAGGTTGTCTGTGTACCACATAAAGAAACGCACTTGTGTTTGCGTGCATGTGTGTATGGATCATCACTGGAAAAAAGACACCTTCTAAAAATAAAGTGGTTGTTAAAATGACATCCTACATCACAATATTTGGTCACAGGAATTAAGTTTTATTTAATTCATAAAATTTGACGGACATGGGCCTACCAGCATCGTAGTCACATGAGCACCTCAGGATTGGATCATCATTCAGCCCATGTGGCGAACTGACTTGAAATACTGTTTCCATGACCTATAGATCGTTACCTGTCCTTTCTCTTAGGATGCTGATTGGGCACTGGTTCTATGCGTAGGCTCAAACCTAAGCTCATTTTGTAGCTGAGAACCGGAGTACCTCTCTCCAACGCACTACGCCACGGCAGAGAACTAATTTGTATTTCCTGCTTTCAATTTAGTTTTGAAAATCCTCAGGTTCCCAAAATTCACACTATGCTTTTCCTGTCCAATAGCATAGATGTCTTTTATAATTTGCTTTAATGCCGGTTTCTCAGAAATCACGTCCGTCTGGCAATTAGCAACTTGTGAGAGAATCGGATAAGGCATTAAAAACAACTAAATGAGCCAAATTATCACATTAAACTCTGGAGGTGCTGCAACTGACACCTCCACTAACTTGAGTGAATGCATATGAACTGGGATAATATATAATAAGATTCATAGACAATAAACCCATGTTTGAAAACAATGGTTGTTTTACTCAGGAATCTACCCAAGCAATATTAATGTCATCTTCAATTCATTTTGAAAATGTCTTTCTCGTTCTTTTGTTGTTAATATTTCTATACCTCTTTAAGACTCGTTTCAAATAAAGAAGACTTTTGTCTTTTTTGCATAACAGCATCCAATTTAAAAGTTAAAAAAAAAACTTTTAAAATCCAATTATTTTCCTCTAACAAGCTGCTGCTTCGATTCTTCTGAAGCAATTTTATCAATGGTTGGAGATAACCAGGTTAACCAGCAGTCCTGTAAGAATCCTGCGTTACGTGTCCTGGATCACTATCTGCAGGGGGTGAGGAAAAACTTCTGGATTGAAGAAGGAACTTAAGCAAATTATTTTATTACGGGGGTTATCTGATTGTAAGAAAGTTATACTTCAACTGTAAGCAAAGCTTTGGAAAGAGTAGACTAAGTGGAAGGAAAGGGAGCCAGTCACTTTGATGTTATTAATGGATTCTATGAGATGGCACGTTTTCTTGCTTCTTGGGCTCTATTTCACAAACTCGCTACGTGACGTAAGAGTATCTGATCAGAAAGTAACTAACTTCCTTTCTCGTCGGCTGGCTATTTGTTGCTGCGCCATTTGTTCAGCCAGGATTATTAGAGTCGGTAAATAACGTTAACTGTGCTCGGGATCGCTTTCCACGATTTTACGGCCCTTTTTAGAGGGGGTACAACTGTATAGCTATCCTGGGGGCGAATCTAAATGTGACAACACACGGTTTTAACCTGGGCTGTACCAATGCGAGCAAATGAGGTCAACCATACTGAAATACTCGAAAAACCAGGACAAAATAAAAGGCGCCTTATTCCTAATGAAATCAACACACGTAGCGACGTTTAGAATCTAAAATGCAAGGTTTCTTGCTTCTCTCAGTGTAGTTCATCGGAACGTGCCAATTAAGCTGGATGAAAACAAAGCAACTTATAAGCCTATAGTGATACATTGTTCTTAATGTCAATCATTTTATAACAATACGTATCTTACTTTTGGACCAGCTTTCCGGTTAAGCCCAAGTTCGCAAAAGCTGGAGATATAAAAGATAACCGTTTTGATTCTCTGTCAGAACAATTTCAAACACAAGAATATTCAAAGAAGCATGTAGTATTTAACATAGGGATGAAGTATTGAGTGGTGCATAACTTATTTAAATTTGTGTACTATGCATCCTATAATCTTTTTTATAGCAGCAGAAACAGTAAAGCTGTGGAATACAGTTCAAAATCAACGTACAAACATACAAAATCCCGGAAACCTATTTTAAAATACTCGTGCCATAATTTAAATAGTCCAGTAAAGTATTTTTCCTTATCATTAATATTGTATGACATTAAACAGATGTATCTCCAAACAGAGAATAATTTAATGTCTTGAACAGTTGCCTATAATGACCATTTTAAGAACATCCCAAAGTACTGTTTTTCTCAATGCTTCAATTTGTATGAAAACGGATCAGGTTGGGAGTGTAATTGTATTTGTAAAGAATTTGGGATTGTATCTACACCGGTCGCCACCGGAACAGCGGCTCTAGGAGTTTGGAGATAGCACCAAGTATACAGGGTGATTCAAAAGGTTGCGCACAAACGTTTGAATCCTCCTGTATATACAGTCGGCCATTCGGGGTGACAGTAAATAGTAGGCAGCCAGCCAGTCAGCCAGTCGACAATCATGTTGCAAGAGGAAGGGCCTCATGTGTCATTCCTGCCGTTAAGGCGTAGAGTTTTGTGCTGTGTAAATATGCATCGCATGACCTTTTCACAACTATCTTTTCCTTTGCGTTTTTTTCCCTCTAATCATTATGTTAATCTGAGGCTCAGATGGGTCAACGTATTAAATTTACTCTATCTAATTTCTTCTTCCTAAATGTTGCTAATTCAGTGATATTTTGAAATGTGTAAATTTGAGGAGACAGCATATGACCTTACGATCCAGACATCTAAGGTTCGAAGCCTGGGTTAGACAGTAAAATGTAATTCTTTGCAAGGATTTTATTAAGATTCGTGATAATATTAGTACTATTCATTTTATAGAAATGATTCGATCACTTAGGTTTATAGGTATACGAGTATCCGTTCAATAAAATGGCGAACCACATCCATGTGGTAAATTTATTTTCATTAATTATTAATTCTTGGGATATTACTTACGCATGTTGCATAGTGTCAACGATATATTCAAGCCATCCGTGACGAATTTGTAGTGATGGAAAGAGAATACTTATTAGGCACTTACAGTGATTATCAAAACCCCCACATATAGCCTTACTTTCTCCGGTTTTGGCAGATGTGTAAAGAATTGCTTAGAGCAACAACGTACTCATTGTTGTTATGTGTGTATTAGCCAGTGACATGCGACACCATCGGTCTCTCTGGTGGCTAAGAAATTTGAACGACTCGTAAAAGGCAAACCTTATTCTTTACATTTTTCACTTTTTGAAGTTCTTGTCCCTTTTCTGAAGAGGCCACGCGGAAGAAAAGACACGGTGGAAAGTGGAACGAAAGCAAAGAAAGAAATGAGGTTGGTAGGTGGGGGATAGGATCTTAAGGATGGATGGATGGGGGCTTACAAAACCACTGCCAAAAGCGTAGCGGTGGCAGATCCTTCTTTTTCTTATTCTTTCTATGATTTTTCTTCCACTGGCGTCTTTGTCTTGCGGAGAGTTATACCCTGGAAGTCTGTCACTTAAAGGGAGGCCTTGACTTCGACTCTAATTGTGTACAGAGCTAGGGAACTTGATCTATGGAAGGTACAGAATTCTTCCAGTGGTCTTCTACACGAGCACTGCTGAAGAAAGTACCGTAACAGGGCTTCATAAATTGCTAACCCCAGAGAATCAAAGCCTGCGAGGTATTTTCCTGCAAACAATGCAAAATCTCTATAAGGTAAATAACTAAGAAAATTGTAGAACACAGTGAAAAGTGCTCTTCTGCCTCACCGGGCTCTTAACACATGATGCTTGTTGATTACTGCCTTGCCAACAGGCTATAGCTGGGGGAAATAAGTAAAAGAAGCGAGATATTGCTCAAGTTGATGTATGTACGGGTGTAGCACTCAGGTTCAGAAGATAGTCTAACACAGTGATTACGACCCACAAGAACACCTGACCCCATGACTGTGACAAGGTTCGGAGAGGTGACTTAACACCTCAACGTGTAGAAGATATATTTTGCTTATGTCTCTACCCCCCCCCTCCTAGGGTAGGTCCCTAGCTGCAAACTGGAACTCCCTGATGGCGACTCGTACAACCACTGACTTCCCTCCCACCTGCGGGCTTACGCATCCCATGAAAGACTCGGGGACCCGACACATGAACATAAGGTAAATACGTCAGCACTTTTTTGCCTGGGTCACTTGATGAACTACAGTTGAAATGCGCTGTGATCGGATGAGGCAATGCTGTTGATAATTATATCACAATTGCAGGGGAAGGCACCTGTGGATCAAATTGAACTTATTCACAACTGAATGAAGAGAACGCTATTTACGTAGTAACCACACCACCTCCATCAGGTTGAAGACCTTGCGTTTCTTTACATAGACCCACCACCACTGACGATGCCTGTATCTGTACTATTTTACAGGTAAGTATAGGAATAGGAGAGATATGGAGGGGGTTCGGCACTGAAGCTAGTCTTATTGTACATATACCTCAAGGGGTCATCTCTTGGAGAAAGAATGAGATGAGAGGAGATACCGCGCGGTCAGACCTAGACTAACGGCACAAACGTTGACAGAGGTTTACCAAGTTTGACGACACCTCGAAATCTTTAGGTCTTCCGGGGCCAACTTAGTGTCAGGTCAAATGCCCCCATATGCCACCCCTTTTTCCACTCGGATCCCACGGACAACGAGGGACAGAAAAAGTTCCTGTGCGCATATCATCCCAGGGACAGGAAATTCGGTAGATGTAATTATTCTTCCCAGCAGCCTAGTGACCTGGAAAAACCCCCAAAAAATCCATGGGTCAGGAAGGTTGGCCACAAGAATCAAACCCAGGACCTCCCGAAGGTGAGCCTCGCACGTTACCGTGGAGCTATCTAGCTCGGTAAGTATACAATCTTATTTAAAGAGCAAAACGCTGCGTGCAGAGTAAAGGAAAGTAGAGAAGTTCAAAGCAGCTTAAAGAAACTGGAAGATACAAGTTTCCTCTCCCAAATACCCTTGCATGAGATGTTAAGAGGAAGAGAAATGGAAATATAGAAGTGAGATCAAAAGAAGTAGCCATTAACGCCATGTAAGATAGACGAAAATAATTTGAAACTAAATTCTTGTACATATGTTAAATTCATTAGTTCAGGTGCACAATGATGGAATTCACTTTCTAATAGGATTCTGTTGCTACGTATTGAATAATGAGCTACTGGAATAATTGTTTTAAAGAAGTGTCTGATATTGCAACAGGAGTTCGGATTGATCAACACTAGAATAAATGTTCCTGTAAACATCTGCGGAAACAAATGCTTATTGAGATATGAGCCATTTTACTTGGTTGAGTACTTACACCAAACAATGTACTTCATCCAACGGCGTACTGTAAGGAACAGTTTACTGTCACAAACGGTTAACGGAACAAATGTTAAGTAAACACACATAAACACCAAACCGGTGCGATGATTCCTGCCATTATCTCCTCTGGTAACATCTGCACGTTATGTCGATACTATCATAGGAGATGCTCCATGTGGTACCATACATTCTTACAAATGCTTCAACTACTCTTCTCAAAGAATCCACAACACTTGATCATACCCGGCTGCACATGGCACATGCATTGGACACATACTCCTGTAGCGTATGCACATTGACGAGTGGTTTGGCATACACCAATGCCCTTAAATGTCCCCATAGCCAAAAATCCAATGGATTGAGGTCTGGCAAATGGGGAGGCCATGATATTGGTCCTCTTTGACCAATCCATTCGTTGGATGAAGTTCATTTTCTGATGTAATACTCAAGACAAGTAAAATGGCTCATATCTCAGGACATTTGTTTACGGTCATATGTTTCTAGGAACATTCATTCTAGGTTTGCCCAATACCAACTCCTGTTGCAATATAAGACACTTTCTTAAACACTTGTATTTTCTGCTTCAACCAAAGCATCAATTGAATAATACACATTTTTAAAACTATTCGCTAAAGTTTTCCACCATACTCAAATACCATGCACCCCAAATTGTATGTGCTTTTGTCTCAGAACCACAAGAACAGCCCCGTTACTATAAGTATAGTTGTCATGCTCAGAAAGCCGAAATGCTGTTGCAACTTATGTATGCTAAATCGCTACCCTTGCTCGTTAAGGTATCAAAACCGACATACGCGTAGATGGCCAATCGTGGTAGAATTTCATTCGTCGCGTTGGCAGCTCCAGACCGCACTTTGAACGGTTCCGTAATAACACCTATAGTTTACCTCTCCCGTCTCCAGCGTTCAACCCGAAAATTAGACCGTGATGAAGCTCGGTGATTGGGGCGGGGGAGAGAGTGGATTGTGTGACCATTATTACCAACCATTGTACCGTGTTAACGAAGCTCATTATTGCTATCTCGCCACTCCCCCCGCAGGCCTCCATCTCCTGCACATCCGCCACCGCCGCCCGTTAAAATAGTCAAGCAATTGGCTACTTCTGGCGACGCGATAAGGAGGGCGAACACTATATGCCGCGCTGATTCCATCTCAAGTGGGAACTCTCAGACAAGAAGGGGTCCGCGTAGGGCAAGCAGTTGAGATTTCGGTTCACAAGCAAATCCTGAAGGAAGGTGATTGAGTCAAGGGAACCAACAAGTGTAAAATTGCTAAACATTACGTTGTATTTTTCTGATGAATGTTGCTGACTCCAAACATACAGGATGTTAATTAACAACACGGAAATAAATTGAGAGACCCTAGATGTGATTGATATGAGTAATTTGAGACAGCCAAATGTTTGGTCCGCGGCTTAACACAACGCAGTTATA
Organism: Tenodera sinensis; assembly: GCA_030765045.1. Classification (NCBI taxonomy): domain Eukaryota; kingdom Metazoa; phylum Arthropoda; class Insecta; order Mantodea; family Mantidae; genus Tenodera; species Tenodera sinensis. The sequence goes on from CM060964.1 coordinate 311,517,678, forward strand.
TGGTGTTAAACGTATTGGTATCAGATGCTGATAAGTGGGTATTAAAGCAAAGCTGGGTGAAAATTTGGCTTAAATTTCTTTAAAATCGCTGCCCAAGTTTAGAAATATCAGTTTTCAACAATTCGTTCAGTGTTCACAAGATTTAATGCCATTGAGTTTTAGAATTACAGTTACAGGCACAAGTTGGTCAGTGTGTCAGGGAGTGCAAGAGAGCTGTGCGTGTGTTTTGTCGTGTTGGTACTTCGCAAGAAGATTCAACGAGCCTCGCCAGTGATTACATCGTCGTAATTAGTGCATGAGAGACAGAGGAAGTGAGACTGCATATTTGTGGTAAAATTCAGATGACAATAAAGTAATAGAAAAGCAACCGGATTGATTTTATCGTTTTGCCACAATATTATTGACAAGTAGAAATTTATAGAGTAAAACAGTAAACAGTAGCTTAATGGTTAGCGCACCCACTTTGTAAGCGGACGGTCTGTGGTTCAAATCGCAGTTGTGGCATTTTCAGTTCCAATGCTACCTCTCAGAAATGAATATGAAAGTTACAAGAACAAATTATTGATCTAGTAGTTCGAATTGTGCTGCACACATGCATCCATGCATCTCCATACCTTCCTTCACACGTTGCGAGCTTGTGTGTCGAAAGACTTCCTCCACACTTTCGTACAGCTTTCCATTTGTTTGTATCGACGTTGAAGGACAAGAAATATTACTATTGCCCACAATTGTAATAGATAACATATGTTGTATGGGGACTTCTCGGGCAGACTGTAGGTATTGGAGCTACTAGTTTCTGCAAATGTTAACAATGTTTCATGACATTTTTATCACTGTCTTGTTTAACCTATTGCTAACAGAAAATATTTTTAATCCTATGTACCTAACTTCCTGACAAAATAGTTTTATAAAATGAAAATCTAGTACAATATAAAATGTTCCACTAGCTGAAAATTTAAAAATGTGAACTTTTAAATTTTCCTTAGAACAATACTGATCTTTGAAGCCAAAGGTTGAATTTTGTGAAATAGTGAAACTTTTTGTGGAAAAAATAAGTATGTAACACATTTAAGTTTCTAAAATAATCTTGTATTAAATTATTAAATCCCTGAATCCAAAATTATCATTGAATTTAATAAAGGGCTCTTTACATCTCTTTATAAACCTTCAACTAACATACCTAATTGGAGTACTGAAATAAATTGCGGGAAAACTGCATCATAGACATTTAAAAGCACAAAAAATAGTCAAAGGAAAGATAACAAAACTAACTTTTAAAATTTGAGGCTCTATATGCTCATACGTGCACATGTCCATTTACGCATCTGGTTTTGGCATTTCAATGAGGAAAAGGGCAAAACCATAGTTTCGATCCCAATTCTGGAACTAACCTTTTTCAACCGATTCCGGTAATTCGTGAGCGTGTTGCAGACTTCTTTTTCACTGCTTTTTATAACTAAGAGTATAGTGTCAACGCCAGGTGGAAGAGATGTATAACAAACTAGTTGGTCACAAAGAAATAAAGAAGCCCTATGCTGGAGAGCAGAAAATCCAGCTGAAGGAGTTTTTTCCCCATCGAAGGTTTGCGTTCAAAGTGCAAGGACGAGAGTCTGCCACTCTGTTTGTCTGAGAGATGTTGCTATGGCAATTGACTTCCCTCGTTTTAATTGAAAAACTGTGGGACACAATGCTGTCTGGAGGTCAGAACAGTCAGTCGAAAAATGGCATACTACAAACTTCTGTATCATTTTAACGTCAATAAATTGGATGTGAGGCATTTACTTGATTTTCCCTACTCACTCTTATACAAATTATTCTTAGTAATCCGAACTAATTGGGGCTTTGGTCTGCTGGGATTCAGAAATGTTCAGATTTTACGAAAAACAAAAAAGTGTATATGAATTGAGTTATAGGATTAGCAGCTACAAGGTAACTTAGCGTAGCCATTTCAGGAAGTTCCGATAACCACGCACAACATAATGACGATGCATCCTTCTCACCTGTGGACATAGGCAATCGCATGCGTAGGTACGAGAAGTTCAGTTTGTTACACTATTTTTAGTGGTTATTCTACAGTAACTGATGCTTTTCGCTCATAAATTAATACTGAACATATGCTTGTTTGTGTTATACCGTGCACTATGATGTCAATCAAACGAACACATAGTTCCTTTACTTTAAAATAAAACCTTTAAATTATGGATTTTGTGTTTGGATTATCCGGAAATTCGGATTTGTGGGGTTCGAATTAGCGGGGTTCTACTATATCTACTTCTTGATAATGGATATAAAATTTCATTAAAAGTGTACACATTTCCAAGTTAGGTAGGTATAAGAAGGATTACTGTACGCTGAAGTAATGTGGTTTTAAAAAAATTAATATATGTGAAAGTATCTTAAACTTAAGGTATTTTAATAACAATCCTTAGACACGCTTTTGAGAAAATCAAAATGTTCAAACATTTTTCATGCATAGGGTAGAGTGATTTTCCTGTAAATCTTCCTGTAGTATCCTCGGAAGATGTTGAACTTAAATACCAAGCTTGGTATGTATACTAGTTTTCGTTATTGAGTTACGCTGTTCAGACAGACGCACAGACAGACACACACGAGATATTTTTCTAAAACTTATTTATTCAGGGAGTCTCAAAACTGCATTTCCGGTGAAACCTCGGTACCAAATTTTTGAGCGGAATACAATACTTACTTCAAGAACATAGTACAGAAAGTAAAAAACGAATAGCGATTCACACTCACACACACATACACACACTTACACACACACACACACACACACACACACACACACACACACACACTTACACACAGGGAAACATAGACACGCGCGCGCGCGCGCGCGCGAGAACCTTTTCCTATAAATGCCTATTCAGGATGCTTTAACGCATGTATTTCCGATGAAATCTCGATAACGAATTTTTGGGTGGAATCCAATATGCACTTTCCCTATTTTAGTATTATACATAGTAGAGAAAGTAAAGACTGAAAGTCAATTGCCAAGCAATACCACGGAACGTGAATGAAAGGAAAAGAAGACAAAGCCATTTAATTGAAATAATCGCGCTCTAATAACCCGATTGTCATAACTCCTGAAAATGTAATTTTTCCCCATCTCCGTACGGTGAAGTCATGAAAAGCGTTTACCAATATGGAAAGTAAAGCAAATCAAACGTTTTTTAACACCTTTTTTCTGGAGGTAATTTTGTTAAAAGGCTTTCAGGAAGATCATCGCCATCACGAGCGCTTTCTTCCTCTTACCTTTTCATCTTTTTGAATCAGGTCAAGTTCTAAATGGAGTACACTTATTAAAACAGGCCCCGATTGTTTCAAAAGGAGGCGAAGAAGAAAAACGCTTTTATTGACGTCGAGTAGGTGGAGTGAAGATGATTTTGCAAAGTAGTTCCTTCTTGACAGACACGAATAAGGCGGATCCTGGGAAAGAAAACTGGAATGAGAAGCACAGACCTCTTGATTCAGACAAGAGTTGAACAGAGAGGTTACCACTACCAGAAAGCCTACAGAAATTCCATCAATTCCTCTACAACATTTCAGTCTGCAAGTATTCATCTGAGAACTTCATCTATTTCGTTTCTGATTATGTATTTTTCATTTCTTATTGCTGCTAACAATAATACAGTAGCATCCTCTTCTTCACACTAATTAAGCCGACGCGACGGTGCGTGAAACTTCTATTTTCTAGACGGACTTGATACAACGCTCTTCTGTTCTCAAAATATGATCGAATATTACTGAAGTCTGCTTTCCAGCTTGCTCAAGGTACACTACCGTACATCAACGCACGTTGAGAGTGGATCATACAGTATACAAAAAAGAAAACAATTAGGTATGTGTAAACATCTGATGTGTTGCACTAATATGACTTTATCTATTCCTGTACTATTCTTGTACAGACATTTATTCCTCTATCTTCATGTTAGTCGAGATAAGCATTTACAGAAATTATCTTATTGATCATTTTCTTGTAGGTGCAAGGGGAATATGGGAATACAGTAGACTGACAGACAGCCAAATGTTTTACAGCTGGTCGCTATATGAAGGCTATGAAATTCCGTTTTCTTCGCACAACCAAGAGTGAGAAAGGTGAACAACGATCTTCAGTTTGAGAAAAGTTTAAGTACTGAAAACCTCACACAAATAACAAGGAACATCTCCGAAATGATTCACTCTATAAAAAATTCCTTTGGAATTAACTTATGGGCTTTAACAAGATCTACATTTTTGTATATGTAGTGAACCGTTTCGCAGATATTCCTTGTTATTCGCGTGAGTTCTACAATACACTTTTCTCAAACGGAAGGACGTTATTAATTTTATATCTCTTGGCCGGGTAAAGAGAACGGAATTTCAAATCCTTCATTTAGTGACCAGTTTTAAAATACATGACTATCGCTCAAAGCCTACTGTATTCCCCTCTTTCCCTTGTACCTACAAGAAAATTACCACTAAGATAATTCCTACAAATGTTTATTTCGAATAACATGAAGAAGATAGAGGAATAAAAGTTCTTAAGAACAGTTAAGACAAGAATAAAGAAAGTCATGTGAGTTCAACACATAAGATTTTTCTGGATATGGTAAGCTAAATGTTAGGGGGGGGGGGGAGAAAATATCTAAAAATTTCAGGAAAATGATTTTTTGTTAACTTAAAAAATTCTCCCTTTTAAGATTGGCAATATAAAGGTATTTAAACATCGAAGCAATAAATTATTATAATAAATTCATTCGTCCATATTCTTTTAATTAAGAGTGGCAAAACTTTTAGTAGTGATAAAATATAAACTTAAAAATCGAATAAAATGTTATTGGACAATTATACACAACCAAAAAATATCTTATTACCAGTTTAGTATTCCTAGACTCGAGTGGCAATTGTTCAGACGTTGGTTCAGTAAACTTATGGTAATAAAATTGCAGGAAAACACTTATCAAATGTTATAAACAACGGAGAGCAATACAATGGAGGTAATTGGCCAAAAAAATAACAAATTTTCAGAAAGGAATCGTTAGGGATTTGGGGGAGAGAAACAATTCTAGATAGTTTTATTACATTAATTTTAATATTCATGGCGCCATATATCTAAGGGATTGTTACCCACTTAGTAAAGCCTCTTTAGCAGAGAAAATAACCTTTAAACTATTTATAAATAAGGCAGTTAGGTAACAAATGATAATGGTAGCAATTGTGGTCGTTTTATGACACCATAAATGAATCATAAACCTCTAATTAGCTTGAAAGTTAAATTCTACTTAAGTGTAGATTAAGCTATATAGCCACTTTAGAGGAGGGGGGTCTCTATGAGACTGACCTGCGCTCTGGGGATAAAACTGAATGCATAAGCGCAGATAAGCTCAGCTTGTATATATTAGGATCATCATACTTAAGTGGTCGTGATATTTTCCCCGTGATCTCTAACGATGTAGATTGTTCTCCAGTCTAGAAATTTAAATGTTGGAAATTTGTTCAGCTTTCGAAGTTATGCCTATGTTTTAAAAAAATACAAAAGGAAACTAAAGCAAATATATACAGCAGCAACTAATAATACTACAAGTCATTTGCAATATTTATAATCATAATACACTTACATGAGGATATTTGGGTATAACTTGGAATATAGCGAAGTAAATTACATTACGGAAAAATCACATCTTACCACAAATAGAGGACGATTAAAAAATTGAATACCGTTAATTCTGATATACAAGGTGGTTCACCTGTTATTATTTTTGGAGATAGGCAATACTTCATAATTTGAAAGAAACAAGGTCACAATTACCGGGCTTATCGACCACTTGGTAGCCATGTAACTCTAGCCTGCTCTTCATGGGAAAATAGACCTTAGCTTACTATATATATATATATACCTTGAAATTAACACACAAAGTCAAAACAGAATTATTCCATTATAAACAATAAAACGCCAAAATTTGATTTCATAAATGAGTACATTCCAAATTTGATGAAATAATAATGTCAGTCTTTCTAAATTTTCTGAACACAGCATTATTAACACTATATTTTATAAGACACGGAAACAATTCGACTGCATACAATACCGGGTGAGTCTACTCATCCTGCGGATTGGTAACTAGGCAACCCTACATTTTACAAACGATGCGAAATGCAGGTGCTGACACCGCATTCACCAGCCCACTGATTATAACTACGATGGTGCTACTTGTTAATGTGCAGTAGTAGCATAATGGTTAACATGCTGATCGGAAGTTCAAATCACGCCTGTAAGTAAATGAGCGTTTTATTTATTAGTGTTTATGTTTGGAGGACGTTCTACCATATCATGTGTTCCTTCCGAGTGCACTAGAAAGTGGACTTGCCTACAAACACGAAGTTTCAGCCGTTCCTGCTCAGTGAGCACTTCTTTGGGAACGAGACGGTTTCTTAACAGTCATAACGTGGGCTTATAAACATTATCTGGTTTGTATTTACGTACTGCATTTTGTAAACCCTCACAACAATTTATTGACTTTCTTTTGTATGAAAGAACAACTTCAAATAGTTAAATATAATGTAATGATGCCTTATGTTTGTAAGTTATAGTTGTAATGTTATTATGCATTTCTTTGTGATGTTCGTTAAAGCATATCCTAACACATAGCACCTTATGTTGTCATTAAATTCACATAATTAAACTAATTAAGTAAAACGACATTTACATGCCAAATTTTAAGTTGTCGGTAGCAAGAAGGATTAATTTAAAACTCTTAGTCACGGAGGAATAAATGATCCTTCCGTATTAAAAATCTCCTAAAAAGGAAAAAGGAGCATTAGATAAAGAGACTTAAAATAAATTTTAAAAAAGAAGAGGAAGTACAAGAAGAAGAAAAATTGGAAACGAAAGCATTTTCCGTCATAGGAGCCACTTACATTTGAGAAAAAGTAATCAGTGAATGTTTTTAAAATGGCTAATGCGACGAAACGAATTATTTGACACACAGTGTATATTTTAGAGCGATCTGTATTTTTCTCTGTCGTTTGTTTTCTATTACGTGGTTTCCTAGTTAAAAAATTCTAAAGTTCAATCAGTAGCACGTTACTTGACAGCACATCCTCTAAAATTTCAACATAGACATTATACTTTTATTTCAGTTATTAAACATATTAGAGTGTAAGAAAAATCATTACAGTTGCCTTTTGCCAAAATAACAAATATAGAAACATTTTCCGTACAAAATGTAGTCTGAGTTGGGGAAAGTTCGCCTAAATATTTGGATCACCTTAATACCTAGGAGAAATTGGTCTTATATACTAAGTCTGGCGTTTATTCCAGATTTGTTGTTTGAGTTCTGCTGTTTTCTGTCTCTCTCGCTCTCCTTTTCTCTATGCCTCTCTCCCTCACTTTCTGAACACTCTGTTGAGGCTTTGGGGGACCTAAAAGCATGTATATCAGGTAAATATCTATTAGGAATTTTTAGTTGCAATTTATTCCTTCCTCTAGTTACTATAAATAATTTAAAATATCTCATATTACATAATATGAGCTATAGAAAGTAGAAAGGCTATTAGAAAGGCTGTAATTTATCTGTCATTAATAATTTCTAACATATCCTTTGTTATTGTTTTGAATTTTATTGCGCACGCGCCACATCTAGGTCCGCTTTTTTAAGACTTGAATATTGCTTCAAGTTCCTGTATCTACGACAAAATGTATAATGAAACCGTTTTTGTAAAAGTTCCAATTAACACAAAGTAAAATAAAAAATAAGACTTGGTAAGAATAGTCATAAAAAGTAATGTGAATGCAACACAAGATATTTTCAGTTACAATTATCCAAACTTGAGGATCTGGTACCGCTCAATTGCGCTGAAATTAGTTCTCATTTAACACGAACAGTGAGGAGAACTTCTGTAGAAATGTGAATATTCTGGAAGTGCAGAAGAATAATATGCTAAGCCTACTGCGAGTTAAACTGAGGCTTCCAAAATTATTCCAAGAGGCAAACTAACTTACTGGCTTGGCGGAGACAGGGCGAAAGGAAAATTATCTCTTTACCAGATTTGTGTTTGAGTTTGGAGGATTGCGTGGGTGGGAAATTCCACCTTCATCGATCTTGTGCGGGAAGGAGTGTGCAGCTAATGCCAACCCTAGCCTTAACTGCAATCAAACAAAAGGGGGAAGGATGTCCCGTCGCATGCAACAGAGACACAGGCGCGTGTTTACCGTGGTGCCAGTAGTGGGACTGACATCGATATGTCGATTTGAGGGATGTCACGTGAACGATATCGCTAAACGAGACCAAAAATACCGCCCATAGACATGATTCATGGAAAAGCATGTCACACAAGCGTGTGGTGCGTGGGGCTCTGGACTAGCTTACGTTGTTTTCCAAGTCCCACACGTCATGCTAACTTATTCAGTGGTTCATGAAACATCTTGATAAAAGTTCAGTTTCATTATACAGTATTAATACTAGCTCTATAACATGTAACAAAATTACTGGAAATACTGTTCTATTGAAATCTAGAAATAGGACGTATGATGCGTTCAACAACATTGACTATGAGTGAAAAATGCAGGTATATTCATTATATGTTACATTATTCACACAAAAGTGATTCTTTTAACATCGTATCTTAACATAATATATTTTTATCTAATTCAGTAAGATGTATTCAACATAGAGAAATTGTATTCAAACATTTATTCATGTAGCAGGCTCTTGTGATGGATAGAAAAGGAGGAAAAAGGAATTAATGCAAGCTTTCAAACATGCCCAGCAGGTGAAACATATCCAGCCCAGCTATTAAAACTTTTGCACAACAACGTTCCCTTTTACTGACGTTAACAGTATTTAGTATTTCGTGAAGTTAAAACTCACAACTGTTTTCTGCTCGTAACTCTAAACCACTCCTTTCACTGTCTTACTTCACTTTCTCTGTCCCTCAAACACTAACCTGGCGATACAATTACTCAACACTCATAAATTGTTGTTTAACGACGATGTTAATTGCCAGGATCACATCAGCGTCGCCGGTGTGCCGGAATTTCGTCCCGCAGGAGTTCTTTTACATGCCAGTAAATCTACTGACATGAAGCTGTCGTTTTTAAGCACACTTAAAAACCATGGGCCTGGGCCGGGTTTGAACTCGCGACCTTGGGATCAGTAGTCGTTGCTTCGTCTTCTTATATAGCAAGGATAACCTAACACGGACCTTTCTCGATCTTTTACGACTGCGGTATAGTTCTTGAATAATCTGAAGAACCCCTTTTGGTTCTGCCGCTCTGATTGTTGTCACGTGTTTGCTCGCGTGAGGCAGCCTGACATCGAGCGTCTTTGATAAGCGCCGCGCCTGATACGTGGTGTGGTAGTTTGGCCGCGCCGTAGCCGAGTGGTTAGACCATTCGCTTCTCACCAAAGCGGCCCGGGTTCGATCCCAGGCAACCGCATGTGGGATTTGTGGTGACGAAGCGGCGCTGGGGCGGGTTTCCTTTGGGTTCTCCGGTTTCCCCCGTCATCTCATTCCACCGGTGCTCCATCTTCATTCCATGTATCATCAGTGTCACCGCCTGCGGTGTCGTATGTAGTAAAAGCGTGCGTTAAACACTACAAAAAAAGAAAAAGAAAAAAAAAAGAAACGGTAGCTTAGCCCCGACGGTCCTTTGTTGTGCGCCTCGACCGGCGTCACAATGGCTTTAAAAACACAATTTATACCAAGTAACTTTTTGTGGTATACCTAAGCATTTCTGAGCTATCCGGAATGGTTCAAGCTGTTCGTCATTCTTTTAAAGTTCTGTCGATTTTTTGTTGTTTCTTGTGGAAAGAGCATCGAAATTTAAGCCAGTATAGAGCGTCCTGTTTGTAAAATTTTAATATCAATTGTATCTCTAATTTATAGTGTTTCATAAGAAAAGTCGGCAGACCCACTAATAAACCATATACGGTAGAGAAAGTCATGTAAATGTAATACACCAATCTTGTTTCCCCTCTTTTGGGTAGTTCTGTTTGTTAAGTACTGTACTTTTCAAGCATTATCAGTAGCTGATTTTTGAAAAAAACTGAATGTCGAATTACCGGATGGATTGTGATACGTCCCCCGTCTTAAGAACCAAATCGTAAATAAAATAAAATTTGCACAAATCTTCGACTAACAAAACGGTCTATTCTGTAGAGTATTAGAAGATCTGTTAATGGTTCTGTACGGAGCAGAACTTTAAAACACACCTGACGTTGTGTAACATTTATCAAAGTGTCTAACAACTCAAAATTCCAATCTATTAGAATAAAAACCCATAAAGCTTAAGTATTGCTGCCTGCTTGCTTTTGTTGGTAAAGAAACCACACCCACAAAAAGTGAGCGTTTCAGAAACAGCAATGTATCATAAATAACAAGAGACAAAACTTTTGGTCTACTGTTGCAACTCAAGACAAACTAAAACTTAGCGCCGTAATTTATATTCTTTTTTCCCTTTTTCTTTTCGTTTCATTGCAGCAACAATAGGGTCCTATACAACTGAGTGCGCAAAGCAGTATAAAAACAAATAAAACCAGCCAAACATTCTTAGCACATTTTGCTCCTAAAACCAGAAAACCAAAAGATCTAAAATAAAATAGTTTACTTACATGATTAACGCTAAAAAGATCGAAAATTGTATTTAAAAATTTAATATATGCTTCCTTTACTACCTATTTAAAGTAAGTATGCAAAGTAGGTATAGATTTCAGTCAGAAGTTCGATTCCGAGATGTCAAAGGCAATACAGGGTTTGAGACAGCCTGAATAAAAAATTAGAAAAAGGTTTTATGCGTGAGCGTGTCTCTCTGTCCATCTGTATGTCTGGAATTATGAGTATAGATGTCTGTGTGAATTTTATGTTGATATAAAGCAAATCTAACGTTAAAAACACCAAATATATTCTGTGCTAGGGGTCCCGGTTTCGATTCCCGGCAGGGGGGTAGGAATTTTTCTTCAGCCAAGATTATTCCTTATCCTTGCCTCAGTCTGGAAGTATGAATGTGTGTGTGAATTCAACGTATAAAAACCCCAAAGACCGTAAAACCAACTTTTAAACGAATAACGCCATTTGCTAATAGGCAAAGCTGCCGATATGACCTCTGCAGTTAAAGGCGGGATATAAATATAATTTAAAAAAAAAAAAAAAAAACAAACAAACAAACAAACAAATATACACAAAAAGTAAACGACTGGATATCATTGCCGCTTATCAATGTTCCAAAGAAAAAACTGCCGATATGATCTTAGATGTTAAAGGCGCCAAATAAATGGAGGCCCCCTCCCCCCAAAAAACTAGTATTATTCACCCATTTCCTTCTTATTAATCGAGATGAACTTTCATTACACATTTTACATTTCGTTATAGGTATGTACATGTAAAGTTAAAGCGATAGTCAGATTCTTTAAAAAGCATTTTACTATGTAACTGATTTTGAAATTCCGTGCTCTTTGCATGAAAGGAATACGGACCTACTATTTGAAAAAGGTATAAGTATTTCAAAATTTCAACCATTAACAAGGAGTATCGCCAAAATGTGTAACGCTACAAATATTTTATTTGATGTAAATTGTGTGCTTTAGGCAGAAGCACAAATTTTTGTATGGTAAGATTTGGTGCATCTCATACGATTTACCAATTATACAAACGTCATTCAGAATGAAGATGCCTTTTCTAGAAAATTCAAGATATTGATTTCATTTGTCATGAAGATATCTTAAATATGTGGTATTTTAAGCCAAATTGTTAGAGCTACTTTTGTGAAAATAAGACGGCTCAAAAAAGGTTCTCCATGTAAAGATAATCTAGGGTGGGAGGATTTCTTTCAAGAACCTCACATCTCAAGTACCAAGTTTGGTATTTATCCCTCTTTCGTTTTTGAGTTATGCTGTTCATAAACACATACCCAGATATTTCTTCTAAAAATGCTTTTGTTTTGGATTAAGGGTCCTCAAAAATGTAGTTCTGGCCAAACTTTGATATCATATTTTGGGGTGTAGCACAATAGCTTGTCTAACTACTAGGTCGGTGGTGGAGAAAGTGAAAGGGAAGCAACGTTTTTTCCGGCTGTATCGGTAAAATTGTACGCATTGTTCAGGGCTTTCATTGGCTGCGAATATACAGGTCGGGAATAAAGTTAAAACACGAAAATTCAGAGATTCAAGCCCCTACCCCAGCACTGAGTTTTGGCAAACTTGGTTCAAATTATAGCCAACTTGAAAGAACACAAATTAACCCTTATAGTGTCTTTCCAAACGGAATGTCTCAAGCGGCGGTACCCGCGGCTCGTATTCGGAGGGTGAAATTCTAGTTCGGCGGGCTATACTGACCCTACGTGTTTTCCCTGGGGAATGCGGTGTGGTTCATGTAGTATCACGAATTTGCTTACCCTTTATCTGCCAACAGTTAATTTTCTTTCGCCTTTCAGGGTTGCAGGGCCAGGCGTCGTGCAATGTGGTGCACAGCGTATGCGGTGGATACACTGTTTCTTCCCTAGTATCGATACTTCCGAGCTACACCCGACCCCTTGAATAGGAGTGCACGAAAGGATATTCCGCCAAAGGAACGATATCTGGAAGCGTTAGGGAAGCCGCTGTACCCTGCAAGCATCAGATCTGCTATCACATTCTTTTACCTTGTCCTCTTGGTTACAGTGCCGAAATGCTTTCTTACTCCTCATACTCAAGCCTAATAATGTACACTATTAGAAGTTAGACATAACATTGAAGATGCGTTCAGGTAACGGGTTCATAAGGAATTCTAATGGTTTTCTGCACCTAAGCCTTAAAGGCTTATTGTGAGAGGGGACCTCCTCTAATATGAATAACCGTTCCTAAGCGTCCCTTTCTTATGCTAGAAAGGTCGTCTCTTACTTTCCAGTCAAACAGGAATGTACGAGGCAGTTCCGCCTTTCCGTTTGCACTTGGTCATATGGGTTCATCTTTAGAGTTCCAACGTAGCGTTTAAAATGTCGTCACCATAGCCGAAAGGAAGAGCTTCGACTCGAAAAGCCAAAGGTCCGCAGTTGAGTTTCGGTCCGGTTCTTCACTCTTGATTCAGCTTTCTAGCCTAGACCTATACAGGACTCTGCTGAAGGAACATTTATTAGACAAGCATCATGCCAATAGCGCACCAAGGAGTTTGCACCTCTCAAGTCATGCCAAGAGATGAACTATTCCAGCTCGGAACTCCTTACTGTGCTCAGTATATTGGCTTTGCTTTATGTGTGCTAAAGTATCCGAAACTGATTCCATTCTAAACAAAAGAGTTAATATGGCTATCGGTGTAAATTTATCTATCACTTCGTTTTTCGTCGCTGACTAAGCGGATTGCAGTCACTTATGCACGTACTGATCAGTAGAGCAGATTTTCATGTGTTACCACGAGTGCAAATATTTCTTTCGGCATCCCCGAGTCAACAAATGCTCGCGTTGAATGAGATTATACAGTTTACCATAGCATTCGGTTCTCCACAACGAGGAAATCCTTCCGGTGGTTTTCGTTCGGTACACAGATAGTGATATGTTACCATAGTAAAACTGCGGTCATTGTGCTGTTTACCTGTCATCAATTCTGTTTTATGTACCATTTTCAAGCACCACACGAATGTCCTGCATGCAAATATTGTAAAGAACCAAGAGCTGAATTATGTTTACAATCCGATGAATGCTAGGATAATATGAAGGGTTGAATATCACCAAGTCAACAGCAGGAAAACTGACTGTGGTTAACTGGGCTATGAACGTGCCATATAGGCACTTTATTTTGGGACAGTTTGTAATGAAAATGCAGGCTTATAATATTTACATCCATTTCCAGTTGTTTATACTCCCAGGGCCTAGTTAAAGCTACACTTCTGTATTGACTGACTGCATCGAAAACAAGAAAATGCTTTGAATATACAGAGTGAGTATGAGTTTTAAGCTCATTTTAACCAGTGGCGTAGGAACTCAAACAGTAAACTACATGACACAATGACTAACGGAATAAGAAGACTCCCTCTCAATCAACTGAAACGTCAAGAATAAGTGGCTATAACTAGGCTAAGAATGTGCCATTGCAGAATCACGCACTTACACACCATTACTAAGGATCCAGCTTTAACCACTGTATATACCATCACTAAATGTTCTAGATACACAAAATGGCGGACGAAGAACAAGATCCCAGCAGACAATCCTAGTGCACTTAGCAGACCTAAAATGATCAACAGCATACTACAGTTCCTAAAAGACATTTCAATATTTCAATTGTCGTAATATTAGTATATCGCTATTGTTTTTAAGACAGCACTTTTGTTAATATTCCACTGTATTGTAAACTTGCCAACCAATGTAGCTTTCAAAACTTGAGCATTGTAACTGAATGTATCATTGTATTAACACAGTAATTTTGTAAATACTTCATGCACAGTTACAATATGACCATGTAGTTAGGTGACTATAAACAAAGTTGAAATAAAGAAACTAGATATATTTTCCCTTGCGTGAACTAGAAAGCTTGTTTTAAAGATTTCTCACCTTAAACTATTTAACAGAGCCTCTGAATTTGTTGTACTTACAAAAGTGTTCCTTCACATGTTAATGATCAAATATTTTGACAACTCATATCTTTTACTAAAAATAAAAAATAAAATTATTTCCAAATAAGAGAGATGAGTCCAAGTTTACTTTTCTGTCATGAATAGGCCTCAGATTTTAGGCTAAATAACTATTTTATGTATATAAGTAAACTATATCTAGTTACATATATCCACCTTTTTTTATAACGTGTAAACGTATATAAAGAGTTTATGAGGCCTAGGTGTCAATTTTGATCACTGAGACCTAGTTTAAGGTTTTAGAGTGGCTATTTTACAATTAGTATTGTTTTATGTTTCGTTTCTTAAATCCGGGAATGAGAAATTAGGATTGGTTTGTTTCAAAAAAATTTAATAGTTTGAAAAAGACTTTCCAGAAAGTCTTAGCACATTATCAGATAGATTCTCCTGCTTTGTAGAAAGAGAATCTGAATAGTTGCGACCCCCTCTAGGTCTCTTTGTGACCCTTTTGGATTGGTCGGTGACTGCAGTACGGCAGAAATTAGCAGAAATCCCTTCTAAAGGCCAAGAAGAGCCACTGGCGTATTTGTCCTTATTTCATGACTCACATACCTTGTCCCCTTCATAATGGTTAATATGGACAGGTTCGCAAGAGTTTTCCATGCTTTCCCTCTTTTTTTTTTCAAACAGTATTGTATACAGTACTCAGTATTTGTACATTGCTGTTTTAACAATATAGCCATATACATATACATAAACATTATTAGCAACCATCATCTCATAATGAAACGTAGGATAGAATGTTTCTAACCACAATAATGAGTACATTGGTGCTTTTGTTACCTACTCTGTAATTTTCAATGCTGTTCTAATTAATTTCATCTTTAAGCTTTTAGAAACTGATACTACATTTCAAATGCAGAAAATCTAATTTATAGCTTGTGGAAGCTGTGTTTTAGCTGCCTAACACAAATCTTCAGTGCTTATTTTAATAATTTACTGTGTTTTTCAAATGGGAAGGAGTTTGTCTTTGAGCAACTCCAGGCCGGCAACCAATCGGAGTCCTGCTGTGTTGTCATATTACGTTCCCCTTAAGTGGGGCTTGACGCGTGCCAATAAATATGAAAAGGGTGGAGGTAATGAGCTTGCAACGCTGTTCACGTAAATGTATGTCATTGGCTACCGATCCGAACTCTTCCCATTTGAAAAGCACAGTAGTGTATTTTAGGTATCCAAAAACTGGGCAAAAAGGGCCAAAAAATCCGTGGTCTAGTCAGGAATAACACTATAAAAATGAAACAACTTTGTGAAAAGATAAAATTGTGAAAAGAGGTAACATTTTGATTGCAATATCCAAAATAGTCTTAGAGATGAGTGTACCATTCTCACTTTTCGTTGCAGCAGTAATAGACTGCTATATAATTGAGTGCAATGGTAAGTCCCTCATACATGTTTGCCTCTTTTGGTTACAAAATCCTCCGTAGCCAATAACTGTAATCTATCCTTGTTAGTATGTGGACATGCCATCTGAAAGCGGTGATAATCACACTTATGCAGTATTTCTTTAGTTTCTTTCCCCATTCCAGCATTCGAGAACAATGCATACGAACACAGACATTATAAAGGGAAACACGTTGTGAATCCTAGGATGCTACAACACGAGCCAATCATACTGCAACTATAATTGCCTATAGAACGTTGTTATCCCAAAGTGATTGAAAATAGTTTGACAAGCTCCATATTTTCATCACCAATTGTTTAAAAACGCAGACCGTTTTGCATGCACACACTCTCCCAATAATTCATTATCTATCGCATTGCCCGTACCAATTTTGCCGAACAATATCACACCTTCAATCAACTTTTTCAATATGCTGTGGTTTAATTGATTCGTCGATGAGTCATCCGAGTTTCTACTGACATTGATTTGATATGTACGAGTCATTCACAGGGCAAATCTGTCCCCTATCACCCTTGTCGACTTCGGGCCATCAACATCGTCGTTATATCCTAGTCGAAAAAGTTGTACTACACAGGCACTGTCGTCGAGATTGATTGTGAGCAAAAGTGGTCCAATTTTACATTCTCTACTACTTTTTGGCTCTAAAATTCGAAATAGGTGTTTTAAGACTGACAAAAATACATGCCTAAAAACAATTCGCGAGTGTATGTATGAACAACATAACTCAAAAACAATATGTTGGATAAATATCAAATTTGGTGTTTGAGCATTTTTAAATCACACGTCACGAGATTTTCCTACAAAATTTCCCCAGCCCAATTACTCTTTATTATATATATATCCGGACCGCCTCCGTAGCGCAGTGGTAGCGCCTCTGCCTCTGACGCGGAGGATTCGGGTTCGCAAGGGCTATAATCAGCCTCGTTAGGTCCCTGGTATATGCAAAGACCGCATATACCGGCCGGGAGGGACCAGGGCGCTGACCACGTCCCATCTTCCAATACTGCAACCTCACTCATGACGCCTGTGATGGGCAGAAGTGGGGGACGCAACTGCTTGGGCGGTACATCTTGGCCCGAAAGGGCTGTTGTACCGCGAACGGTTAGGTAACCGTTGCATGTAACCATTAATTCGTTTAACTTGGACACTTATAACCGTTACCCAAAATAACTTTGTTACAGCTCTGCTTTGCATATTTAATAAAGATTACGATCAACGAAGCGTTGAAGTTAAACTTTCAACTTTGAATTTTAGTGCTCTTTGCCGCTATCTTTGATTATGGTTACTTCGGCGTTTGATTTTGATGTTGCTTTGGGTGGGTGGCTATGGATGTTTGCGCCCGTTTAAACCAGAGGTGCCGAAAAGTGATTCCGCGGGTCATTCTCCTCTCCCCCCTACACTCACTTTGACTTTGTGGCGTGGCCGTGCAGGAAAAAGGTGACCAGCATTGGGGTTGAAGTGCGTCTCCCGTTGAGTTTCACGGAATAAGAAAGTCAATGTCGGGTGTCAACCTGTTCCTTTACAAATTCCAACCGAAATTCTCCCAGCATTCTTCCTTGCCTTCATATCTATTGCACCACCAGGAAGGGGAAAAAGTAACCACCCTGGTTTCCCTTAATGACACCACTAGTTTAAGCGTATGAAAACAGATAAACAATCAAAGAAAGAAAACGAAAATAAAATACATAACGTGGGGAAGCAACTGCCTCCAAAGCAATATTATATTTACTTTTCTAACAGTTAAATCCAGGCATTATTATGAAAGAGCTTGGATTTTGCAGTTCTGCTTCCTCTTTGCGAAATTTCAAGGCATTTCCAGTTTAAACAGAGCATGCCTTATCCAGTCCGCACATGTAGCCTTGGGTCAACGCTTCTGTTCAGTTCAGTCTCCAAATGACGTTCAAGTTAGAGCGCCCTGATCATGATTTCGAAACGACGTTTTGCTTTGCTGAGCAATGGTAAGTTTACTAATTGTTTCCTTAGCCTGGGTCCTCTATCTTAGCATACCGTCATCTGTTTGGATATAACTGGGTGCAGTTCCTCCATGCGCTGCTAGAGGCAGCAAACAGATGCAAACCAGATATGATGCAACGTAAATAGCATTTAACTGTATATGTGCACATTCTGAGCTCGGTTTTATAGCTCAAACGTTTCTGCTGCTCGGAAACATAACGACCACAGAGCTGATTGGATGATACGTCTCCAAAGCGGGGAACATATGGGCGCACATGCCCCCTGGATTAGTCTGTGCCCCTGTGTGTTGGCCGGGCGCTATATCACCGCGGTCATTTGCATTCAGTCCTTTATCGCTCTTACGCTCCTGATAAAACGCGTCCCACTTTGACCACAAATTAATTTGCGGTTTTCAAATTCCACGTACCACGCACAGTACTACAGAGAGTTCCCCGGAAATAAGGTTCGACCAACATTTTATGTATCTATAGCTTTATCATTTTCCATGATAAGTATCAAGAAATAAGATCAATTCCAGATGTACAGAATGATCCCAAAAGCGACATCCCCATTATATTTAATAATAGGAATAAACAAAGGTTATTTTTGGAAATTAATTGTTCTTCCATCCCTCTGTAGAATAAAGTTGAGAATGAGACTGAAAAATTCAATGTTATAGCCGGGATTTGAACCACGGATCTTCCGGTCTCCATTCGGCTGCTCTAGCCAGTGAGCTACCATGACCAACCTGCCGACACGACATTAAATTCTCCAACTCACTCGCATTTTTCCCGGTAAGCCACAAGGAGATCACAAATTCATTTGAGATAATATAACGGAGACAGGAAGATTCGTGGTTCAAATCCCGGCTATGGCATTGCATAAGACGATTCAACTGGACGTATAGAAGGGTGACATTGTCGTTTCGTGAATACCACCTCCCTTCGCTTCTCCCATCTGTTTCAAGGACACTGTTGGTTAAGCTTGGAATTTTCCTATTCACTCAGATAACGTTCCCTACTTTAGGATCAAAGAACTTTCTCACATGGCTTTCAGATGGTCATCAGGCATAGGAATTCCTTAGTGCTAAAGCCAGTATGGAAAGAAATGAGGTTGGATTATAGACAAGAGTATCGTAGATAACAACCCCCCCTCTCCCCATCCATCCAGCACTCGGACCGACATTTACCTGACTGTCACTGATCCTTGGTGTCTCTTGTTTTGCACTCTTTGTAGTGAAAATGTTTGAGTGAATTGCTATGCTCTGTCATCATGTAGCGGTTGCGGTAAGTTTGGTAGAAAAGCACTATGTTCAACTAGGCAAGTTCAAAATGTTGTTTTAAAAACGTTTGATTATGCGTTCGTAGTGTAATATTGTGGTATCTGTTACTCTTCGGAGAAAACTGTACTTAGTATAATGTTACATGTAATTTTAGTATAATTTCTATTGAAAACAAAAATCTGTAATCGTATTTGGCAATGACTCATGTAAACAGGCTCTATACATACATGAAACTGTTGATGAATTGATATGCTTGTGTTTCTCATAGCAGCTGTAATTGAGAAAGCAATTCTTATACCAGATAGCTGTCAGTACCTAATTCTATATAATTTCAGAAATGTGTTGTTTTGTGCATAATAAAAGTTAAGCTGGTGTGTCAAAAGTTGACATATTAAGTAATAGAAAGTAAACAAAAACTGCATTTATGAAAATAACCAGTTTGACAGGACTGAGTGACTGATTGTCTCCCATGTGTGGTGAAGTTGCTGCCAGATGCCAGCACAGTCGCGTGTTTGCATGGGCTTGCGCACAAGCGATCGGGGATATTCTCGTGATATTGATGTGGACTAATCCTTATTGTTTGAGCTTCGTATATGTGAACAACGGGAATTTGGGCACGGCAAACGTGGGTGGGAGGGGGGGGGGGGGGAGAAAGGGCTTATTCACATGTTTAGACTACAGAGGATAAAGGGGATTTCAATTGTAATTCCCATTGTCCTTGCGCGTGTATGTGCAGGGGCGCTTCCATTTGTTTATTTATCTACTTATTTTTATTTTTGTATCAATAAACCGGCGCGGTAATAAATTTGCGCACTTCATTGTCGGGCAATGCCTTGGAACAAGGGGAAAAATACTGAAAAAGGGGGAAACAACGCTTCACTGTATAAAGTGCTTGCTATTTTGTTTATTTGTTCGCATGTAATTATTGTTGCAGCTCTGTGAGATACATTCTTCTTCTTCTTCTTCTTCTTCTTCCTTTTTTGCATTGTTTAAATCCGAGCTGCCGGGTGAATATGCGCCAACTACAAGTTATTACCTTTGTGACTGCTGATTGTTACTCACTGTATTATTTTATTAACATAATACCCATTTTGAAATTCAAAATTGCTCAAATTATGGAGATGTCTACTGGAAATTGAACTTTAAATTTAACTATGGGATTTGACTGAAAACTTCATTAAGCACGTTTCTAAAAGACACATGATCAGGATTAAAACTTCATCCAATATGTTGATTAGTTTTCAAATTGGACATATGTTCACAAAAAGCGTCTAACTACAAAAAACTTCCCTGGTATCATCTATGCTAATATGCTAAAATTTTAGGTTAACATCTAGATTATTTGAAGAGACAACGATTGTAATTTTATGCCATATATTGGAACTTAAGCCCCGGCTCCACAGCCCATGAAGAGCCAAGCCTTACCGCCCAGCCGCTGCGTCCCCCACCTCGGCCCACTACAGGCGTCATTGGTGGGATGCAGTACTGGAGGGTGGTACGTGGTCAGCGTCCCGATCCCTCCCGGCCAGTTATGCGGTCTTCACGTAGCTCCTCAATTGGTCCCATATATTGAAACCACACCATTTTCTTTTGTTCTAAAATTAGTATATTCGATTTTTATGCAACAAGCCATGAATATGACATTACCATATAGACCAATTAACAAACCTTATTCCTGTATGTGGAAGAGGTACTAGGCCCTAACTCTTTTCTTGGGATTTTTAAATAATAATATTTCTATATACTGATAAAATGAGCTTAATTACTGAACTTAATTTAATGTCCTGTGTCAATTTTTGTACTAATAAAGCTCTTAAAAGTAATATTTCATTGAAATGCTCGCATACTTCTCTGATTATAGCGTGATATATGAAACATTCTTGTGTTTAGTTTGAATGAGTGAGTGAGTGACTGAGTGAGTGAGTGAGTGCGTGCGTGAATGAGTGAGTGAGTGAGTGAATACATGAATGAGTGAGGTGAGTGAGCCAGCGAATAAATGAGTGGGGTTTAAGGGCCCGTCGACAACGAGCTCATTTGGGCCCGGCTTGTCTTTGAGATGCAATGGTTTTTAAAGAAGTAACATTGCATACTCTTCATTGTCTTCATTGCAGTTCTAAAATAGATTGCTGTACAAAGAATATAATTTTTGGATTATACGAGAAATTTTTACAGGGAAGACAAGCTTTAAAATGTGTCAGTTTCGTACATTATTGATTATGCATGTACAGTTCCAATGTTTTCATTGTAAAAAGGAAATTAGATTATAAATTTAATATATTTATAATCCGATATTGTACTTCTGGGGACATGAATCGAGATGCTCAAATATTCCTCAGCTGAACAAATTTAATCCCTTAATCTGAGAATTTTTGAACAGATAAACGAATTCAATTGCTATTTAAAATTAAAATAAAAGGGAAAGCTCAAAGTTTGGACTGCTGATAAAGGACGGAAGGGCATAAGGACATTGTTTTCATACTTGGGAGACAAGCTCATAGCTGATTTTGAATGAAAATGACTCGCGTATTTGGTAGTTCATCTGAACAGGATTAAAATCTGTTCTTCAGGCTAATGTAGCATTTGCAACTATGTACCATTCTATGCTCGGGATGGCATATAATTCTATGAAGCACTAGAATACATTATTTGCGTGGTAATAAAACGCTTGCTCTAGTTTCAGGAAGGAGAGAGAAAGAGAGAGAGAGGGGGGGGGGGTGAGGGAGGGAGATATTGTCAATGTGGGAATTCCTTTGAGGGAAACCATACTCCAAAATTAGCTCCCGATTAAACTATACGCAGTATCCAATGGAGATGTAAATCCTCAGAACGCGATAGAGAACGTGGCTCTATGAAAGTGAAGCACAGTAGAATTGTACCTGTTCTACACGCTTCACATACAGGGTCTGCCAATCCAACAGATTACAAGTATATTTCTTCCCTGAAGTTTAAGTAGGTATCATTGAAATCTTGCAGTTAAAACTGACATTATTTCTGCACTGCTGCCTGTTTAAGACCAATCGCTTTTGATATTTTCCCTTTTTTGAAGCCAAATATTTTTGAATTAGCATTCTTTTTGCATTGTCCTTAATAATAAAGCCTGAACTTACTTTAATATAGTTCACTTCTATCCTCAATATTCCTGGCACTGATTCACACTTGTTTTCAGAAAAAATACTTATAAAACTAAAGAAATGATGTTCCAACAAAAATGTGTAGTTCTGTAGGCACGAACATCTTATGTGTAGCAATCTATAACTTTGTGTACAGTTTATCATAAGTTGACGGAGCTATTAAGAAATTAATTATTCCAAACGCTTATTTTTCTATGCATTGCCTGTCAATTATTGTGCCAGAAATGGTTCCAGTGAGTTGAATGCACATACAGAAGAATGGGGTGACAGTCAACTGTTAAAAAGCAAGTTGAACGGTACATAAGCCTTTATACCCTATGTTCTTTACGTAGTTTGTTGCGAAATGTCAAATGTATTCTATTGCTTAAACCTTCGTAAATGATTAACGCAATAAAATTTATTTGAAACAAATACATCATTTGTATAAATTAGACAATTTTCTATTTTATGTAGCAAATTATCTCTATCTTGTTCTCTCACTGAAAATAAATAGGATTTCACAGGCTGCTCATAGAAAACTAATATTACGTTTATCTTAATACTATCTTAAACATATTTCAATCAAAATAGTTAGATCCGTCTTATAGAAAATAAAAATAACGACTTTTCTTCATGCAAAAGGTCTTTGGAATGGGGGAATTTCATGAAAATCTTTGCATTGCACCCCTACAGATGTTGGGCTTAAATACAAACGTTGTTCATCCGAATTTTCATGTTGGAGTTATGTTTCTCATGATACACCGGAAAGGTATGGGCGTACAGACAGACATAGAAACAGAAAGAACACACACACACATACACACACGCACGTACCTTTTTCTAAAAATGTTTTTTTTTTTTTTTTTTTTTTTTTTGTTTGTTTGTTCAAGCAGACCTCAAAATATGTATTTCCGGTGAAATATCGATATTTAAATTTGTGGTCGAATATAATATCCTACTTGCTATATGTAGTAGAGAAAGTAAAAATGTTAGAAAATAAATAAGAGACAAATCTAGGTCTATTAGAACGCTGAAAAGTCGTAGTTGAGAACAAGGAGAATTTAGAACACACAGATACAGAACTATGATGTCTACCTGAACAAAACAGCTGAAGATGCAACACCTTCAGTCATTTTCACCAACTCTAGATGTAACATAATGAATAAACCAACATAGTGTGCGAAACAAACAATGCTTATATAATGCAGGAAAAGTTGGGAAGAATTTATGGTGGTAGTTGCAGGGTTTTTGCAGACGGTTGGTATCGTGTTTTGCAGAAGGGTTGGGGACGGGACCACAGGCATGGTTTGCCACAGCCTCCCCCGGTACGGGCCCCGCAGGGCTGCGCTAGTGGTTTCTGGACATCAGCAGGCAACTTCCAAACATCCCCGCTCACTGTTTGCCTGGCCTTTAGGGGGCGTTAGAATACCGTCATTCATTACCACGCGGCGCGGCTCGGCTCGACGCGCCGTCCCAACCTTACACGGTGCACGTGGGTGCTTGTACTTGCCTCTTCTGGTTAGAAAAATCTACCACATTAGTGTTCATTGTATACGTTGAGAAGCGCACATTTTGAGAAAATAAACCTCGGCATTTGCAATAGCAATTGTTTCGATGAAAAACAACTTAAAAATGAAAGCGTTGCTTTAGATTTTTTAACTTAAGAAATACGGCAACGCTGTCCCATTTATACTTTCTCTAATACGTACAGTAAGTAGAAGTGTCTATTACATTCGACCCAAAATTTCGATGTCGAAATTTCACCTTAAATATATGTTTTGAGGTCCCCCGAAACAAAAAAAAAAAAGCAGTTTAAGAAAAAGGTCCGTTTGTGCGCGTGCGTATGTGTCTGAGTGAGTGTGTACTTGTATCTGCGAACAGCCTAACTCAAAAACGAAAAGTCTGTTAGAAACCAAATTTGGTATCCAAGTTTAAGATCTTTCATGCGACACGAAGACTTTAATGATAATTCCTCTACCCTAAACCACTTTTACATGGAGCATTTTTCGAAAATTTTGATTTTCTGAAATATTGCTCTATTCTGATTAAAATGTCATATGTTTAAGATAGTTTTATGGCAAATGAAGTGTATGTTTGGAATTTTCTGGCTGTAGCCTATGTATCCCTGTTTACTCTTGATGACATTTCCATAACTGGAAATCCGTAAGAGATAGACCAAACTTTACCATACAAAAATGCATATCTCCTTAAAACACACAAAGTATATCCAAATGCATTTTTTTTTCTTTTGAGTGAACAATTTTGGAGATATTCGTTGTAATTTGCGTATGTTGCAATATTTAAAATTTTCTCAAATAGAAGGTCGTTATTCACTTTTTTTTACCTCTTGGATGTGCACAGAGAACGGAATTTCAAAGCTTTAAAAGATTTAGTTATTGGTCAAAGTCTACTGTATTCTCACATACCCTTGTACCTACAAGAAAATCAGTAATAAGATAATTTATGCAAATGTTTATCTCGACTAACATGAAGAGGATAGAATAACAGTTTGTAAGAATAGTACAAGAGTAGAGAAAGTCATGTGAGTTCAACACATCAAACTTTTACCTTCATTTGTATCTATCTAAAATACTCGTACAGAGCAAGTGTATTTCACTCAAAAGTTCGATATCGATATTTCACCAGAAATACATATTTTGAGACCTGAATAAAAGAATTAAAAATAGAACCGCGCGTGTGTATGTATAAAATATAACTGAAAAATGAAAAGTCAACGAAGTAGTTTGCACCGTTTGTAAACTCGAACGTTGCGACCAGGAGAGGAAAATATTAAAAGAATTTGAGTTGTGAATATGGAAAACAACAGAGCCCATGGAATGGAGAAGTAATTCAGCTGGCACACTTGCAGTAAGACGACGAAATTCTTGTCGACGATTCGGAAACACAAGCTCTGAGTCCAAAAAGGAAAGCTAAATTTCATTGGAGACCTGACAGTACCTCCTTTGCTGTCATAGACAGGGGATGCTTTTAACAATACTATGGTTTTCAACAGGAAAGGAATATTCTTAGCTACAATTTTGACATAAAAAAATAAAAAACGGTTTGCCAAGAAATTTGGTTGCAGGAATAGTTGACGCGGAAAAGTTTCGATACAGAAGCTAAACCTTAAGACAATACTGACAATGTTTTGTATGCAGATACGAAAAAGAAAGTCCAAAAGAGAAGGATGGAGGAAGCTGTGATTGACTTGAAAAAACTGTTTAGGAGTATAAAACTATGATGTTTGTCATTCAAACATACAAGCTCTAGATTACCGAATTGCCAATACATATGCCCCCAGTGTTTCAGCCTGCACAAAGCTTAAGGGTACCCAAATCCGAAACAGCGCGGATTAAAATGAAGAGAAATCAATAAATTATGATTATATTATTCTACATGTGTAAAGGTCTCTAAGCTCAAGGTGCCTGAAGGAAACTCGATAGGTTTCAACAGCATACACCCCTAATCCGGTTTAAAATGCTCTGTGTGTAAAAGTCGTATGGCCAGCTCGCTGATAGACGAATGATAAATGGAATGCTTGCTGTAGTATCCCAACTCATCACAAAACTGACCTGTCACGTCGGATAAAAGCTCCATCTTTTTCACGTCCGTTCCCTAGAGTCTATCCGTTACTGTCACATTCCACGCTTGTTGATTGGCTGCGCCCCTTCAAGCCGATGGTACAGCATAGCTGCTGCTTTAAGCTAACACAGTTTCCGTTCAGAGTATGTTCCCCAATTTAGTACCGTGTTATCAATGATTTAAACTTCCGGCGAAAAATCGCTCTCAAACGTCGTACTGGTGGTTCATATGCCGATATGTTACAGAATCAGGCCGCCATATTAAGTGTGTAACTATGTAGCTATAGGGAAGTTCTGCAGCATTCTAATCCTAAGGATTCATGGTGTAATATAACAAATGAAGTAAACGTTATAGTAGTGGCTTAAAATACGATGCAATATTCTACTGCAGCCATTATCCTAGATGAAAACCGTTCATTCTCAGCTTATGTTTTAAGGCGAAGCAGCAATATAGCAGGTGAATGAGCCTCCCCTAGGTTTCCTTAACTGTGCACCCCGCAGATTATGGTCTTAGCCAAGAATACCCTCCCCTATCGGGAGAATCACCGTTCTTCTTGTCACACATTCTTCCTTGCCTAGCAAGCAATACTTATTAAATTGTGTAGGGATGCAAATAAACTACAGAAAGCTTAAAAATAATAACATTCCCAGGTTCCCGGCTGGAGGATGGGAATGTTTCTTTGGCTACGATTGTTACCCCTGTTCCCTAGAGTCTGGAAGTATGACTGAGCTTGTAAATGTGTGATTTTAATATTTATAAAGAACACTCAAGGCAAATAAGCCCAATGATTAATACAATAGTAAAATGAATGAATATAATTGTCGATGAACAGTTGTTAAAAATCAAAGTCGCCACTATGAACTTAGATGTTCTAGGTAGAGATTTCATAGAGATTTCTGGGGTAAGTAATGTTTAAATAGTAGATTAATAAAAAATTTAAAGGGAAAAATGATTGTGAAAAGGATTTTATTTGAATACAAATAAATCTAATAATAATGATAATAATGACAACGATAATGATAATGATGGTGGTAATAATAATAATAATAATAATAATAATAATAATAATAATAATAATAATAATAATAATAATAATAATAATAATAATTATTATTATTATTATTATTATTATTATTATTATTATTATTATTATTATTATTATTATTATTATTATTATTATTATTATTATTATTATTATTATTATTATTATGTCTAGTGTGTATGGACAGGATAACAGGAAAAGCTTCGTGGGTGCTCACGTTTGTGTCTTTAAACAGCACTACGTGAAAACGAAAAGTTCGATATGTTCTGTCTTGATATTCAATTCATCCTCTCCCAGGGAGACCATGAATATTTTCAAGAAAACTCCCGCTATCACAAAGCACTCTAAATGGAACACATTTTGTTATTTTGTTATTTCTCTAGAACCTGTGAAACGACTTTGATTAAAAGCAGCAGTAGCAAATGCATATAATACATCATTTCTTGGTACCACGAATAAACATTTGAATGTAGTTTCTGTATGTTGTAACTCAGTATTTATTGTTTATTTGAAATCATTTCTAACCAAAAGTAGGTAATGATTAACGTAACATGGATAGCAGAATCACTATTTATATGAATAACATACCATACCTATATGTGTGTTTGTCATTGGTAGAGAAGGCCATCTAAATGTTTTTTCCACCTGTTTAATGTACAATAAGGATTTCTGAATCACAATGACTGCTCCCCCATTCTCCTATATTATGAACTTGGCACTCTAAACATTAAAAATATTTATGATAGGTTCATGTCAACACACTTGTAATTCTTAAGAAGTATTTTACTATCAATTTGCTACCTATGTGGCGAAGAGTAGCTCAAATGCCTAAATCCAGTACACAAACGCTTGACCGTGTTACGGATACAGCAACCGTTTTTATATAAGTTGCAGAGCTTATAAATAGAATTAAAGCAGTTGAAGCTAAAGTAAGCATGCAGATATGCTTAAATTTATAAATGTGATTTATAAAACATTACTATTTTTAAACAAGACAATGTTAAAATGTTCCTAAATTTCTTTCAATACAGACATTTTCCAAACTTACCTGCATGTACCTAATATTAACTGTTTTAATTTAACGCTGATAGTTACGGAAATATTTTTTCCTCACACAAAGCTGCCTGTTGATACACAATAGTTTGCTTCAAAGAAATAAATACGTTTATGCAACCCTAACATTACAGACAGCGTGTTAATGTATTCAATATATTCAACCAGCACAATGAAGCACGCGTGCCAGTAACAACAATTGCGTATTTCTTGTAGCAATGATATAATATTGGTATTCCAAGTTACTGCGTCTTATAGAGATAATATGAAAACATTTTATGATATTCCTTTCTGTAGACAAAGTGAATGCAAAAACGTCTAATAATTTTAACGGAACAATTCGAATTTAAATTTATAACTTAGCTTGTTGTGCTTACAATAGGTTACTTTACAGTCCGTAACGCTTGCTCACTTCTCTCCAGGAAGAGAATGCATGCAATTGGCTCTGTCGTTCTAATTGGTTTAACACGCCAGGTAATAACAAATTAAATGCTAGCAGAGAAGTAAACGTTTCATTCACTAACATGAGAAGACGCTCTCAGTATGTCAGCTATGGGGCCGCATTACTTCACGATTTATTTTCCTACAATTTAAGATTGTAAGAACTCATAAAATGCTGATTTAAAATATTAATGATAATATGATACTGTCGTTCGTGCAAAAAACATTCACTTGTACCATAATCAAAATCAAATATGGACATTCTCTTTCCTACATGTCAAGTGATTACCACACCTCCCCTACTCATTTGCTATTTGCAACACACAAGCAGTCTTCTAACCCAGTCGGCGAACACTGTTATATGCAACTTTGAAATGTTGGTCAGACACTGTTTAAAATAATTTGCCATTCCACAGCTAAAAAGAAAGAAAAAAAAAGTGCTTCAGTGTGCTGTATAGATCACATACATACAGAAACATCACAAACAAACACACACTCACAGAGAATTTACTATCATTTCAACTTCGCCCAAATGGATATTGATATAAACTAACGTCCTCCAACATTGTGTCATGTCGGACGAATGAATGAAATGAAATGGGTGAAATAATGCTGAAATGAGCCCGAGGTCCATGGAGCTTTAAGTTACCCGACATTCGTCTTCTCAGGGTAGGGAAAACCTCGGAAAAAAACCTTGCCCGGATAACTTACCCTAAGCGAGATTCGAACTCGCGACCTCTTGAACGTGAGGCAGACACGCTAACCATCACGCTACCGAGGCGGCCATAAACTATGCCATACTAAACAACAAAAGCATGTAAATACATAATTGAAACTGTAAACAACAAAAATCACTGTCACTAAAGTTGCAACTATATAAAACATTACCTGAAAATAATTATAATCTAGAAGCATACACATATACATAGAAATGGTCCTTATCTAAAATAAACAAACTATCCAGTATGGAAGAATAAATTAGTTTGTGTATCATATGAATACCTACTATTTTAATATAGCTTCATTTCCACTTCAGCTCAGCACTTCGGGGAATAACTGAGAGCCACTATTTTATAACTGAGTTGTTTAGTTTATAGTTTGTGCACAGTGATACAAATAACATAGTATAGTATCTCTGGCTCTAATTAATAAGCCAAAAAAAGTAAATTGAAGCAAGATCTTTATTTGCTGTAAAAGATTTATGTATGTTAGTGTTTAATGTTTCCTGTGAGTTTAGAAGTGATATTATACTTATTCAATTTGATACTAACTGAGAGATATTTTTAATGTTACACCTTTATTGCATGAATAATAATGAATAAAGCTTTTGATTTTGTTTTTTCATTAAATATATGCCTTGAATTGTATTAATAGGTTTTCAAATCTAAGAATCGCATTAGGCCAGAGCTCCGATAGTGGGACCCTTCTAGAGGGACCCCTCCACGACCCTTCCTCCTGCATATGACACGCGGTTCGCCCATACTAATTAAGATAATCCACATGTTACATCAATAACTATTATTCATGAACATATTTCCAATAACATTTAGGTATTTTGAAAAGTTTTGTTTTGACGCATATCAACCTTTTCCTTTCTTACTTCCTCAGTCACGTATAGTAAATAGGGGAAGTATTGTATTCGACTCAAAAATTCGATATCGAGTTTTCACCGGAAATATATGTTTTGAGGCTCACGAATCCAAAAACTCATTCCATCAAGTGCTCCAAAATCACCTTTCCAATCATCGATTTCGCCTGCACTTTATGTCATCCTCTTGTTTTTCCTGGTTTTCAAAGATTGGTAAGCCAATGCTGGGGTTAAGCATCATCTCAGTGGGAATTTTCCAGTCCATAACTTCCTTTGTCATCTTCAAGAGTCGTAAGACCGGTCGACGTGGGTTGGTGCATTGTGGTGGGGCGGTGGAGTTTCCTCGGTGTTTGGTGACCAGGTGACTCTATCCCCCCTTCTCTCTCTCTCTCTCTCTATCGCTCTCTCTCATACACACATAAATACACACACGGGCGCGCCTATTCAGTAGACTCCTCAGTAGGCGTTACAACTGTATCTCTTACTAAGTATCAATATGGAATGTTTAAGAGAAAAACAATACTTATGTCTATTATAAAAGGGTAGAGCTAATACGAATGAATGCAAAGGTTATTCGATGTTTTGGTTTTAAACTTTGTAGCTCCGCAAAAAGAACCAATACTTGTATAGTTCACATTCAACCGAATATAACTCCAGGTGTGCCAACATTACGCATGCCCCTTAAAATTACCACTAGAGGGAAATTTCCAAACCAGAACAGGGTAGAGAGAGGGATGTTGGCTGGTCTGGATTGGACTACTGGGAGTCCCCCGCCACAAAGTGATATATCGATACCAGTACCCTCCCCTGTAATACGGTATAAATTTCAACGTGTAAAGAATGTCAACGCAGTATAATATGTTGAAGAGCCGGGTAAGGTAAGAGATTTAAACCTAGCCTTCCAACTATAAAGACCCTGGAAGCTGGGTTTTAAGGATTTCCTCCTGAGGCCAGTAAAGCCCAGGGAACGGCGAAAGTGTTGAAGTCTCCCTCACCGAAAATAAAGTGGTTGCAGGGCCCAGTGTAAATAAAGAGCGGCTCTATTGGGGGACGTGGTTTCAGATCCCGTTTGAAGGATTTCTACTAGGTTTCCAATGGAGGCGAGCCTAAATCCCATAATCCAAGTTAGTTTTAGGATGTAAGGTGACACAAAGCATCTACTACAAGAAAGGGAAAAACTCCTTAAGCTTCCCCGAGAATTTCACATGTATTTGCTGTTAGGTAGACAACCCTTCTAAAAACGTGTAACGGAAACGAAAACAGAGCGAGAGTAAACATTTGAGAGGGATAAAACAGTGCTGCAGAGGCTTTTAGGGCGGAGATTTGGATGCAGGTCGCTTGCTACTACTCAGTGCATCATCTAACTGGAAAAGACTAATGGTAAGACTAACTATAAGGTATCACGTTAGATTAAATTTTAATATTGATGATATCTCTAAGGTTTCTTGAGTATGTAAGGATCGTTTTACACTTGATGGAACAGGCAGGTATGCATATTATGTTCTTGGGAGGTTATGTGTACAAAGTTAAATGCAAAGGTGTAATAACATTCTTGTCTGTGAAGACTTTTCAGAAAAATAAGTCTTTCGGGCATTTTTTTCACGTAATCCGCGTACGAAGCGATTAAAGCCAGTTTTATTAAAGGACATCACAATATAGCAACTAATCTACTTTTTGTTATATTTACTTTATTTTTAAGTGCTTTATTTCGCCACTATTCAGCATAATTGTTTTGTACAAATCTTACTTTCCACTTCAGTTATGGCGCCGCAACATCGGTGGGGTAACTGGCCACACTTATGCTTCACATGGTAGTCCTCTACGCATATGACACCATAATTTACCTCGTTTTCGTTTATTTACTTAAAATCTAAAATAAAAAGTGTATTTTGCTATTTTTTATCATTAAATACTTCGATAGACAACTGAATTTATGCATATGATGAGGAACCTGAGATCAACGATTGATCACATTTTTGTGGTAAAGCAGTTAATGGAAAAGAAATATGTTAAAGGGCAGTCATTGCATCTTTTATTAGTTGATTTAGAAAAAGTTTATGACTCCGTTCCGTTACAAAAATTATGGGAAGTATTAAAGAATAAAATAGACAATAAGCTTCTCTTAACTGCCATTGGGAAATTATATGAAAATGCAACTTCTAGAATCAAGATAGGAAAGAACATTTCGGAGGAATTCCTAGTAACAAAAGGATTACGCCAAGGGTGTCACCTGTCTCCAACATTATTTAAGATTATTATATATATACACACAGCAAGCTTTATCCAATTGGAAGAAGAAATGTAAAAATATGGGAATACCTATTAATAACTCCACAATTTATACACTGTTGTTTGCTGATGATCAATTGGTTATAGCTCAAGATTATGATGACATAGAATATATGACTAGAAAACTTATGGAAGAATACACTAAATGGGGTTTAAAAATAAATTTGGAGAAAACACTATATATGTCTTCTGGGGATGAAAGGAAAGACTTGATTTTGGAAGATGGAATGGGACGTATCAAAGGACGAGAAGAATGTGAATATTTGGGGGTTAAAATAAATTCAAACTGCAGTCAGGAAAATGACATAAAAATAGAATCCAGAAAGGTAGATCAACAATAGCTATGTTGAACGGGATTTTGTGGGATAAGGCATTAACAGTGGATACAAAATTACAAATCTACAAATATATAATAAGAAGCACTATAACTTATGGAGCGGAAACATGGCACCTAAACACAAACCTGAAATTAAAATTGCTTTCTACTGAAATGGATTGTTTTAGAAGATCCACTAGGCATTCTAAATGAGAGAAAATTAGAAATACAACTATTAGACAAAAAATGAATGTTAATGATACATTATTAGATTTTGTAAAATACAAACAATTGGAATGGTATGGTCATACACGTAGAATGATGGAAACAAGATTGCCGAAACAAGTTTTGGAATGGATTCCACCAGGGAGAGGAAAGAGGGGTAAAAGGACGGAAAACCTGGATAGATGATATGAGTAGTATGAAGGAGAAGAATTTAGAAGAGCGGGATTGGGAAATAAGAGAAGAATGGTGGAAGAAGATACGTACTTAAACACTTTGGATACAGGAAGATGTGATCTCACATTGTAAACCTGTTGATAAATAACATGAGGAACCTTAAAGCATTTTCACTTTATAGGTGTGCGATGGTCCCGAAATTGGCAGTCAAGTATAACATTCCCACTCACTTGAAACAGAAAGCGCTTGTAAAGCCCTCATCTGCATAAAAGATGTTTAAACGAGATCTAGCTTTAGCTTAAAATATGACAGCTAATCATTCTCTACCTGGTATTTAAATATCAAAGAAAAACAGGACATAAAATGCATTAAAATTTGGGCACTATAGAGTGTAGGTGTGGGCAGAGAAATACAAGCAAGAAGGAGGACAAAGAAGAACTACGGTGACAAAAAATTTAAAGAAACAGATTGTTTTAGAAGATATAAAAGTGAGAGAAAGATGCCGAATAAAGCAAGGAAAACAGAAAGGGGGAAAATGAAAGGTTGGAGAAGAGAAGGACCTGCCAAGAGGAAGGGATGTGAGGGGACTAGAAGATGATAGGAAGAGGACGCTACCCTTGAACGGGCAGGTTTAAGGTAAGGATCAGTAGACACGGAATCTCCCAACCCTCTTCCTTCCCAAGAAGTTTCAACATCCCTCGCCTTGTCTCTCATCCCTCGCGTGTCACTAAACTTTGCTTGTATGTGCAGGATAGTCAGCGTTGCAGAATGAACGTGATTTACATTTCCAATCGTTCCATGTTTACTTTGAGGCAAGTAATGGAATTCTAACTACAAATTGAAACTTTTACTGGTGGTCCTAACTTGCCAAACATTCCTGTGCCATTCGACTCTTCTTGAATCGTTATTCAACCAAATGCTTTTGTTAACTAAATCGATCTGCTGATACACGTAAATTCTTTTGATTCTAAGATATTTCCAGCACTAAAATTAGCCATTTTAGTTTTCTAGTATAACTTACTGAGTAAGTAGAAGGGAGACACACGGTTGAAAATTTAGACGTCCACAGGTTGCAAGCAAATACTGTATACATTTTGGCATACGCCTTTTTGTTTATACTCCTTTAACTTCAGGTCATACTCATGCTTTGAGTTTAGAAAATACTGATTATTTTTACATCGCTTTCACTTCTTGGCCATATTATGGCTATTACTGGTTCAGCTGAACTGGTGTATGCGAAACGGAGAGCCTTAGTTGTGTATTCTCCGGGTTCTCCGGTTTCCCCCGCCAACACTCCACCAATTGCTCCATAATTACCTTTCCTATCATCTTTCGCCATCATTGCATGTCATTCACTTCCTCACTCTCACACCAGGCTTCAGGTTGATCACCCATCCTGGTACCTCTGTATGATCAACTCCGGTTACGAAGAGCGCATATACTGGCCGGGAGGGCTGGGGGCGCTGACCACGTCCCACTCTCCACCACTGGATCCCACTCATGTCGCCTGTAGTGCGCAAAGGTAGGCCAAAGCTACACTCAAAGGGCTATAGTGTCACAAAACAGTACATCAGGACGCTCGCCGTGCGGATCTATCACTAGAAACTCTTTTCTTTTTCTGTGTACTATGATTTGAGGTTCCATGTTTTACTTGCTTTCTCGGTTTCTATTTTCAATTGTTTAACAATGTCTTCCTCTATTTTACTTTGGTTATCTGCTACTTTTGTAACAAAATATTGTTGTGCACACATTTATGTTCTGCTTGTTTTTAAGTTCTAACTACTGTCATTTTTAGCTACATTATCCCAATTTTATTTTAGCTTTTTTATCTCCGTATTTGTAGTGATATGCTTGGCTACACACTTTTCCCTTACTTCAGTTAGTTCACCTTTGAACATGTTGTTTATCTCTACTGTTGCTTCGTTCTGAAATTTCATCTGTTCGGACCTAATCTCCGTACTTCAGTAGCTAACTGGCTCGGTTTTCTCTTATTTCAGTAGCTAACTGAATATTTTTCAGCTGTATCAGTAGCTATCTGACCCTGTTTTTCAATTATTTCAGTAGCTATCTGATCTTGTTCCTCATTTATTTCTCTAGCTAATGATCTTGCTTCTCTTAATATTTCCCTAGCTAGTTATTTGGAGTTTCATCCGTCTCCACATATTAATCACACTAAGATTTCCGTTCCTATGATTGTCTTGAACTCCCTTGTGCTCACTACCTGTACTATTTGTACGATACATTTCTTTTTCATTATATTTGATCACTTTCTTAGTTTTTGCCTAAACTATTTTCCACTTCGTAAGTACATGCAACACTATCAAGTATAACTACAGGATGAGTACAAATGTCCTTCTTTAATGTAACTGCTTCTAAATGCTTGTTTTGATACTTAAGTTGTTCAAGTTCTAGAAGTCACATCGTTTTCTTTTTTCACTTCTTAGCGCTCCTTGGTTTGGAATGTAGGTCCCTCGACGTCGTGAGGATCCTGTGCTTCAGATGCTCTAGGCGGTCAAGAAGATCTGGACGTTCTTGCCAATTTAACTGCTTATTTCTGTTTTATTTATAATTTGCTTCCCTAACCAATTTTATTCTTTGTAATACAATTTTTAGGAGACTACCACGTTGTAAGCCAATTTAGGACAATTTTTATGTGGCCCTTTGTAAATGGATTTTAATCAAGTTTGACTGTTTATTTAGTATAAGAATTTCGTGGTACCAAATTGCATTTCGGAGTTGTTCTACTAATTACTGCTTGAATGATAACGGAAGCAAAATATTTTAGATTGTTATTTATTAACTACGATTGATTAAATCTTTGAAATAAATACAATCAATTTCTGGCTGTGATTAACATAAAAATTCTCATGAGCACAAAGTAGGGAACAAAACAAGGAATACAATTAAATTAATGAGTGTTTTTGTCCTTACAATAATTTCTTTTGGCAATTTTACTGTTTCCTTTCAAAAATAAAATCTCAAGAAACAAAGACATTATTTTATCTCGTTATTTCCTTGTAATAAAGAGAGTATTTTAAGCTACTATGCTGCAGCAATGTTTCCTGTTAACTCTAATTGGCAATTTTTCTTTTATTTTTTTAATTATTTTTAAAAAGTATGGAATGTCTGGCCGACATCTATGGCTGAAAACATGATCTGGAATGAAACACAACGTAAAAGAGCATCCAAAATGTAAAAAATAAGCATCAGAATACATAACTGAAACTACAACTTACAATGCTACAAAAAACCAAAAAAGCAACAATGCGAAAACCATAAACAACATAAAGCTTCATGCAAGTTATAAAACTATTTAATATTATATAAATGGTTATGAATAATATATAAAGCGTTTCTAGAAATGTTTAAGCATATTTTATTAATTTCTTCACTTTTATATTTTAGTCCCAGAAGAGCAGACAATTATAAGGAGGTGGATTATGCTTTTCTTTAATGTGGGGGAGTTATTATTTAAATGCCTCGTGAGATAAACTCAGGTATCTCTCTGACGGAGTGTAACAATCTCTATTAGCGCGTCTTTTTTGACGGAGGATTTATAATTGGCACTCGGAGCCTCTCCTTCTTAATCTGTGATGTGAAAAGCATAACTGAAAATGAAAAGTCCATCAGATATCAAAGTTAGTATTTGAGTTGAACTCTTCTAATAATGCGACACGCAGATTTTGAAAAAGATCATCGCATCCCAAATTACCCTTTAAATGGAATATGTTTTGAAAATTGTGACTTTCTAAAGAACGGGTCTAACGATTTTGATTAAATTACCACACGTTTAAAATATTTTCATGACAAATGAAATATATGTCTTAAATTTTCTGAGAATGGGCTCTGAAGTCCTCTTCGTTCTGAACGACTTCTGCAAAACTGGTTAACTGTAAGAGATAGATAAAATTTTACTACACAACATGTAGATCCGGTTAAAGTACACAATTTATCTGAAATACTTTTTATGTGGTATTAACCAAACCATTTCGGAGACATTCCTTGTTATTGGTTTGAAGTTTACAACAGCTATAGATATCTTTTACAAATAGGTTGTATTACAGGTAATACAAAGAGAACGGAATTTCAAAGCCAACACATAGCAGTCAGACCTTAAAAGATTTGACTGTCAGTTAAAAGCCTACTGCGTTTCCTTATTTTCATTTTGCCTGCAAGGAATTATGTAATAAAAGACTTTCTACAAGTGTCTGTCTAGATGCAGTAGATAGAACAATAAACATTTGAAAGAATAGTTTGTACAAGAGTGAGCACAACACAAGGCTTTTAAATACCGCTACTTCCAGTTCATGATACCTAACATACCCAGGAATGTAAATACCATTTAATAAAATTGAACATAAATATCGGTATGCACACATTAAAAACTAGAAACAATTATAATTTTGATTAGAAATGGAAAAAGGTCTAAGAACTTCCAATTAATTTCTAGTTAATGAGTCTATTTGAGAATATACTTCAGCGTCAATGAATGCTTAAAAGAGTCCACTAACTTTGGAAGCTCAGTAGTTATAATTTGGTCCTTTTCTTAAAAGATTTATACAATCACAGCAAAGTTTCTCTGGCACTGGCTTGAAAAGTAATGCTCACCGTTTATCTCTACTGAGATTTTCTATCTCCTGCTATAACATACCATTACTTTATTCGTAATTAGGCGAGTCAGATCTGAGAAAAGTTGGAGCAGACACTAAACACTAGTACAATTGTCAGCCGGAGTACATATGTGGCCAGATAGCACGTATGCGCCGCTAGAGCACGTGGATCACGTAAATGTAGGTAAGAAGTGGGTCTGGGTTTTAGGAAAGAGTGTACAAATGACAACTGACAGTAGCCATGAACGCAGCAAAGAATTACAACGCTATTAAGGCATGCGTACACTGACCTGGATATAATTGCTTTTTATAAATCCTTGAGCAGTATCCGAATACTCACAAATTTGCAGCGCGAATCATGACACTGTTCGCCAGCACTTACACATAAGAACAGAACTTTTCTCTTGCATAAAGCTAACAAAGCCAAGATTAAGGGCTAAACTATCTGATAAAAAATGGTGGCTATTATTAGAGTGTGCATAGACCTCAACGTCAATTTTGTTCACTCTTAGTCTTCGATCTCTTTTGTTCACCTTAGCACGCCAGCCTGCAAAGGCACGTAACACAGGCCTATGCGCTATGACCTTGACACCGCTGCACTAATGCATCAGCTAACGACTGGCAGGTCAATACCTGTGCAACATTAGATATAAGCAATGCATGAATCTCGCTTGGTCCTGTCCAGATTTCGTGAACTCTACTAAGAAGTAACACTTGACGCGCTCGCGTGTAGTGCATGCCAGCTTAGCAGCTTCTACATACCAATCAGGGTGCAATGCGGGATTCGACAAGAGCATGAAACTTGCATGTAAAACACAGATATGCACGTACTAACACATGGAGGTGTTTTTGGTGGGCACATCTCCCCCTTCAGGGCACAGGAATCCCCACACTGTTGGCACGTGGGTCTCTGCCTGTAACTGGGTTCTTCCTTTGCACCGTAAAAAAGAGGGAAAAATACACGGAAAGTCCTTGAATTGCTGTGTAATTCTTGAAATTGCGTTCACATATTCCTGAAAAAGTCAATGCCATGTTGAATGCATCACTAAGGAGTTGCAAGCAAAGCTAATGCTCTATTTGCTTTCTTTTTTCGTTCATTCATTTGCTTTTTTGTGTTATTCATAGGTAAATATTTCGACTGTTTTTGTTTCTAGAGCCCCAGAAACGCTTAAAACAGGAAGAAATCTACAGGCAGTAACCGTTCTAGAAAATTCCAGCTGGGAGGAGGAGTAGAAGGTGCTGTCTCCGTAGGCTCAGTCGGTAGAGCATCTGTAAGCCATGTGAAGGATCCCGAGTTTTACTCCCTGTGGGAGTAATTGTTCTGCTCTGTTCACAGAGTCCAGAAGTATTGATGAAGGTGTTTGTATGCGTATGATCTAACGTAAAATATCCCAAGAAATCCAATGACAATACATACGAGTTGAATCCATTGCCGATTTGGCAATATGTTCCCAAGCTAAAAGGCTGCGGATATGACTATTACAGTTAAAGGCGGGGTATAAAAGGAACAGAAATAAATGAATAGAAATAAATAAAATAAAGATAAAAGGCCACAGTCCGTTCTGTTTTTGCACCGATCTGACACACCGGAATGAGGACAGTTGAACAATGAAACACGTTTATAAAAATTGTGTTATTGGAAGAAATGCAAATAAAGATACATAGGATAACTTTTATTTACTTCAGTTTAATTATTACTGCACTCATCAGACAGGTATTAAATGTTGCAGAAAAATAGTACCCATTGTGCACTTCCCTTAAAACATAAGTGAACTGAACCATTCTAGAAGCAATTCTGAGAATTGTTGTTCATTTCATGATTGATTCCAGTTATTGTTCAGCCGAGAGTGGCAATCCACTGTAATAGTGCACAGTTTGCTAACACAAACGTTGAGGTGATCGCAGTTCTAAGTAATATCTACGTCAATTGTCTTATTGTCTACATGTATGTTTGCAGAGAGAGGAAGCTAGAGGTAGAGACAGCGACCGGGGAATTTCACAATATTATGAAATAGTCCGTTCTGCTGCTTCCTGCTAAAGAATGCTCTTCATGTTTCATTAGCACAACGTGTTCTGCTTGCTTAAGCCTATCATTTGGGATTTATTAATGAATTGCTATCTATCTATTTTTATCCCTCTGTTATTACGCTGTATTTATATTTTCTTTGTCAATTCTATATAGTAAGTAGTAAGATTATATACATTTTATCCACCTAAATTGTCGTTATCAGGATTTCAACCGGAAAGACACATTGCTTTGCGATACGTACACAGTGATAACAACATTGGTAAGAAAATTACACTAAATTCTTAGCATGTTTCCGTCTGCCCGTATGTCCGTTTGCCCCATCCTTATCCTACGTTCACAATTCTATATTATTCACATATGAACATATGAATTTGAACAATGTCTTCAAATGGCAAATTGATTTTTCACTACCTACAATAACTCAGCGATGCACCTCTGCAATATTTGCATACATTCGCGTCGGCTACAGTTTAGGAACAATGGGACTGCACTTTCTCTCTTTTTTGCTTTAAAATTATTTACTTGGAAATAGGTACAATTAATGAGCAAATAAAGAAATGACTCTGCAAAACCTCAAATACTTTAGATACGATCCTCCAGATACGATTCAATATTTTAATCAACGCAAAAAAGCATATTTTAAGGACTGTCTTGCGCATTCATATTTTTCACAGAAGTACGAGTATGATAGTGGCAATTTCAGATAATTTAAACAGAAATACATTTTTCTCTTACGAAGGATGTATTAAAATTCCTTTTGTGTATAAATTAATGTTTTGTGAGCCAATTAATAAA
The DNA here is from genome assembly GCA_030765045.1 of Tenodera sinensis. Classification (NCBI taxonomy): domain Eukaryota; kingdom Metazoa; phylum Arthropoda; class Insecta; order Mantodea; family Mantidae; genus Tenodera; species Tenodera sinensis. The sequence continues at coordinate 311,558,174 of CM060964.1, forward strand.
GCAAGGTAACTGCAAAACGGGAATGAACATGAGGTGGGCTAGACGTGGCTGGTCGATCGCTGACTGGCCAGTAAGATGCGTGCGGCGCTGTACAGTTAAACACGCATAGAGGCTCGCTTTGCCGAACCCTACTGCTAATTTCTTTGCACTCTCTGAAGATACTAAGTACAGAGTTATTTTGTTTCCTCTATTTCACAGAGCTGTTTGTTCTGAGGGTAATTTGTCCAAACCCCATGTGTGTAGGACATCAGGTTTCGAAGATAAGAGTGGTGTTAAGAGTAGCATCACTGTATTGGCTGGGCCCATGTTCATTCTTGTTTTGTAGCTAATCTAACCATAACAGCACGTTTCAGATTGTGTATGCAGATTTAAGTACAAATCAAAGCAAACCTGAAGTATGAGGTATAGATTTTATATGCAAAAATACAAAAGTGAGAAAAATATAGCGGGTCCAGTGGAATTAAAATAGAGCCGAAATATGTCGCTGGATTTTTCAAAATGGCGGATCGAGAAAAATATTTGGCCAAATGATTCACACATTAGGAATAGGAATAGGAGAGATACGGGATAGCTGGGCACCGAAGCCGGGTTTATTGTGCTTATACCGCCAAGAGGGCACCCCCGGGAGGAACGATGAGGTGAGAGGGCACACCGGAAACCAGATCCACACTAACGGTACAGACATTTGCTAAGTTTGACAACACCTCCAAGTTTTTGGGCCTTCCGGGGTCCTCTTTGGGGGATCTGGAAGCGGAGTCCAACGACCCAAAAATGCCGCACCCTACCCGGATCCCACGGACAAAGACGGACGGAAAGTGTTTCTGTGTGCATATCATCCCTGCCAAGCTGCACCTGACGCCTTCGCTCACACTTGCGACCCTGAAAGACCAACAGGATGAAGAATGAATGAAATGATTATTGAAGTGAAATGGAAGGATAGGAAATTTGGAGGATGTAATTATCCTCTCCAGCATTTGCCTAACCATGAATCAGCTAAGGAAATCGACCACGACCTTCCGAATGCGAGTGTCACACGCTAACGCGAAGCCATCTTGCTCGGTTATGATTTACAGATGTCTATAAGATATTTATATGATATAATACAAAAACAGAACAATTTGTCATTCTCAACAACAAATTCAGTCTCCGGGGAACGTAACACACACCACCACTTGGTCGAAAACAACAAGAATTACGGCCCACACAGACCCTCCCTGTTGTGTACGGGCTCACCGAGAAGTTTGGTAAACTGCCACCTGAAGCCATAGTGGTGGCATATATGAAACTAAGCGTCCTTCTCTATGTACGATTAACCATTCAATCAAATACTGCTTGAGAGTATGAGTACGCACAGTAACGAAAAGTGAGGTCAGCTTTTTCTGCAAGATACAGTCATTGAGTACCATTCACCTTGTGCCTTGCAGAAACTAAACCGTTTTAAAGCAGGATGTGTCAGTTTACATGAGAAATGTATTTTAAAAATCTCCTTAAATCATTTCAGCCATTTATTCCACACATTTGTTAACCCTTCTACACATCTACTATTTAAAATCAGAATTAATAAGTTAAAACAAATAATATTCATTGGCTTTTTGGAGCAGGGAACGATACGTTTTCAGCAAACCGCAAATGTCATTTGAGAAACGGGCAATTAGCGTTAGTCCTGAGAGCGATTCCACTTACCTCCCTTTGCTCTTCTCTGTAAGGGTGATTAATATTCCAGCGGATGCCGTTCGAAAGAAACTAATGCGCAAGGATTTGATTTATGCATCTGTTCTACTAATTTTACCTAGAGATAAAGGATGCAGCGTGCTGTTCGGTGTGCGATAAGTCTGAAGAGATAATTCCGTTTTATGGTATGTTTTATAAATGAAGGAAATACTGCTATTTGCGAAAAAAGAAACAATCGTTATAGCGCGTGCGGAGGATATGCTAGATTAACTATTTTACGTCCAACCATGGATTATGTATTAGCACGTATTGGCATGCACGTGTTTGTTTCAATAACCAGAGCTTACTCTTATGATGAACGAAAAATAAACGAAGCACTTGGTACCAGACGGGGCAAGTGAATTATTATGATAATGGAGCGAAAATACGGGTCAGGAGCAAACGGTGAGTCTAGATAAGTAGCGGTCTCATTTTTTTAAACAATTCTGGAGGTAGGTGGTGGTATGGCCAAATAGTAAGCTATTAATTTTATAATTTATATTTTATTTTATAATTTATATTTTATTTTCAAATTGTAGTTTTAAGTTCTTGTGACGTAATATTCACAAAGTTTTAGGTATAATTAACAACTCTCTGTACAATACACGCAAATTCATGTTATATTAAGCATGTTTTATGTCAGTGTTACCAAGTTCAATAATAATAATAATAATAATAATAATAATAATAATAATAATAATAATAATAATAATAATAATAATGATGATGATGATGATGATGATGATGATGATGATGATGATGATGATGATGATGATGGTGATGATGATGCTGCTGCTGATGATGATAAAAATAAATGTTATTATGTATATATTACTGCTATACAATATTTTAAGCTACCACATGAAGACTATTTACGGCATCTTAAAAGAACTATCCTACACCGATGGAAGACAGATTGGACAACTACATCCAACAGCAAACTGCATGATATCTGTCCAATACCTAACCTGTCCACAACAATTAGAACACTAACCCGGCGAGACCAGGTGCTATTAACCCGATTATGCATTGGCCACACTGCGCTTTCTCATTCCTACATTCTGTCCCGTGAACTTCCTCCTAAATGTACTCTGTGTGATTCTACTCTTACCGTTCAGCATTTGCTCACTGTTTGCCCAAGATACACTCACCAGCGACTTCAGTATGGAGTTCCTGAGAACCTTCAGCTTGCTTTGGGTGATCAACAATACCACAAGAAAATCATCAAGTTCACCATGGCATGCAAAGTTAATGTTTAAATTCAATGTAAACTTCATTATTTGTTTCCTCCTTTCTTTTCCTCAATGTTTAGTCGCGATATGACTTTTATGTTGAAGCGACTTCAAATAATAAATAAATTAAAAAAAATATTTTACTTATTTTGTAATTACTTAATCCATTATTATTTTTATTATTAATTAATATTGTAATCAATATTTTCTTTAAAAACGAAAATTGATTTACAAAATGCAAATTAAAACTTGCGCATTTGCACTATATAAATATTTTTCATTATTTCTGTTTCTTTTACCATAGATCACCTTATAGAAATGGGTGTAATAAGACACTCCTAATGATGCAAAGTAGTGGATCGTTCTGAACCAATCAGCGAAGAAATCGTAAATATTGTTATGGATAAGTTAAATGACTTAAGATTTGAAGAAACGGAGGAATTGTTATGTTAGAAAGCGGGAATCAGCTTACATTGGATGAAATTGCCTTGTAGCAAACTTGCATATATTTACTGCAACGTCTGGCATAGTACCAAGATCTGATTGCTGAGCAGAAGACAGATCTAAGTCATGCGTTGCAAGTTAAAAGCTTATATTATTTTCTATTGGGCTCGTACGATTGTTCAGGGCAATTCCTTTTGTATACAAATAATTACATTCGTTCACTCGTTAGGTATTTTAGTTGGAAGAGGAAGGTGAACCACACAGCTACTGGATGAAGGGGAAAGGCCCAAGTTTCCCCAATGTCCCATTTTCTCATTCCGAGCACGACTAGCACTACTTTGTGTGTGTGTGTGTGTGTGTGTGTGTGTGTGTGTGTGTGTGTGTGTGTGTGTGTGTGTGTGTGTGTGTGTGCGTGTGTGTGCGCCTGTGTGTGGATGAAGTAGGCGGCAGGGTGTAGGAGAATTAGCGTTTCAGCAGCGGCGTGTTTAAGCGGGATCTCACGCAGTATCACAGCTTGGCTCCCAAAACCCGTTTCCTAAAACTTAACTTTACTGCTGCAGCGAGCACTAAGTTAAAAACTTGGCTATGGATCACTCAGAACGGACCGCGGACGTGCCGGGTCGCTTCTAGACCATCCCCGTTACAGTCCAAACTGCAACTTGTCTTAATGCTCAAATAAATCGTGGCACCGTCAGCGTTGTCCTGGATTTTAGCGCCCTGGCTTTGTAAATGCCCCGAATTTTAAACTTATTATAATTTGCTTTGAAGCACTGCCAGAAAGTTTACTAATTGAGTTTCTGCATTGCGTCGCATGTTCCCCTCCCCACCTCCTTCGTGACATAGGCAACCCAGAGCAGTGCTATAGCCTCCTAAGCGCCTATTACGGAGATAATTAACGAGTTGTAAAGCCAGTGTTGTGGTTTTGGTATCTTGGCAGTCCTAAAACTTTTCAATGATTACAACATCAGATGAAATGAACAATTCTAATAAAAACAGTTCTGCAACAGCCCGGGTTCGAGCCCCTTACTGGTTTTAGTAGTGGATTCACCTATAGTTGCACTCTACCAAAACTACGGTTCGGTGGCTTTGGTAGAGTACATAAATGACGTAGTAAATGGTAGTATTACCGGTTGTATTGGTAACATTGGCAGGAAAAGAAGGACGAAAACTACAAACTACAACGAATTAAACATTTTAATGAGAAATTCAAACATGATGATCACCAAAAAGTGTGATAGTGACTTTTGTCACTGTGATCAAAATAAAAATTGTACTTTTCGATCAAAATAATATTACTAATGATCACTATCAGTGTTTTCGATCTTACCGCGGAGCCTTCTCGCTCCTTTCAACATTTTACTAAACATTAAAACACTTAATTACCTACGCAGACTTTATTGGAGCAATTGGTGTTTCGAAACGAATGTGTTTAGGAGTAACTGGATCACAAAATGGTGCTTTAGGAATGGAAATCACATGAACATTACATTTTTCAAGAGAAACACTTTTATTTGGATTATACGGTCACAAATGAATATTGATTTCACATTTAGACAAGGCCTTCGACTAGTATAGTATAGCCGACATGTAAAGCTTCGACAAGCTTTGCAAAAATTAAGAAGTGCATTTAAGGCAATCCTAAGAGAAATTTCCAACATCTTGATTCTAATGGACTGTTTTAGAAAAGAAGTCCCTATCATAACTGCGTATGTAAATTTTTGTAAATTTTAAATGCATTGCAAATACACGGGCTCTATTAATCATTGCAGTCCTATTTACTGAAGAATGTACAAAATAAGTTAAAAAATTTGGAGAGGCCATAATTTTTACGAGTACACCGGATTGGATTTTTATCCCAAAGTTCTTCTTGAAAAGTGTTTGTTTCTTTGTTACTACAATACCGGTATTTATATTTGGACATTTTTAAATATTTTACAATACGCATTTTTTAACTTTTACAAAGGAGAATAAAATATTCACATTTGCTTGCTCTTACTCTAAATATCTCATCTAACACTACAAAATTTAGGGCGAAGCATTTTCAGCACAGCTGTTTTGCTCAGAAAATCAAACACAAAAATAAAAAATATCTGACAGTTGCACTCACATGACCTTATATACTCACTCTTACACAAATTGTTCTTAGAAACGCTTATCCTTCTAACTGCTTCATGTTAATTGGGAAAGACATTTGTAGAAATAGTTTTAATACACATTTCCTGGTAGGTACAATTGTCGTATAGAAATACAACTTCTGTGACATGCCAACGTAAAGCATCCCTAAGTAATATGATACCATCCCTCGTCCATGTTTACTTTGTAATTATTTTTAACTGGAAAACATAAATAACTTAACGCTCTTATATGAGTCAGCCTAGAAAGTGTGTGGACCTTGTTTTATTTTTTGTGCTGCGTAAGCAATTATCCCAACGGGGGAGTTAACGGCCCTAAAGCTATAAGACACCCCGTTGGAAATGATTTGATGTTACTTATGTCCTGAACGTCGTCTTGTGTAACACTGGCAGATCTGTTGCCAGTATTCAACGAGGACTTTACCAATTTCTTCGAGTTTTACTAATAAACTTCTTCTCACCTTTGAATTGTGCCTTATTAATTGCTGAGCTGCCTTGTTCTCGAGTTAAGGCTCGGGGCTTACCTACAATCCCAAAATCTATAGTCGTGTGTGCAAAACACCGTTACACGACACAATGGGAATAGGGAATTATGATAGGAATAGGGAAATCCAGTAGGCTGAGGCGATAGTCAAATCTGTTAAGAGTTGGTCCCCATTTTAAAATAAAATTGACATTGCCACTAAGGTATTCACAGCAATAAAGTGGAACCGACTCCTATCACGTGATTTACTCCACGTAAGGAAGTTATTCTGTCTTTGACTGGCTTAAATTGGATATGATTCATACTGGACGGAACTGTGACAGAAGTTAATCTAAATTGTAAAATGCATTTTAAAGTATCTCAGAAACAAGTATTTTCCGCTATTTGAATCCTCCTTCGAAACACTATTCAAATGGCATATAGAGCACAATACAGGCAACTGAAGATTCTCAATATGTAATAGTAAAAAGATGAATAATGCAAGACTGAAACATTTTGAAGCATTTCATTGCCTAGGAGTATTAAACAGAAGCCCGTACCAGGTATATTAAGGGAATTACTAATGGCATACTGTAGAAACTGACAATTGAAATATAATTAAATATATTTTCAAAGTGAATCTTTTAAAGCAGACTGTGAAAGCGATGCGGTGATACAAATGCGTGCGGTTTCCCCTTACCCAGCTTTTTTAATAAAAGCAAGCCCCTTCTCATTCTCCCTTCACACAAGCACTCCGCAACCCCTCGCGTCCCTCAAGACTTTGATGTCTCCCGTAGCAGTTGCACTGTCGACGTGTAAGGTTTCCTCGTTTTGGAAGTGACTGCCAGTCTGCACCCTTAAAGGAGCATGCTGAATTTGAAAAGACATCCCCCGCTAGTAGTTCCCCCTTTTCCATATATTCACCTGCGAGAAATTTTTCATCGAGTTTGGGGAGACGAGGCATTCGATGAATCTTTCAGTTACATGGAAATTGCGAAGGAAGACCCCGCCTATGAAGGTTCTCTCTCCTGTGGAAGACAAATAGTCAACACATTTGTACCAGTCTGATTTTGTTATACGTTTATATGCGGAGAAATAGGAATTGCAAAAGCTTTCCGTCGCATAGAAATCGCTTTAGTGCCCATAGAGTCATCTTACCAGCTTCACAAGTAACCATTGCTGACAACAGTAGTATTTGTAACTCTTTAATGCACTCGACTCAAATAATTCATGTTTGGTTTTATTCACAACGCAATTTATCTCACAACAGGAACAAAAAGCAACATTTATCTAGGTATAAACAGGCTATCCTCACTAAGGCGTCTGTTTTGGCACTTCGTAGTTTGAAGGACTACGGGTTCGACTCTAAGGACAACGCATAAAACAGAGGACAAGGAAATTGTATAGAATAATGAGCATGGGAAAATAGATTCTGAGAATCCTTCTACTTAAAGCATAACCGAACGTTCAGTGCGTCTTATTTCGTTCAGTACAAAAATTTAGTCTTGATCTTGTCATCGATCTTATCTTAAAGATAAATTTCTAATAAAAAGTTAATGAGTAGCATTGCAGCATTAATAAAAGCGTAACATAATCTGACATTATTACCAACAAGGAACACGAGTAAATAATATCGTCGTTATCTAAGATTTTAGTAATTTAAAGTAAAAGTACTTAAATCGTTTATTGCACAAAATCAAGGATATTAATGTTATTGTATTCTTAATTTTCAATAATTACAGAAACGGAATACTTATTGCTATCAGAATTTACGTATTTGAGAGGGCAATAAATTAATTGCACATATTGTAAAGATTCTAATAATCGTGGTCAATAAATAATATAAAAACATCATTTTGCTTCAATTCTCATTCAAGTATCAAAATATAAACATTCCTGAAACCTAATTGGGTGCCAGAACCCTCACACTCAAGCCACCTCTGGATTACAAAACACTACAACAGATAAATCAAGTACAAATTCTTGCGCAAATACTGGGTCTTCCAAAAGAATACCGACAACGCTTAGTATATTGTGCGGGATGGAAAACTGATCGGTTTTCAAGCAGGAACCCCTGTGTGGAAATGCACGGTTTGGACGCTGTAAGGCATCGAAGTGTGAGAGCGGTTGTAACAATTTGTTAACATTCGTTTTTGTACCTCAATATGGTAGGTATGCAAACCTTTAGCCATCTGTGTACTGGGGTGAAGGACCTGGGCATAATAATATTCCTGCGCATGCGCTAAAGTGCTCCATAGAGTCCTTGCTGTGCAACCTCAACCGTTGCTTCTGTAGTTTCTAGTACAGTAACGTTTTTAACAGCAATGCGACACATACCAGTACACAGCTGCGGAAATGGCCGACATGAACTCCAGCACACTTTGATGTAAATGTGCAGAATCACCTCGACGTCGCATATCCAAAGCGATGGATTGGTAGAGCCGGATTAGTTCCATGGCCAACGCGGTCGCTAGATCTGACACTTTTCAACTATTTTCTGTGGAGTTGTATGAAGAGTATGGTGTATGGCACTCCTGTAACGTCAGCGGAGGATCTTATGGGTCGAGTGCACGGAGAAATTGAAAATCTTCAAACACAACCGCACGTATTGGGTCATGGCATGAGACTCAGCACCCCACAATATAGGCTCTGCAATGACATAGGAGGTAGCAGTTCGAAGCCCGTTTGTAATGTAGACAGCTCGATGTGGGGCTTATTTACGAAATGTGAACGTACATCCATCTCACACTTTGATGCTCTAGAGCGTCCAAACCGTGCATTTCCGGACAGGGGTTCCTGCTTGAAAAGCGATCAGTTTGCCGTCCCGCACAACATACTAAGCGTTGTCGGTGTGTTTGGGGCATCCTGTAGATTACAGCTTAGTGGCGTAGCCCAAACATATATTAAGATACTAAAACCTTTTATAGTAGTAAGATTTTATCTATCTCTTATGGTTTATCAAATAAGCAAGTCATCAAGAATGAAGAGGACTTGGGAGGCTGTTCAAAAAAGATCTGATGTGTTGCACTCACATGACTTTCTCTACCTTTGTACTAACTATTCTTGCAAACACTTATTCCTCTATCTACTTCATGTTAATCGCGATAAACTGTAGTACAAGTTATCTTATTGTTAATTTTCTTGTACGTGCAAGGGGAATACAGTAGGCTTTAAGCGACAGTCAAATGTCTTAAGAGTGGTTGGTATATGACTTTAAAATTCCGTTCTCTTTGTACGACCAAGAGATAAAAAATTAATTAAAGACCTCCTATTTGAGAAAGGCCTGTAAGTATTGCAAAATTCTGATAAATAGCAAGGAATATCTCTGAAATGGTTAACTTCATATATATATATTACATAAATAGTGTGTTTGAAGAAGATCTACATTTGTTGGATAGTAAGATTTGCTCTATCTTTTACGGTTTACCAGTTATACAAAAGTCATCAAGATTAAGCAGGACTACACGGGCTATAACCATAAAATTCAAAATTTAAATTTAATTTACCATAAAAATATCTTAAGCATATGGCATTTCCCCCCAAAAATCGTTAGAGCCATTTTTGAGAAACCAAAATTTTCGAAAAACTTTCCACGTAAAGGGTAATTTAAAGTGGAAGAATATTCGTGCCGCATCCCTGAAATATATTAAATTTAAATAGCAACTTTGGTTTTTAACCAACTTATCCTGCTATAGTTACGCTGTTCACAGACATTCACACAAACCTTTTTTTATCAAAATGCTTCTTTTTCGCATTCAGGAGGCCTCAAAACATGTATTTTCGGTGAAATCTCAACATTGAACTTTTGGGTCAAATACAATACTTTCCCTACTTACTATACATAGTTGAGAAAGTAAAAATTCAACATAGGCATTTCGGTTCTCGTGAAAATATCTTAGACACATAGTATTTTTATCAAAATGTTAACAGCCTTGTTTGAGAAAACAAATATCTTCAAGGAATGTTTCATGTAAATGAGGAGTTCTTTTTAAATCCTCACGTTACCACCTTCTAATACTCTGAAATTAAATACCAAGTTTGATATTTAACCAATCGTTTTTAGCTATGTTGCAGGCACACTATCATTTTTAAAATTTTGTTTGCCTTAAGGGGTCCCCAAATCATATATTTCCACTGATCTCTATAGCGATTTCCAGGATGAGATGCAATTCATCCTCTACCTACTACAAGTAGCTGCTAGGGAAAGAAAAATACAAGTGCAAGTATGTGCAAAATATACGTTGAGAAATGTGACAGTGTGATGACTGCCTACTCATGATGCTCGGGAAGCAATAACCCTACCTGTGTTACCGGGAGCCCCCTCAAACACCCTATGAAATAACTTCCATAAAGCATTATCTCTTTACGACTCTAGAGATTTTTATTGATATGCAAATGCAAGTTATCATGGTATTCAACAAGACTTAAGACGTGGTTGCAGATAAGTTTCTTTGAGGAAGTGTACACGACCCCTGGGACAACAAAACACATAGGCAAAAACCTCAAAGTTTTGACTGAAGGAGAGATGGGAAAAGGGATAGAAAAGATTAAGATCCGCTCTTTACAAAAAATGGCGCAGAATGTTTCCCCTCTGTTGGATATCGGTTACTGATGGGAATAGACGTAGACATGGAGATCAAACAAACAGACGGATCGGAAGGTAGAGTTTATGGCCAAGGGCAGAGGAAGAAGAGGTAAAGGATTTACTCATCGAGGGAAGAAGTTGAGGAAGAAGTAGCAGGAATGGAGAATACAGATAAGGTACAACATCCCACATGAATGCGTGTGTTGAGAAGAAATCAATGAAATCTTCTCTCTTCAACAAACCGCTACCACTATCCGATTTCCGTTACTATTTCTCTTTCAATGGATAACCGATGAGACACAGGTCGTTGATGTTTTAGGGTGTTAGTACACGGGGTGAATGACAGACCTGGGGTTGGAGGTTATATCGATATAAGAGCTTCATAATATGGGATACAATTTTAGGAGTGGCAGGTGCATCTCTGTGCCAACTGTAACTTATTTTAATAAATGACCTAACACAAAATTACAATATCTAAAATTACCATCTATATATGCGGAAAACGTGTCTGGATAACATTTGAACATGCCGAATTGCTTTAATATTGCTTCTGATAGTTATCCCTATTCTTAAGGTGAGTCCAAATGGTGAATTTGTGATTTTTTTCCAAAGCCAGGTTTTAGTTCCATATGAATGCTTCAGATCTGCTCATTTTGCTAAACCTTTCATAGAGGTACGTTGATTATAAACACATTAAAATTATGATTGGAAATAAAGCTGCATAGGTTCTACGCTTTGTCATCTTGTTTAACTACAATTTCTGAAGAACTAATCATTTTCTACACATTTGCCCCATTATCTCTGAAAGCTATGGGTATAATGTGCTGAAGTTTTTATCACATATTTGCAATTAAATAAACTTTAATGAAAAGAGTTTTATGTATCAGGTATACTATTTCGTTTTTTAAATTTAAACCTCTTATATTTTAATGCCCATCTGCGTAGCGCAGTGATAGCGAAGGGCCCGGGTTCGATCCCCGGTACTAACGTGGGTATTTTTCCCCCGCTGGGAGGTCTGGCACGGGGTGCACTCAACCTCGTTATGTCCCATAGAGCCCAACTGAGTAGCTACTTGATTAAGAAGCAGCGACCCCAGATGGTGAAGGCCGCATAAATGGCCGGGAGGGTTCGTTGACCACGTCCCACCCCCCAGAACTGCACCCCACTCATGAAACCTTTTGTGGACAGAGGTGGAGGACGCAGCGGTCCCTTCATGGGCTGTTGCGCTGGTTTTTTTTATATTCAATAAAAATCTAGGCATTGCATTAAAAAATCATAAACTTGCTTCTGATGATGTGTTCTTGTTTCATCAGTCAACTGGAAAAATAGGGCTGAACATGTATCAAAAGCTTAGCTACTTATGTTAAATAGTATTCTATATAATGCGTGAAGACGGGGGATTCCACATTCATAGCTGACATGTTGGAAGAGTATACCGAACTACAATTGGGGAATAAAAGCTACTAATTATTATTATTATTATTATTATTATTATTATTATTATTATTATTATTATTATTATTATTATTATTATTATTATTATTATTATTATTATTATTATTATTATTATTATTATTATTATTATTATTATTATTATTATTATTATTATTATTATTATTATTATTATTATTATTATTATTATTATTATTATTATCATTATTATTATTATCATTATTATCATTATTATCATTATTATCATTATTATCCTTATTATTACTATTATTACTATTATTACTATTATTACTATTATTACTATTGTTATTATTATTACTATTATTATCGTTATTATCGTTATTATTATTATTATTATTATTATTATTATTATTATTATTATTATTATTATTATTATTATTATTATTATTATTATTATTATTATTATTATTATTATTATTATTATTATTATTATTATTATGGTGATGGTGGTGGTGATGATGATGATGATGACGATGACGACGACATTGATGATGATGATGATGACGACGACGAAGACGACGACAACCCTAAATAGGACAGCTATCCAAGTACTGCATTTTCTCCCATATTACTCTTTCATCTACAAGAATACTAGTAATAATTTCTGCAAATGTTTGTTTCGACTGTCATAAAGTTAAAATTTTTTCCACCAGTGTAATTGTTGTGGTCGGTATACATACCTAACTTTCAAAAAATATAATTTCCAAAACATAAAACTCGAGCATTATGTGAAATGTCTCTACTGATGAAAATAACGAAAGGTTTAAGCGTTTAAACTTTGAACATTACTTCTGGAATGTCAGCCTTTGCAACCAAAATTTTAAGCCTTTTTACGACACAAGAATCTTTCTTGAAAAAAAATAATATTTTTAAGTCTCTAAGCCTTAGAAGGAATAATCTGTGAGGTATTAAGAAATGCAACTGTATTAAGAAATGGCTCTCATCAAGCTTCAAAGAAGGTAAACAGAAAATCGGGGACAGAATAAAGAATTACATAATGGGAAGCGTTTTAAAGTGTTAAAGACGTAACAAAACAGGGTTTGAAATTGCATGCCTTTAAGTGACCGTAAACTCCAAAGAAATATTGGATCTTTATTTTTAAAATGTCTGAGAACCTTTTCTGAAATTACATTTTACTTTCTGTACTACGTATAGGAAGTATTGTATTCGACCCAAAATTTCGATCTCGGCATTTCACCGCAAATATATGTTTTGAGGCCTCCTGAATAAAACAAAGTTTTACAAAACGGACCATGTGTGCGTGTGTGCTCGCGTGAGTGTGTCTGTCTGTCCTTGTGCCTGTCTGTGAGCAGTATAACTAAAACGAAAAGTCAGTTAAAAACAAAAATAGGTATTTAAGTTTGATATCATTCAAGGATGTGACACGAAGATCTTGAAGAAAATTCTTCTACTCTAAACTATCCCTTATATGGAAAATTATCCAAAATTTTTAGTTTCTCAAACATGACTCTGACGATTTTGATTAAAATGCCATACGTTTGTCATATTTTATGGCAAATGAAACGTATATTTTGTATTCTGTGGCTGCAATCTATGCAGTCCTGTTTACTCTTGATGACTTGCATAACTGTTAATTCGTAACAGATAGACCAAATCTCCCTATGTATATATCAGTTTAGATTTCGTTAAAATACACAAGTTATGTCCAAATGCATTTTCTGCGGGAACCATTTCTGTTATTTGTGTAAGTTTTGCAATGCTTATTTTATCAAATGAAAGGTGTTTATTTACCTGTTTATCTCTTGGCCGTGCAAAGAGAACTGAATTTGAGAGATGTAAAACATTTGACTCAAAGCCCATTGAATTCCCATATTCGCCTTGCACTTACAAGAAAATCAGCAAATTAATTAATTTCTGCAAATGTTTATCTCGACTAACATGAAGAAGATAGAGGAATAAGAGTTTGTAAGAATAGTTATTACAACAGTAGAGAAAGTCATGTAAGTGCAACACATCAGATTTTCTAAAAAAAAAAAACTTTGCCCAAAATTCAACATTGGGTCTCCTTCGGTTCAAATTTAAATGCGTGCACAGCGAAGCTTTAAAGCAGGGTGTTTTTTCTTAAACTTGGTTAAACGTGTTTTGTCTGTGACCACTAAGGCATCGAAGTCTGCATAGGTAATCTTCACTAACAATTTGTTGGTAAGGGAACTACAAATAACGTATTATTCACTGTGTACAAGTGCGTTTATGCTTTTTGTCTAATTCAGTATGTAGTTTTGCTGCAGACTGAGAGAGTATTTTTCCAGGGGCTGTGTGTTGGAGTGCATGCATACTCTAGGGATATCAGTTCGGTAACAAGCAGCTCAGTTCTAACACAGCCTGACGTCCAGGAAGCCCGGATGCCATTCCAATTTCCATCCCTCTACACTTCTCAACTGATAAACCAAAACATGGCAAGAGCGCATAGTCACCTACACGAAGCTCAGTATTGCATATCGACGAGGGAGGACCATTTAAACGGATTATTCTAATGACTATTTGCGCTTCTATATTTCATTTACGTGCCCTGTCCACGAATACTAAATGCGTTTGACAAAGGCAGTCGTTCTTGGATCAATGAATTCCATCTATCACCTATCAGCTTTAATTTGCCTCCGTCATTTAGTTCAAATTTCTAGTTCATGAACAACGGATAAGCTTCGAGAGACAATTCAGTTTGAACCTACAGCATCGGGATTAAAATACTTTCCTGTTTTGAACATCGGTTGCAAAGTTATAATGAATTTACTAAAAAGATACACACATATGTACTTACATATCAGGAATTTAAAAATATGCATACACCCAGATCAGTGATTAATTTCAATATATATGCCAGGAGGTATGTGATATTAAAATGTCATGACATATACAGCCTGGTTGTATTTGCTTTTAATTCTCGATACTAGGGACCATGTAAAGAAAAGAAAACAAATCTAGGAGAGATATAATGCCTGAAGCAACCTAATTAGTTTTTTAGTTTGTGCATAGATTTACGAGATACGAACTAGCGAGTTGAGTTATTAGGAAGACCAATAGACATCTGGGATTCAATTAGACTATCTCATAACTGCAACTATGTTCAGAAATAAACGATTTCTACTTTATTATTGCTTATTTTACACAGCATCACAGGCGGTAGACACTGGCGATGCATGAAATGAAATGATGTTTGGGAATGGAATTTAGAAGGAGACGTTTCAGCTCTGTTTTTAGGGTATTTCTCCAACATTTGTCAATTATGAGGACTGAGTAAAATTCGAACAAAGCTTGTCAGGATTGGGACCGCGGACCTCGCCAGTCTGAGCCTCAAATATATCGTTACCGCTCGATAAAACATTAATTGAAATCAGTTTGTAAGCTGAGCTACGTCATCCTCTGCAACGCCATTGTTGCCAGTTTCTTCTGGATATGCTTATAAATGAAGGAAACTTTTGGTGTGGACTTATTGATCCTGATGGATTTTTATAACATGTTATATCACTAAATACGGCTTTTGGTGTTATTAAAACTTGCATATGTCTCTTCTTTTTAGTTGGCACCACATTCCATGTGGGCCTAACCATCCTCCTTCCAAACCGATCCAAGTCCACCAGGCACAGTTCCACTATTGTGTCTTCATCTTGTGCTTTCCATACATGTGACATGCCTCAACTATCCTAACCTTTGAAATCTAATGTACAAACATCTCCAAATCTGAATTCTATATATAGTTCTTAAGCACGTTGTTATATCTACTTCTCTACGAGTCCCCAGTCTTAATTGCTCCGAAACTCCTTCTTACAATCCTTCTCCCCAACACTGTTGTTTGCATAGAAAATGCCCATTATTCAACCCCGGATGTGAATATGAGCCTTTTTAAAGTTTTATAGGTTTGTATTTTAAGATTTATTGAAATTGTTTTTTTAATTATGGGCAGACTGAGAAATATACCCTATTTTCTAGCTCTTTTCTTTTAGTACTTTGTTCTTTAGATAATTATTTAATGCCAATATTTGGCCCAGGATATACATTTACTTTTTCATAAGCATAACTCTCTAACTTAATTTTATTAGTTGAGTTGTTCGTTTTCTATTTGTGAATGCCATAACTTTAGATTTCTTAATAGTTATTTTAGATAACTTCCTGGTGCCCAGATATATCGAAACTTCCTCCAATTATAACCTCATCCGCAAAGGTTAAATGTGTTAGGGTTTATTAAAAAAGGTTCAATTAATGTATTATATTTTAAATTGAATGAATAATAAGGGGAGAATTCTAACTGCTTTCTACAGTACCAGTTTTGCTCATGTCTTTCTTCTTATTTTTACTCATGCACAATTATGTCTCGGTAGGTACATCTTTGCACAGATTTGTAGGTAAGCCAAGTTTCTGCACGAATTCCCATTTTCTATTACGATAAATAATCAAGCATGATGCAAGGCAAGTGTCGTTTGTTATCGTTGGTGGCAGTGTTTATTTAATTACTGATATCTTGGGCTACAGACCACCTAAAATATTGTTTCTTGGACAGTCAGCTTCAAAATTTCCAGCTCCTTTCAGTGGAACACGTTATAATAATGAGCCGTTGCTGGATTTGTTGAGCGCAAAGAGAAAAGTGAAAATCAAATATTGCGCTAGATAGCGCGTTACCGAACTGGGCAACGTCACCTCTCTAGGATTGGCTACTTGCTCCCGCCCACCTTCGTCTAGCTCCGCATCATGTGCCTTCTTATTCCGTACGCCCTTTAGCCAGGAAACCAATCTCTTCTACGAACAATCGGAACTTCATACCACTTCAGGCTACTGTTCGTATATAATTCCTCAAGAGATTTTGAGATAATGGAAACTGTTTAGGAGTGCATAACACAAGAGAACTTCTATAATTAAACCCAAAACATCCAGTTTTTTCTGTTACTTGACGAATATAATCGGTGTAAATAATTCCCTCTTTACTACCAAATAAACAAAATAAAAGCAATTATCAGTTTTCTATTGAAAAACAAATCACTACATCGCCGGTAACATTAATACGAACCTCTACATTATGAAACAATGTCTATTATAGGCCTGGCCACAAAAACAATATTAAGTTGTTAATTAAGTGAATAAAAATGTAAATGCCCTGGAAAAATAAAACATTCATTTTTGGAACAGACTAATTAAATGTATGCTGCTTGACGGAACTGCTGTTTTGTGTTGAATCTCCGACAGTCGAAAACAAATGTTGGAGGTGACATAATTACCGGATGATGATAGGTGCAATAATTAGCCTATAGTCAAGCCGCTCTTTGTTGATATACAAGGCGTTAATCACACACATCGCTCTTACATCATGAGTTCAACAGTCGACTGTTTTACAGTATAGCCTCTTTAATGAATTTAAGAACAACTAACCGTATGAAAGACGAACAAAAACAGTTGCAACCCGCAGAATGAAACATTAGTAGTCTACAGGAGGAGCAGAAAAATCGGAAAACACCGTGAGGGTTGTATCAGCCATGCTGAACGAAAAGATTACAACGACGCCTCGGGCTTGTAAAGAAGATGTGAGCACATTTTAATAATAGCAGTGAGAATATCCTTCCGGTGCATTTCTGGCAGAAAACGTACACTCTGGATGTGAAAATGCAAACATTCGCGGACCATTACCAACGTAAAATATTCCACCAAATCTCCTGCCTTGAGAACTTCTACATTAGCCGCTCCGTTTCATCTGATTTATTTTGAATCCTTCTGCGAATGTGTTTTCTACAACGTTTCTGCTGACACTCATGCTTTTAAGTAACCAGTTATACAAAGGTAAGTTTCCTCTAATATGTAAAAACTAAGATTGCGATTATAAATACATTTTGTGAAACCCCATTAGGTACTTCAGGACTAAACCAGAAGAACGTATCAAACAGCACATCATGGACCATTTTCACACAATTATAATTTATTTTAGGAATGGAACTATATCACTATTATCCATATTCGACACCAGTATTCGCTTTTCGGTTCATATCCTGAATATTCAAGCTACAAAAATATTCTGAGGTAATAGCTCCTTCCCAGCGCACTACAGGATTGTTTTAGGTTTTGGGGTATACAAATTTATAAACAATTCATACTAAATAATACGTCGGTTGGTCTTGCACCTTGGCAGCATATTGTCACACTCTGAACCAAAAAAGGAAGTTTATCGAAACCTGATACGAAGTGGGAGCTACTCTTATAGGGACATTATGACTAAGTGATTAAACAGTCACAGACAAAGACGGAGAAAAAGTTTTTAGCGCTGACATATCAAGTTTTGATTAGTTCCTGCTTAAATGAAATAAAACTAGGTTTTATTTATGTACGCTCCTTAGCTGCTACACAGCGTCCCATTCTATTGAAATACAGCTTTTATTTTGCTCACAGACCTGTTTATGAGGCTTGAGGTTATTTTACGTGTCGAAAATCTACAATGCAAGCTACCGGCTTTACTTCCCTTCCGAAGGAATCCAAGCGTGTTGAAAATGTCGGTCCAGGAAACCACTACTAGCAGAAGTACACGCAGATAGAAAATAAGGCAACTGTCAGCCATGAAGTAAGCTACAAAGGAAGCCTGAAGCAATCGCGAGGTGTCACTCATTCATAGTACAATGAAGAGTAATATATGGTGGCTGCTTCTGTCCAAGTTTTTGTGAGGGACAAAACGATTTTGAATTTTGTTACCATCATCAATTACAAACGTGAACTCTGTTAACAGATTTTCTTTAAACTACATCTACAATCCAGGGGGAAAAAAATTAAAAAAAAAAAAATACTTCTTGAGTTAATCTTATTGGTGATAAAATGATTATTATGTCTATAAACCCAAGAGAATGTTGTACTGAAGATTTATGTGCTGAAGATTATAAACTATCCCGGAGAATTTAACAAGAAATTGCAAGAAAATCTTACTCGTCACGGACACATTGGCTCAGGAAAGACACAAACAACATTTAAAGGTTTTTTTCCCTGTAATAGCCTCGCTTCCAAATGGCATATTGGTGTGATAACTTGTACGACCAGCTACAAGCTTTATATTGATTTTTACTGCACTTAACTATAAAACGTTCTCAAATTTCTAATTCGTCTTTTTAGCGTATATCATGTATGTTACCAACTTTTTCTTATGATTAACCACCCGTTGCCTAGATATAAAAATATTGGAGATGAGAAATTCCTGTATACGATGCATGTAAATGAAAGAGAGGCGTAAACTACCTCTTGGTTTTTAATAAACAATTGGGATGCTAATGAAACTAAGGCTTAATTTGCTGAATATTCAGTTTATCTCCCTGAATGGTGTACTGTGGAAAGAGCAAGGAAAAGTTTTCAGCAACATGTTAACCACATGAAAAGCAAACTCGTATACTGAGGCTGGTAGCACGTTAATACAGACAATGCTATATCGTGACATTCCATAAGTTTTAAACGGGAGGAAACTAATTATACAAGAACTCAGATTCATCAAAAAAGGCAACATAACATATTTTAGTAAACAAATGAGTTTTAGGTATTAAATATAATATATTTAATATTTGCCACAGCATGTTTCATTTCCTAACTTTGCACTGTTAAACTCAACAACTGCATTCAGGATCTCTAATTGTGATATTACCCAAATAAATGTCAATAAAAGAATTATATCAGTAGTTTACAACTATATTCACATGCTTACTCACATAAAGGAGTCGAAACATACAAAACGGACTGGTTCAACTTACCTGAAACAAAAGAAAGATAAACAGATTAGCTTATTGTTACATAGCTTCTAAAAGTTTGAATGACAAGGGGTACACTTCACCTCTAACGCCCATCCTAGAATATGAATCGCTCATAAAAACAGTGATTCAGAGTATTTTCCATGCAAAACGTTGCATCTTAAGACTAGGGAATTCCATATTGGAGGAAGTTTCGTAACGCAAGTAAGCAAAATACCATATAAAGCCACAAATTTGTGTTTCAGTTTGATAATTACATTGCAACATTTTCTGTCAAGAGCTTCGCAGAAGCTCCTATTAAGGTAACTAATACATGAAAAAGCAACATTTTACTGCCCCTATAGTGCTACTAATCACTGTTAATAGAGCAGGCAAGGAATTTCAATTCAACTCATTTAACATAACTTTATCTTTCAAGCAACTCAATATGAAAAGCACATTTCAGCTATAAATGGAGTTAGGGTCGTTACCTGCCTTTTGCCAAGCATGGTTTAACATGACACTGTGCTTAAGTTGCACTGGTAAATGAGATATCTTTTTTGTTTTAAATCAATTGAAATGTTACACATGCAGCACTATTAAACCAGGAGAAAAACCATTGCTTAGGCATGGTAATTACTTTAAGCAGAGTATTTGTGGTATTACTTATGGGAAATGTTACAATATATTAACATCTTACTTCTTTGCATAACCAAAATTCCTCTCTTGGGACTTCGTTCAAATGTCTCTTGTGATAACATTTATTTTTAATATGAACGATTTCTACTCTTAAGAATGTATTCATGAGTTTCTGAGAGTTCGAGGTTAAGCGTAGCCATTGTTCAAAGTATTCCAAAGCCAGATACTCTAAACTCAATAATACTCTAATTGACTCAGGAGAATGTCTTTGTCCTTGAACGCGAAATCACGCTAAGGAGTGGGGAGCTTCTTGGCGCAATGTAGAGTAACCCAACAGTTCAAAATTACTGTCTACAATACAGTTGGACTGTAAGCAGTGCCAGTGTTGCTACAATATTATATCGTGTGGTTTCTTGAGTCTCCAACAAACATAATTCATTAGTGATATATTTCAAAGTTTGACCATAATTGCTTTGTTTTATGATGTAATATAATATATTGGTGATGGTCTTTCGCGTTATATTAATTGTACCGGAAAAAAGGATAAGTTGCTTTTGAAGCAGGCTGTAAACAGGAAAAACAGTAAGTTCACGTTTTACAACCACAAGGTTAATTCGTGAGTCAAATACAGAAGATGTATGGAAAGAAGTATAGCTTTTTAAAGTATACTGCAATAAATATGGTGTAGAGAAAGTTGTGTAATTATGCCGCGTCAAATTTGTCTTTATGCTATCTTAAACAAGCTTGGACTGGAATTTACAGAAAACCATGTGACAAATCCAATTTTACTGTCACCTGCACTTCTGTTTCATTATCCTTGTGAGGAAAGATCCTATATCAGAGAGAGAGAGAGAGAGAGAGAGAGAAAGAGAGAGAGATAGAGAGGGAGAGAGAGGTACATCAAAGTATTCTGAAGACTACCCTAAAATCCTACATAGATTCACAGAGCTGTATCTAAATCTGCCGCTTTGGGTGAACAAACCTCAAGCTGCCGGATATTTGAAGTACTGAAGAACAAAATACGAGAGAGAAGCACACCTGACAGGGACGGTGCAATGCCTAACATGACCACCCTGGCGTTTATCTCCAACGTTTTTCGCAGCTTTCTCACAGAGAAAGGGGAACCGTCCAACATTCGCTCTGTTTCGTTCCGGGAGTTTTGTTATTTCTGCTACTGCCGTGCATAACGTCAGTAATTAGCATGTAAATTAGGCACAATTAGAGGACTTATCTTTTGGATTATGGACGGCGCCGCAGCCTAAACCAGACAGGGGTTGGTCACACGAGGCTATCGGAGGAGAGAGGGGGGGGGGGGGTCCTCCTCGTTAACAGTACGGTACCCCCTCCCAACCGGTATCTGCTGAACGCTATCCAAAACGCTTCCACACCATAATACGCCTATGTATGGGAGAGAGATCTATAAATATTCATTGGCGCTGGTTTTGGCTTCTGCTAGCGTTGCAGTGCAGAGATGGCTTCAACCGACTTATGCAAATCTCTCCATTTCTCTCTTCAATGCTTGGGATTCTCTCTGGAAAACGTCCTCATTGCTAAACTCATTGCCTAACAAAAAATAAAGCAAACCTC
Organism: Tenodera sinensis; assembly: GCA_030765045.1. NCBI lineage: Eukaryota > Metazoa > Arthropoda > Insecta > Mantodea > Mantidae > Tenodera > Tenodera sinensis. The sequence goes on from CM060964.1 coordinate 311,580,136, forward strand.
TTTTTGCCTCCAAGACGGCCCACGTGATGTGATGTTCGTATTCCCTTGCACAGCAAGGAGCAAGTGTGTTAACATTTACATTCAAATTAAAATATTTTTGGCTGAAGGCTGCTTTCTGTTATAATAGTTAATAGTTTTTACTTCAAAAGGCAGACTAAATAAATTCACTTATTTTAACCTTAAAAATATTCTTCTTCTGATACATGTAATAAAACCGGTCTGTTTCCAGTTCAGAGAATGTATTTATCCACCTGTCTGCTCTTAATTTTTCTACAATTTATCCTGGTAGATACAAGTATTATACTGTGTCTGAAAATTAGACATAGGTTTTCACACCAAATACGTGTCGAATTCTATTGAATAAAAATATTTTTTTTTTTTTTTAGAATAAGGTCCACGTGCGCATGTGGACATATATGCGTGAACAAAATAACGCAAAAAACAAATATCTAATACCTTACTTTGTATGTAAATTCTGCATCTTCGAAACAATGGGATACGAAGATTATCAAGAATATTTATTCATCCCAACCTATCCCTTTCATGAGCCCTTCTTAATTATTTTGTGACAAAATGACAAAATCTAGTCCAGTTACTTTTCTAACCCTTTATTTTTCTTCTAAACTATTGAAAAAAAAACAGTACGCTTCGATTGACGTTAGCACAGTCTACAGTCTTTCGTAATAGTACAACTCAAAACTATTTACTTCTTGTAACCTTGACTCAGTCCTTTCACTGTCTTTCTTCACTTTCTCTGTCTCTCATACTGTAACTCTGACGATACAATTACTCAACACTCATTAAGATTTCCTCACTTCTATACGACGACAGTACCACACACACCGACAGACCCATGTCTATAACTGACTGCTGTTTCCTTGCCTCCTTATATAGTCAGGATGGCGTAACATAGACCCTTCTCGACTTTCACAAACAAGCCGGCCGACGGAAGCTTCTTGAATCATTTGGAGAAAACCCCTTTTGGTTCTGCCACTCTGATTGTTGTCACGTGTTTGCTCGCGTGAGTGGGTGGGGAAGCTTGACCGTGAGCGCCTTTGATACGCGCCGCGCACATTATCGTTAATCACGTATACAGACAGTCGTGCGAGGCAGCCTGACCTAGAGCGTCTTTGTTTGCTTGGCGGCTTGGTATGTGTTGTGAAGCAGCTCAGCGCCAACCATCCTTTATTTACGCCAGGCATGTCAAACATCACTCCGAGGGTGTGAAGAGAGGGGTCTACCCCTCCTTAACTGCAGTAGCAGGCGCTAGTAGAACCGGTTTTCACTTTGTTTTTCCCGTTTTCCGATTTGATCATCACGGAGGGAGGGAAAATAGGGGAAAATTTTTCACGCCTGGTGAGTGCTGTTTGACACCCCTGATTTACGCCAATATTTACGACTGCTTTTTAAAGACTCGACTATTGCTTTAGTTTCCCCCGATAAGTACAAGTAAATGTGTAATGCAACCATTTGTGCAAAGTTTATCTCGTTTAACATAACGTATGAACAAATATATGGTTTTTATATGATTACTTTGTAGAATTTATACACATGATAGTGGGTAGGAAAGTCATGTAACATTTTCTACACAATTACAATTTTGTCTAATAAACTTTGGCCTACTCTAGAACAGAGTAACTTAATTTCGGCTGCATCTATTTTGCTTTTGTCTGGGCTGGTCAGGGTAAAGGTAATTTCATTGTGTGCTTCCTAGCACAGCGTATTTCTTGTAGTGCAGCACAACCCATAAAATTGGCTCAAATTTAACTTTCTGTACTACCTGAGAGAGACAGAGGGAGAGATAGAGTGGGAGGGAGGGAGGGAGGTAGGGAGGGAGAGGGCGAATTTATTAATAATTCTGCTTCAAGCAACAACCGGAGGAAGCTAATATAAACCATAGTACATTTGTCTTAATAGTCACAATGCAAGCTTGAATCGCAAATGATATCTCTGCACTATATTAAACAAAATCACATTAGTTTAGTACAGATGAGAATATAAAAGGTAAAAAAGCTATCTAATGAACCAACAAGAAGTTAAAACAATGTGCTTAGTAAAATAAATGCAAATGAAGGTAAGTTTATACCTACTGAGATCTCCATTACGTTATTTTTAAAATATACGACGATCCATTGATATGCTATACAATACGTACATATAAGAGGTACTATTTTCCCCCCAAAAAATTAATAAATAATAAAAATAAAACAAAAATTAATAAAGTAAAAAAATTAAAAAAAATAAAATGAAAAAAGTAACTCGAGATAGGGATTACACTACAATTACAGTTTTAGAGACCCACTGAACCCAAAAAGTACTGTCGTATTTGTGGCAAAAGTTTCGAAGCACTTTCTCTCTCTCACTCTCTCTTCCCTTTTCTTTTCGTATTATGCTACACACATAGGTCCACTTTTGGGTTACTTGTACCTCAAAACGTGTATTTCCGGTGATATCTCGACTTTGAATTTTTTTTCTGGAATATAGTAGAAAGTTTACCTCCTAGGGGAGAAACAATAGGGAAACTTGAAACGTATTATTATTATTATTATTATTATTATTATTATTATTATTATTATTATTATTATTATTATTATTATTATTATTATTATTATTATTATTATTATTATTATTATTATTATTATTATTATTATTATTATTATTATTATTATTATTATTATTATTATTATTATTATTATTATTATTATTATTATTATTATTATTATTATTATTATTATTATTATTATTATTATTATTATTATTATTATTATTATTATTATTATTATTATTATTATTATTATTATTATTATTATTATTATTATTATTATTATTATTATTATTATTATTATTATTATTATTATTATTATTATTATTATTAGGATTATCATTATTGTGACGCCAGCCCACGGCAGCGGCAACGCAACAAACGACGGCCGGGGCCGGGCTTCCCCAACCCATTGGCGCGGCGCGGCGCTTAACAAAAAGCGCTCAACGGTCAAGCTTTCTCACACTACGCACAGGAGCAAACACGTGACAACAACAATGAAGTGGCGACACAAACAGTTTTCCAGAGCATTTCAGAACTGTCCGGTAGCCGGTTTGTTTGTAGACGTTCCGAAAGATATGACTTCGTAATCGCCGGTATAAAAGCTTGCGGAGCGCGTGACGTCCGTCAGGTTTGTGAGGACAGCTGTGAAAGATATGCGTCACGTCAAAGTGAAGAAGTTTTAACGAGTGTTGATCGTCGAAGTTTGTGCTTGAGTGACAGAGAAAGTGAAGAGAGACAGTCAAAGGAGGGGTCAAAGCTACGAGAAGAGAACAGTTGTGAGTTGTAATATCATAAAAGTCTTTAGACTGTGCCAACGTCAGGAGAAGAGAACTTTGTTTTTGTCCAAAGGTTTAGAAGAAAATTAAAGCGAGGAAAAAAAAAAAAAAAAAAAAAAAAGGAAAAAAATTGGGCTGGACTCTTTGTGGTTTTGTTACATTAATTATTGTTGTTGCTCGTGTATTCTTCCATTAGTTTTTAGCATGATGCGTTAAGATGGACACCAGTAAACGCCCATCATAACTCTACCTTCAACGGTGCTCAACAAATGACACTCAAGTCTCTGGGAAGGCGGTGAGGCCGCGTAGTCAATTTTCTAGCCGCGGACTACATTATATGCGGAGGAAGATGATGAGAACGGAGCAATTGGCGGGATGAATGGCACGGAAACCGGAGTACCTACCCAGACGTCATTTTGTCTGCCATAAATTCCACATCCGACCGCTGTGATGTTCGTAATGTAGAATAGTGCAGAGTTTGTCAAGGATGTCTCAAATGCGTCAGCAGGTGCTCCAGAGAGCTCGTTTTGTAATTACTGCATATAGGTTTTACTTATTTCTAGGTGGGAACAAAAATAAGAATAAAAGATTTACTTCCATCTTCATTTCTACTTTTTTAATTATCTTGGAGACATCATGGAGTATCAGAAAATAATTATAAGCAAGCTACACAAGGATTAATCTTCACTGTTAGATGTTATATCTTATATTTTATCTCCACTTGTGGTGATCTGCTTTGTCTTAGATATTCGGATATTGAACTACACTTAAAACTTTGATATATAGATTTCAACAGAGATACTCTTTATGTCTTCTAAACCAAATTAAAAAGAAGGTTCATGTAAAGAAAGTGAATTTAATAAAATGCAAGGGTATCGTGAATATTTAACGAGACCTTCGTTCACGTATTGAATCAAAAATACCTTAGCAATTTACAGGAAGAATGAAATATTTTCCACAGTGGCTGTCCAGCCCTTTTTTCTGATTGAATGTTGCATTTTTCGTATAACTACAAAGCCATTCTGGGAAAAGCTAACTTTTCTATCTGCTTCACGTTAGTCGAAGTAAACATTTCCAGAAATAATTTAATCAGTCGTAGTAGACACACAGGGATACAGGGGACTGAAGCAGCACTTCTTTTAATAAACGGGACCTATACATACTGGCTTTAAGCATGTTATGCTCTTCACGGTAAATCCTATCTTGACCTTTCGGAAACAGAAGCGGCTTATTATTAAACGCCCACACGCAAAACCTGACTGCCAGGTTTAATACCTAGTCTCGAAGGTTTATATGAACAAAATTACCGTATTGGTCGACCCTGTTTGTCCACTTGAGAGTAGCTTTTGAAATCTCATGGCAAACAGCTAATTGGTTGGTTTGGTTGAAGGGCGCTCAACTTCGAGGTCTTCAGCGTCCTTAAAGGATTCAAGGCAATAGCCAGATATAAAGTTCACTCAAAAATAAAAATACTAGCAACAAGGAAAATATACACAAAAAAGTAAAAAACAATGACAATAGCCAGATATGAAACAAGGTGATGAATATGTCAAAAAGCATAGAAAGAGATATCTAAAATTTTAAATCCTCAAATTCATGCTACACTCCGCTAAAAACTTAAAAACTCTATCAGCCACTGTTTTGTCATCCGCCAAGACCTCTGCAAATCTGACAGGCAGCTGCAGAGAATCTCGAAGGTGCGCTAGAGAGGAAGAGTCTAGCAGCACGTGACGGACTGACAAAAGGTTGTTACACAGCGGACATAGAGGGGCATGGTCCCTTTTAAATAGGTAAGCACGCGAAAAATTGCAGTGCCCTATTCTTAAACGAGTCAAACTAACCTACTTGCGGTGACATATGTGACAGGAAGTTACCCAGTTTATTGGAAGTTCTTTCACTTCTCTATGCTTATTACAGCGGAGAGCTGATCAATCTTCGTGCCTAAAATCTTCCGAAGTAACACGTGAGATGGTAATACTGGGTTCTGTAGTTGCCGTCTTTGCTGCTAAATCTGCCATTTCATTCCCCGGCAAACCTACGTGACCAGGAATCCATGCACACACCACGTCCAAGCCAGAAGCGTGTAAAATATGGAGGGCATCCTGGATACGTTGTACCATAGGGTGGGGGTTGTACAGCTCACAAAGGCTCTGAAGTGCACTAAGGGAATCGCTCAAAATCAGGCAGTCACCTAATTTACGACGACACCCATACAAAACGGATCGGTAACTTGCATACAGCTCGGCAGTACAAATGGAAGTGCTATTTGGAAAACCGAATGTATGTGATTCGGTTCCATAAACATAAACACATCCAACACCGTTGCTGCTCTTTCACCCATAGGTGTAAATATATGAACGGTCAGTGTAGCCTGACAAAAATTCTAAAAATAACACGTGTGGATACTTGAAATAGGCATCGTGAACTTCCGGTGTACGGCCATCCGAAGATCTAAATGGGGTGTGCCAGATAGCCAGGGGGGGAGGGGGTAAAGCTTCTCGCCCTTGGCGAACATCTTAGGCAGTTCCATTCCAAGCTTCGCTAGAAGTTTTTGGAAAGAAACCCCGCAGGCTTAGGATTAAGGGTGCTATATTCCTATACCGTTCTCTTAGCGTAGTGGTGGAAAAGAAGCAAACGTTGGGTGCTTAGGCATACATCTAAGCGCACAACCATAATTTGCCAAGAGAATCTCACGCCGTTATTGCAGAGGAGGTTCTGCGGACTCGGCATAAAGGCTCGCCACTGGGCTTGTTGGAAAAACTCCTATTGCAATGCGGATGGCCCTATTGTGGACCGCGTCTAATCTTCTCAGCACAGATGGTGGTGCTGACGAATAAACAAAACACCCTTAGTCTAGTTTGGAACGGATCAGTGCGCGATACATTCGCAACAAAATTGTCCAATCCGCTCCCCACGATTTGCCATTTAGTACTCGCATGATATTTAGGGGGCGGTCACATCGTGCTGTTAGCTGTGCAATATGTGACGACCAACTAAGCTTCCTGGCCAAGATCAAATCCAGGAAGCGCGTCTCATCTGCGAAGGGAAGTAAATCTGGACCGAAACGGAGCGAAGGTGATAATCGTCTCCTACGGCGAGACGATAATGTAACTGTAGATAGAGATAATGACGAAGAACAGAAAGTCAATGCATTCCAATAAATTTGTGGAACAATAAATAAAACTCCGAAGGATAAGAAGCAAAAGGAAACAAAATTGAAATTATATAAGAGAATGGCCGTACCAATTTTGTTATATGGAAGTGAATCATGGATTTTGAAACAGAAGGGCAGAAGTAAGAAACAGAGTGCAGAAATGAGATTTCTGCGCAGTGTTAAAGGCTGTACAAGAAGAGATTTAATAAGAACTGTAGATATAAATGAAAAACTAAAGAGTTTTTATTTAACCCTTTGATTGGCAAGTTATTTTGCTACATATGCCGTTCTTCCTCTAATTCCTAAACCGGTTTTCATATCCCTTTGGGAGGCAATTCGAGTAGCCGTGATGATTAAGGCGATACACAATGGACTGGCCAGCCTTTGAAAGCCAAACGTCGCGAGTTCAAATCCCAACAGCTGCAGTTAAATGTGCCTGTGGTAAAGGACGGAGAGGCCCAAAGTAAAATAATCGGTGTAATGACACGTGTGGAAGCTGACGGGGTTACATTTGAATGCAGTTGCATGGATTTGTCTTCTTTTTCTTAAAAACGACACTACAGTTTTATTGAAACATTTAATATTTCTACAATATTAGACAGCTGCAAATACTTGAATTTTATTTATTTGCTTTAGCATAACAAGAAATTAGAAAGAAAGAGGCAATAAAGTATCTCAAAGCTTAACAAATTGATATGTTGCTTGTAGGAAACGCTGCCAATTAAAGGGATAAATGACAAAATTCAGGAAAGGAACATATTGGAAGCAACATATAGAAATAATGTACAAGGAAAGAATATCCAGGATCGTGTATGGTTGTAAACCTCAAGGTAAAGGAGATGTAGGACGCCCAAGGAAGAGGTGAGGACGGAACAGGCTATCAGCCTAATCCCTGGTGTGAAGTCCTTGGCTTCATGTACCGTCTTCCCTATTTCTATTCTTGTTCTCTACAAGTGGAACTTGGGTCGTGACACTGAACATCAAAACCGGTATTTAATTGACGACGAGGGAAACCATAAAAGGAACTCAATTAGATTGGCCGATGTACGGGTTTTCATAGAGCGAGCTCCTGATTGAATGAGAGCCACAAGTATAGCCTGAGAAATCCCCCGTGATTTAGAAAAATGTTTAATGTTATATACCCTTCGAAATTAGTTTTCTCCTGCAGAAGTATCGATTCTTAATCCAGGAAGTAACAACAGACAAAAATAACATAAGTAATACAGAAAGCCCAGAATATTGAGTACAGCATGGTATGAGTATTTATTAATTAAATTTGAAATATCATTTCGTTTTAACTAATTTATACTTATCACAGAGCAAAGTCAATCATCATCATTATTATTATTATTATTATTATTATTATTATTATTATTATTATTATTATTATTATTATTATTATTATTATTATTGTTGTTGTTGTTGTTGTTATACTAAGCAAAAGGAAGTCATGAGTACTGCGGGTATTTAAATCAGTCAAGAAACAATAACAACCGTAATAAAGACGGAAAGTTGACAAATCTCACTTCTGACAGAAGTGTGACATGAACGAGAAAAGTCCACTCTAGTTGATTCTTCTATCGCATTATTTTCTTCTAAATCAATGCACAACACAGTTCTCCCTTACTTACCTTAACACAGTTTACAGTCTTTCATGGTATTAAACTCACCACTGTCTTCTTTTCGTAAACTTGATTCACTCCTTTCTCTCTTTCTTCACTTCCTCTGTCTCTCACTCAAACAACTGATTTTGACGATACAATCACTCAACACTCATAACTGTTTCGCTATCTTACTTTCGACGCGATTTTACACACCCAGCTGACACACACACACAGCGCGCGCGCACTGTAACTAACAACTAACTCCGAACTCTCGTTACCTCGCTTCCTTATATAGCGGGAATGGCGTAACATGGACCTTTCTCGAACTTCGCCTTTCTGGAACTTCTACAAATACATGGGTCGCCGTACAAGCCCCTTTGATGTGTCTGTTAAAAACCAAAGTTGGTATTTATGTTTAATATCTTTCAAGGATCCGACATCGAGATTTTGAAGAAATTTCCTCCACCCTAAACTACCCTTTACATGGAAAATGGGTCGAATTTCTTTATTTTCTCAAAAATGGCTTTCACGATTTTGCTTGAATGCCATATGTTGAAGATATTTTTATAACAAATGAAACGTATATTTTTAATTTTCTGGCTACAGCCTATGTAGTCCTCTTTACTATTGATTACTGCTGCATGACTGGTAAACCGTAAGAGATAAACCAAATCTTACTATACAAAAATGTACACATCGTTAAAACACACAAGTTATGTCCAAATGCATTTTTTGTGGAGTGGTACATTTCGGAGATATTCCTTGTTATTTGTGTGAGTTTTGCAATACTTTCTCATCTCTCGGCCGAGCAAAGAGAACGGAATTTCAAAGCTTTTAGATATTTGACTCGCTCAAAGTCACTGTATTCCCAGATTCCCCTTGCACCTACAAGTACATCAGCAATAAGATAATTTCTGTAAATGTTTACCTCGATTAACATGATGAAGATACAGGAATAAGAGTCTGTAAGAATAGTTAGTATAAGAGTAGAGAAACTCATTTGAGCACAACAAATCAGATTTTTTAAGTTAATGTATTATGAAAACTACATAGATAGAATAAGTTTTTATATTTATAAATTGTGAAAGAGTGAATAGAGAATGTCATGTGAATGCAACACATAATTTGGGTTCACTCCCCACAAGATGATCAATTAGTTTTATGTGGCACTGATGAAGTTCTAACAGGTGATTCACATTCAAGTGGAACAACAATGAAATATGTTTGTAGAGAACCTGGCGTTGTATACGAAAAACTAAATGTCCGCAGAAAGTCGTCAGGAGCAGCCACAGTAAAATTCCATGTAAAACGCAGCCGTGTTTTACAACATAACACGCAGTAGCAAATGCCTCAGGCTGTAGACATAACCGATCACCTGACATTTCCATGCGCCTGTCCTTTGACAATGAGCTGCAGATTCGCGGACAATGTAACATCATAAGCCTTTGCTTGTTATAGTTGGAAGTTTGAAACTATGTCGCTGTTAGGAACTCTCGTGTTCAACATCACTTTGTGTTCACAAATCCATTGCTCGGGGTTTCGGGTTAGTAAGTTCAGCTAATGTAACACGGGGAAAAAGTAGGTCGAACATCACAAAAAGGTCCTACACATATGCAGTCTGTTTTGACAATGCACACTGAAAATTCCTTTCTTCTTCCTCTACATGTTTTTGGTATTCAGTGTTGTGTCGTACGTTAATTTTCAAGATCGCCTTACATTCCTAATGTTTATACCACATTTACAACAACAGGAGATATATTCGACTGCTAAATTTAATCTTAATCTATTCCGAGTATAATCTAAACCAAATGCTAGCCAAGAAAAATACTGTGATAAAATGAGAAAATCTCTTCTGCTGACGTCAACACTGTATATACTCTTTCGTAATATTACAACTCATAATTGTTCCCTTCTTGCAACCTTGACTCACACCTTTCACGGTCTCTCTTCACTTTCTCTACCTCTCAAACACTAATTCCGACGACATAATAATTTAACACTGGTTACGACGCGACTTATCGTTCACAGCTGCCTCGCATTCACTGACACATGACCGACTCAAAAACTACTTACCTTCATGCGATCTTTCTCGAGCGTCTAAAATCACGCCGGTTGCCGGACACTTCTCAATGTTCCAGCAATCCTTTGTGTTGCCGCTTGACTGTTCTTAGATACGTGTTTGCTCTTGTGAGTGGTGTGGAGAAGCTTGACCTGTTGCGCCAGTGGGGTGGGGCAGCCGGCCCCGACTGTCCTTTGTTGTGTTGCCACTGCCGACGCTGCCGTGGGCCGGCGTCACAATATATGAAGTAATAATTATTATAATTATATTCAATCTTATCATTGCAAATGCATTGTTACAGTATACAATATCGTGCATAATTGGTTCATTTTGCAACGCGTGTCAAAAATAACAATGACGTAATACCGATATACCAAGTTGCTGTGGCTTATAAAAAGAAGATAATAACCATTTTCTGATGTTCTTTTCTCTGAGCAACGAAAATGCAAAAACCTGTATACATTATAAATTATGGACTAATTAAGATCTGACTTTATAACTGACTACCAGCTATGCTAATAATAGCCTATATTAGTGTGTAACATCTGTTTATTTCTCTGCAACGAAGGAAAGCAGCAAGTGGTTCGTCTAGACTCTAGCTAATCGGTTCAACACACCAGGTAATAACAAATGGAATGCAGGAATGCAGAAGCAAAGTCTCATTTAAGAATTATATGCGAAGACGCTTATAGCAGCGTGGATGCCAAATTATTTCAAGATTTGCTACAATTTATAATATTAAGATTGCTAAAACGTTGTATCCAACTGTCCCATACGACAGTAAATGTAACAAAATTCATTTGTGTAATACGTCATCATCAACTTTAACCACTTGCAGAAATTACTATTAACTGTTTGCTTTATTTTTAAAAAGTTAGCAACAACTGCTACTCCTATCTCTAGTAATAGCAAATTCTTTATAATTGGTAGTATTATTGTACTGCATTAATATATCAGTAGTACCGGGAAATAATTATTTACATAACATTTTCGGAATAAACAGTACTTACTTCGTGTAAATGTGTTTCAGCTGGTAATAATTTAAGGCTGCATGAATGGAACATTTCACCTTTTTTGTATAAAGAAACACCACAGGAATTATTTCCTAAAATTCCTGGAATGTTCAAATGTTGAACTCCGGTGACCGTTTCTGCTAAGAAAACACTACAGATCTGTAACCGTCTTTCTTTAATTAAAATTTCTGTCTCCTTTTTTGCTTTTAATCTTCTTTGTCACTGTAAATCCTGTCAAGTGCATTTCCACTGAAAGGAAGAGTAAGATCGGCGCAAAAACTCTTCTTTTCAAGCGCTGTGCTTTTTGAAGCTATAGCATTTTATTCTGCTTTATGAAAACGTAATATATTCGTTAAAACCAAAGCATTTTGGTGGTCTAAGGAAAGTCGCAAAAGTGAATTATGACGTCTAAGGGATGATGAGAAACACAAGGAGTATTTTTGTCATCTGAAATGGCTACACTTGGTAGATTTAAAGTTGTCTTTCTAGTAGCGATACCGAAAAAGTTTATTTACTAGACATTCTTGAAACGAACTTTCACTTCTCAATAACCATTAAATTTAACTCAAGAAATGTGGCTCACATTTTAATTCCAAAGCAATATTCCTTGAAAATCTAGTCTAGACATAATCTCCAGTAGAGAGTAAACACAACATTGAAGAGTTCAGAGTGAGGGAGCAATTTCAATTTTATAAGACGTTCAGAACAATGTTTTAAAATTCGTATTCGATTTATTAATTCCACTAATGCATCCTAATAGTGCGTAGAAAGAACAGCTTATTCCAACATATAAGTGGATTTCGAGAGTTTATCGTAACACGTTTTTGAGTTCTCTGAATTCAATTAAAGAGTTTTTCTTAAGATACAATAATAAAAAATGGAGCTCGAAAATTCTTAATCCGTAATACTACCAAAGAAGTCAACACAACGTATATGGTATAATCATATCTGTTTTGGTTTACCTGTGTGTGAGTGTGTGTGTGTGTGTGTGTGTGTGTGTGTGTGTGTGTGTGTGTGTGTGAGTGAGAGAGAGATAGAGCGTGATAAATACCATTGTAATATTAAAGTATAGTTCAAAAGTTTAACATATTTCAGGAATAAAGGGTGAACTTTTTACGAAGTTCCCCTCCCCTCAAGCAACCTGTTACGTAGAACATGCTTCCTGAAATACTCTTCATTTTATGTGAATTTGTACAACGTAAAAAATATAACAGATAGACGAAAACTTGCTGCAGAACAAAATGTGATCGCACTTAACAATGTGTGTCGACTTCTTTCAGAACGTTAAGCATTACGAGTTTTCCAACTCCTTTTTCTATTACTATGTTTTTCTCTGTTTAAGTTGATCATCTGATATAACATTTCAGGATTCGTCAGGTGACGCGGGAAAACCCAGAAAAAATCATGAGTCAGGAAGGTTTGTCACTGGAATCGAACACGACCTCCCGAATGCGGGCCACAGATAGATTGAAATCAAATAAGACTTGACAATAGATTTCAAAACGTATAATATGAATAATAGGTATTGCGCTGTCTCTGAAAGAAATGCGCAGTATCTGAACCTGGGTATGGCTCAGTGCTGCGTATCTGTTCATAACACTCGGCTCTCAGCTTGGACACAATATGAAAGGTGACAATAGAACGAAGCTGATGACGCGCATCTCGAAACACCACATTGAACCGGCTGCGGAAACGATTTAAACTTCGGCAAATATACGCTTAGAGAGTCTGTTCAACTTTGGGGGGGAGGGGGGGCACCTTAGGATGGGGAATTTTGTACGTACCTTCGCAGAGTAATAAAATAACTAAAAACCTTTTTGGTAATGTGAGGCTAAATCACAGAACATCCATCATAAATTAAATGTATTATTAATTAGAGTTTGCTAGGACATCTGATTTTAAAACTGGAACTTTTGGCTGTATTTATATCATTGGCTCACACCGCGAATCAAGAGCAAGCATGGGTTGTTAATCAACACAAGGGAATTGCTAACACCAGAAAAGGGCGCGGTGGCAATGTTTTAGCATTTCATTAACAACACAAACCACTGTTTTTACATTGTATTCGCGTGTACAGGGACAACAATGACTGGCTATAAAGATGACTTTACAGCACTCTAGTGTACACGTACTTTCCACATTTTGTGGTTGCTCTGATAATCAGTTTGTCTCTTGTACACTCTCCTCTACCCGTTTTCGACACCAGGTACATAAAAGAAGTATCCGCTGATGCAGCAGTCCGTTTTACATAGTGGCAATATATATGAGGGTGCTCCGAAGGATTCAGTTCATATCCTGCTAGGTGCTTTCAAAGGATTCCACTCATATCCACTTTCACACTCTCAACAATAGATCGAGAATTATGCAGTTCTTCCTGAAAACGGAAGCATAAAACACACACCTGCATAAATTTGCGCTGCTTCTGATTCTGGATTCTGCATCCATTGCCGAATGCGGGTTCCGTCTGACAACAAAAGACTGCGTTCTTAATGACGCTGTTCCTCGAATCTCTTAATTAAACCTGTTTGCTCTGGAAAATCTCTGATAGGACGAGCACTATTGTTCAAATAGTGTCGATGGAGTCTAGACAAATGATAGATGTTTGCGGAGTGTCAAGATGCACTTATAATTTCCCATCAACACTTGAGCAGCGTCGCACTGGTTAATCCAATATGAAGCTATGTTTGAAACTGTTTTGTTATACTATGAAGATCCTTGTGCAGTTATTAAGTTGGAACGTTGAATCAGGCTTGAAAAATTGAATTTCTTAGGATTCTATATCCCCTAAATATTGCAACACCGGGCTCGGCACACAACAATGAACGGATGGGAGGCCGGCTGCTTCACGCCACATGCCGAGCTGCCTTGCGCAACTGTGTAACTATAACAATGAAAGCGGCAGAAAGAAAGGGGACTTTTCTAGTACTTTCTTGAGACTAGTAGCGGAGTCATTTCCGGTGCGTGTTTGGACCTTGAGAAAGATCGGAGTGACGTCATCCCCCATATATAAAGACACGAGGCAGCAACAGAGTAAGTTAAGTTTTAGAGTTAAGAGCTACGATCATGAATCGGTCAGTGTGCCACTTAGTGCATCAGCTGTGCATATGTGCCCTCATGAAAGTTACGTCGGTGGGTCGAAAGATCAACTAGTGTAGGGTGATTGTACTACTGCCGTACCTTAGTACAGAGAGAGTGAAGAAAGACATTGAAAGGACAGAACAAGGTTATGGAAAGAGCAGTTGTGAGTTTTGATAGCCCAAGAAAATACTGTAGACTGTGTTAATGACGAGAAGCAAACTGTGTATTTGTAGTACAATTTTCGAAGACAATAAAGGTAACTAGGCTGATTTTGTCGAATTTGTTACAATATGAAAACTGTGAGCCTTTATGACTTATGTGATTAGAAAATTATGGAACCAAAGAGAGCGTGTGAGATTTTAAAATTGCAGGCACTATGCTTGTCTAAAACTGTTAGACAGGATAAGTTTTTGCTGATAAAGATAGTTTTTATAAACACTTCCAATATCTGTAAAATTCTCGGATGAAGGCTAAGGAGTTCAAAGACCCAATATCTCATCACATTTCCGTGATCATAAGAAGAGTCTTGTCCCGTTACAAAGAATATCATAAGGGCTTTACGAATATATAGCTCTACATGGTTAAGAGGATAAAAACGTATTCGGGGTCGTTGTACAATATCTTCCTTAATCCACGAATCGTCGTTCAGTACTAAGAAATCTTCTGTGTTATACGGCCTTCTCTAACTTCTCTCGTGTGTATTTGATATAACTTCGATAAACTATACTTATAAACCGTATTGGTCTATCTAGTTCATATTAATAGAGATTAGCTACATTACACATTTCGCTGTAGCTACATTTCGTTGTGGATACTGAAAACAGAAGCAATACTCAAATATTTAAAACCCCGTGCTAGCCTTGAAGTTATATTGTAACAAACGGCAATTCGAGGAATCCCACTTCTGACACCAGTGTAACAAAATTATAAAATCAGTCAGGTTATTTTTCTATTACTCTATTGTCTTCTAAAAGTTTATCACAAATACTGCTTTCTTGTCGTCGTTAACACCGTCTATAGTCTTTCCTGATATCACAACTCTCAACTTTTACTTCTCGTAACCTTGCTCAGTCCTTTCAGTGCCTTTCTTCACTTTCTCAGTCTCTTATGCACTAACCACGACAATGCAATCACTCGACGCCCGTTAAAATCTTCACGACGACCGACGTATCTTTTTTATGTGTTAAGTGTGCAAAGAGAACGGAATATCAATGCTTTAAAAGATTTGACTATCGCACAAAGCCTACTGTATTCTAATAAACCTGTTGCATCTACAAGGAAATAAGCAATAAGATAATTTGTACAAATGTGTATCTTTATTAACACGAATATATAGGAATGAGAGTGTCAGAATGGTTAGTACAAGAGTAGAGAAAGTCATGTAAGTGCAACACATCAGATTTTTTGTTGCTGTAACATTCGTATACTCAAAGCATAATAGAATGTACCACATTTGAATGGTTTCTAAATGAGTGAAAAATCTCCAAGTATAGAACATTACCTACCAACACTCTCTTCTTGTGACATAAGATAATGCCACTGGTCATAGATTCACATCTCCTAACAGATTTTCCACAATCATTCTAACCTAATTTTAATTCCAAATGTAGTAAGTTCATCTGTGAATATAAAATTGCTTTATTTAAATATTTAAGCTCACGATTAATTCTATTTTATAATTTCAATTTATAGAAATTGTGTGTTAATGGATCCCCATGCACAACGCCCCTAACTTCTTTTCTAGCTACGCATATGTACTTCTGTGTTGGAATCCTGCAAGGTAACGCCATAAACGTTGGGTGTATAACTCCTAACCATTCCTTCCTTGCAGTATAGCCGTCATGGTAGACCAAGTCCTCGAGCGTATGGGATAAATGGAAGTCTAATGACAAAAGTTTCGATATTTATTTCCGTTTGTGACAACAACCGGCTACCCCACCTTCCCTTCAACTGTTCGTTCCAAGGGTGAACTCCCTTTTCTTAATTATTTTCTTCATCGAGGGGTGGAGAAGAAGGAATGAAGGTTCCACAATGGAAGCTGAGTGTATGTATGTGTGTGTGTGTGTGTGTGTGCGTGCACGCGCGTGCTGGGCCACATTATGAAATGAGTAAGGGAATGAGAGCCAAAAGGAAGAGCTATATATCTCTCTCCCTCCCCTTTCTTCCTCTTTGAACAAATAAGGTTTTACCTTGTTGATATGCTGCACAAACGTCTCATTTCAGATAAAAAGAACCTCTGCCTCTACGAAAACATAATATATTTTAAGGGAGTGTGGTGTGTAGACATCATCAAATATAAGAGTTTGAAACCATTCATTCGTTTTGCTGTTCTTATTATCTCCTCTTTCAGCTTTATGTAGGTTGTATCTTTGTCTGTTCTTTACTTTTTTGCGCTTCAGACGCTGCAGTTGCAGTACTAAATTAAACCTAGTAGTTACTCCTAAAATGCCAAGTTCCAGAAAAGCATATGCCATAGAAGTTTGCACTGTAGCTTAAAATTATACACAGAGCATGTGAAATAGCTCTCTGCTTTTAAATCGTAACTTTAAACTATATTATTCTCTTTAAGAGTTTAAAGCGCACAAACCTTCCCAAAACTATTAAAGCAGAAAAGTTACTAAACTTGCCATTTCTTCCATTTCATATCACATTTGGCATCTTAGGTTTATATAAGCTTCGGAACAATATACTGGTCGACAATAATCTTCACCTATTTTCACTTGTGTTTAGCATTGGATGCTATTACTTTTTTCTTTTCCGTTATCTGCTATACTGTCTCTCTCTCTCTCCAACACACCGCACACACACTGACTACGGAGCACGGAGAATAATTCCGGCTAAGAAAATGTCTTGTCAACTTTTCCGGAATTCAACACGGAACCTCTGTACTTGGATGCTAATGTGCTAATTAATTGACACAGAAAATTATAAATATTGTTGTAACCTGGAAATATAGCGAAAACTCAGCGCTTTAGATATATATGCAAACATACAAGGTAATATCCGTAATTCGTAATTCGCTTGCTTTCAAGAACACAAAGAAGTATACCACTTTCTATGGGAGTTTCAGCATTTTATTTTCCTACTTTTAAGGCTATAAATGCTTTTATTTCGTTGTTTGTATCAAATTAGTGGAAGTATGTCGTAATGTAGGTAACTTGTTTAAAAACAGAAAATCTTTAGCTCTATCTGATAACTAGACTTACAAAATTTGCTATTCGTGGATTCGCAAAATGTTAGTTAAGCCATGTTCTAACTCTTTTCATTCCATTCCTTGCGTTAGAGTAGTCATCACTTCAAGATTTTCCACAAAATAATAAAACTGCATATGACAAAGTTCCATTACACACTTTTAAACAATTTCTTTTCAACAAATTATTAATGTAAATCCGAATTAAAATGAGACAAAATACTGTACCAATATTAACCGGAAGGTAAGTTTTGAGAGTTCTCAGTGATTCCTATCTAATTTATTCATTATAGGATTTCTTATATCGAGAAACATTTAACATTTTATATTGGCCAGAAATTGGTTGATTTTACTCTAAAATTGTCACTGCAACCAAGGAACCTCTGAATCTATAATAAAAATTATATTTTATAAACATAATTTATTAATTTGATATCTAGAGCAGAAATCATATTTTCAACTAGTGAAACAAGTTTATTAAATCTAATTCGGCGTTATTAGCGGTTAATCTATAAAAGCAACTTTAAGTTAAATCTAACCAAATATTATTTCACAGACATCTCTTGATAATATTATCAGTAATAAGCGTACTTAGAGAAAGAATATTAGTACTAAGGTTATGCAATAGCAACATGACATCCAAATTCAGAAAACACATGCCGGTCACGCCGTAAAGGGATTTCTTCGATCCTGGGGTTTAACTAACAAGATCGGCGCTTCATTGATTTTTGATAAGGTCCCTTTGTCCCATTAGGCATCCAAATATAGAAAAGAAGAAGAGAAACCACATTAAGAAAATGTCATCCCCAGGGTCCTCACTTCTCTTTTCAATGTAACCCATTCGCATCCGAATTTCGAGCCGTTCATCTTGTCTCGTGCAGTTTGATTATTCATCTGCCAGTGTTCGGATCTGCATGCAAAACGAGGTGCGAGCCGTTTTCCAACTGCAGAATACTCCCTTGTAGCTTCAGTTCCCTCACAAGTAAACTCATTCTTTCACAACGTGATATTGCTCATGTAGTTCAGTTTTCAAGAATAATTTGGTACTTTTTGTGCTGCTGATTATTTTCTCTACTATGTACTTCAGTACGTAAAGAAAAGCATTTTATCCCACTCAAAAATTTCTAACCGAGATTTCACAAGAATACGTTTTTGAAAACAGGTCTTTGTGTGCACCAAACTTGATATTTAGCTTCAGCATATTCCAAAGACATTCCATTTCAAATTTTTCTCATAAAACAATAATTCCATCGCATGTCTCTTTAAGCTTAGCCTATTTCCCCCACATTCACGAGGACAGGAAAGCTTGAAAAAAAGGACCCTCAATTAGGTAGGACTTTAATCGCGAAAATCTCGCATATGATTCCGTGATTTAACGAACTCAGCAATCCATGCCGGTTACATTCATATGTATTTCTCTACCCACTCGTTAAGAACTATTATTTACAGTGTTTTGTCGCTAACTCGTAATAAGCAACATTTCACCGTTCGCCGTTAAATGACGGCAACTACTCCGACGTGTGTGTACAGCGGGACAGTCGATAGAGCTCCTTTCAGGTGGCAGTTATTTAGCTCCTGAAAACAAACGCTATATGCTCCTGCTCCAGCCTGATAGTCGGTTTACAAAATAGCTAACAAAACCATCCCTCTATTTTCGTCTGTGCCCTTTGATGCCAAAGCACTCTGTGAACGGATCGCTTTTATCGTTACTCAATGCATCTCAATTCCAGACCAATCATCGCTGGTTACGCTTCTGCTCATACGATGGAAAGAACTGGTTTCTAAATATACTTCTTTCTTTTATAACCTGTTGAAATACAGACTATTTATGTTTGGTTCGCCAGATATTTCAGTTTCGTCCTTCTTATTTAACATTGTGGTTTAGGCCTTCTATATATGCTCCGTCTCCAATTTTAAAATTGGTCCCATCAACGTCATCTCTTCGATCAGCGGACCTATACTGAAATATAGTGTGTCCCAAATAAAATTGACGTATACACATTTTAACGACAGTTCTCATCAACGAAATGAGACAGAAATACAGATTTTTGTGTGTTTAATTCCTTAAACTTTCTTAAGCCCGTAGATGTTCAAAAGTCCACCTTCTGCCACAATACATTGCTAACAACACACCATTTGGATTGTTACTATTTGAATATCATTGATGGTATGTTAAATCTGATCTCTCATCTCCTGCGCTTTTTGTAGTTTTCGATGTACAACAAAGACTATGTCTATTTCATTTCTCGCTGAGAAATAAGTTTTCAAAGTGTACATACATCAACTTGGAACACTTTAATTTTGGTGTTGAAACATAGTCCTTCTGTTGTATTATACAGGGTGTCCCAATTGAATCTCCCTATTTTCATATTTTCATATCCTTCGTGTGACTGGTAGGGCACATGTGGAAGTGATATGACTTTCTTGATTTGTGTATACAAACTTGATGAGTCATACGTATTAGTAAAGTTTAGTTCATTTCGATATCTTAAATAGTTTGGCACAAATACTGATTGCACTATTACCAAGGCTATTAGCACAGCAGCTGTGGGTATCTATAATCTTCCCGAAAAGAATTCCTAAAAGGCGTTTATACATTCTGCAGGAAATTGGATAACATCAAATGGAGTATATGCCTTTTTGTGAAATCAGGTAATCCTGAGTTTCAAAATATCATGAGCATAAATTAAGTATTACAGCATGGACATATCGACAATGTTTTATACTTTAATGACATTTATAATGGCTGCCATTAGTAACGTTATTGCTCGTTCATTGCCGATGCCGGCTGAATGCAGTTCATGAAAATGAAGATGTTTCCTAATGGTATATTAGTACACATAATCATGAATAATATTCCTATTTATATGAGGTACATGGACTACAGTACCAAATATGTAAAACATGGAAAACTGTTATTGTTGTTATCATAATCATTATTTTATGCAATTTATAAAACCCAAATGCATGCACTAGCCCCTTTATATCTGCCGTTGTACCTAATCATTATACAGTCCCGTCGGAGCTCTCTCTCATTTAGGATAAACGTTTGAGTCCTCTGTCATTTCTGTGGGTGTTCCAAAACACTTCGTAGGTAAAGAATTGGCTCAATGAAAGAAAGTCATCATAAGTATAAAGCTCAAAGGAAAGAGTAAGGTTGTATCCCATAAATTGTATTTCTAAACATGAGCGCTCTAAAAACTATGTCAGAAAATTCAATGTAAAAGTTAGCAGATTTCGTTGCAAGCACTCGTTTTCAGTAAAGAGCAGCTTGTATATTTGTAAGTGATCAATAAGAATGAACTTTAGCTTTTATAAGTTCTAAAAGCACTAAATTAATTTTTGCTGGTTTTCATTACTTTAAGATAAGATATATCTAAGTTTTGGGAATATAATATCGATAAATACAACCTTGGAACTAATCTGAATTTTCCCAAAAAGGGAAAAACGAAAGAGAAAACCAAATAATGTATCTGGATTTGTATAGTTTTTGGTTCGGTAGAATATTATTAGTCATTGTCATTATGATTATTATGATTATTATGATGATTATTATTATTATTATTATTATTATTATTATTATTATTATTATTATTATTATTATTATTATTATTATTATTATTATTATTATTATTATTATTATTATTATTATTATTATTATTATTATTATTATTATTATTATTATTATTATTATTATTATTATTATTATTATTATTATTATTATTATTATTATTATTATTATTATTATTATTATTATTATTATTATTATTATTATTATTATTATTATTATTATTATTATTATTATTATTATTATTATTATTATCATTATCATTATCATTAGCATTACCATCACCATCATCATCATCATCATTATTATCATTATTATCATTATTATTATTATTATTATTATTATTATTATTATTATTATTATTATTATTATTATTATCATCATCATCATCATCACCATCATCATTGTTATTGTAGCATCAGTAATAGTAGTAGCGAAACAAAGAATCGGAAAGAGTTATGAGTTCTGCAAAGGAGAAATCTTCATAAAACGGTCAAGAATAATATTTTTTTAATTATTGATAATTTGTTTCTTATGTTTAAGTCGTAAGTTCGGATTTTTCCGAATTCGACTCTATATGGGCTTGAAATTCAACATAATGTAATTAAACTTTGCAATTTATTTTTCCTAAAATTACATAGGATTTCATGGATGTTTTCTTATAAAATATCACATGGAATATCCAGAATTTCACTACCTTCGGTATTATATCTCTATTACGAGTAAGTACCAGTAAACTCGAAGCCCGACAGACAGTAGTGGGTGATCGCTCTACCGCTGCATTTTCAGCCTCTGGCCAAACAAGGCTTCATGAGTAGATTGCAGCTGTGTGGGTGACATG
Source organism: Tenodera sinensis (assembly GCA_030765045.1). Lineage (NCBI taxonomy): Eukaryota > Metazoa > Arthropoda > Insecta > Mantodea > Mantidae > Tenodera > Tenodera sinensis. Next base: position 311,601,964 of record CM060964.1, read on the forward strand.
CGGTTAGCATTCAGACTGCCCTAGGTCACCAATGCGCGGTTATATACATCATGAAGCAGCTACTTATCAATCGATTGGTTCCCAAGGACCCCACGAGTTGGAATGCACTCCAGGCATGAGAAAAATTCCATGCCGACATGATCATGCTCTGGTACCCCAGCTCCGATAGCAGCATCGAAACGGCATTGCTAGGGGAGCGTCGTGTGTGTGTGTGTGTGTGTGTGTGTGTGTGTGTGTGTGTGTGTGTGTGTGTGTGTGTGTGTGTGTGTGTGTGTGTGTGTGTGTGTGTGTGTGTGTGTGTATTTGTGAATTGCTTTTAATTTTCCTCGAACGTGTATCAAATAAATGGAGTGCAAAATAAAACAATTACAGGGAGCTTAAATTAGTTTATGCAGTTTCATGCAGTTAATAGTGTTTTTATTTTTGAAACGGGTTTCACAAGACAGGTTTTTAAAACCGACTTCACCTACTCGCTTTGTGTTACTGAAATAAATGTTCCTCATATACTGAGAATATCTCATACATATATTCGTGTGTGTAACAATGTGCTGCATTTGCCCAAAGTGCGGGAATAAAAACAAACATTTAACTTCTTCCATATTTTATGTTCTTTCTAGAAAAATTACTTTACCTCTCTATGGTTATTTATTAGCGTTCCTTTAAATGCCTATTCTTATATTTGAATCACTAGGGAATTAACGTCATTCATTTTTTTACATTTAAAAATAAATGTTAATGTCTCTGTATTTGTAAACTAACCATTTGTGCATGATTTTAAAAGAAAAAAATTAAAAGTGTTACAATCGTATTTTAAGCTTCATTCGTGTAATGCTGAGTAGCAATAAAGCTTAGTTTTACCAGCAGTTTTAGCTATTTTACCAATTGATGATGCTTAAAGAGGGATCCAAGGGGGAAAATCAATACTTTATTTCCATATATACGAAAACTGGGACCGAAGTAACTGATTCTAATATAAAACTAATGATGATTACAGCTATTTACTTAGTGAAGAGGCGAATCATACTTCTTCTAGAAGTAACCGCCCTTAGAAAACTAGATGTAGCTAACAGTTCTATATAAATGAATTTTTATACCCTTTACCGTTTATATTACATGTTTTCAACAAGTGTATGTTTATATCGGCTTAGTTTTACGGTGCTTCATATCAATTTGTTAATCCAGATAAACTTTGAGGAAGATTGCAAGAGGGGCCTTAAAACCAGAGGTTGTCAAATGCTTTGGAATTTGTTACATGGCAACACGAGAAGTACAACAATTGTGATGTGGTACTTTGGAAAGCGAAGGATTCAAGTACTTGCTGGAAAAAGAAACAAGTTGTTAGAAGTATCACCAGAATGGTTAATGCCACAACAATTATTTAACAGAAATTGTGTTTTAACGAAATCTATCGAAATGTGGAGTATATGGTTTAAGAGGAGACAAGTGACTGAAATAAGCAAAGGTGTATCCTTTTAGTAAAACAACAATTTCTAGTAATCTATTCCAGGTAGGTTCATAAAATTTCATATGCAAGCAATGTTCTTTTCATTCATCAGCTATTTTTGTTAGTTTTCTTCAGAAACTGTCAATGATATAACTTTGGAATTTAGTGTAATTACGTGTTAGAATGCATCCAATAGCTTAATTAAAACTTTCAAAAAGATTAGGCATAATGCATAAAAACATACTTGAAGAAAAAGTGCATGTTTTTATAAATAATATTCACTAATGTTCATATTATTTACAATACACAAATGAGTAAGTCAAAATACGCAGGTACTGTGTTTAGTATTTTTAAACGTGTCGAATGACCTTTCTAGAGTTTGCGCGAGTGACGTCATTCAAATTGATGGTGGGGATGGTGGGTGTAATGTCTGTGTTCCGTTCTTTGAAACAAATAAGACAATGCTGATAATACAAGCGGGCATTGTGCTTAGTCACGCACTGTTCCCGATGTTTACTACACGGAAGTCGGAGAGATACTAACCTATGGTCTTATAAACACAAACGTGAACTCGACCATAAACCACTGCGCAACTATTGGAGTTTAAAAATACCTATGTACATGTTTATGTAACGTTTTTCTATTATTGGTCTACCATATTAAAAAAAAAGATACATAAAGAAAAAAAAATGTAATTTGGAGAAGAACCAACTTAAGTTGGAGGAGGCGCAGGCATTCAAAGGGCGCATCGCGCTGTTAAATAGACATGCAAGGGCGCAAATAATGTTGCAACCACATAAAAACCACATATTCTCTTCAGGTATAATTGCAAAATTTAACAAAATAATGGCCTTCAGTCACTTAACTCCCCATAACAATTATACAAAAGTATAGATAAATTCAGGGGAAGTCACATAAAATCATACATGGATCTTAACCGAAACGTTAAAGCAGCTTTTAGTGGACAAAAAAGATTTTCCATGTGAAGAGTGACTTCATGGGATTTTCTTAAAATTCTTAGTGTCGAATTTTGGAAGACCGTAAATTTAAATATGAAGTATGATATTTTTCCGACTTTTCGTTTTGGAATTATGCTGTTCACAAGCGATATACAAACGCACGTTTTTCGATCAGTGAACCTTAAAAGGTGAGATATTTGTGAAAGTCGGCTATCAAACTTGTGGGTGGAATAGAATACTTCCTCTGTACACTATTGCGAAATTATATATATCAAATAAAATATTGTGACGCCGGCCGCGGTGTACAACAAATGACGGTGGCGTCCGGCTGCCTCACTCCAGTGGTGGTACGCGAAACAAAGGCGCTCAAGGTCAGGCTGCCTCGCTAGACGGCTTATGTATATAAGACTAAGAACAATGAGTGTGGCGCATAAGAAGAGATTGGTGGAACATTCGAAAAATGTTCGTGTTACGTGATCCTATATAAGGGGACTAGACAACGAGTTACAGGAGTTACGATTACATACATAAGTCGGCCAATGCGTCACTGAGTGCGAGACAGCTGTGTTTGTGGGCTGTCGTGAAAGATACGTCGTTGAGTGATTGTATCGTCAGAGTTAGTGTATGAGAGAGAGGAAGTGAAGAAACGCTGTGAAAGAACTGAGTAAAGGTTACGAGAAGAAAACAGTTGTTATTTGTACTATCACGAAAGACTGTAAAAGATAACTATATATTTGTGCAAAGGTTTTAGAAGAAAATAAAAAGCAATTGTACTGGATTTTGTCATGTTTGTCACAAAACCGTAACATTTATACATTTATATTAACTATTCACTGTAACCTTATTTATTTGATATATTAATTATGTATAGCTAAATCACCACACTTATGTCACGTTTCCTTTTGATAAAAGCAGCTGTGTCTGGTGCTTGCAACAAGGAAGGAAGTATAAAATAACACAGTCCTTGTAAAAGACCTAATGTATGCAGAGACAGAGAATGGACGAACTCCCCCCCCCCCCCTCGCTCGCTCTCTCTCTCGCTTGACAAAGGGAGTTCGATTGCTGGTGATGGTAATTATGGCTTACTGAACTTGGTCTGCTACTTCCTCTCCGATTCATTTCGCTATGGGGATTCTGCAGTAAAAGTTGTTCCAGCTAGATAACCCGTCCCTCTTCCCCTCGACATGACCGCATGATTAACGATCAAATGATGCCCTCTCTTCTATAACACCCGCCGTACAGTCCAGACATGCCTCGCGCTTCCTTACCTGGCTATCTTCTTTACCCTCGGGATTCTACCTCATTTATTTTCGTTACTAAAATAACGCACTTAGGCCGGGCTTTAGAGCAAAGGATAATGGCCGCGATTAAGCCTAATAATTTGTCTAAATTTAAATTTAAATAAAGGCCTTGGGTAATTCTTCCCGCGAAATATCCTCACTTTTTGCCTGCCTCAAAAATCTCTTCAGTAAAATAACACATAAAAATTTATGTGATTAGATACTATGTATGCAAAAATACTATAGTCATAAAGCAAACATTGGTGCTGAGCTTTTCAAACAGTTTGTTAAACAATTAATATTTCAATGTCAGGAAATACAGACTCAAAATTAAATTCCTGAAATTGCGTAGTAAACATTAAGTTATATTGTGACAAATGACAAGTCCAGTTACTTTTAATATCAGTTTATTTCCTCTAAAACTGAATCACAAAACACAGCACCCTAGTTTATCCCTAACACAATTTACAATTCCCCGTGACCTTGCAACTTACAGCTGTTCTATTGTGTTGTAATCTTGACACACATCTTCACTATTCTCCCAATTAACTACTCAGTTCAACTCAACTGTAAAAACTGACTGTTTACACAGAAACTCCGACGATTAACTAGACTGACGATACACTCACTAAAACGCTTCAACACTCAGTGGCCCAACACTTCAATGACTGCCCGTCCGACTCGCTTATATAGCCGAGCGACGTTTCTCGAAACTTCTCGTGAAAACTCGGCCTCTTTGTTCTCGCCACGCTCATTGTCGTCCTTTTAAACTGAGTATTACAAAGCACCGTTTACTATTGCAGACTCAGTTTTCAGATCAACATTTTTGTAGCTATAGGATTTCGGCATCGTTTAGCCTAGCAACATAGTGGTGTGAGGTAGCTAATCTCGAGTGTCCTTTAAGTGGCGCGGCGAACGTGACAATATTATACACGTGAATTAACAATTAATATAGTTAATATAAGTTATAATTAATATAAGTTACTGAAGTTGTATACCAAATTTGGTATTTATACGACGTTTCATTGTTTAATTTTGTAGTTCACAGATACATACATACACGTGGGGACCTTATTCTAAAAATATTATTTTTATTCAGGGACTTCAATTAATGTACTTCAGATGAAGTCTTGGTATAAAATTCTTGATTGGGATGCAATACCTTCTCTACCTATATGTGCGTGATAAAAAAGAAAACGTGAAAAAAACACGGACATTACATGGCCTGCAAGATCCCCGAAAGTACGTCTTTATTTACTTTCTTTGACAATACATTTTTCCATTTATACCCCGCCTTTAACTCCAATGGTAACATAGATGGCTGACGGTATTTGAAGAGCACGGTTTATGCAGATAGTCCACAAACCTATCCCAATTAAGTACCATTAACCGGGGCTAATTAGGTCCTTTTTGTGTTTTGTTTTATACGAAGGTTATGCAAGCCCCTTAGCCGTGTCCGCATTTGTGTGTAATATGCTGCCACATCTAGAAGCAGAAGTGCGTGGGATAGGTACCTGGAATCAGACAAACCGGATAAACCCTTTGGGGGGAGGCGTCAAGAGGTGAACATTGTTATAAACAATACCTGCGCACATTCGGGCTTAGAAGCTTCATTTGATATCATGAAGTTCCTGGAAAGAAGTCAGCGGGGCTTAGGTATTCTGGAAAAGGGGGAATATCACATGCCAAGAAGGGATGCTTGCACAACTTTGGGGAATTAGCTATTTTACGTCTGTTGTGGTTAGATTTCATGTTAACTCAGAAGCTTTTAGCACTGCGCATAATACCAAGATAATTGTATTATTTGGGAGCTCCTACATTAGACTAGTATAAGGAAAGCATACCTTAAATGGAAATTAATGAATGTATTATAGTAACTCTGGGCAGGTTTACATTGCCTCAAAATGAAAAAAGAAAAAGAACATAATTTAATAAATACTGGAGACATTTCAGCGACGTAAAAATAATTTGTAACCTATAATCATTATTTATTTTTCTACTACTGCCCAAGGTTGTAGGTAAAGTGTATGAAGGTGTGCCAAAGTAACCCTAGCGTACAGTATTATAAAAATATCAAGGGAAAATGTATATTAGATTCTTCGTCACATATTATTAACAGTTCTAAATGTATCGACAGTCTTAGTAAAAAATCTTAGCCTTTCTGTATGAGCGCAGTTGCATAGACACCCCCTGTACCATCTGCCATCTGCTTCAGGAACTTATTTATAGATGACTTGAGCTGCGTAGTCGCTTTCCTGTATCGTTTATTTTACTGTTGTTTCCTTTTGGTTGATGCTTCTGACATTCTTTGAGTGCAAAACAACTATCTGAGTCGTCTTGCACTGGAACTCTGGTTTCTGTTTTAGTCTAGAAATGTGAATGTTTACCGCTAACTTTTAAGGCAAAATTATGTTGGCAAGGTCACAAAAGTTTAATATTTCTCGTTAAGAATAAAGCAAGTATGCAATTGTCAAGAGGGAATGCCACCAAGTTAAATGTTAGGACTAGGGTATAGTTAAACCTTGTGAATCCCATGGGCAACGCTGAATCACATCACAGCTGCACCTGTCAGCTCCACACCTCGTAAGGCTGCTTCATCAAAAACCAAAAGGAGATTAAAGGGCTTATAGCTTCTCACATTTCTCAACTACCGGAAAATTTTAATGGGAGTGAGCTTATCTCACCTGTAACGGACTTTGCCCCGGAGGTAACCGCTGTGTTATGAGTTTCAGTTGCTGCAGTGTATGGGAAACTATCCTATACGTCCCGAATTAGTTTCCTTAAAAGTACTGATGAATTTAAACGGAGGTCTCATTGGTAAAGCGCTGCTTGTGAAGTTATTCACATGGTTGTTTTAACGCTAGCTTTCCAAGAGCCCCTTCGTCCACATGAGATTAAGCAGTCGCATTATTTTGAATTTTCTAAATGAAAACGAACTGAAATATAACGAAAAATATCTTTGTATCGCACCGACAACGTGTATTGTAAAACAAAACAAATACTGCAAACATGTGCATTCAGAATTGACAAAACGATCTGCAATAAAATAATCAGCTTTTATATCCAGAGTAATTTTATTGCCATATATGTGTTATGCTACCTTCGAAGCCTGGAAGGACGTCTGTGGGAATTTGAGTGAAACTAACACTGGTAAAATGAACGTGTTAACAATGTTGATGCACATTCCTTACCCAAATTACTCTTTTTCATGTTTCTCCATCATCCCAATCTCCGTTTTATAGTTCTTTCTCTCGCATTTTTGATGACTTGTAACCATTGGTCTCCTCTTTCGTCTATTTGCTCGTATTTCCAAAAATTGTCGCGGTAATCTGTCAAACATTTCCATACAAGTAAATTACTGATGATTAATAAAATTAATTATTGCATTTTGATAGTCCATCGACTTCCTAATTTCTTCATTTTTAATGTTATCTAATTTTGAGCAATGAGCAGCTCTTCTGAGTAAATATGTAGTTAATATCTTGATTTTTGAATTCGAATGCTGTTTCATAAGTGATCTGATAATACACTTAAGCAGTGCATACATGTTGTTTTGAAAGATCATAGAATTCCATTTAACCTTTCTTTCCTTGATGTTCTTTCTGCAATTTTCTCCGTGTCTATTTTATACTTGGAATATCAGTCACATAGTTTTGAACCACATCTGCGCCATAATGCTTCATAACGTAAGGGTATCCTTACCCCTTATGAATTCTTGCTGAAATATTTTGATGAAAATATTGTGACGCCGGCCGAGACACTTAACAAAGGACAGTCGGGGCCAAGCTACTTCACACCATATACCAGGCGCGGCGCGTATCAAAGGCCCTTAAGGTCAAGCTTTCTCACAACACACACGCGAGCTAACACGTGACAACAATGAATGCGGCACACCAAAAAAGAGGTTTTCCAGTTCGTTCCAGAAATGTCCGGTGACAACCTTGTTTGTAGACGTTCTAGCTACGTCATCACCGGTATAAAAGCTTGTGGAGCGCGTGAGGGCAGGCGGTTTTTGAGTCGGGCAGTGTGTCAGTGAGTGTGAGACTGCTGCGAAAGATACGTCGCGTGAAAGTGAAGAAGTTTTAACGAGTGTTGAGTGATTGTATCGTCGGAGTAGGTCTTTGAGAGACAGAGAACGTGAAGAGAGACAGTGAAAGGCCTGAGTCAAGGCTACGAGAAGAAAACAGCTGTGAGTTGTAATATCACGAACGACTGTAGAATATGTTAACGTCAGTAGAAGAGAACTACTTTTGTGCAAAAGCTTAGAAGGAAAATAAAGTGATAGAAAAGTAACTGGACTGATTCTGCCATTTGCTTCCACAAGGTTAATTCATTGAAATACCTTTATTTCGTAAATGATCTAAATTTCTATAACATTTTGCCTCACTCATATGCAAGATTTCGACTTGCTCATCCTTGAATAAAATAAGTTCTTAAGTTATATCTTATGTGCAAGCTCCGGCAATTAGGATGTTTCACTCTTGAGCTAGCTAGCGGCTGTCATAAGCTTAGGTAAAGGTGCAGGATGTGAGTGAGTGAGTGTGTTGGGTTTAAGGGCCCGTCGACAACTTGGTCATTAGGGCCCCTGCAGGATGTGAATACAAATGTTTTCGTGATTGTATGTCAGACAGGCACACAGACCAAAGTAGATCAACATAATTGTTTAATACCCTCGTAACAAAGAGATTATCTTCGAGCATGTTTTGGGCTTAAATTAGGACATGTATGGTTATTCATAGGCGCAAAAAGGAGGTAGAAAGAATATGAGCAAATTTGCCATTTAAACCTGCTGTTGAAACAAACAAAAGCCATGCGCGGTATCTCATTTCTCTGTGGAGTTATTAAAGTTCCACGTGGTCCTATCTTGTAAAAATCCAGGTACAACCTACAGTTACTTTTTAAACTAATCTCGTTTCTATAAAAGTAACGTTTTTGTGATTCCCGCGGAGAACCTCTGATGACATGACCTTTCATTCGTGGCCCACTTTGCATGTCTGGAGATCATAAGGCAGTAGAGATGTAATACTCGAAGGAGATAGCGAAATACGTGACATAAATAAATCGCTTGCAGAACGCAAAGTGTTCCCCGGCATCTATGCTATTGTACTGACCAATGTCCTTGGCGAACAAATGAAGCACTAGAAGCAACGACGGGGGGTGCTTGCGTCATATACCTGTTGTCCGGCCCGCAAGGAAACTGATAAAACCGCTGCTCGGGCAACAGGTTGCGCATACACACATACGCTTGCATCTACAATTCCTTTTCTTTCCATAGTTTAACGATGTACAGTACAGTACCTCAGAAATGCACCACAATGGCAATGATACGAAACATCACTGTAAAAACGTTTATGTATATAACAAATCAACCTTGTTCAACCCTTTCTCTGCCTATTATAATTTATCAAAGGTATTCTGCAAATGATTTAAACAAAAACCTATTCCTCTGTCTGTTTCCTGCTTATTGTGATGAATACTCCACTGGAATGGCTTCAATGCACGTTTTATTTTAAATCTACACACAAGGATGGAGGGACTATCAACTGTTTGTAGGGTCATACTTGCCGTCATTGATTTTGCAAATCCCTTGAGTGGGCTCACGAGAAATTAAACAAGGAGACTAATACCGAGAACGGCGAATTCTACGGAAAAGGTTCAATGACAAAACAGTTAATTTCACAAAGTACCCATGTTCCTCTTTAGTTTTCCCATATTAAATTATAATCTCTCTCTCTGCCTCTCTGTCTCTCTCTCTCTGTCTCTCTCGCCCTCATTAAACGGTGCCCCTACCCATAGGAAATTCGATAATACACATACTAAAAGCTATGTAATAGGCTATTTGCAAATCAATTGATATACTTTTCATTGACTTTACGAATATCTCATTTTTTAAACATTTTAAACAATATTTTTAAAAAATTAGAAATAAAATGAAAGTGCTGGAAAACTCAATACCTGCATTTTCACTGATATCGATTCAAACGTTTCTTTCGGCCCGGTTTTTCTCTATTTTATATATCTAGGGGTAAACAAAGTATAGTATTATTACTATACCTCTACGGAATAAGCCCTAAAACTTAAAATAGGCAAATGGACACTAATGTAAGCATTATCAGTAATGATAAGCATTGAAGCAGGCATAATAACCTATCCATTTACTTCTTAACAATGCATTTTGATATGACAAAATAGTATAGAAATATCAAATAGCCATATCTATAATTATATTAAATTTACTAACTTTCACTGTTTTCTTAATACAGTGTAAATTGTAAAAATTCTTTATTTAAATTTCCACTCTTCTATTACCATGTAATTTTAAGCAAACCCTCTATCAGTTTTTAAATATTTTTTTAATCTCCAGCAAAATATTAATTGCTATTATTGTTGTTATTGATAAGCAGGCTACTGTTCCGTTTACAATGAAATAAGACTAGGGTTTTTAAGTCATAGGTTGGTGCTTTTGCCCATATGGCAAGTAGAAAACTTTAAAGTGATGACTTACATAACGTTAAAGACATCATATTAAGCAATAAAGCAATCAGCTAATACTAAAATGAAGAGTTTCCCACGCATAACCTAAATTTTGTTTACTCTCATGACTATTTACCATGTGCTTGTTTGCGCTAAGTAGTCACTATTTTATTATTGCACGAAACAATGCAACTGCTGATTTCCGAAATGAAAGCCGGTATTATAAACTTCCTCAGGCATTTGTCAACAAAGACTCATAGGCTCAAGGTGCGCAATATTAATTGCAATGATAAGGTTAATGTGACACCGATAAATAGATTAATAAAATAAGAGCTAATAGCCAAAAGAATTAAATTCCGACAGCGAGAAACCTTGATAAAAGTTCTTATTACAAAACAGTCATAAGCTATACTTAAGCTATGAATACACAATTATAGCCACTGTAAAGTTAATATATTTTACCACAGCAAGCATGAAACATGTTTGTGTACAGAAAGCCTACGATTAGAAACAAAAGAAGAAAAGAGGTAAACATAAAGCTACGTAAGAGGTAAACAGTAAACAGAGGTAAACAGAGGTAAACAGAGGTAAACAGTCAAATATACGTTACTTACACTATATGTGTAAGTTTTGGAGAACTTATACCGCTATCAAATTGAACATTGTTATTATTTTTTTATATGTTAGCAGTGCAAAGAGAACGGAATTTGAAAGCTTTGAAAGTTTTGACTATCGCTCAAAGGCTACTATATTTCCATATCCCTCTTGCAGCGACGAGAAAATGAACTATAAGATATTTCTGAAAATGTACAAGAGTAGAGAAAGTCGTGTGAGTGCAACACATCAGATTCTTAAGTATAGAAATACTTGCTGAAGCAACTGTAGTTTTTTGTGCATCTATGATTTACCACTCGCTCTGCACTTTGGGACAGTTATGCCACGATTCTTCCTTTAGTTTTATACTTTTGAGATGTTTCAAGGAAAGTTGGATAACTTTGGTGCTGAGAGAAGGTATTTCCATCAAGATGTAATCTAAGTGAACTTGTTGACAGAGGAGCTGCATCTATTGGTATGCAACAAAAATTAGAACCACTGCGAGGTATTCTGGGTTCGGAGAAAACGATAAGACATGAAGTCGAGTTGCGCCACGTTTCTAATCCAAGATGTAGCTCCAGATTTAAAGCTACGTTCACAGATTTTTTTCACACCAACCAAGAAACGATGAAGGTGCTAAAATGTATTTACATACTAAATAGCATTTTTACCGCCTCCCTCATATCCGGAACGAAAAGAGAATGATGGGAAAGGGGAGGGATAAAGGTAATGGTTTAGATAGCAAAGAAGAGGGAGGGTAGCAGAGGATTTGGGGATGGGCAAGAAGGGAAAAAAATCCTTTGAAAGTTAAATGCGGTCACGTACACGCTGGAAGGAGGAGCAGGGAGGGGGCGATATGGGTCGGAGTCAGTCGGTGACGGGATCCTCCTTCCCGCCCTCCTTTCTTCTTTTAGATTAAAAAAAATAACACAGACCAAGTCAGTTGGGAAGCAAAACATATTTACATAAGCAAACAAGTGCAAAATGCGCATGTCTGGTTGGTAAAGGCAAGCAAACATCATGTTCGTATGACAGAGTTAAGAAGTGTACGGGATCTGTGTTGCCCTCTGAAAATTGTTTCTTGAGTGTATGAACATCACAAAAAAATCTGATGTACTGCACTCACATGGCTTTCTCTAATCTTGTACTAACTGTCCTTAGGAATAGTTAGTCCTCTACCTTCATGTTAGTCGAGATAAACATATGCAGAAATTATCTTATTGCATATTTGCTTGCAGGTACAAAGAAAATATGGAAATACAGTAGGCTTTGATCGAGTCAGATCTTTCAAAACTGGTCGCTATGTCAAGGCTTTAAAATTTCGTTCTCCTTGCACGGTCAGGAGATAAAAAAAAATTGAATAACGACCTTCCATTTGAGATAACTAAGTATTGAAAAATATCTCCGAAATGGTTCACTCAACGAAAAAGAACGCATTTGGACATAACTTGTGTGTTTTAAAAAGATCTACATGTTTTGTATTGTAAGATTTTCTCAATCTCTTGCGCAAAAGTCATCGAGAGTAAATAGGATTTCATTGTCTATAGCCAGAAAATTCAAGATATACATTTCATTTGTCATTTAAAATATCTCAAACATATGGCATTTTAATCAAAATCGTTATAGCTATTTTCAAGTAAATCAAAATTTTCGAAAAATTTTCCATCTAAAGTGTAGTTTAGGGTGGAGGAATGTTCTTCAAAATCTTGATATCGCATTCTTGAAAGACATTGAACTTAAATATCAACTTTGGTTTTTAACCGACTTTTCGTTTTTTAGTTATGCTATCCACAGACTGGCAGACACACACACGCACGCACACACACGGACCTTTTTTCTAAAAATGCTTTTTATGGATTCAGGGGGCCTCAAAACACATATTTCCGGTGAAATTTAGACATCGGATTTTTGGATGGAGTACAAAACCTCCTCTACTTTACTATACGTAGTAGAGAAAGTAATGAAGTATCTTCATTTAACCACGCGTTTCATATTACAATCCCAATTTCCAAAATCCACATTTCGTCACATGTTTTCAAAGGTTTGAAATTTTAAAGGTCTTAAACCTATGTTTTAAAATTTAATAATTCTATAATACAGTCCATAACAAATGCTACTGACGATTTTTAAGACAACAGATGCATTTTAAATTCAGAATCGTATACACAATAACAAAGTGGTCCACATTACACCTCTTCTCCTAGCATTTCTGTTGAATCAGTCATGTGTTTAGCTGAAAGTATACACTGAATTGAAAACATTTTGCTTTGAATGCATTGAATATTTATGATGTCTTTGGCGAATGTTGCTAAATACACTTTCGACTTATATTCGACTTAAGTTAGCTGCAATGGACCAACAATTTGAGCAATAAAAGGTATAATGGCCACGAGAACTGGCACATATAGAATCATGTATATTTTGCGCATATTGGTCTCAAATGCACCAAACATGTATTTTTCTTCCTAAAAATGGTATATTCCCTTATACACAAGTATATGAAAACTTTGATCATTAATGAACATAAGTAATGCTCGAAACGTTGGCCAGCTCCGTCTGCAGAATTGAAATTGTTAAAATGATTAATCTATCACTTCTTTGGTATAGTTACATTTCATCTTGCTTGGGTTTATAACCAAATACAAACCGGTGTTAGGTATGATGGCTTCCTCATGACATATTCGCACTACTCCTTGTGTTCTATTATTCTGCGAGTTATAATTAAGTTCATCTTTTTTATGATCTAAAAGTGCTTATCCACTACTGTCGCAACAACAATTTCATTTCTGTATCTTTCAATGTTCTAAGTTCGTCGGTAGTGATAAACCACGGTTCTAAACTACAAATTAAAGTTAGCAATGCCACATTTTTAATACTCTATGTGATCTGATTGTATACCTATTTCCAAGTGTTCCGATAACTGCTTCTCACTTTTTTTTCTCTACCTGAAATATTATACGGTTTACAAGACAAAAGCTACCTTTTGGAAGAAAAACATTGAAGATATACCTAGACATTTGAGACGACATCGTCGAGCAGTTGGAAAACAAATATTTTAGATACATTTTAAACAGTTAACTGCAGTTAGGGAATAACATGGCAGAGAATACTTTTAACAGAAAATCGGAAAATGAAAGACTTGCTGTAAATTCTCGAAGAGGAAAGGCGAGAAAAAAAATAGCTAAGTGCTTTGTGTGGAGTGTGACACTGCATAGTGATGAAACGTAGACGCTGTGGCGAAATGAGAAAAAAGACTGCAAGTACTGGAAATGCAGATAGTGGAAAAAAAATGAAGCGTATGAAACCAACATACGAAATAAGTAACGGAATGAAAGATCTAAGGAGGAATAGTACTGAAACTGATCGAGAAGGAGAAATGGGAAGAAGCTGCTTAATTAAGGGAAGCATTTGAAGACATTATGAACGTGAGAAACATTCGCAGCAGAAAGTCTTATTCTAAGGGCTTAATATTCGGACGCGAAGAGACAGGAATGGAGGAGGCTGGGCTTGTAATAAAGGTCTGTCTGACTGACAAAGTTTGAAATGCAACGTTTGAAAATTCCTATACATGGAAGTCCTGGCTTCTATTTACTCATGCGCTTCCAAAATTCAGATTATCAAAAAGGCAAACAAGAAAAATAGATACAAGAACCGTTACAAAGATTTAGATGAGATATTTGTGTTTCTTTCCTTTCATATGAAGTTGTTCTGTGTGTTCTATCTCTCATACACACTAGAAGTTAATAGGCTTGCTACCAAACATGCATTTCGTCTTTCCATGTCTCGCCCACACACATTTGCACATTCCCTCTCTCCAGATTCTCCAGAAGCAGAGACGGAGGGGGAGGAACATTTTACTGCTGTGGTGAAGACATTTACAACCCAACAATACACGACAAGTACCTCTTGTAAAGCCTGTTTATGTTTCCTGAACACTATCTGCCTCTTAATTTCCTTCACGCTAGCAATATAAAAAGAAAAACGAATTGGTATACGCCGGCTGGTCATATTTGTCAGCTTCACTGAGATAAAGCTTTATCGTTTTCTTTACGTTGTGTTATATTTACTTTCAAATGGATTTTTCCTCAGTTGCCTGCTGAAGCTAAGAAGTAGCTCCTTTATTGTGAACAAACCTTTTCAGCTCTTACTTCAATTTGACTTCTGCAGTATTGCAAAACAAGGTTAGCACAATGATGTGGCTGGAACTCACTAGGTCAGTGCATAAACAAACACCACTGATAAAATGGTGCTTGGCTTATATTTTCCATGAAAAAAAAACCACAAACATGTCTTAAACATCCAGGACCTGCTATTGGCTTTCCTTAAATGACCAGTAACTGCCTGTACGTGTTTACCAGTGGTGAATAGTATCAATCTACAGGTGGAAGTGTTACTAAATATTTTTACTATATTTTATTTTATTGTGCTGTTCAAGCTAGTTTGAAAATACAAATGATTGAAGATCATATTACGTTGTTTCCATACTTAATTATTTGTGTTCTTATGACAATGAGTTTTCAAGATGGCGTAGGGAACAAATTTTAACCACTACAGCCTGATGTAAGGGAGATTGTGCTTAACGTTCATAATTTTTTCACGGAGGAATATGAGGCACTGAAAAACAGTAAACCAACAATATCAGTTGTAGATGCAATGCACAGAGTAGTTTCTGAGACTAGTGTATCCCGTCGTACCATCTATAAAGTAGTTGATGACAAGAAGAATGCTGATGCTTCGGACTCTCGGAAAGAAACGGAATAACACTCAACAAAGAGCACGATCGATTGGTTTACTTCAGCTGTTACTAAAGGAAAATGTACTCCTTACATTCTACTGAGTACATAGTTTGTATATAGTTTGTTAGATATCCACAAAATTGAGTTACAAGAAAAGTTAATTGAAGGCAGCATCTGAGCATTATGAACAACTTTAAAACACCTTCAATTTCGATACACATCAATCACGCTCAGAAATGTCTCTTCGTAAAACTAGATATAGTGGCAAAATATTTCAATTTTTAAGAATCGTGAGTTCTGTAACAGCCCTATTCCTTATCTTGACGAAACGTGGGTAAACTTTAACCATATGAGCAAAGTATGGCCGTGTTTAAAATTTGATAGCGACATCGACGTACCTCTGAATGTACCACTAGGAAAGGAACAAAGCTTTATAATAGTACATGCAGGCTCTTCGGCGGGATTTATTCCGAATTGTCTCCTTTGTTTTCCAGTCTAAGACAGCTAATGATTATCATGAATAAATGAATGTCCCTTCAAGGATTGCTTTGCTAACACTCTTATCCCGTAACATTCCTCCGAATTCTGTAATCGTTATGGACAATGTGACGTATCATTCCACTGAACTAATTACAGCTCCAGCATCATATAATAAAATCAAAGAAGAACACAAACTTGAATGTGACCCTTAAGCAACAAAACTGGCGATGAATGAGACTATCAAACTAAAAAGTAGAGTTATAAAAAGTACGAAATACATACAATTGCGGAAATGTACATACTGTCGTACGTCAACCACCATATTATTTTTAGTTTAATGCAACTCATTTGGGCGCAAATAAAGAACCATATCGTTAAGTATAGTATATATTTTAAGAAAAGTAGCGTAAAATCACTCCCCCAAAGCGGGTTGTCGATGGTACCCGCTGATGACTGGCGAAAAAAAAATAAACAATTTTATTGGGAAGGGTGCGGCTTGTCCAATCAAATTACCGATCAATTCATTATTGGCTTAGAGCAGTCGCATTTGGAGAAGGAGGACGTAACCGGAGTAGATGAAGCTGAGGAAGAGGAAGGGTCCGTCACTGACGCTTTGGAAGGAGCCTATCCGCTGCCCCCATTCCCCTAATCAAGGTTCATTCAACATTCACGGTTGTGCTAAGTAAAAGCTCACACAGTTTAGTTGTGAATACATGCCAAGCTTTACGCATATGCTAAATGTGGTCCGTTTTGGATTGTCCAAAAATAAAATGGATGTACATCATTGACTCTTTAATAATTAAGATCTACAAATAATTTAGTTATAATACAAGATATTTGACTTCTGTTGTTGTTTCACCCAGAAAAAGCGCATGAAACAAAAGCCGAGTATGTTTTATTCAAGCAATGTACTTAGATGGCGGTGGTACAATAGTCAAGGAGGAAAAAGAAGCCAATTCGAAACAAAGCTAAACAAAATACAATTGATTTATAATAAATAGTAAATATATTTATTTGCTTATATTTTATAGAACATTGCTGATGTGTGCGGATCGTATTCTGGGTTATCTTTAACCTAAAGTTAATTAGGTATGTAATAAAGATTTCAGATGCCAAAAACTTTTAGTAACACTTATGTAAGTTTTGCTGTGTTTTCTCCGTATTCTATTGTCAAGAAGGTGCATTATTATCTATTAATACTCCATTCGAAGAGAGAAAATTACTATACCGAAAGAGTTTGTGACAAAATTGGTAGAGCACTTGCTTGTTATTCAAAGCGTCCCGTATTGGAGTGTTTACCGCCCGTTCTTATTGCACACGGCACCACAGGTGGTATACAGGCTCCATTCTCACCCAACATCAAGATATCTTCCTTTGATAATGAAGCTTGCTCGATATGACTAGAATCTACCTGTGTTCAGCATACCGAATAAGAACTCCAGCTGGGCGGATAACTGAATTCATCTTTCATAGCCATTGTTTATAAACCATAAACTAAAACAAAGAAGCGTACGTCACTGGTAAGGGTTCAATCCGTATTTGTACTCCAAAAATGATATCCCGTTAAGTACGAGGCCATAGAGAATTTATAATAAATTAGAAATTCATCTAATTCGCTTATCTAAAAAGCTGATGTGTTGGACTCACCTGACTTTCTCTACTCTTGTACAAACTATTCTTATAAACTCTTATTCGTATATCTTCTTCGTGTTGTAGAGACAAAGATTTCCAAAAATTGTCTGATTGCTTATTTCCTTGTAGGTACAAGAGGAATATGGGAATACAGTAGGCTTTGAGTGATAGTCGAATCTTTTAAAGCTTTGAGATCACATTCTCTTTGCACGGCTGAGATATAAAAAATGAATAACCATGTTCCATTTGACGAAAGTTTAAGTATTCCAAAATTCGCACAGATAACAAGGAATATCTCCGAAACGGTTCACTCAAAAAAAAAAAAAAAAAAAAAAAAAAAAAAAAAAAAAAAAAAAAAAAAATTGTTGAGACATAAATTGTGTATTTTAGCAAGATCTACATGTTTTTACAGCAAGATTTGTTCTATGTCTTACGATTTACCATTTATGCGAAAGTTATGCCGAGCAAACAGGACTCTCAAGCTCTTGGCCTTTTAATCAAAATCGTTGGAGCCATTTTCGAGAAAATCAAACTTCTTGAAAAATTTCCCACGTGAAGAGTAGTTTAGGGCGGAGAAATTTTCTTCAAAATCTTCGTGCTCCATCCTTGAAAGACATTAAACTTAAATACCAACTTTGGTTGTTAACCGACTTTTCGTTCTTGAGTTATACTGTTCACATACAGGCAGACAGACCCCCCCCCCCACACACACACACACACACACAAACACAGACGCACGCTTTTTTGGATTCAGGGGGCCTCAAAAGATATATTTCCGGTGAAATCTCGACATCGAATTTTTGGGTGGAATACAATACTTTTGCTATTTACTACCTATACGTAGTAGAGAAAGTAAAAACGAAAAACGATTTTCCATTTAAGAAAAATATGACTTAGAAAATTCAAACGAATAATAAGGAATATCTCGGAAATGGTTCACTTCACAAAATATGTGACATAAATTGTGTTATAATGAGAACTACATTTTGCCGTTGTAAGAGTTTGCCTATCTCTTATGATTTACCAGTATTGCAAAAGTCATCTAGAATGAGGAGGATTTCCGAGTACATCTCCATAAAATGCACTCATTTGTCAATGAAAATATCTTAAACATGTATTTTAATTAAAATTGTTAGATCCATTTTTGATCACATCAAACATTTCGAAAAATGTTTCACAAAAAGGGTAGTCTGTGTGGGAGGATTTTCTTGAAAAACTTTGTGTCGCATTCTTGGAAGATGCTGGACTTAAGTATCAAGTTTGGTATTTGAGTTATGCTGCACACAAACATACACACAAACACGCGGATCGTTTTCTAAACATACCTTTTTTCCGGTTTTTTTTTTTTTTTTTTTTTTTTTTTTTTTGATTCAGAGAGTCTCAAAGCGTGTATTTCTTGTGAAAGATACCTCAGTAGTAGTGAAAGTAAAACTCACTCAACGGTACGCCTAATTCTTTGGCCATTAAAATATACTTTCAGGCTATGTACGTATGTGGAAAACAGTTGGAGAGGGAGGTATCTTAATGATTGGAAATACAAAACATCCAACACTATTTCATTCCCATTTTCCTAAATATCAAGGATCTTTGGTCCAGTCCTAATACCATGAGGGTATATAAACTTACAATATTAAGTTTGTAAAATTCAGCAAAATCTTCTAGATATGTGTACAATATTTTCATAAAGAATAGGGAGAGGGGACTAAATTAAACAAATCGTATTCGGTATTCATAAAGTCACCCGTTCAACGTCAGATATTTTATAAGATACGTCTTTCAGTATTAAAAGGTACTCCGTCTGAGATAATGACATGGAATTCTTGGAAAAACTTCATTGTGTTACTTTCTTTGATGAAACGCTATCAAAGTTACGGCATGGGCTTGATATTATAATCCTATTAGTGTCATAGAAGTCCTTTCTTAAAAAGGCAGAAAGCCTTGAGCTAAAATCACAGGAAAACCTTGCAAGTTTCGCCGGACAGCCCATTGAAAAGAACATGCCCTGCTTTTCATAGCATATTTTCTTTGTTGAGTTATGTCTTCAACTTTGGGCAGTGAAGAACTTGATGTACTGCAGTTTCTCATTCTTCCTTTAATAAAAACTTTCATGGTATTCTATACAATTTCAGAACAAAGCATCTTTAAAACTTTCTTTACGAAGTGGTACGTTTAGGAAAATCTAAGGCAGAACACGTTTGCTTCTTTTATCAGATGCAATGTGATCAATATTGTAAGGAAGAGGTGGTTGCAGCCATTTACCCAACGTAGAGCCATCAACTAGACACAAACTTTTAGTTTAAGTTAAATACCTTCCTTCAAAAAGCTATAGATGGAAGTTAGGGTAACTAAGTTAATCTGTTAGTCTGCTTTGCTCTGTCAACATTAGCATTGCACTCGCTACGCCGCTGTCGAAGTATCTAGTTAATTTCCAGAACTTACGATTATTACGGGCTAGAAATTTCAACTTGGAATCACGTTTCTGTGACAGGGTCTCAAATGTTCGGACTTTTGTTTCCTTTCATTAGTGTATAACAACATATTGCATGTTCTTGCAGTAACTTAAATGATCATAGGTGATGTAAAAGAAAGACCAGAACTGTCATATTTTCTCCAATATTGAGCTTACTAATCTAAAAGAATTAATGCACTCGAGAATTCACTGGAACCAAAGAGGGTGTTTCTGACTGGAGCAATATGACTGAAAACTGTTACGCTTTGAGGTAGCATTTAAGGTTGCATTTGAACATTTTCAGAGAATTTTTTCAACAAAAATTCTTCGAACTCCATTTCCTTTCATCTTAATATTAGCTCTAACAACATTTCAACGATATAAGTTTGAGGTGCTGGAAAGCAAAATAAAATATTTGGAATTTCACTGAAATCTCGATATCAAATTTTCCACAGGAATACAATACTCGTACTTTACTGCCTCGGTGGTCGACTGGTGAACGTTTTGGCTTCTCAACCAGAGGTGCCGGATTCGATTCCCGGCTGAAGTTAGGAACTTTTCGTTAACCAGAAAAATAATTCCCTACCCCCACAGAGTCTGGAAGTGTGAATGTTAGAGCGAATTTGACTGTGCTTAATGTTAAAAATTACAAAAACCAACGTTAAGAAACCCTACAGTTCAGCAAGCGATAACAGCATCAGTTGTTTCTCAAATTCAAGCCCTCGATACTAACAAAGTTAAAGGGATTATGTAAATGACACAATTAAAACAAAAACGAAAATCAGAAAAGAAATGCTGCCCTTTTTGTCTGGTATACGTAGGTGGTATAGAGAAAGATAGAGGAGAGAAAGGGAGGAAAATAGTCGAAGCACTAAGCATTGCGCTAAGACTTAAAGTGGGTTTCTCCATTTTCTGCAATTTGGCACCAAAAAGTAGGAATAACAAATAAATAATTTAATACTGAAACAGTTCAGTGCTCTTTCGTACGCACTTAGTTTCTTTCATATCCAAACGATTTAAGAATACTTGCGCGGTTAACTATTTAAGAAATATTCACTCTTGTTTGATTCATTTTGTTCCAGATATAACTAGTACTTTGAAATGTTAGAGGTAAAGGTAGAGTATGTACAGAGGGGATTCCACACTGAGCCTATGCAGGCTATTGTATGTCACACCTCTGGGGGAAGCGATGCAGTGAGAGTGCTCTACGGGCGTGAACCCGGACAAGTAGTGAAACGACGTGAGTGCCCCTTACGTGCGCTGAAGATTCTTCATCTCGGCACCAAAGTTCACCAAGCAGTCATCTGCCGCATGGGTTTCGACAGCGGTCCCTCCCGGCAGGCCTGACAACTACAAGGCCATCCATCCATCGAGAACAGCAGTTACAGTGCGCAAATCCCCCACACAGCAGCGCTAACACGTTTATTGCCAACACCTTCGACACTGAAAGACTGGATTGACAGGAAGGTTACATGAAATGGACGAGAAATTCGGGGGATGTAATTATCCTTCCCAGCATTCGCCTGGTAACCCGGGAGAAACCCCTGGAATAAATCCATGAGCCAGGAAGTTTGGCCGCGGAAATCTAACCCACGACCTCCCACATGCGAGCCTCACACTTTGCCGCTGTTAGAAATGTTATATGGTCCGTCGTTTGATTTTTCATTACTCCTTCTTCTTCTTCTTCTTCTTCTTCTTCTTCTTCTTCTTCTTCTTCTTCAACACGGCTTAGCCCATTTAGCCTGTTTTGGCTCCAAATTCTTATTCCTTCCACCTTTGTCCTCGTGGTTGATAGTTACTTGCTATTTGGAAATTCTATTTTCTTCCACTCTATGTTAGCAGTATTTCCAATTGCTTCTCTTTTATTAATGCTTTGTTCAATTCTTCTAATATTGATTGTTGTCGTCTTTGATCGTTTTTTTTTTCTGTCTAGTTTAGTATATCCAGCCATGGCTCTTAATGAATTTCATTTCTGCTATTTGTATATTTATTTAATGTTGTGCCATGTTATCCACGTTTCTAAGCCTTAAGTTAAAATTGGGACAGCCTTTCTTTTATATAGTTTATTATGAAATCGTTCCCTGCTTTAGTCTTTAAGGCTTTTATTGTATTTATTATTTAGATAATTTTTTTCTTCAATATTTCTGTATGTTGTTTCACGTCCGAGGAAATTAAATTTTGAGACTTCTTCAATTATGCTATTTTCTAAAACTATTTTACACTGAACTGGATGGATGCCTTTAAATTGTCATTGATTTTATTTATTTATAGATATTTATAATTTATATGCTTTTGCTACTTGATAAAACTTATGATCCATTCGTTGAAGTTCATTCTGGTTGCTATTAATGTTTGATCATCTGCGTATAGCGTTGTTTTTAGTGATTTTGTCTCCAAATCATTCCCCTATTGTTTCCATGCCATTATGTCATTATATATAAATTAAAATGAGTGGTTGACAATGGGCAAGCTTGTCTAACCCCTTTTGAAATGAGTATTGTTTCTCAGTTATTCATCTTGATTTTCGTTTCTGCATATACAGTTTTATTACTTTCATTAAATGTTTTGGGATTTCTTTTTTCCTTCTAGTATTTCCCATAATTTTTGCCCGTGCAAAGAGTTTAATGCAATGCATAGCATAGCAGGGATTCGATGGCTATCACCTTTACTTTTTGAAACAAGGAACAGCTGAGAGTGACGTCAGAGGAATGCAGTGCCTTTCATACAGATCGGCGAGAGAATCATAAGAGTAAATGAACCACTGCACCACGTGTATTTGTTTACATGCTTATAACTAATGGAAGTCAGAAGTGAAAACGACCGTATGAACCTAAGTACCCTTCTTTCTGAACCGACCGTATTGTGATCTCTGTTTCCTGAGGCAGAATATCAGGTAATGCACTACTTTTGCAGCGTGTGGAGGGTGCACGTGAAAGAGCAGTGCATAAATAGAAGGGAGGGAAAAAGCATCAAATGCCATATCTCCTCGGAGAGCTGAAGGGAAGTCAGCGTTCTGTACAGTATTCCCCCCTCAGTATGATGAAAGAGCTGCCTGCCGAGGTATACATACATCTGCTACTGACAACAACCTCCGCAACAAAAATGAGGTGAGAGCCTAGCAAGGAAAGAATGCAACATGTCTCAGTCCTCCGAGTGGCCAATGCAGACACAAAGCATCATGTTGATATGTGGGTCATGCCTAAATTTTGTCGAGTGCTCAGCCGCTTTGAAAACGAGGTCAGTACTATCACTGGGAAGTACGCTTAATTTCCATAAAGTTCTACAGCCAGAAATGCGAAAAAACTCACGCTTGTTTCTCTTTGAAGTAGATCATACAGTGAAAATCATACATGTTACAACGCAAAAGACAATATTTGCTGAAAACAGCTACTTTTCCTTTAAAAATCTGATCTGTTGTACTCGCATGACCTTCTCTACTCTTTTACTATTCTTACAGACTCTTATTCATTTCCTTCATATTAGTCGAGATAAACATTTGCGGGTATTGTATTATTGCTCATTTTCTTGTAGGTGCAAGGGAAATATGGGAATACAGTAGGCTTTGAGCGATTGTGAAATGCTTTAAAACTTTGAAATTCCGTTCTCTTTGCACGGCTAAGAAATAGACAAAAGTGAATAACGATGTTCCATTTGAGAAAAGTTTAAGTATTGCAAAACTCGCACAAATAACAAGCAATATCTCAGAAATGGTTTACTCCGCAAAAGATGCTTGTGGATGGACATAAGTATGTATTTTAACGAGATATGCATTTTTGTACTGCAGGATTTGCCTATTTCTTACGGTTTACCAGTTATACAAAAGTCATCAAGAGTAAAGAGGACTACGTGGGCTATAGTCAGAAAATTCAAAATATACATTCTATTTGCCATAAAAATATGTTAAATGTTTAAATATTTTAAATAAAATCATTAGTCATTTTTGAGAAAATTATAATTTTCGTAAACTTTTTCATGTAAAGTATATTTTAGGGTAGAAAAATATTGCTGAAAATCTTTGTGTCGCATTCTGGTAAAATATTAAACTTAAATACCAACTTTGGTTTTTAACCGATTTTCTGGTTTTGAACTGTATCAGACATGCAGGCACAAACACACCTACGGAAATTTTTCTAAAACTGCCATTTTTGGATTCAGAGGGCTTCAACATGTATATTTCCGGTGAAATCTCGATATCAAAATGTTGGGTCGAATACAATATTTCCCTACACGTAGTAGAGAAAGTAAGAATGTTCCGCAGCACTGCTTTGTATGAAGCCTTCACCTCAGACACAAACGGAGAGTGGAATTATCAGCAAGATGAAAGGAAGTATACAAACATTTCCCAAAGGCCCCTTCAGTTAGTCTGAGAAGATAATGATGTTGTGATTCCCTAACTAATAACCGGTTCCAAGAAATTTCGCAGAAGCTCAGGGATGACTAGGCTCAGTATCGGAACATTTTATTTATGTATCAGCACGATGTTTTTGAGAACAGCATTCTAGTAAATTTAACAACTTTGAAACCAAATTGTACAATAAAATACATTCACCGTTTCATTCCTTACATCCACGAGGAGGGGGCTTGGGGAATGGATCAGCAGAGAATCTAGTGTTGACTGACAGGAGCTCAAGAACAGAAAGGCTGAGGTGACTCATTCAGCTGAGCGATGCTATCAACTGCCGACCCTCGCAATCGTGGTCACTGGAGCGTATGTCTTTGGCGCCCCCGCCGCGCAGAGGGTCGCGGGCTTGAGTCCCGCCTCGGCGTGTATGTAACTGTGTGTATGTTACGTTGAGAAATACAACGAAAAATGAAACTGAAAAAACAATAAAAGAGAAAGGTCGATAGAAGGAACGAAGCCAAGACTGTAGGCAATAATAATAATAATAATAATAATAATAATAATAATAATAATAATAATAATAATAATAATAATAATAATAATAATAATAATAATAATAATAATAATAATAATAATAATAATAATAATAATAATAATAATAATAATAATAATAATAATAATAATAATAATAATAATAATAATAATAATAATAATAATAATAATAATAATAATAATAATAATAATAATAATAATAATAATAATAATGATGATGATGATGATGACGATGATGGTGATGATGATGGTGGTGGTGGTGATGACGATGATAGCAAAAAATTGTCTATTAGGTAGAGAAAATATTGCTTTCTGACCAAAAATAGTGCATTGAAAATTTGGAAATACATGTTTTAGGCCTTTAATAAAAGATTGAAGAAGCATGTACGTAGTCTATCTAAAAAGAAGGTAAGCCAAATCCAAACTTGTATTTAAGTTCAGTATCTTCCAAAGACGCGACATAGAGACTTCTATGATAGTATCCTCGCCTCAAACTAGCCTTTAAGTTGAAATGTTTCCTTGTTTTTTATTTTCTAAAAAACAACTCTAGCATTTTTAATTGAAATTGGTACTTTGTATTTACGACGCTTATATGAATTTCCTGGAAGTAAACTGTGAAGCCCTTTTCATTCAGAATGAATGTTTAACTACTTTGCTCAACTGGTTGACATAAGAGACAGACAAAAAATGTAACTTTCTTTGAAACACAAAATTTATCTGAAATATATTTACTTCCGACATCAGTGGTTTCCGAGATGTATGCGTTTTATTTGGTTTGAATTTTCAAATCTGTCATTTGTGAATCGTTGTCACCATTCTGTTGTCCATGATGATGTAAGGGAAAAATACCATATTTTCAGATCAGCATATACAGATCCATATTTAAGCATTTTATTAACGCTTTGTTCACCTTTATCCCCATTGTACCTAAAACTAAATGTAAAATGAAACTATTTCTACAAAATGTTATGTATTTATTCACTGCAAATGGGTATTATCGGTGGCAGAATGTACAATTAAGATTTCAAAGAATAACTGCACAAACAATTTTAATATAATGAAGAATATTAATATGAATAAAACAGTTCAATCTACAAAACAGATTACTATAGCTACCATGTTTATAGTTTTGTAATATAAGAGCTAGTTTTTGAAATAATTAATTACTTTACTAATTTATATTCATTAATTACCCATCCTTTCAGTATAACCATTAAGTTTACCACTAGCGTTCACAATTAGTTTATAAAATGTCAAACATGCACCTAAGTAACCTTTATAATAAAGTTTCCAACATTTACTCTACTTAAATTTTTCCTAAATTTCTTCATGGACAAAGGACATCCTTTAAAGGCTGCTACAGGCAATTCATTCCATTCCTCAATGGTTCTATTAACAAAGGAGAATTTTCCTACTTCGGTTCTTTGCCTTCCACCCTTAACTTTAAATAAAGGGCCGTTTCTGCCGACCTATATTAGTGAAATATTCTCCAATCCTTCACTAATGCCCATCTACGCATTTGAATCCCCATAAGCTTTAAATAATGCGCATAACCTGTGCCTCTTGCACAGGACTTTTAGAGTCTTCTATTTAGCCTGTTCTCCTTTAGTCGGCCCAAAATATTTACCCCTTTTTCATGAATTTTATAGCCCTTCTCCGTATCTCGATTAAGATGAAGAAGAGGGAATAAGAAGCTTTTGTAGGCGTAGTTTGTAAATGTATTGCAAGTAAATGACTATTGAGTCAATTTCAGTCAGGATTTAAGTGGTATGATAAACAAAAAGAAAAATCATTTAGAATAATTTCTATAATAGTTATAACAATGAATAATAGTGGGTAAAACAAGCCTGTGATTTTAGCAAGGACTTTTGTTGGTTGCTCCCCCTCAGATATCAGTGGAGTTTCAAAACGACTGGGTTTATAATGTATGCAGACATTTTAAATTTATGAGGGGCTTTAGAAAGGAGGCCACGTAGCAAAATCGGCAGGTTCTGTGACAGGAGCCGGAACAGACCAGGTGGCACGTCGTGACGTGAGCAATGGACGCCATTTGTCTTCCCTGTATGTGAAGTACATCTTGCAAGTTATCGCGCTTCGGTGGGCGGAAAGGGCGAACAGTAGGCTTGTCCAAGCGATAGAGTCTCTGTGGTGTCCAGTCCTCTGTGAAACGCGCGCACTCCGCCATGAACACACGCGCGCGCACCTTATTTATTATTATGGGAACGTCCAGTGTTCGACACAAACACACAGACAATGGCTGCGGTATAGCGGGGGACTACAATGCCGTCCTAAACTTTGAAGGAGAACTGCAATTCATTACTCATCACGACTGACTCCGTAATGGAGAGGAGATGTGAGGGGAAAAAATTGGGGGAAGGAGGATCGGAAATTAGTTGCTCTGTTCCAGAAAGGACTATGACACCAGCAGAAGAGATAGCAGAGCAAGATGCGTCCAACATAAGTTGCGAGGGCTCGATATAAATATGCTCTGAAACTGTGCTACGAATTAAATTGGTGGTTACTCTATCACTGCATCTAGCTTTGTTCTAAGGGACATGCGAACAGTAAATGGAGAAACTGGGACACGGAAAATGAACTGATAAAGGGAAAAGAAAAGGATAAAATCATTATTAAATGTCCCTCAGCAAATGTAGTCTACAAGACCCGACTTTGTTGGAACAGCCATTCTTAAACCATTCATTTTGTCCAGTTATCTCTTTGGATATTAGCTGAAACGGCGAATTAAGGAAAGGTGCTTTCAGTTCAGTAGTGTAAATTATCTGTATGCTATTATACTCTCAAGGTATATAAATACAATTTCTTTATAGATGGTATGTGAAGTTTAAAGAAAAAGGAACAGGGTGCTTGAAATTTACATGCTAGGACGCTGAGTGTGTCCTGCAGGTGATGTTGCTCACTTTGTTAACCATATTGCTTCTATTGTGTCCGCCATCGTAACATATTGGCAAAATACGTTCTATTTATTATCATTACCAGGCAGCGAAACTTGGACACCGATGTGCGAGAGACAGATGACTTCGGTGAACTGTGTTCTAGAGTAGTGTTTACAACACGAGATCGGGTCCTGTCCCGTTGCAGTCCTACATAAAAATCGTGACTATGCCAAACTGTGCGCAACCAGGAATCTGTTGAAGGGAAACAATCCATCTGAGAATGTCAAAGTACTTTAACTGCACAAGTGTTTACGCTATGTCGCCATAACATCACATCATCGAGCGCACCTTCTCGCAATACAGACAGTGTTTAAGTGAAAACCACACGAGATTTACTTTTGAGACTTTTAGAAAATATATTGTAGTGCACTGTGATGATAATTATACAATCAAAAAAGCATACCATGAAGAAGAAACGAAGCAATAAAGAACTTGACTAATGAGCTCTATATTCCACAATGAACATCTGGTATTTGTATTATGAATACCATAGATGTGTTGTAAATCTGTCACATAAAAGACAAGTATTTTGATTTAAAGATATACATATATAATTTTAAGTGTAATGGGTGTATCTTTATTATTCCTCAATTACTTATGCATATAAATTACTTCTCTGAACGAACAGAATATTCAACCAAAAATAAGTGTGCCATGAAAATTACAGACTTTATTTCTGAAACGTTTCGATGTGTGAACATGGTGTAGCAAATGGAGGTTAGCCTCGTATTTATATCGGTTTGTTTTCACTTGCCGGTCGCTCCCTCTGCACTCCTGACTGACAACCTGTGGTACAGTTGGACATAACCTGTTTCATAGGTGTCCAAGTTTCGCTGCCTGGATGTACTATGATACAAATGTTTGGCTACTACACTGGATTATAACTTATTTATGTAGTGCTGGTATAAAATGGCAGTTCGATGGGCCTCACCAGGGAAAAGCTTCAGTTAGAACAGCAACTTTTTATTCAAAATTCGTATAAGGACTTACCTTAGTGCACTGATTACTGGTGCACTTAGCATTCGACCGTTAAAGGATTCATTTGCCCGCTAGAGTACGTTGAAGTCTCCAACAGATTCCAGGGCGGCCACGGGTTTGTCTTCCGCAAACTCAAGAAAGCTTTCTTTCAAATACATAAATAGAAGCCAGCAGAAATAGGAATATTTCCTAAAGTCATTTTAAAACGTTTCTGTCCAGCGACAATTTTCAACATTTCGCCTGAAACCGAAGGTATATTCTACTCTGTAGTACATGGAGTCCTCAAAATGATAATATCTTGATAGCTGAGTCAGTTAATGATAGATTGTTGAGAGTATAATAATATGTACCACCAAAAATCACCACATACATCCCTTGAAGTTTATCTCTTTCATCAATATAGATGCAGGAGGTTGACGGATTATGTTCGAACTCTGGTCAAAATTCTCGTTTTGATCATCAAAATATATTCCACAATCACAGTCAGTTGTTTGTTTCTCCTGCTATTGTCAAGTACTGCACTATGCTTGACAGTCGTCTGGATATATAGTTCACACACGTGTTTCCAATTTCAACAGTATAGTTGAAGTGACACATGGAATGTTCTTCTGAAGGTTTCTGTGACGTTTCTTTTGCCCTGTATATTTATTGTGACACGCCTTACTGTCTTCGTCACTTTGTGAAATACCCTTCTACATTTGTGAACACAAAACAATGGACCGTTTGTACCAAACAGCTTATTACACAGTTGAATGTGTTTCCAGTCTTCCTCAGTGTTCTAATGTAAGTTCGTGTACAAATTTTGAATAAATTGTTTGAACTAAGGTCCTTCTGTTGTCTAACACTAAGTATCTGCTACTCCAGGGATGACAATACCCACTTCTTCATCGAAATCGTCACGATACGTTGGCCGTCGTAGCGTATTAAAGGGGCTGACTGAAGTTCGGCAAATTACGAGTAGGTATATACATTCTTTTAATACTATCACAAGCAGAATGCAGCAATGATACAGAGGTTGAACTAGAATGCACAGGATTGATGTCTGTTTATGGATTAGGTACTAGTAGAGGATAATAGACAGTAGTGCTCATTGGTGTAGTGATTAGCATAACTGATTTAAAATGGGGAACCAGCTTCATTTCAGTACCGGGGAGGTATAATTTTAATCCATCCAAACTATTTGTGAAATCGCTCCAATAATTTGTAATTACCCTGCATTCCTAATCGACTACAACTTGACTACCAATCATAAAAAGGATCTTTTTAGGTTTAGTGATGATATATCTTTGTTTTAAAACTTCAAAGTATGAACCTGAGAATACCAAGTTTGCACGGATAATTGTTCATTTTTCAGTACAAAATAACTTAAGAACTTCTATTACAAGAAACTAAAACAGTATGTAATATTTATAAACAACGAGGTTTATATGAGATTAGAGGCCACATGTTACAATAATGTGTATTTATATCAGCTGCGACAGTAGACAAGACTTTAATGAACATCTAATATCATTTGCTGATAGTTCCAGGCACATGGTGCTATTGTGTCTGATTACGTGAAAATAAGTCTTGGGTTACATTAATAACTAAACAATCTGTGACTGGTAAAACGTTCCAAGCGACATTCATGATTTTGTTTTCCATTATTGTCTCTGTGGAGACACTCATTCTATGGTCCATGGTACAATGCAAAGATGCTAACGCAATAATAGAATGGTATAGCAATAATCTAGAATATCGAGAGGTTCCGTATGTATTGTTCACATGCACATGTTTTTTCTCCTCCCCACATAGGAGTAATTTTTAAGTGGTTAAATTTCAATGAAGCTTCTGATCATTTCAGTTAAAAAAATAGGTTACAAACAACCGTTCCAAAATAACAATCAAACAGTTCATTCGCCTATAGCTGCAACAAAAATATCTTCCATGTAATGTTACGTGTGGAATTCGGGTTCCTTCGGTTCAAGTGGCGCTTTTTCGTTGCATTCAAAGAGTATTGGAAGACTATATCGTCTTATTCCCCCTTACAGTCAATATTTAATATTTATAACATAGCTTTATTCTATTAGCTGGAATAAGAGAGGATCGCAAACTAAAATTGTTGGTCCAAGTTTTTAAAACTGAAGAACTCATGTTTGGGCTCTCCGTATGACGCGCTCTTACATAGTTACATAATTTTGGCTGATGCAAACTTTAATGGCGGCTGCCTCGATGCAACATCCAATCATAGGTTTTCCACGTCTTGCGGCGCTGTATAGGTAATTACGCTGTGAAATCACAATGTAAAGTCGGTGATATAAATATCATTTGCATCCACAAAATGTATGTATTCCATTGATGCGTGTAACTGTTAGGCAATGTGCTCTCTAAGATCAGAGAGTTATTTTGGAACCTGTTATAAAAATCCTCGAATGATACTGATTTTGTAAAGTTAGAGGAGTACTATTTGGGAGCGATTGCGTTATCCCTCCCCCCTTTGTAATGTTTAAGTCTTTAAAGCTCTTAATGTTCAGCCAACTGCACTTTTCAAATGTTTCACTCGAGTCAGTTCCTCTGTAGGGATCGGGGGCAAATTTTCAACTAATTACATGTAAGTTACAAGTAAGTATAAGAAGACATCACTGTATCTTTATTAAATTAGCTGCTGCTTGTATAATTTTTAAAGGCAACTTTGAACCAGTTTTCCCTTTGGATTAATAAAAATGTGTTTTATTGCATTCGCATAACTTTCTCTACTCTTGTACTAACCATTCTTACAAACTCTTATTCCTGTCTCTTCTTCATGTTCATGTTAGTTGAGATAAACATATGCAGAAATTGTCGTATTATTTCCTAATAGCTGCAAGGGGAATATGGGAATACAGCAGGCTTTGAGCGATAGTCAAATCTTTTAAAGCTGATCGCTATATGGAGGGTATGAAAATCCGTTCTCTTTGCACAATTAAGATATAAAACGTGAATAACGACTTTCCATTTGAGGAAACTATAAGTCACACAAATAACAAGGAATATCTCCGAAATGGTTCACTCCACAAACTATTCCCATTGGCATAAATTGTCCTTTAACGAGATCTACATTTTTGTGTAGTAAGATTTGTTCTATCTCTTACGGTTTACCAGTTATGCAAAAGTCATCAGGAGTAAACAGGAATACATAGACTGCAGCCAACACATTCAAAATATACATTTCATTTCGATAAAAATATCTTAAACATACCTATGACATTTTAATCAAAATCGTTAGAGCCATTTTCGAGATAAAAATTTTGGAAACATTTTCCATGTAAGGGGTAGTTTAGGGTGGCGGAATTTTCTTCAAAATCTTTGTGTCACATCCTTGAAAGATACTAAATTTAAATATCGACTTTGGTTTTTAACCAAAAACTCGTTTTTGAGTTGTGCTGTTCACGGGCAGACACACACACACACACACACACACACACACACACACACACACACACACACACACACACACACACACACATACACACACACAAAAGTACCTTTTTCTAAAAATGTTGGGGCCTCAAAGCATATATTTCCGGTGAAATCTCGACATCGAATTTTTGGGTGGAATACAATATTCCCCTACTTACTGTTCGTTGTAGAGAAAGCAAAACGATATACAGAATGAATCCAGCAGCTGAAATCTTAAGATGTGGTGATGTTTGAGTACTCAAGTTGGTGTTCCATTCCATCTGCTTTAAGAAGACGTCGGTCCTCCACACACCTACATCCAGCCCGGCTCGGATTTTCTAACTGTGGCACGCCCGAAAATTATTGCCTTGCTCCGGCAGCATTATTCCCAGTCTTTTTATGTCCTACTCCTCCATTTCTCTCTTCCTAAGCCATTTTCCCTCTCCTTTCTTTTTCTTCCCTTTGAGGTTGTGCTCAATCCATGCGCAAGTAGATGCCGTTAGCATCACTCACTATGCATCCGCCTACAAGCACACAGTGTAAATAGCGCAAGTTAAATCCTTTTAACGCCTCGGCCAACACATTTTGTTGCATCCAACTTTGATTTTTCCCTCGACTAAGTTGTAATCGAGTTGTTTCGAGGAACGAAGGAGGCAGGGCATGTGCATGCCAGGTATCATTAAACTTGTGATTCTCCCTTACTCGTGGCCTAGTTCGTATGTAGTGGCAAAAAATTCACATCTAGATGTTAACATCGCACGCCTATGTTGGCCTGGAGAATCTTTGCAGTCCAAACTTAACATATTCACAGGAGTTAAAGATTTAGGTTACAGCATGGGGAATTTTGAAACTTCATTGGCATCCCATCACCCACAGGGCTAAGAGTAGATACAGTAGGCTCTTTTACTTCATCTACTGCATCCCACGACAACCAGAGAAAATATTGCACCCATCCAAGTATGTGATATATATATTTAATTTACTTAATTTAATTTATTAGTTTAACACTATTTTTACTTTACCGCAGCAAGCATGCCACAGTCTATTGCAAAACGTGTTCACTTCACATTTTTCTTCATTCTCATCTTTTTCTGTGGCGTCCGATGTCTCTTTTCCCTACCGGTTTGTATCTCTTTAATAAAAGAGGTATCCTTTCCTCACACATACGGTTCATGTGCCCTTTCCGTTTATTGTCTTCGATTTTGTTGTTTAAGCCATAAACATTCAGTTCTTCTCTGATTGTTTCGTTTCTTATTAAGTCCAGTCCAGTACATCCTTTAGTTCTTCGTAAACATCTCATTTTCGCTGTCTGGATTTTACGTTTGTCGTTTTCTTTCATTATCCACGATCGCCGCCATTCATGAGCAGAAGGACCACCATGGTCTTAAAAAACTTTATTTTTCTTTCTTTCCTTGTTTTGTTTTCTAGAGTTCTTGTTATGGCCTCACACATGTGTTGAAATTTATTCGGTCGGGGCTAAGCTACTTCTCACCACATACCAGGTCCGCGAGCAAACAAAGGCGCCCAAAGTCAGGCAGCCTCACGCGACTGTATATACGTGACTAACAACAATGGGCCCGGTGCATAACAGGATTGCTGGAGCCTTCGAGGGGTATCAGGTGGCCGGGGTGTTTGTGGAAGTCGAGAAAGTTTCCATGTTGCCTCATCCTCGCTATATAAGGAGGCGAGGAAACAGCGGAGAGAGAGTTAGATATGAGTCGGTCAGGGTATCAGCGAGCGCTATTGTCGTCGTGAAAGGTACGTCGCGTCGAAGTGAAGAAATGTTAACGAGCGTCGAGCGATTGTATCGTCGGAGTTAGTGTATGATAGAGAAAGTGAAGAAAGACAGTGAAAGGGCTGAGTCAAGGCCACGAGAAGAAAACAGTTGGGAGTTGTAATATGATGAAAGACTGTAGACTGTGTTAAAGTCAGTAGAAGAGAACTGTGTTTTTGTGCAAACGTTTAGAAGAAAAATCTGATGTGTTGCATTCACATGACTTTCCCTACTCTTGTACTAACCACTCTTACAAAATCTTATTCCTATATCTTCTTCGTGTTAGTTGAAATAAATATTTGCAGAAATTATCTTATTGCTTATTTCCTTGTAGGTACAAGGGGAATATGGGGATACAATAGGCTTTGAGAGATAGTCAAAGCTTAAAGGCTTGAGATTACGTTCTCTTTGCACGGCTAAGATATAAAAAACGAATAACGATCTTCCATCTGTGGAAAATATAAGTATTGTAATGCTTACACAATTAACAAGGAATATTTCCGAAATGGTTCACTCTGTAAAAGAATTTATTGGGACATAAATTGTGTGTTTTAGAGAGATCTACATTTTTGTGTCATAACATTTACCTATCTCTTAGTTATGCAAAAGTCATCGAGAGTAAACAGTACTACATAGGCTATGGCCAGAAAATTCAAAATATACATTTCCTTTGTCATAAAAAAAATGTTAAACATTATTAGTATTTGAATCAAAATCGTTAGCCATTTTCGAGAAAGTCAAAATTTTCGAAAAATTTTCCATGTAAAGGGTAGTTTAGGGTGGAGAAATTTTCTTCACAATCTTCGTGTCACATCCTTAAAAGACATAAACTTGATTACCAACTTTGGTTTTTAACTGACTTTTCGTTTTTTGAGTTATGCTGTGCACAGACACAGACACACACGGACCTTTTTCTAAAAATGCCTTTTTGGGGGGATTTAGGTGGCCTCAAAGCATATATTGCCGATGAAATCTCGACATCGAATTTATGGGTGGAATACAATACTTCCTCTACTTACTATACATAGTAGAAACATTAAAAATAAAGCGATAGAAAAGGAATTTTTAGCCAAAGACCTAACTTCTTCGAGCAAGGGTTGGCGTACAAAGGTGCATATTTCACGAAGATAAAAGCGTTAAGAATATTCATCGATAGATACTCTGCAAATGTTCTCCTGCCTTTATGACCTCTAATAAGCTACAGACATATTAACAGACAGATACGTTGTAAATTCAAAGATTCGCGCTTGTATAAGCTTACTAAATGCTCAGGTTTCGGATGATAATTGTTATTATAGGATCGTGATGCAAGTTTGGTGGAAACAGAGGTGGTAGGTAGTGTTTGCTAATCCATTCTCCAGGCCGGCGTTTCCGGTAGAACGATTCTTACTGTGGGAGGTAAACAAGGCCGGCTGAGCTGGGCTAGCCCCAGCATTGTTCAATCAATTCATTACTCCCGGCATCGGTCTCACCTCCACGGCGCATATCCTCAGGGACCTGACCCTCGGGATGATGACAAGGAAACATTGCAGTTCCAGTTGCAGACATCTCTAGCAAGCAAACATTCATGTTCCTTAACACAAACCCAACTTATTATTTGTAAACAAAGCTGTTTATTTCAAGTTTCCGTCCATCAGAGAGACGAACATAAAATTATTTCATATGGTTTAATGGTCTAACGATTTCCAAAAAGGTTACCCACGCAATCAGTTAAACAATGCTACAAGCATTTCTCAACAATACTCAAATTGAAACGTATCATTATCTCTAATTTACACAGTGAAATAGAAATATAAAATTAATAATACTGTGATAAAATGACAATTTGATGAACCCCACTCCTGACACCCATGTGACAAAACCGACGAAAGTCCAGTCAAATTACTTTTTCTCACGTTATTTTCTTCTAAAACTTTGCACTTTGTAATCTTCTCGTTGTTAACAGTCTACAGTCGTTCGTGATCTTACAACACAACTGTTTTCTTCTGTAACCTTGACTCACTCCTTTCTGTCCCTCTTCACTTTCTCTGTCTCTCAAACAGCTGACTTTGATGATACAATCACTCAACACTTATAACTGCTTCGCTGTCTTCCTCCACGACGTGACGACACATGCAGCTGACGCACACACACTCAATCTAAGAACTGACGGACTCCCCGACGACTCATGTCCGTAACTCCCACACTCTATTCTAACTGACCCTCTTGTCGTTGCCTAACTTTCTTATGCAGCGAGGATGACGTAACGTGCCCCTTTCTAGAACTTCTACAAACATGCTGGCTGCCAGATACTTCTCAAATAAAGTTTACGGCTGTTGTGATGCAGGAAATGAAATAAAATAAAATAAATATTATATTAAATTTGATAAATTAAATTAATAATTCACAAAATTGTTGCCAATATTGCAGCCCGTAGTAAAATTGCTGTTCTGTTAATCGAGGATTCCACTAACAAATTTAATCTAATTCATTGTAACCTCAGAAATTACTGTTAAAAAGCTTTAGTTTCACGCTCACGTTCTTTATCTACTCATTACACCATATAATCCCATGTATTATACTATTCACAAAAAGCTAATCTTCAGGTTACATCATTCACATATGTACGAACCCAACGTATAGGCAAATGTATGCTTTCTGGTTTTCTAATACAGTCCAAGCAGAGATGATGGGAATAAAACAAATGAAAATTGGAGAAAAAACACCACTGTTTAAAATGTAAGCAGCATCGTAGCTAATTCCAGGAAAGGGTGGGCAAAAGGCTTATTTAATATCATTTATTACCTTGACTTGGGAAACTAGAGGTAGGCAATGCAATATTATAAGACTGGGATAACCAACCTTATATTGTGTATGATTTTCTTTGTTACAACGAAAAGTGTCTAAAACACAATTGTTAATACACATTTATCACATTTATACGTGCAGGAATTTTAAGCAATGTGATTCTTGTTTGTTATGTTTAATGTAGATGTTGTGACATGGGCATATTGTTTCTAAATTTCTGTACAATTTCGGAATGGTGCTCATTATTTAGAGAAACCTGTACAAAGTATTAAAAAGGAGGAATTATTTTCATCGTGTTAGGAAGGCGTGATAAACAGATTTCGGTAAAGTTTGAGTGGATCAGGACTGTGGTCAGTAGAAAAAGAGCATAGCTTCAATATGATATAATCATTATCCCTCATTTGGGGCTGTAAGCGAGATAGTTTCAAATGACAATGGAATTATGTTTCATTTCTGCACTTTACGGCCACATAAACATAACTGTCATGTTAACAAAAAGGACACCACTCTCTTAGACATGAATAAACCATTTTGAACTTACTGCAACAAGTAAACAAACATAGGTACTTTGGAAATGACCGGTGCAAAACTGTTCTTATTTCCTCGAAATCATATTATTATTGGCAAAACTCGTAACCTGGAACGAAATTTATTAAGACTGTTCCAGAATTAAATGTAACAT
Organism: Tenodera sinensis; assembly: GCA_030765045.1. Taxonomy (NCBI): domain Eukaryota; kingdom Metazoa; phylum Arthropoda; class Insecta; order Mantodea; family Mantidae; genus Tenodera; species Tenodera sinensis. The sequence continues at coordinate 311,639,498 of CM060964.1, forward strand.
ATACAAATAGTAATTCATTCCTTACTTGTGTTCTTTATGGCCAAATAGTGTCAGCTGTCAGATTCCAGCACACTAAATGAACAATCGAATGTGCTACGGAATATTACCAACAGCGTAAATGAGAAAATAACCTTCTTCTTCCTCTTCTTCTACATGGCTTAGGTTAAATAGCCCGTTTCGGCGAAGTCATCTGTGGGATTATTACAGAATCAGTATTATACAGATCTATTACAGAATTAGTTAACGTCTTTTATTCCTCTTGGGTTGTATTGGCAGGCCCTTCTTGGGATCCTTTCGTTACTCATTCTCATTAAGTGTTCAGTCCATTTCATGTTTATTTTAATTTATCTTTTAATTTACATATATTTAATTCTTCTCATATTCTCATTTCGTATTCTATCTGCTCGTGTACATCCTTTCACATCCCGCAAAAATATCTCTACTGCCTGTATTCTGTTACCTTCCATTGATTCTGTGTATTATCCGGTTTTCAATTCCATACAGCAAAGAAGGAACAGCCATCGTCTTATACAGTTTAAATTTTGTATCCTTTCTTCTTTTGCGACCTAAAATTCCTTTAATGGTCCCATATACATTTTGATTCATTGTCTTTTACTTGCGTCGTCCGTCAATTGTATGTTCATCCGGCTTTCTACTTCGCTTGTCAGTATCTTATGAGACAACAAATAACCTTGAAATTGAAATAAGCTAAAATTAGAATACAATAAATGCACACCAATAGCATAATTTATTTGAATGTGAATTGATTAAAAACGCAATTTTCCAATTTGAAATTTGAATGAACCTTGATATTGGTAATGGAAACTGAAGTGGATTGGATTAAAGTTCAGTACGGTTCAGTAACGAGCTGACATTTCATCCAATTAAATCACATACTTGTAAGCGATAAAGGACTGGGTTGGTGGAATCCGAGATATTACTAAACGATATTGATTAATATGAAATATGCGGCTTGGGAATGGAATAATAAAATTTAAAACGCTAGTACATCCGTTTATCAACTGCTGCACAGATGATGCTTCAATCAGTCCGTTTACTTGCATAATTTCAAAACTAAATACATTAAATGCATTAAATTAGAAAAAATACTAAATTCGAAAACCGGCGTAAATCGTGCGAAATTACACTATTTCTGGCATCTGACGTAATTACCATGGCAACAAGACAGTAATGACGTCATCACCGACAAAAACACTTTCTCCAATGTGCCTGTAAGAAAACCAGAAGTCATCACCCTCGCAAGTGCAGCAACATTTAAACACAAGAATCGTCTAATGAAATTTATTTCATGCAATCCTAACATTAAAACGGCTTATTATGACAGCGTATTCGCTTTCGTAAACATCTTTTGATTTTAGTAGAATTAGTTAACTCTCAGTTTACATGAAATAAGCAAAATTTATATATAAAATAAAAGTTATGAAGGAAGAAATAAAAAGAGGAAAATAATAACAATAAAGCAGAAGGTGGCATGATGATTGCATTGGTATAATCAGTTAATTTTATACACTAATTAGATAGATAACTATTAAAAACATGACACTTTCAATTAGACTGTGGTGAAATTAGCTTACTTTGGTGAAATGTGTGCTGCAAGAAGGAGATACTAATTATTCTTACTTTCAGGTCGATGTTCCCAAAACAAGGGAGTGTGGTTCATGTGTGACAGTGTCAGGGTAGGTTATTAGTGCCCAACCACCTGTGACGGCTGCAGATGGTACCACCCCTACAAACATGCTTTCTGTTTAGGGACCTGTGTGACCCATAGGACCATACTGAGCCTGGGGGTGAGTGGTAAACTGAGAAATTTCTCTGTGATATAATTAATAGTCCGCCCCATGGCTGATGCGGAGGTTTGAAGGTCCGACTCCTAGGTGTATTCGCTGCAACTCCCTAGTAATGTCCCTGATTATACAGGATAATCGATATCTGAGTAAAACAGGGAGCGTTTTTGGTTTACTATGTTAGAAGTATGACTCGATGGAACAAATGGGTGTTATCTTTTCGCTGGATGTGAATAAGTCCTCAGAATAAAAATGCGATCTTACAGTTACACAGCTTTCTCTACACACAATCATTTATTTTCGCATCTATTCTAAAAATTATTTATAAAAGTTCTGCTATTGTCTCTGCCACCTGCATACAGTATTTTACCAAAAATTCAGTATCGCGGGCTCAACGGAAATGCATGTTCTGAGGTGTATAGCATGCGTGTGAATGTCTGTGTTTGTGTCTGTGTGTGCTTTGTGCACGCGCGCGCGAACAGCATTAATCAAAAACTCAGGTCTCATGAATATCAAATTTGTTATTTAGGTTCAGCACCGTCTAAGAGTGCGACACAAGATTTTCAAGAAAATCCCCCATCCCAAACTACATTTAAATTGCACAGTTTTCGTTATCTTTTATTTCCTCAAAAATATTTATAGCCACGTGCTCTAAGACATTTGAATTACTAATAAAAATTTCTTGAAATTTCTGAATAATCTTTCTGTAATTTTATGTAGGGGAGTCATTACATTAATTTAAACCAGTTATAGATCTCGGTATTTGGAACACATTTTGTATCTTACGTTTTTGTCTCTGACCATTTCCTACGGAGATATTTTAGCTTTGTCGAAAACAAGCTGGCAACACTGCAGATTGTGTGGGTGCCACTTTCACTAGGTCAGTACATAAACAAACACCATAGCAGCGTTTGTCGTCAGCGTAAACGAATACCATGACGTGTCCTTCCGTGCTTACTGTGCGAGTGTAGGCCAATCAGAACCGTTATCGCCCAAAACATTACACCACCCTGCACGCGACCGACCAGTTTACATCTAGAAGCCTGACCAACTTTAACGCAACGTTGCCCAGTTACTTCACGTCTGAAAAAGCTGCTTGTAACATTCCTTTAATTCTTTTAAGTGATTAATTAGTTCGAAATCATGTGTGATGTCTCATAATTACTACAGAAACTATCAGAAATACATTACTCTACGCACCTTACAAGTTGCAAACTTGTATCTTCATACATTCTTGTGAAATTACGTATCCAATTTGGAACAAAAACCATTTATTTTTTCGAAATCGGCTGATAAAAGAACAAAATGTCATTAGACTTTGTTTCTAATGGTTCTATGAAGCATATATTAGAGGAAATGTAATAAGGTCCCTTCCATCCGGTATATATGAGGAGAGGTCCTTATAATACACAATTTATTTCAAATTCTCTTATATGAAATTCTTCAAAATATGAAATTTTGTGACAGATCAAAATAGTGTCTTCAACATGCTCTACTATATAACAATCCCTTCATTTTTTCAGTTCTTCCTGAGAATACACTTAAGACTTCCCGAAAAAAGCGAAACAGGTTTATTACTCACACGTATATAAGTGAAAATATTGAATAACCGAATGATGTGACTTCTACCGCTACATCACAGGGAGTGTTCAGCCAGTCAGGAAAGACCTTCAGAACGTAAGACATTATTTTCTTCTGTCACGCAATACAAATGATTAATATTTTATTGCTATCTCACTTCCAGAGTAGGTGTTCTTAAAGCGTAAGATGGTAAACAGTTCTTTGGAGTTTTTGTTGCTATCTTTTAGGACAGTACTCTGTCCTGGTTCTGACGCTGGTTTTGTAGCAAAAATGAATTGAGAAATGCAACAGAATTACGTTGTAAACAAGAATAAGAGAGAGATGCTGTGCATCCCTGTACGTGTGCAGCGCTATAGCCTCGTAGGAACAACTGAAATTTAAAAAAATAGTTTTTTAAATTCATACCAGGCATACTATACGTAATAAATGGTACACAACAAATTTTCATTGCATCACATTCTCCAGCAATGTTTAAGTTATTATTGATTTCATTTACTATTTTAATCTTCATCCATTTCAAGCAAAGACTTTTATGTCCATTCTGCCTGAAAGACCATCCTCCCATCTCAATCTCGGTCTTCCCATTGATCTTCTACACATTGTAATGTAAACACACACTAATTTTATTGTGTTGATATACATTTTTTCAATATGTCTAATCATTGTTGTTTCACAAGCTAAACTTTTTCTTGTGACTATAAATTTCTAGTAGTTATATCTGTATTGTGCATATGAGTTGAGACAGCGTATCGAAGTATTCGTCTTTAAAATCTCATCTCTGCAGATTCGATTTTTCTTTTCTTTGTTCTTTTTAGGGCCTAATTCTCACTGTGTATATTGGATGAACAGAACTTTATAAAATCTTAAAGCTTTCCCTATTCTTGTTTTGTTTCTCAAGTTCTGTAGATAGTACCACATGTATATTGAAATTTAGCTACCTTTGTCCCAAATTACACTGTTCAACATATGAAATTAAACATACAAAATAATTACACATTGAATTAATTAATTATTTGACTGTCTTTGCCATTAAGCTATGGTTGCATCAATATAATATTAAATAAGCTGGTGACTGAGGTCATGCTTTTCTGATACCTGTATTACAATTTCTTTATTCTTTGTTTTATTTATACCACTTGATGCACGTTGTATCCTACTATTTCTAAAGTTCTTGTTAAGTGTTTTGGATATCCATTCTCAATCTTTCCCCCAATTCTGCACCATATCAAAAGCCTCGATACAGTGAATGAATAAAGACAATAAATTGTTTTAAATTCACCTTTGTTTTGAATTACCTGTTTAAATTTAGATACACAATCAGAGGAAGCCCCCTGCTGTTCTTCTCTTAATGAACTATTTCATACTACCCTTTGTCTACATGCTAATAACGTTGCACATATTATATATGGAAAGTTCAAGAGATTTTACCTCTATAATTATTGCAATCTGTGCGGTCTCATTTTTAAAAATAGAATAAACTAGTGTTTGTTTGCGGGGTCTGATATAGCATCCAACATACTTTTAGAATATTTAAAAATCTTGTTTTTATTTCCTGTGAAGCTTATTTCAGTAATTTCACACTTATATTATCTATTCCTGGACTCAATTTATCTTTGGAACATATTTTCTAAAGGGTAAAATACGTCTAAGAGAACAGAAAGCAGGCGAAAAACATCTGCTTTGAAATTTTAAAGGATATCCCCTTGTGAGCAGACCCATTTAAAAACTCGTATAAACGTATTTATAATCATCAGAACTACACACCAAATACAGATTATGAAACCGGATAATTTATTCTGAATAGTAGAACTATACACAAAAATTTACTTTTTTCAAGGATTTCGCAAAATGTTTTATCTAAATTGCTCCCTTAATCTCCAGTTTGGGTGTTAGCACGTAAAGTTTTAAACGTGTTCAATCAAAAGTATTTCCCCATTATTGTTCTGTTAACTGATATACACAAAATTCAATGTCTTTAATTTGGCCGAAGGCTTAGAGTGAATATTTGTTTTTCGAACACTTAATATTTCACATGTTCGGATATACAATTAAGACATTCTACCAATTTACAAGACATTTTATTTTTTAAATAAATATTTTAACAGACTCATAAATAGATGACCACCTTCGTAGTTCAGTGTTAGCGCGCTTGCCTCTGGCGCGAAGGATCCGGGTTCAGTCCTCGGTACCGGCGTGGGGACTTTTCCCCCGCTGGGAGGTCTGACACGGGATGCACTCAACCTCGTCAGATTCCTGAAGTGCTACTTGTTAAAGAAGTGGTGACCCCAGGTCACAAAGGCCGCATAACCGGCCGGGAGGTCTCGGGGAGCTGACCAGGTCCCACCCTCCAGTTCTGCACACCACTCATGACGGCTGTGGTGGGCAGAAGCGGGGGACGCAGCGGCCGGGCGGTAAACCTTGGCCCGCGAAGAGCTGTTGCACTAGAGGGGGTTATAGATAGGTAACCAATAAATTTGAAACTCATGTGTCATTTTTCTGTTTTCTAATGGAATGCTCTGGTGCAACTCGATGATCTTCATACATCGCAATTCCAGGAGGGATATTACCCTGAGTATTGTGTAGGTTTTCAAATATGGCATCTAAGCATAGCAGGGCCCTTAACGAGCTAATATATAGCTAAAGTTATACATTATTTTCTACAAAAACAAGGGGTCTTTTTCTTGAAAAATTGTGGAAAATGTCATACATGGCAATCGTTTTAAAGACGTGAACAGGTCTGCAGTGACTGTTTCGTACTGGTCTAGTTCCAGAAATCAGAAATGAGTAACTTGAAGGTTACTGAGAAAAAGTTCCTTGGTTGCATAAACTTTAGATGGTGTACCTTGTATTCGTTATAATGTCAGAGTAAATACGGATAGTAAGAACTGGTTTTGATTGTAACGTATTTCATTACGCTACTCGGAATTCCAACCCACACGGTAGCTGTTTTGGTGTCAAGCGAAGAACATATGAGAAAAGGTTAGTACCCAGGACTGAAGGTATTATACCTTGGGGAGACTCTGGGGTTATCCTTTATCTGAGGTAGGTTCCAGAGTGGACCAGATTACGATCCTCTCACTCTCGCTCGTACCGCACATACACGCCAGCTAGGTACAGCCGCTGAAGAAGAAAACTAGTAACTTTCATTCATATATGCTCCTCTTACTTCTTAACACAACCAATCGGCAAAAGACAACAACGGAAGTCAGAAAACCAATTTTATCTTTGGGAAACGTTTTGCTATAGCTACTTTTATTACACGCGCCAAATTGGGCCAGTTATGTGACATGGGTTAGCATTATATTCTCAGAATTAATTTCATTTATATGTTTTTAGTTTTTATGGGACACTTACTATGATGTTTTGACGCAATTTTAGTTATTACTGCGAAAATTTGCAGTCAGTCTCCATACCCAAATTAAAACCTACTATGTAATTTATTTTTTACAATACACACTATTATCATTGAGCTGTTAAATTCAAATTGTGTATATATTTAAAAAATTAAAAATTAAGAAAGAAAGCAAAATATAAGATGTATTTGTTTGTGACATTTAATTAGTCAGACTATAAATATACGATTGAAAACATGGACTTTTCTCTTAGCATTTTTGAGAAGTCCTAGAAAATTTGTTTAAAAAATCACAATTTGGAAACAGCTTCACACTAAATATTACGCCAGCGCAATCACATCGGTGTGTTATAAATTAAAAGAGTTTAGACTTCAGCCATTCGACATTTTCAGAACGTATTTGAGTTCTAGTTGATTTCTTGCATTGTAATTTTCACTTTCTGCTCCCATGCGTATTAGTTTCATGTTAACTCTTAAACATTAAACAGGCCGCTGTAATTTTATTAGCTGTTCATCACTCCGTGAAAGAACTTAAAAGGTTTTTAGGAGCTAAATCACAAACCAAAATTATTTCTGTGCCTTCTCTAGTTCAATTTCACAGTACACAATGGCTTTTGGGAATTCCAGTCTTTGATCACAAAAATTGTACCATTAAGTATTCTAAATTAGCTTATTATTGTTATTATTACCACCATCTTCCTTCTATGCTACAAACATTTCCACTATGCACATCACATTAACAGCAGTTAGCCAAGGAAGCTAAAATCACAAACACCATCCCACATGGCAATATTTGGATAACGCATAAGCTATTAATTCTGAAATCTAATCATCAAACGAGATATTGTGGGGAACTAGAATCAATTATGTAAAACCTTCTCAGGTTCCACGTTTCGAAATTCCCTTATATGGTTAAACGTTACACAATATTATTTCGTGAAAAGATTACAAAGTAAATTGTGGTAATAATAAACGCAACTAAACATATTTAAGTATTTTATTATTATTTTAGTGCATTGGCTGATTAAAGGAAAATTGTATTCTTTGTAATTTAAAGGATCAGAATACAGAGTACTAAATTCCTATGTGGCTTCTTCTTTTCAAAATCTGATGTATTGAACTCACATGAGTTTCTCTACTCTTGTGCAAACACTTCTTATAAACCTATATTATTCTATCTGCTTTATGTTATTTGAGATAAACATTCGTAGAAATTATCTTTTTGTACATTTTCTTGTACATAGGTTCAACGGGAAATGGGGAATACGGTAGGCTGTAAGAGATAGTCAAATATTTCAAGAGCTGGTCGCTATGTGATAGCATTGAAATTCCGTTCTCTTTGCATGACCAGTAGGGAAGAAACGAATGACATCCTAATTGAGAAAAGTACAAGCTTTTGAAAATTCAAACCAATAACAAGATTATCTCGGTAATGATTAACTCCATAAAGTTTCACATTAATTATGTACTTTAACGAGATGTATACCTTTTGTGTAGTAAGATTTTGTCTCTCTCTCTCTCTCTCTCTCTCTCTCTCTCTCTCTCTCTCTCTCTCTCTCTTACGGTTTACCAGTTATGCATAGGTATTTCAGAACTAACAGCAATTTAGCAGCTAATCGTAGAAACTTCAAGATACGTATACGTTTCGTTTGTGATGAAAGTATCTTGTACAAATAGTATTTTGATCAAAATCGTTAGAATAGTTTTCTGAGAAAATCAAAATATTCAAAAAATGTTCCAGGGTAGTTTGGGGAAGAGGGATTTCCTTAAAATCTTCCTGTGGCATCCTTGAAACTACTGAAATTATACACCAAGTTAGGTATTTAACCCACTTTTTGTTCTTTAATTATGCTGTTTACACATCCATACACACCGACCTTTTTGTAAAACGAGAATCTCAAAAGATATAGTCAGGTGAAATCTTGACACCGAATTTTTGGTTGAAATACAACACTTCCTTTGCCTACTCTAAATAAATAGGAAAGAAAGTAAAAACTACTTTTGTCTCATATAATGATACCATTCTATCGAAAAGCAGACGTAAATATCCGCACCCATTTCAACAAAAACTCAAATATCACAGTATCATCCTCAAAATTCTGTAGTGAATAGACAAGTAACAGTAAACACTATTATCAATATTCTCAAAAGAAACTAAAATTTGGGATACTCCTAACTTCTTCCTGCAACCGAGAATCTTATCGCACTTTTAGTCCAAAACACTCGGCTTTATTCTACTGCTATGATTAGTTAAAATTCTCGACAACTGTTAAACAATCTCAAATTAGTTAACTATTTATTATAAGGACATTCTTCTTGGTTCTAATTATTATTCTTTAAGTGAACTTCCTTTCTATCTTCTGAACTACTCTATGCTCTAGCAACGTGCTTCTTGTTATGGAGTATTTGTTTTATCCTGTCTCATTCCTAATGAAAGAGAAAGAGGTATGTTGAAAAGAGATACGTTTATGGAAAACACCTAAAACTGTGTAAATGTTTGTTAATGGAATCACGAAATACAAAACTGATTGGAAATCGATTACATAAATGCAGCTAAGAAACTACTTCCAACACTTTAAGAGGCAGTACCTCAATTTTCAATTTGGAGCGTTCAAAATGCAGATCTCTCTCTCTCTCTCTCTCATTATTCTACGCAATAAATAATTTTATACATTTTGTCTGCACTATGTAGAGAATACATACATGTGAAACAAACCATTACTTCACACTAACCTGCAAAGCTCACTCACTTGCTAATGTTTGGAACTGTCTAACGTAAAATCCAAGAAATTTGTTCAAGTTCAGATGCGAAAGTTGGCTTCTGTGATGTGGTTTGCAGATCTTCATACAGGAAAGGAACTGTTCACATATTTAAGTATATCCGAATATGTTCAGCATTCTAGTAGCAATTTTGAGGAATCTCGGGAACCTTTTTTGGAGGGAATTTCTATAAAAGGCTATTTTCGTCCTTTGTGTCAATAGAATTTTGAAAGTCAATTGTTTCTAATTGCAATGACGGCACCTTTGTTAGTTACCCATTGAAAACGATGCTGAAAAAGTGTATATGTTGGACTAGAGATGTACAATAAATTGAAATCTGGTATCAGACTCTTAACTTAAATTTTTCCCAAATACTACCTACAGGTAACTTTGGAAAATTTGGCACTTGGTACTCTTTCACTACTACATTGTTGTACCTACGCCATGATGAATACAATAAACACAATCAGGGTCCACCTTTCTTACACAATCGTATCCACCACAGTGCCGGTTCGTGTTTATCGTGCTGTACTTCTATAATTACTCTTTGCTCGGTACTACCTCTTACGTCACAAATGCAGCAGTTACCGACATTGAACCTTTGGGCCACGGTTGTCGTCAAATCTGCAAACTTAAACCAGTTTATCCTGTATTCCTGCACAGAAAATTTTAGTAACTGCGTGTTAAAACTGTTCGCTGAATGTCTAGGAATGTTCTTACTATGTATCTCCGACGGCAGATTTAAACGGCCACGAACATTAACCCTAGATTTTATAACTAGTTTTGAAAAACGGTTTAAACTGTTTGTCGTCGGCTAGCTTGCGACTACCGTGCATAAGACAATTGGCCTAAAACGCACATTAAAAGAAACCCTAAACAAAACTGTCAATCATCTGAAAGTTAATCAAATCACTAACGCCCAAGTCATCGGTGAGCAAAATAAACAGTTGCGTTATCTTCATATTGGTCGCGGTTTCACCTTAATAGTATAAATACTGAACTTCGACTAGCACTGCTGCATCGTCCTAACACTTCCTTAAATTGTTTTTTTTTTTTTTTTTTTTTTTTTTTTGGAGCGCCCTCTGTTATGGTTCTTAGCATCCCGTGCTATATCGGTCGTGAAAGACCGCTTAATTTTTCTCAGAAGCCCGTTTATCAGGCTACAGGTTCCTCTATGTAGTATAATTCTACGACAAGGGGCCACCGGCTCTACTTTCCTACCATGCTGAGCCATGCTGAGGATTCTTACGCCCGAAAATATCCATTGTCCTCCACCAAGATTGGAATTACGGCCTCGGAAACCAGGAGCCATCGTGTTACTCCTAGACCACGAAGGATCCCCTAACACTTTGTGGTTTGCACTTGCTTGACAGTCTGAGAGAAAATGCAGAGAAAACAAATTATAACACACTGAAGGGAACTGAATTTACATATTTAAAAGGAAATCAGAATCGTTACTGTGTTCTTAATCGTGTCAATAAGCACATGGTTTCCAGTTATAATGCCAGAAAGAGGACTATCATCTTCAGTTATCTTCTGTTACCTGAGGGTTTAGACAGGAGCTGAAGCACAGACGCTGCTGGTTGTGCAATATTCAATTGCAGTGGCATAACGTGTGAGAGACTGGTATATATCCTTGTTTATATAATGTGAAGTATATGCAATATCTGTACTTATTTCGACGCCCTCAGTTTATTCATGGTATAATACTAGTCTATTTAAAGGCAACACGATTAAAACTTAAGTAATTAACAAAACCAAAAGCTCTGTCTACTTTAAAATTCTATTCTGTTTTACCATATACTCGTGCTGAAGAGCTCCATTTTCAGATGAAAGAGATTACACTTAGAGCAAGTGTGCGAAAAGCCTGGCACGAAACGTATGGCGAGGTCGCCTCAGTGATGAGCAGAGGTAATGCTTCTTCTCGGCTGTGAGGTAGATTAGTCAGACAAATGTTGAGGGCCACGTGTGTCCCCGGCCAAGCTTTTGATAAACTGGTCAAAGGAGGGTTAGATTCGTGGTAGCTCCAGTTTTTCCAAACCGCTCTTTCTCGCCCAAAGCGAGATTTTCCAGGAACTTACTTTCGTTAAAAGACTCCCACGAAAAATTTCAGAGATAGCATGGTGCTTCTACAAAGATGAACCTTTGTTTACTTTGGAAAAAGTTACTATTGATTTGACCATAGGCTATAGCATACAACCTTGAGTTTGGATCTAAAACTTAAGCAATAAGAATTAGAACTATAAACAATAGCAGTATCTGAGACTATTGCTAACATACAAGTGATATGTCTTGCACAACACAGGGCTAAAACTATGACAGCAAAATTTTATAGGAAAGGCATTCTATTTTTACAGAAATTAAGAACCACAGAATGTCTTTATCTCAAGAATGCAAGGCAAAAATGTAGTTTTTGATGGTCAGTTCATAATGATTCAGCTTGTCATTATATCAGATTATCAGGAACCAATGATAATTAACATTTATTTACTTACTAGTGAGTTGACCAGAGATAATAGAATGCAACTTTGAGTTTGCATCCAAAAGTTAAGGAATAACTAGAACTATAAACAAAAGCAGTATCTGAGACTCCATTACCAACACACAAGCTATATGTTTTGCACAGCAAAGCGCTGAAATTATGACAACAAACTTGTAGGAAAGGCATTTTAGTTTAACCCAAATTAAGAACCTCAGACACATGTTTATCTCAAGATTGCAAGGTAAAAGTCTACTTTTGGATGGTACGTTCTAATGATTCAGCTTTTCATTACATCAGATTTTCAGGAACCAATAAGAAATACATATTCCTGACAGTTTGCCATCAAAGGCGAGTTTGCAAAACTGTTGTGCTTTGAACATATATATGCTTAAGGTTATTCTAAATAAGTTCCCAGATTAAAATGGTAACAGATTTGTCAAATATTTGGATTCTAACAAAATAAAAACACCAAATTGTTCGTGAAGAAATAGGATCTTGTTAAAGCTATATAAAATTAAATATGACCACCACCATATTTTTGAGTAAGCAATAGTCTTTCTTCTATGCTATAAACGATTTCTGTCGATAAGTAAACGAGTTTCCTAAAATTTGTTCATCCTCTTGCGAAATGATTTTACAGAACAGGGTCCATTTATCTTCTCAGTGCATGTGCATATTGTCTATTACACTCGTAAATACACTGAAGGACGCCAATTCGAATAGGTAAAGCCATTGCTCCTACAACTACCGTCTGTGTTCTTATGCTTATACAAATATGACACAGTTACCATAGCAACGAAGAAAATAAATCCAAATCTAAACAGTAGTGATACCAATATGAATCCAAACTCCTAATACGTAAAGAAGATACAGCTGTTACAAAATGGGAACTTACTTTAAGATAACCTGAATATATATATATATATATATATATATATATAATATTTCAGCCGTAAAATAGTCTAAATAATCATTTTCTATTCCTCGCTCGCTCGCTTAAAATAGCAATATCTTGTATGAAACTGTATTAGAATTAGTTTATTGAGTGCTAAGTATACATCAGAATTTTGGCTGCACTTGAACTAGGATCCCAGTTCTTATCATCGTCATTAGGTAGCCTATTACTGCTTTTAACATTTATAAATGTAGTAGAACGTATTAGTTGTTATGTTCAATGTTTATTCCCATAGTCATTTTTCCAATTTTGCCCTTTTCCATCGCTTCTCCCTTGCCAATTTCCCCCTAAATTAGATATACCAGCTTATATCAGAATATGTTTTAAGATTATTACATTTAAAACTCTATACAAAATAATGGTGTCAGTGGGACAGGTTTTCCTTGAAAGGCATATGCGAATGCTATAGAACTAAAAGTAGCTTTTTCGAAATTACACATCGAATTATGTAGAAATTGCACGAGGAACGAATGCATAAACAAACAAACTGGTCATTTAAAGGCCAAAGCCAGAAGCTTCAGCTAATTTGCAGAGAAATTGTGAAAGAAACCCTGCATTAAGATGGGTTGTAGTTTAGTTCAGTAGCCCTAGTAGGAGCTTATTTTTATTAGCTGCAGGTAGCAGCATTATAGCTAAAAGTTTCGTCCATGCCGCTGGACTCCTTTTCACACCTCCACCCACGTTCTATAGAAAAGAGTGAGCGACCATTACGGAATTACCTCCAGGCTGACGTCACGCTGGAGAGATACCACCTGTCTAATTCTCACGCAACATGTATGTGTACTAATTATTGTCTTGTAGGCCCTTCTCTGGTCCACCACGCCCTCATCCACCTTTCTCTTTAACTCACTCGTACGCTTTAATTAAACATGCATACGATTCATCTTGGGTTAGCAACACGTAGGGAGACGGGTTAGGGTAACACTTCCAGTAACGTGCACTTCTCTCCCTTTGCTTTCACTTACCTCTTAGTATCTGTTATTAACTTCTTTACCGTTTACTTAAGATAGAGATGGAACTACATTCGAAACAAAAATCCCAGTTGATGTTCCAGTCACTTTACATGAAATGATCTGAACACCATGCAGACGAATAACGCTTAAGCATGCATTAAATATCAACCCATCGCAACAATATTACTGGATAAGTATGTTATCTCAAAATTCTATAACCATCTCATAACAGTGAACAACAAATTTAAACGTTTGTTTTTGCACTCGAACGAAAATAGATGACTGTACATATTAGCTGCGATAAAATCAAATCTGAAATCCAAAATTCTCTATCACGTACCGTTTTTTGGAGAAATCGGTTTCAATATTTTTCAAAAATAACGCATACCATAACATAGGATGCAACTAAAATAATATAATCAACCCTAAGGTGAAATAATTTCATATAGCTCAACATTATAACGAAAAAACTATGCAGAATCCATAAATTACGGTTAACATGAACTAACAATCCATATTTAGGTAACTTTCATGCAAAAACTTAAAAATATTATTAATTTTACTCACTTTTTTAAAAAAAAAGTTTTCGAGAAGACTTCTGCTTGTACCTGACATCAGGAACCTCCCTTATGAGCTGCAAACAATAGTCAGCTAACATACTATAATCGCTCCAACCTTAGATCCGCACTTGGTGTAAACACAAGTCATCAACGACCAAACCGCGATACCCAAAACCAAAGCACACCATAAAATATAGTACCTTACATATTGGCGATTATCTGTGAGTTTTCCAGATGTATGAGAACTCTAGTAAAGACTACTTGAATGTAACGCGATAGCAGCGCTATTCCTAAAGCTCCCGAGTAAATATCGCTCTGTTGCAACATAAACAAGAGGCATTTGTCCACGTGGCGTTTTAATCAGACCACTCGAACCCTGTTAAGATACACGACTGCGTATGATCGATGATTTCCGGATTCTTTCTTCACAACTTTCGTAACATTATAGCAACTTGGGTGTATTGAAGAGGAAAACTGTGTCGTTGTCGATCAATATTTCTCCTATCATCTACTTCTATGTCTTCACTCGATATATAGGGGTCCTAAAATCTATTTTTAATCATCAGATGAACTTCTCATGTGTGGACTATCCATAAACAGGTCACTGATATTATAACCATACAATTCACTTGTTTTCTTAAATTGTTTATCTCAGCCGCTCCGTGTCAAAACAGAAGGATTACAATTTTCAAGCGAGTACAGGGACCTATCGCACAAAAACGCATTCTAGATAGCTCGTAGATCAATTAGTAAATGGTGTACAATATTTTCTCCAGATGACGGCATGCAGTAATTACGGCAGCAGAAATATTGCTGGTATTTACCTGTTACCGCTAATAGCACCGCAACTAGCCGCCAGTGTGTTTTATGCGTGTTTGCTAGTTACCGCACCTGTTGTTGGCGCACGTAAATGCTTTCCCATGGATGAAAAATGCCTTACAAAGCCTTCCCTTTATTCCCGTTGAATAAAAATGCTGCAGCTCCTATGGCAATATATTTTATCTCCGAAAATTATTATTATTAATATTAATTTCGTAAACTTCTGTACATTCAGTCCCATGTGTTCTACCCCATGTGCTTTATAGTTCATAATGTGTTTTGCACTTGCAACAACTTTTATTATTATTATGATTATTATTATTATTATTATTATTATTATTATTATTATTATTATTACTATTACTATTATTATTACTATTATTATTATTACTATTACTATTATTATTATTATTATTATTATTATTATTGTTGTTGTTGTTGTTGTTGTAACTCCAAATTTAAGAATTAAAGCTCAGAAGCCAAAACTAGGTGTATTAAGTTGCAATATGAAAGCCTACAAATAAACGGTCGTGATTTTACCTACGCATAATTATATAACCTTACACCAAAAAGTTTTGTGCTGTATTTCTCAAATTTCTTGAGCATAATTTTATTCATAATAACACTACAAGCATGTTATGCTAAAGCTAAAGTAATAGCGGCGCACAATAAAGCACGACCGGGACCTGGCTGCCCCACCCCACTGGCGGTCCGTGCATTATACACTCTGAAGGTTAGGCTCCTCGCACGACTGTTGTGAACACGTGACAACAATTAGAGCGGCATGATCTGGGGTTTTTCAGATTATTCTAGAAGTGTCCGGCAACCGGCGTATTTGTAGAAGTTAGAGAAACGTCCGTGTTAAATCACCCTTGCTATATAAGGAGGCGAAGTAAAGAGCAGAGTGAATGAGTTACAGACAGGATCAACTTTTGGTTTTTAGTATGTGTCTGTGTGGGTGTGGGTGTGTGTGTGTGTGTGTGTGTGTGTGTGTGTGTGTGTGTGTGTGTCAGCTGCATGTGTGTGTGTGTGTGTGTGTGTCAGCTGCATGTATACGTGAGAGAACCGCCGCGTCATGGAGAAACACCGCGAAGCACTTAATATTGGGTGATTGTAGCGTCAAAGCCAGATGTACGGTTGCGTCGAAAGTGCAGAAAAACAAAGGAGTGAGTCAAGGTTATGAGAAGAAAACAGCTGTGTGTTGTAATATCATGAATGACAAAAAACTGTGTTAATGTCAGTAAAATTCTGTTGTGCAGTCAATTTTGGATGAAAATAAAATGAGAAAAAGAGAACTGGACTGGACTTTTGCCATTTTGTCACAATATGTAAAGCTATTATCTGGAAAATTAAACGCTATAGCTGCCTGTTACTTTCCGCCCTCTCTTTTGCAACTCAATATTCCAACATAGTTCATGATGTGTATTAAAATTCACCTTAGGAGTTACTAAGAATATTCGGCCTGGTCCAAAATGTATGGAATACAGATAAATTCCAAAGAAACGGAGACTATGGGTACAAGAACTAAGCAAAGAGCATATGGCCCAAATTCGAGACAGGGCAGAGGTGGCATACGAGCTTCAGACGCAGTACAAGCAGTGGCTGTTGTGAAGATGTCAAACGAACACACTCATGCACAGAAATACAAAACTTTCTTCTCACAATCTCGGCAAAATCACTGTGGAAAAGATTAGTCAAGTGAGTGACAAAACTTTGATTCTGTGGCATGGTAAGGAATATGATTGGAAACGTTTTAAATGTAGATATGGAGAGGAACTGATCCTGTGGTATGAACAGACAAAATAAGATAAAGCTGTTAAGGAATTTTGGAAAACATTGCTGAGAATCATCATAGCAGAAGATACTGGCTAACGATTAGATGAGAAGAAACAACATCGAAACTAGAATCTAAGGAATGCATTGCAGGGATTGGTGAATGGGAAAAAGAGTTCGAGGCAGAAAATTATGCCATCTGACAGACAATGCTGATAAAAACTTTCAAAAGTAGGATTTCCTATACATCTCAAAAGATAAGGGATACTGCGTTTAGTTCCTATCACAGGAATTGTCACAGATACTGTTCTTCCATTATTGTTCCCGCTATTTATGTGTGTTTTTTCCGTGGTTTACGTCCAATTTATCCCTTGGAGTTGTTTAATATTACCCAAATGCTGCCACTGACGATCTCTGAATAACAACAGTGTTCACACATCTTTTAATAGAGAACCTCCCCTTGATCACCCTCTACAGAGTCTGCTCAAATACTGATAGCCCTGGAGGAATATTCTCTACATTATTCCGATTGCAACCATTTGTCCTGTTCTTCATCGAGAGCTAGAATACACTACCAGTGACTGTAATTGAAAAATATAGAAGAATATTATGGATTGTGGGAAAAGAGAACTGTAAATCAATATAGCACGGCTCTCGTATTCAGCAATCTGCTTCAAATTTACTAGTTTCCGTGAAATGTATATAATCCTCAGCGTACGCTTGGGAGCAAAAAAGGGGACCGCTTTCCCTAGATCGTAAAATGACTTCTTCTTTCGCAATTTTCTAAATTTATCTAACAACTACAAAACAAAACCTAGTTTATGCTCAGCCGTTATCAACACTTTCGTTCATTGGTTTGAACATAAAGCTCAAAAACAAACATGAATTAATTAGCGTTGCTATACTCAGTGTGAAACGAAGAAGTTTCAGAAATAAATTCTGTTTAGTAGGTAATTCTGTTCTGAATAGAAAAGGCGAGATAACCAGACCATGTAAAATTATGAGCCACATGACCACTTAGAACAGGAGTGCCAACTTGTGAGTCGCGATATAATTTTTTTACATACCCCTCCACCATCGTGTATTATCATTATTATTTATTATGGATTATTATTGATTATTATTGGTTATTATTAATTATTATTAATTATTATTAGATATTATTAATTGTTATTATTATTATTATTATTATTATTATTATTATTATTATTATTATTATTATTATTATTATTATTATTATTATTATTATTATTATTATTATTATTATTATTATTATTATTCCTGTGTATGACCCTAATATTACCTTGATAGTATAACCCGCAGTTAAGTAAGTTAATTACTATTGTCACATTGAACATTATCGTTATGGTTAATAACTTAGTTGTGTTACCTTCCGCCCAACTTTGGAAAAGACATAAGCAACTTGCCAATCAAGTGTCTAAAATTATGCAAGAGGGAAGAAAGCTGACACTTGGAGAGGGTAGAATTATATATGCCAGTACCAACTTAAATTCTCTCTCTATTCTATAGGCCGCCTTTTCTGCTCCCAAATGCACGTGTTTACACAGAGCAAAGATTGCCTTTTAATATCTAAGTGAAAAGAAAGAGGTACTTACGAGATCTCTCCAAAAGGTGCAAATGCTTCTCTGAGAGTCTGCGTCTCTATCTCAGGGCTCAGATCGCCGACGAATATATGATAGTGTTCTGAAACAACAACAAATGAGATTCAATGATAATATACCACATATATACAAAATGATTAACTAAAACTACAGAAAAATGTTGACATACTAAAGGGCATTTTCTCCCATTGTGGTCTATTCAAAAGAAAATATTAATTACCTATAGGTTTAGATCTTGGTCTAGTAAGCAGACATAAATGTGGTAAAAAGAGTGATCGAATGAGATTTTCAACAGTAAGTATGATTAAATGATGTTACGTTAATAATAATAATAATAATAATAATAATAATAATAATAATAATAATAATAATAATAATAATAATAATAATAATAATAATAATGATAATGATGATAATGATGATAATGATAATAATGATAGTGACAGTGACAGTGATGACGATGACGATCACGATAATAATAATAATAATAATAATAATAATAATAATAATAATAATAATAATAATAATAATAATAATAATAATAATAATAATAATAATAATAATAATAATAATAATAATAATAATAATAATAATAATAATAATAATAATAATAATAATAATAATAATAATAATAATAATAAGAAGAAGAAGAAGAAGAAGAAGAAGAAGAAGAAGATGATGATGATGAAGAAGAAGAAGAAGAAGAAATATTTTAGGCTTCCACTTAAGTGTGAGGAATACTGTATCTCGGAAAGGAAACCTTACCAGCATAGAATGGGCAGTTTTCTGTAACCAGCATGCACTGTAGGCGTATTGAACTTCGCTCTTCTTATAAAATTCTTATATTCCGGGCTTGTGTTGGGAAATGTGCTTATTCTTTTGTACTTAGCAGTAGACGCCCCGTAATTTTCAGTTTTAATATCGCTTGTTTAGCAATAGTGACTAGATCAGCGATGTCCAATCTTGTCCCTTTCGAAACGCCCACGTGATTAGCTGGTGCTTCCGCTCCTCCGACCTCGGAGGGTGATTACAAAATCACAAGTAATCAGTAGCCACTGACGGACACAAAACGGCGATTCCATGGCAGTTTCTAAGTGATACCTTGAATTTTCTGGAAATGTGCTCAGAAGATCTCATTCAGGATGAGTTTTACATTAATCGTAAACAGTAATATATAGATCAAAGCCTACTAAATAAAAATGTGTTAAAACACACAATTTATATCATATACTTCTTTTTCCTTTTGAGTGAACCATTTCCGAGATATGCTTTATTATTTGTTTGAATGTGCCAATACTTAAACTTTTCTCAAATGGGATTAAAATGCAGTAGATAGAAATAAGCATTTGCAAGAATAGTGTGTATAAGACCGAGTACATATATTTGCAAACAGTTTCTCTAAATTGAACTATATTAAAATTCTGTATGCAATATGTTACACGACGATCACTTGATGTATCTTCTAAGGCTATGCACTTCGACTTTGTTGCTAAATATTGATAGACTTCTTAAACGTAAGCAGTACCAAGGAAGTCATTAATAAACAGATGTTTATCACATAAGATTTAAAAGTGCTTTCTTAAGTCAAACGTAACGTGCTCGTAACCAACCCGTCACTGCAACACAATGCACGTCCCAGTGCTACAGAATGGCTCAGCCGCCACAAAGTAGAAGGAGGCAAGTCCAACCTCTCCTTTTCGCAAACATTGAACTCGTTGCATTAGATAAAATAAGTACACATTACCAAATACACTGCTATACTCTTTACTTTCGACCGCCTATGTAGCACAGTGGTAGCGCGCCTAGCTCTAGCGCGGACCCGGGTTCGATCCCCGGTACCGGCGAGGGTATTTTTCCCCCGCTGGAAGGTCTAGCACGGGGTGCATTCAGCCTCGTTAGGTCCCGGAGGGGTCAATTGAGGCACTATCTGATGAAGAGTTAGCGACCCCGGGAAATGAAGGCCCGATAACTGGCCGGGAGGACTCGCGCCGCTGCCCACGTCCCACCCTCCCGTACTACACCCCACTGTGATATGCAGAGGAAGTACAGCATTTCAGTGTGTGTATCTGTGCGTGGGACAGTCTAACTTTAAAACGAAAAGCGAAAGAAAACCAAATTTCTTATTTCTTATTCAATGGACGAAACAGGAAGATTGCGAAATAATGTATCTACCTTAACTATATTTCAATTAAACAAAGCATCATTTGAAACACTGGCATGGAGAACAAGTACATATCTTGAATTTTTTGCAAATAGTTTATGAAGTCTTCTTCATTCTGATAATGTTTATATTATTCTGTAGCACTATGAAACCATAAGAGGTACGAAGAACATCTGCTGCAAGAAAAATGTATACCTCATTCAGTTGCAGAATTTATTTAAAGTAATTAATTTCCCCAGGTTAGTTAGTTTAATATTTAATACTGTCTGTTCATGTTTTACCAAGAATAAGTAAATTAAATGACGGGTCATCATGGAAATGTGCGGTTCTTCTTTCTTGTTTTGTTTTGCAGGACTGGATACTACAACTTACAAATATTTTAATGTTGTTTCCCCATGAACGTTTGCTTGAAACTGAAATTATTTCCAATTACACATCGCCAATAAAATAGTTCGGGAAGAGGAATGAATATTATGTTACTAATACAATTTATAAGGGATATTTATGTATTTGTACTGGGCAGAGAGAACTATGTCAGTACTAAAAATAGTTTACATTAGCTCCTTTAATAAGTTGTTACTAACAGAGGGCGAAGTTAATTTACAAAACAATAAACTTGAATTTTCAGTAGATTTTTATTGGAAAAGAAACATTCTGGTTGAATAAATTACATCTCAACTGTGATTGGTTTTGTTTGTACCTGGAAAGAGTAAACTATTATATTATCTTTTCAATTTAATTTAGTTATATGTAGGCTTAATTTGAAACTTAATTCGGTCACAAAATGTCAAGGGGTGACTCGCAAATGCTAATCCGTTGTTTCGCCGCTCGATAGCCCATAGGCGGGGTGCTGGTTGAAATGGTATCTCTTTGTTTTCGATGCACTTATACTAAGAAAATTGTCAGATTTGGAATGATCTAACTAGAGTGAACATCACATAATTCGGAACTGAAAAACTCAATGCCAGAGCTGGGATCCGAACCACATACCCTACGCTCACCACGCAAGCACTCTATTCCTTAAGTTACTGCGATAACTTGGCAAAATGACACCGAATTCTCCAACCGATTCGTATTTCGCCCGGAAAGTGTTTAGAGCGCCCGCCTGGTGAGCGGAGGGTCTGTGGTTCAGATCCCAGCTGAGGTATTGAACTTTACAGTTCCCATTCCACATCTCAAACATTACCCACATACGACTTGTGTGTTCAAAAACACCAACAGTAAGTTTGTTGGCATACATGAACAATAATTCTCACATAATTCACCAACACTTATCCCTGAGGATAGAAACTACCTTTTGATGCACGAAGCAGCGTTCATCTGCCTAATCCAAAGAAGCCAGTCTCATCTAAAACAAATTACTGAAGCAAACAATGTACTTTGTCTAACGTGAACCAATTCAGGGTAATACACCGGAGTGAAGTTCTCCTTATCCCATTAGACAACCACCGTTAAGAGAAACTTACAGTAGTTTCACCAAGTCTTGAACATTTGTGGGCCATTATCTTCCTATACAATTACGTTCATTTGCTTCCGACGCCTAATCAAACTTGTGTGTTACTCTTCAAAGGCAATAATTTGCGAGGCCTGTACTGAAGATACATATTCGCTTATAATGCAAATTATACCCATTGCAGTAAAATGCATAATAAAACATTCCCGAACACACGCAGACATTTCATGTGTAAGGTATACTACATAGTGCGCATGTTCGTAGTTTCCTTTAAATAATTTGTAGTTCCTTCTATTCATCTGGAAATATTTGAAAAACACATATGAATAATTTTGTGTTTCATTCAGCAATTTTGACATTATTACTGTTTTGTTTAGGTAGAGTCCTTTAACGTCTATAGAGCATTGGAAGCTTGCCAGACAGGATTGGAACCTGGATCTCAGGGTTAAAAAGTCAGTATGTCACATACACACTTTTACAAACTTTACAAACTGCTTCTGCGGTAGAGTGGTCAGCGGTCTGACTTCTCAGCCTAGAGGTACCGGGTTCGATTCAGCATTAACCGCCTCTGCAGCGCAGTGGTAGCGCGCCTGCTTCTGGCGTGGAGGACCCGGGTTTGGTTCCCGGTACTGGCGTGGGGATTTTTTCCCCACTGGAAAGTCTGGCACGGGGTGCACTCATCCTCTTTATGTTCCGGAGGACCAATTGAGGAGCTACTTGATGGAGAAGTAGCGACCCCAGGTCGAGAAGGCCGCATAACTGGTCGGGAGGGCTCGGAGCGCTGACCACGTCCCACCCTCCAGTACTGCACCCCACTCATGACGCCTGCAATGGACAGAGGTGGGACACGCAGCGGCCGGGCGGCAAGCCTTGGCACTTCATGGGCTGTTGCGCTTGGTTTAGTTTAGTTTACAAGAAAACTTGCTACACAATTTTAATTTTTCTATTTACCTACGGTACGTAGATAAAGTATCGAGTTCCATTAAAAAATTCAGTATCGAGATGTGATAAGAAATATACACTCTGAGGTATCCCGAACCCGCAACATAATTTTAAAAAGAAGGCTCGTAATATTTTGTGTGTGTGTGTGTGTGTGTGTGTGTGTGTGTGTGTGTGTGTGTGTGTGTGTCTGTGTGTGTGAGTGTGAGTGAGTGAGTGATTAGGGTTTAAGGGCCCGTCGACAGCTAGGTCATTAGAGCCCCGTGAGTGTGAGTGTGAGTGTGAGTGTGTGAGTGTGTGTGTGTATGTGTGTGTGAATATAATAACTCGGAAACGACAAATGTGATAAACACGAAACTTGATATTTGAATTCAGCAACTTCCAAAGGTGTTACATAAAGATTTTCAAGCATACTTCTCTCAAGCCAAACTACTCTTACATGGAAATTTTGTCCATTGTTTTATTAGAAAAAATTACAGGAACTGTATATTTTAATGAGGAAGTTTTTACCAGACACTTCTAAATTTCCCCGTTATCCAAAATTCTACAAAATTCGTTCAGTATGAACACAATTTCTGAATTTATTCGCAGAAATTTCAAAGTATAAACGTTATTAGTCCTGCAAACATCTTATACGTTTGGTGTTTTAATTTTGTTTTGCGAGAATTATCTGGAAAATCTTAGCAATAAGCTTCCTTGGAAACTGCTGAATTTAAGTACCAACTTTGGTGTTTACAGAATGGAATGCAATATATACTTTAACTACAGGTGCAGGAGGAAGAAATATGAATACCATACACAAATAATGAAGGATTCAAGTCAGATAAGATCAGCGCATAGAGACTTGGAGCGTCATTTTCACCTATTAACTTTACACTGGCACTCTTGCCTCACATTTGCATTCTATTCGTTTAAAATCCATTTCAGAAATCCTCTGGAAAGAAAAAAACAGGGCTTGTATTTTTATAGTAAGAGACTCGCGATTCCGTGTCATTTTCTAATGCAATATACATATGAGATTTTGTGATACAACGAATGCCACTCAGCTTTTTGCTTTGTTTTTAAGACATGTTGAGCATTCAAAATACTATGACATCAGTTATTTATGGTGAATAGTACCGTATCCTGATTTGTATAACATTTTTAGTTTGTGCCTAGAAGAAACTTAACAAATATTTCAAACCATTATTCAACTGTGGTTTTGGCCTTCTATTCTAGTCTAGAATGCCCAAACGTGAAGATGTGTGCAAATACCACCTAATGGTCCTCGTAATTTTAAACGTTTAATCCCATTCTTTTAAAGTTTAATTGTGTGTTTTAAGAAGGTGAATAAAGGTAACTAAAGAGCATTTTCTTCGTATTAAGCATTTTGTTATTTATTTTGAGATTTCAATAATTGAATGCATGAATAATTGCACCTAAATTGATTGAAATTTATAGAAATAAGGAATTACAAGGGAATATGTCATTAAATAATTTCCAGTTTCCTATGAAAATTAATTTGAGAGATAGAAGCATTTCCCCGAAATTAAGGAAATAGCTGAGCTAAAGCAGGAGTCCCGGCGGTTCATAAAGCACCAGCTACAAAGTTCGAAGCTATGCACCATTCTATAAGCCAGTGATTGCTTTTGCCGTCTGAAGAGCTGGAATGTGCTATTCAGTAATGCTTAACTTCTGAATAAGTTCCTCTATCACAATTCCTAGAAACATCCGGATCAGGCTTTGGTTTCTCCGAAATATTTTACAGTTGTGCTAAAAAATATCAAAAAGCCAAGTAACTCGAAAAACTGATTTATCCTTCAAAATTTCCTTTTCTTTAACATAGGTCTGTAGGGAATTACGCGAAGGTTATAATCATTTAAGATAGATAAATGAATTTAACAAAAGTCATTTTAAAGATTCCAAGTAAGAATAACTAAATAAGAGGGATATATAATATGCTCTGGCACAAAACATCTGATGTGTTGAACTCTATTGGCTTTCCCTGCTCTTGTACTAACCATTCTTACAAACCTTTATTCCTCTATCTTCTTCAGGTTAGTCGAGATAAACACTTGCAGAGATTATCTAATTGCTGATTTTCTTGCAGGTGCCAGTGGAATGTGGGAATACACAGGATTTGAGCGAGTCAAATCTTTTGGCGTTTGAAATTCCGTTCTCTTTGAATGGTCAAGAGATAAAAAAGTGAATAACTACCTTCCGTTTGAGAACAGTATAAATAATACAAAACTCACACAAATAACGAGTATCTCGGATTTGGTCTATCTCTTAAGGTTTACCAGTTATGCAAAAGTCATCAAGAGTAAATAGTACTACATGGGCTATAGCGAGAAAATTAAAAATACACATTTCGTTTGCGGTAAATATGCCTTATACATACGGCATTTTGATCAAAATCGTTAAGAGTCATTTTCAAGAAAATCGAACTTTCCGAAAAATGTTCCATGTAAAGGTTAGTGTAGGATGTAGGTATTTTATTCAAAATCTTTGTGTCGCATTCTTGAAGTATGTTTAACTTAAATACCAACTTTGGTTTTTAACCGGCTTTTCGTTTTTGAGTTACGCTGTTCACAGTCAGACACACACATTAAAAGACACACACGGACCATTTTCTAAAATTGCTTTTTCTAGATTCAGGAGGCCTTAAAACATATTTCCGGTGAAATCTCGACAGGAAATTTTGGGTTGAATGCAATACTTAACCTACTTGCTATACGTCGTAGACAAGGTAGATATTACAAAATCTGTAAAACTGAAGAGCAAACAAAGACAACAGCGTTGAATAACATAAAAAGTCAAACAGAAGAGCTAGCCTCTTGAGTGCATATTTAAGACAATCGTTGGAATTCGGGAAGAGAAAAACAAAAAACATTACTCCTCTTTCCAGAAAGTCATTAAGTAACACATTACAGATGTATAATGCATTTTTAGCGCCATGGAATGTAAAACTAGTAGTGTTTAACCCTGTTGTTACTGCATACGGCACCACAGGCGATGCGATTGGTGATATTTGAAATTAAATGATAATTAGAAAGAAATTTTGTAAAGGAACATTCCAGGCCTACGTTAAGAGTATCTCACCGACATTTGCCGACAGTTGAGGAAGAGAGTCCTAGAGGGATTTGAAGGGCGCACCTCCTGAATCAAGCCTCAAGTTAATGGGGAGCTATCTTACTCATTATGGAATGTAAGAGTAGAGAAATCTTATTTGTGTATAAGATAAATACTAAACATTAATTTTGCTGTTGAAATAGGGGTATTTCCTCAGAAAAACAAAGGTATACCACAAAACGCCAATTAGTTTTAATCAGTTTGTGAAATAAACTACATTTTTTAAATAACTGCACTAGAATACATAAAATAAATTATTTGAGTTGTTTAATGCATTTTTCTTATCTTTTGCAGTATATTCCTGTTAGATTACTTATATGTAGTGTTCAAAAAACTTAAACACCTACCAGAAGAAACTAGAAAAATACTTGAGAAAAATGAATGAAATAAGTTACTCAACTGTGTTACACACAGGGAACGAAGGACATGCACAGGAACCTCCTGAACACTGGAACAAATAAATTGCATGCTAAGAGATACACTAGCGGAAATTACGAATTAGAGGAAAAAGGTGGCAAGATGATAGACCCCGAAAAAATATAAATGGTAGAAAAAAGTAGAAAGAGCAAAGACAAGTGAAGGCTAGGTATACAATGATGGAATTGCTCTTTGGGCAGACTTCTGAGGTTGACTGTATAGTATTTAAGGATATCACACTGAAAATTAGTTTAACAGGAGATATTGTACGGCCTCACGCCAGTTTAAATAAATGGCTAGAGACAAAATATGCCATTAAAATAGTACATCTGGATTAGGTGCAGCTTAAAACATCTAAATAATAAGAAAATAAATGGTATCTACAGACATTGGACAGTCTGTACATGGAAATAACGGAGAAAATGATAAAGCAGAAGCAATAATTCAATTGTGGTGAAGTAAAATTAATATATCTCCTTAAAAAGCTGAAATTATCGTCCCGCACGGCGGATTTATTTAGAAATAGCTTCGCTTAATTCACCACAGATTCCACAATCATGACGTATATGTTTGTTCAGGGGTTTTATTACGGCTGAATTACTGCGTGAACCCTATTAAATTAAATGCTAATGGGAAGTGCGTTTTTATCTCTCTCTCTCCCTCCCTCTCTCTCTCTCTCTCTC
Organism: Tenodera sinensis; assembly: GCA_030765045.1. NCBI lineage: Eukaryota > Metazoa > Arthropoda > Insecta > Mantodea > Mantidae > Tenodera > Tenodera sinensis. The sequence goes on from CM060964.1 coordinate 311,666,924, forward strand.
TCTCTCTCTCTCTCTCTCTCTCTCTCTCTCTCCCTGGTTCTGTTTGCTACAAATATTAAACAGACGAGGTGGACAGTAAATGAAAAGGGCTGTATAGAAGCCGACACCTCTGCAAATAATGGAACACTGGCGATTGTTTCACAGCCAGGCATGGGGATATTGTATGTGAACGGTCTAGTGCATGGAATTTAAAGCTGAACTCTCTGCCATGGCGCCCTCTTCTCGTGAAAATGCGTTAAAACATAATTATTGTTGCTCACAAACAGTTTATATAAGTGATAACCCCTAACACTTTATGCTTTAAAAATCTGATGTATCGTACTCACGTGACTTTCTCTACTCTTGTACTATTCTTACAAACCCTTGTCCTTCCATCTTCTTCATCATAGTCGAGAGAAACATTTGCATAAATTACCTTATTGCTTATTTCCTTGTATGTACAAGGGGAATACTAGCGATAGTCAGATGTTTTCAGAGTGGTCGCTATATGAAGGGTTTGAAATTCCGTTCTGTTTGCACGGCCAAGACACAAAAAAGTGACTAACGATCCTCCATTGGAGAAAAGTATAAGCATTAAAACCTCACACAAATAACAAGGTATATCTCCGAAATGGTTCACTCCATACAAAAATACATTTGGACATAAATGGTGTGTTTTAACGAGATCTACATTTTTGCACAGTAAGATTTGGTATATCTTTTATAGTTTACCAGCTACGCAAAAGTCATCAAGAGTAAACAGGACTACATAGACTATAGCCATAAAATTAAAAATATACGTTTCGTTTGCTATAAACACATCTTAAACGGGTGGCATTTTAATCAAAATCATTAGAGCCATTTTTGAGAAAACCGAAATTTCCGAAAAATTTTCCGTGTAAAGGTTAGTTTAGGGTAGAGGAATTTTCTCCAAAATCTTCGTGTCGCATCCTTGAGAGATACTAAACTTGAATATCAACTTAACTTTTTAACCGACTTTTCGTTTTTGAGTTATGCTGTTTACAGACAGACAACCACACAGATACCCCCCCCCCCACAAACACACACACGGACCTTGATTCAGGAGGCTTCAAAATATAAATTTCTGGTGAAATCTCGACATCGAAATAGTGAGTCCAATACTATTTCCCCTACTTATGTACTATACGTAGTAGAGAAAGTAAAAATATATGCACTTTTAATATTTGGAAACTTTATATAAGTGAGGTAAAAGGCCCATAATGACATGTGCCTCCTTCCTAATATGGCCATCTTATGTAAGCACTCCAGCAAGTGGCGCACTCACGAAGCACTAGCATGAACTACACAGAGAGCACTAGTAGTGCATACAAAGTGCGAGAAAAAAAGCAGCTTTAAATCTTGTGCTTAATTTTACGTGTGATGTAGAGTTTTCGATACGTATTTGTCACAAAAACTATTTTACGTTGAATTATAACTATTATAAACCAGCTTTTTGCAGCCCAGAATTTTTTACTTTATCGTAGAATAGTTTACTAACTTACATATTAAACTTAACCACAACAAACAAGAGCTATATTAAAACCAAGCCCTTCTCCTGGAATGGCCCCTGTGGTGGTGCATAGCAAATACGGTACTATTCCACTAAAATGCACTAATTCTATTTGCACTAATTTGTTTGAAAAGCAACTGTAATATTAAAATATTTTCCGAAGTTCGTTAATTAATTCAGTATTGGATAATGAACGTGAGAACGTTCTGCCCTGAAAGAGATGTTCTCAAAGTTCTAGTTATGTTAAATATTGCGCGATTTTCCAAACTGTATGCCTAAAAATCGCTCAACTTCAGCACTGAATTTGTTAAAGTTTACTTGAGTTACATGGAGTGGTCACTAACGTCCTGAAAATGTATTTTTATGAAAAATCTGGCACATATACCGCTTATTTTAGTGAAGTTATAATTTTGTAACTTACGCGGTTCTGCTCACTGTTTTAGTTAGGACAGGAGCGTTGAAGGATTCACGAGGTCCCTACAGAAATCAGTTGTCTGGCATACAGATGTCACCATCAGAATGTAAACTGTAATCCGCATTTGCTCATCCATATAAATCCTCCCTTGAACGTAGGTAAGTCAACACTTGGTTTGTTCTCCGATTGCACTGAGGAAGGTTCGGTGGTCGCTTTATTTGCAACTCGATGCCCGGATAGGGAAACACCTGTCATCAAAGGGATTCGCTTGCACACGGTAAGGGAATGTCAACAACCCGGGCGATCTCTCGGCTGACCGCCCAACGGCCTCACAAAAGGGTTTTGCGTCATACCCTCCGGTTTTTTGAGCAGCCTTTATTTCATGTAGTGGCTGCTAATCCGTTTATGGTTTGTGCGTGATTCTTTCTTTCAGGGAAGCCGACGTAGGCCCTCAATATACAAGCGACAATCCACATCGAAAATATCCACCGTCGACAAATCTGTTGGGATGTGATATAAAGACCCTTCTGGGAAATGTAGATACATACCGGCTAAGTGAACGTCACACAGCAAGAACGAAATTAAATAGTGCCGTATTTTTAATCCAAAACTTAGAATAATTAGAAGGCATGTTTTATATCGACAATTGTACTGTGTAATCTGTTTTTGAGTGAGATATACAGGGTGTTTAAAAGTGCCCGATATTGCAACAGGAGGCAAGATTGAGGAAAACTAGAATAAATGTTCCTATAAACATGTTAAACAAATACCTGTTGAGACATGAGACATTTTACTTATGTTGAGTGCTTGCCCTAGACAAAAGACTTTATCCAACGGATGGATTGGTCAAAGAGGTCCAGTAGTATGGCGTTCCCATTTTCAGGACCTCAATTCATTGGACTTTTGGCTATGGGACATTTAAAGGCATTTCTCACCAAAGCGGCCCGGGTTCGATCCCAGGCAACCGCATGTGGGATTTGTGATGGACAAAGCGGCGCCTGGGCGGGTTCCCTCCTGGTTCTCCGGTTTCCCCGGCCACCTCATTCCATCGTTGCTCCATCTTCACTCCATGTATCATCAGTGTCACCGCCTGCGGTGCCGTAGTAGTAAAAGCGGGCGTTAAACAGTACAAAAAAATTAAAGGCATTGGTGCATGCCAAACCCGTTGTCAATGTGTATGCGTTACAAGAGCATGTGACCATTGCATGTTCCCATATCCGAGAGCGGCCGGGTATGATTAAAAGAGTTGTGTATTCTTTGAGAAGAGTAGCTGAAGCATATGTAAGAATGCATGGTAACCACATGGAGCATCTTCTGTAGTAGTATCGACATAACGTGCAGATGTTACCAGAGGACAGAAAGGCAGCAATCATCCCAACTCCTGTTTGGTGTTTATGGATGTTCACCCAAAAATTGTTCCGCTAATCGTTTATGACGTTAAAGTCAAGTTAAAGTTTTCCCTAGAATGCACTTGCTGGATAAAGTCCATTGCCTGATGTAAATACTCAACATAGGTTTGTTTTCGGACGTATGTTTACAGGAACATTTATTCTTGTTTTGACCAATCCCAACTCCATTTGCAACATCAGGTGCTTTTTGAACACCTGGTATTTCAGCGCAAGATTCCCAAACCCGCATAAATTTCGTTTATGTATAGATTAGCAAAACCTGCAAGTTTACTCAACTATTATGTCAAATACAGAGTTTAGTCTCTGTCTCTAACACACTCCCCTGCATTCTAAAACCGCCTCTTTAATTCAGGGGATCCCGAAACATGAATTGCCGGCGAAATCGCTATATAGAAATTTAGGGTGGCATACAATAATACTATTTATCTTATAATTAAACACAAGCGCTTGAGAAATTAAAAATATTCGTGTACTTGTCACTTCGGAAGAAAGAAACTAAAAATAAACAAAGAATGGCATATTTGAGTAATTTGACAGACATAGATTTTTGCTTTACAACTATTATTACTATATACTTGTTTTATTCACTTATGTCTTTCTTTTCACATAACTGAATCTTCATGTATTAGACATATACAAAATAGTACAACCAAATTTTAGTCACTTCTCTTCACCATTACTTCTTCAAATACAAATAAATAAAAAGGAGAAACGTCATTACTCTCGTGAAGAAATTAGGAGTAATCATTTCATTTTACTAACCCTTATTGTAGAGAAATTGTACATGAACTGAAGTACTTCAAGTGCTTTAATGTCGGCAATGAAGTTGCAAATAAGCTTTCTAGTAGTGTTTTAATCTGACTTCCCCCTTCTTATGAAGTACAGAGCTCCTCAAACCTTGTGGGAATGCAATTACATACAGTGTATTTTGGAGCAGTTAGCAGCTTATAGGAGTTTACTCCATTTAAGATAAGTAAGCAATTTACTGTTATTTACATTGACGGGAGAGTCAGATTCCGTCTAACTGGTAAACTCTAAGATATTAACAAATGCTGGCCATGCACAAAATATAGATCTCACCAAAACGCGCAATTTGTGTTGAATACTTCCTATTTATTTTTTATTAATATATAACATTTGATCGTTCCTATTTCCGAGATATTAGTTTCTCTTGGTTGGAATTTTGCCATACTTTCTACTTTTTCATGTTGTTAATCACATTCTTTCGTTTCTCGTAATGCCATGCAAATATTACGGACTTTCAAAGCCGGTTATAGGGACCCATTTTTTAAGTTTTGATTACTGTCTCAGCATCTATATCCCCCTTATATGTACAACGAAATGCATAATGGAACTACTTTTACAAACATTTTCTTCAATTAAATGAAGTTGAAGAAAAGCTTTAGCAAGAATAGCTTATAGAAGATAGCAGGGATGTCCAAAATTGTCTCTTTGGAGACGCTTACATAATTAGCGGCTATTCACCGCTCCACTCCTTCAGTCGGAGGATGAATCAGCTCTTGCTTGTGACGTGTACAAACACAACCAGAGTCAGTATCCAGTGACGGACACAAACAGGCGATTCCATGGCAGTTTCTACGTTATAAGTTGAATTTTGTGGGAATAAAATTACATAAATGGTAAACAGTAAGAGACAAAGTCTTACTAAACCTAAGATGTGGATCTTAGGTTCTCAACACAAAATGTATGTGAAATGCGTTGTTTTTTCCGCTTTTTTTTTTTTTTTTTTGCTTTGTTTTCTTTTCTTTTTTTCTTTTTGAGTGAACCAATTCCGAGATACCTGCTTTTATATGTGTTAATTTGCCAGTACTTATACTTTTCTCAAATAAGAATAAGCTATTCGCTTTGTTTATCCCTTGGACTTCCAAAGAGAATGGAATTTTAAAGGTATCGCATAGCAACCAGCTCTTAGAGTATTTCATTATCGCTTAAAGCTTACTGTATTCCCATATACCCCTTGTACCTACAAGAAAATTAGCAAGAAGATAATTCCTGAAAATGCTTATGTCGATTAAAATGAAGTATATAGAGAAATAAGCGTTTGCAGGAATAGTTTGTATAAGAATTAGTATAGCTGTACATATACTTGCAACAGACGTTCTCCAAGTTGAACTAAAAGTCTGTATCGCAATAGGTTACACGACGATCGACTTTATCGCCAAATATTGATGGGCTTCTTAAACATAACCGGTACCAAAGAAGTCAGTAATGATCAGATGTTTATCGCATAAGATTTGAAAGTGCTTTCGTAAATCAAATGTACACATAACAAAAACCCCACAATACGCGTTTGTGTACGAAAGAGTGGCAAAGTCTAAGTATAGTGGAAGGAGGTAAATCCAACCTCCCCTATTTCGCAAACATTGAACTTAGCTGGTATACAGTCTATAGAGCATACATTAAAGTAAACGATACTGGATATAGCAAATCAGGTGAATCACAAAAGTCAAACACAAAATGGTCTTACTTAGTGAACATGCTAAGAAAATTTACTCAGAATTCCAATAGTCACCCAAAAGTGCTATAAGCTAAATCTCTTGGCATCTCTTACATAAGGGATACTGAGTATATCTTCCATAAACTGATCAGAAGCCCATAGATCGGGACCTCCACTGCTTATCCAAACCAAGCTGACAGTATGCCTAATGGCTAGATTTGGAAGCAGGTTTCCCGTTTGCACCTCAGCCTAAAAAGACTTTCTGTGCTCTTCCATTTTCTAATCTAGGGATCTATATCTACATACATCGTTAGTTGTAGTATGTGTGTTACTAGATTAGAACCTTTCTGTAATTTTGCGGTAGCTCAAGAATCGGGTATCCTCTCCGTTCTGTAGCTTCTTGTTTTAATATGAGGTGTTTCGCCTTTTCATTGGCTTTTAAACAAAAGCGACAAGTGGGTTCCATTTGATATAGTCCCATTGTCCTTAGATGTTTTCTGAATGTTCCGCGTCCAGTTTTACAACTTATAACGTAACTGCGTCTTGGTTATCCTAATGAGTGAGTTTTTTTGTCTTCAGGCTTATTATATGCCCGTAAAGCTTGTTTATGGGTATTACTTCCCAATTGTTTTGGGTTCCATTACGAACCCAATTTGGTATTGTGGCTTTGGTTTCTAAGATGCTCACTCCACAGAAAGGTTCTGGCTCTGTGAAGGGAAGAGAGGCTCCTTTCTTTGCTAGGACTTCATCCTTTTCATTTCCTGCAATACCATAATGACCGGGTACCCATCGTAACTCTACATTGTTACAAGAGGAAAGACTTAATATGTAAACTGACAGTATACTCTTACTAGCAATAAAGGAGAGTTTCTGAAATAACTGAGTTTCTACTCTCAGCAACCCCCCCCCCCCCTCCCTGCATGCCTTAAGTTCGCTGTCTGAAGCAGATCCACTGCATCTAAGCCTTGGATTCTCCAGACCGAATCTCCCTTAGTAAGGATGACGACAAAGTAGGCAGACATCTTCTCACCCTCCCATCCCTCTTTGCCACCATTCCGTCTTTTCGTTCAGAAGTTGCCTCTGCCAAGTCTGCCCCCATCCCCAATTATTGCCATTTTCTCTCCTTACCAGTTTTTTTCCCACTCCTTTTCCCTTTCCAACTCGAGAGTCCCCCGCACTCCTGGAAGAGTTTTATGCCACTAAAAGTTTCCATTCTTAATTACTCTGTCGTCTTAAGCGTTTGTTTTCTTCTTATCCTAATATAGCCCCCTGCACTCCTCACCCTTGTCCTGCCTCCTTTCCCCCCACCCTTCTCCCGGAAACCCATTTCACTGTGTTCACTCCATTTAGTTATAAAATTTGCATTCTAATTTCTTATTCTACGTGGCCACGTGCGTATTAATATGTAAGAGGAATGGGAACTGCGGTGCTATTGGCCGTCCTGGTGGTCGTAGAAATTATTCTCCATTGGTAAAAAAGAAGTAGAACAAAACTTTAGGCACTAACTAGCGGGATGTGACGGGTATTCACACACACACACACACACACACACACACACACACACACACACACACACACACACACACACACACACACACACACACACACACACACACACACAAGAGTAGAGAATGCCATGGGAGTGCAAAACATGAGATTTTTTACAACTCTTTCACCATTGATAGGAATTGTTCTTTCCGATGAACACAGGCTATACGGCAACTTCTAATTTCATATCCTATTTTTTGAGGGACTAAAAAGGATTTATGGCGCTTTTATACTAGAATGAGTAATTAAAGAACACATTTGCGAAGACCGCTTAGACTTTCCCTGATAATGCTGCTACGGAGTAGGAAATAGCCTGAGTTACCTGTTTATAATCACATCGCTTTCTCTATAAATGTTTCCCATTTTTCTACAATAACTTAAACTTATTTAATTCACATCCAAATAAAAATTACAATCAAAAAAGTTTTATTTGAAAAAGTATATCTAAAAATAATCCTGCAATCATTTGATACCTACACATAGGCCCTACCCACATTTTTACATAACACTCCAAGCTGTTCGTGTTCCATTATCTTTGCAGAAATCACTTCATTTGTAGGTATTAGGGGATGTAAGGGACCAAAGGTATAATAAAATGTTTACAAGTGGATCGCAATATGCTGGCTTTCAAATTCGGTATTCTTCACGCAACCAAGCGAGCAACAACTGAATGAGACCACTTAAAAATGTGATGTGTTCCATTCGCATTACTTTCTCTGCCCACTCTTCTACAACTCATTTTACACCACGTTAATCGAGATATAATTTACATAAATTCTTTTATTTCACATTTGGTTGTAGGTATAAGGGGAATACGACATACTTTAGCAGTATTCAAATCTTTTAAAACGGGTGGCAATGTGATGACATTGTAACTCCGTTTCTTTGATGAAACGCGAGGAAAAAAACACAATGACGACTCAGCAATTGAAAACAGCATTTCACAATTTAAACCTACAATAAGAAACATCTCGGAAATGGTTAGTGCCACGAAATGTTGACAAAATGTTTACTTTAATGAGGTGTGCATGTTATATGCAGCAAGTTCTGGTGTATCTCATGCAGTTTGCACGTTATATAAAAGTCATTCAAAATGAAGAGTTTTTTACAGGCAGAAAATTCAAATCAAATGACATTTTAATTTCCATGCAGATATTTAACCCTACAGAACTTAAATTAAAATCGTTAAGAGCCATTTTTGAGGGAAATGACGAAACATTTTTCATTTGAAGAGAATTTTGAAAATTGAGACAAATGGACAGACGAAAAAGAGGGAGAAAGCGTGATAAGTTGAGATGAAACGAGATCTGTAATTAAATCTTAATACTTGTTTATTTTAGTGCTGGGATTTGTGTACGCTTCGATATCTGTCACATCTACACCTTTGTCCTTTGTCCAGACATTGTTCATAGGAAAACAGAAACACCTTCAGTTTTTGTGTCTTTAAAGTAGGCTCCATTTGATTCAAACCTCACGTGCTGAGATGCTAGAAGCCACTTTTGTCCCTTAAGATTAATAATAACTTCGCCGTTATCTCTTTGTTTTCTGGTATTAATTTAAGTTGGGACAAGAGTTTCTGGAACAACCATTCAACAAAGATAGTTGCAGATATAAACAGATTACCTGTGAGGGAATACCAGCGAAGTTTGTTCTGCTGGGGGACGTGTGCGGAATTTTACAACCTACCTCATTTTGCGGGCAATCGGTCTTTCCGCCGAGAACAGCTATCCAATTCATTTACGACATTAAGCATTTTTACTTTCTCTACTACCTACTGTGAGTAAGTAGCGGAAGTGTTATATTTATTTGAAAAATTCGATTGAAATTTCACGGGAAAAATGTTTTCCGACACCCAGAGGAAAAAAACACATTTTACAAAAGGTCTCTCTCTCTCTCTCTCTCTCTCTCTCTCTCTTTCTATATGTACACCACACTTGGTTTAAGTTCAGCATTTTGGAAGGATACGACACAACGAAACTTACCTTTACTGGAATTTTTTTTTCTCGAAAATTTTGAGTTTCACAAAGGAGATTAATGAACCGTAAGAATTAGATAAAATCTTACTCCTCAAAAAATATAGATCTCATTGAAGCACACTATTTGTGTCAAATAAATGTTTTTGTGGAGGTAATAATTTTATAGATACTCATTAATTATTGGTTTGAATTTTCAGAAACTTATATTTTCCTCAAACAGGAAGCCGTTATTCTCTTTTTTATGTCCTGTCAATGCAAAAAGAATGAAATGTGAAAGCACACATGGCGAACAGCTTTTAAAAGATCACTTAAGCCTACTTGATTCCCCTATTGCCATTATACTTACAAGTAAATACGTAATGATGCACTTTCCATAAATGCTTATCTCGATTAACATCAAGTAGAAGACAAATATACAGTTGTAAGAATATTTTGCATAAGTGAGTAGAGGAAGCCATGTGATTGCAATATAAGTTTTTTGTTTAAAGCCTAAGAGACAGAAGGTAGACTTTTATGACATTTTCAGTTCCATAATATTCGGTGGCCTTCATGCATTAAATACTGCATTATTTCAGTGGGATAGTGCTGGAGTAGGACATTTTATTTTGGCGGACATTTTGCAACACTTTTGCCCAGCTTTTTAACATTTCTTAAATATACAGTAGCACACAGTTACGGCGCATAGATAATTGATCATACATGGAATGTACTTAATTGATTTAAACTATCACAGTACTAAGGTTGCCAACGGCAATCACTGGAAAATACCGTGGTACATAATACCCCACAACCTACCCTAGGGTACAACATACCCTATTTTCTATAACTTTGCCGTTGATAGATGTCCTTCCGCAAGCACTTTCCTTCTCCTCTAGGCTTGTTGCCTAATATACACTGGCTATGAGAATGTAAATTTGCCAATTGTCTTCGAATATACTAAGATAAACTTTCATGTTAAACAATAAACTACTATATATATCTCACAACAGCCAATGGGAGGTGACTGAGGTCCGTGACATTTAAAAAATGCGGGAGAAAGCTCCAAAAACAGCATTTAGCTACGGAATAAATAATGGACAAAGGGTTGCAATCATCTGAATGCATTATCAATTCCTCCAGGCAACTTAAATATATCGGCAGAAACCATAGATGGGCTCAAGAACAGGGTCTTTCTGGATAAAAAACGTGAATACTGGTGAAAATCACACACGATCTGTGGCAGTGATTATGCAGTATTAACGATGGCAGAAAACATGAATTTCTAGGTAGGAAAAATACCGCACATCAACAGAGGAGAAGGCCAATTCCGGAAGAGATTGTCTATAACACGCCATACCTTCTCAACTTAGCACCATATGAATATCCCTTCAAAGGCTTTGATGAAACATGCAGTGGGACTGAATTTTATCGAGTTTGAAAATTTGGAAGCAGCTTTCATAGTGACGGACGCATTCTGAAAAAGGCTAACCTAGAGGGAGTGTGTGTGTGGAGAGGCTACCATAGCAAGTGGTACAAGTGGATACCCCTCAAGGAGGGTTACAATGTGTGGATGGACTTTTCCAACAGGTTGTAAATTATGCAATCATGCGAAGGAAAAAGAGGAATAAATCAATATATTACACCTCTTGTAATGCTGGGGTGAAATTCGAAGTATCAACCTTTATGGTAGACGTGTTTGAAAGCGGGACAAGAAGACCAAATAGACATAACCACCATCACCACTGTCACTTCTAATTGACATGAGAACCGACTGTCCATTGAAGCACATCCTGAAAGAAATACATAATATACAGGACGGTCACGGTAGCTGCAGGGTTGGCTATAATTGGACTCGTGTGCTAATGGTGAACCTATCGCTCCGTCTCTCAACGCTTTCGCTTTCTCTTCCACATTCTCGTCCCACATTAACAGTTGATCTCTCTTTTCGACCACAGCACAGCGGTACTGCAAACAAAACCTAGTGGATATCAAGGTGCGTTTTGGAAAAACACACACACAAACACAGAACAGTCTGTTTATATAGTAAAAACTTTATCCCAAGCATTACCTTTATGATTAACATTTGTACTTTTGGTTAAATTCTGTTTATCGACTCATGCTGAAGTATTGATGGCGTTTTATGATAAAAGGAGAATAAGTATACATACTGCTTCGGCCATACGTTAACCAGGGATTCTACATGATGAGTGTAACAAATTATGTCCAATACAATTATTGTCAATAAAAACCGTTGTGTCATATACTTGGAGCCATCTAGCTTCTTGATGAATGATATAAATGGTTTATTATTTCACCAACTGTCACGCAAATATTGTGTGAACAACGCTGTAATGCATTCCTGCCTTAATTCGAATGAACTTAGTCACAATTTATGTTACAATGCCATTCAAAATTTAATTTCTAAGAAAAAACTGACAAGGTCACGTGAACATCAAATAGTGACTAAATTCATTGGAATGAAATGAAAAGAGTTGTCAGTGTGTCAGTGAGTGCGAGACAGCTGTGCGTGTGTGTGGTACGTCACGTGCGTTGTAAGGAGATTCTAAGGGGTGTCGAATGATTACATCTTGAGTGTATGAGAGACAGAGAAAGTGAAGAAAGACGCGTGAAAGGCCTGTGCAAGGTTACGGAACTAAAGGTTGCGAGTTGTGATAGCACGAAACAAAGTAGACTGTGAGTAAGCGTAGGCTTCCACGGCCGGAGATGATGATGCTAGAAGAAACTTTGGGGCTGATTTGCCGTGGTGTGCTGGAGTAACTCGGTGCACACGTTTCGTCCATAACTGTGGTGGAACTCATCGGTGGCACGGGCCAAGTTTTCTCGTTGAAGGTTCAGTAGCATGTGTGTGGGATGTTAACCATGATCATGAAGCTGCTTGGCAGGCTGAGGTTCAGCCTGAATGATTTTGCTGCATACCTACCCCTAATAAGGTTTAAACACAGATAGGAATAGTTTGTGGGGAAGGATTTTAAGGGTGACGGGTTTTTAAATTTTGGATGATTAGGTTTTAGAAGGAAGCTTATTGCCCCTTCGCGAGTCTTTCAGGATACAAGGTCTGCAACCTGGTGAAATATTAACGGTCGGGGGTGTGGTATTTATGTAAAGAGGGGTCTTCTCTGATTGGCTCTGGGGCGGCTGACCGAATCCGGATCAACTTACTCCAGCAGACCACAGCAAATCAGCCCGGAAGTTTCTTCTAGTATTAGTGTAGATTGTGTTAGCATCGAAAACTGTGCATTTGTGATAACATTTTAGAAGACAATAAAGTGATGAAAAAGTAACCGGAGAGAATTTTGTCGTTTTGTCCCAGTATATTTATCAATAGATTCCCGAGCTTCACACAGGAAACAAAAGGTTGCGGGGTTTGGACTATAGCAAGTGGGAGGGGTAAATCAGTCACATGATTACAACACAGAGGAGGCCAGGTACAGTCAACGTAGTAACGTTGTAGATAACGTTTGGATGAGGTTTGGAAACTATTTATCAACATCATTAGTATTTTTCCAGACAATAAAGTATATTGATACATTTTCATGTAAAGCTTTGGGGTGAGGACATTTCTTGAAAAATATGGCGGTGCGTCTTTGGAAAATGCTTCGTATTTATCCACACTTCTTTGGACTTATGTCGTTCGTGGACGCGTACACACGCAATAGGTTTTTGAAGGACTTTAATTTTTCTCTCTATCTCAGAAAAATCAGTTTTCTTATGGGGTTTGAGAGAACTTCCACATCAAACATTAACGCATACGGAGCTGAGGGTTCTCTGACGGCCACGCCGCTGGTTCAACTCAAGCACATCTTACACTCGTTCACTTTCCGATGAGCCGTTGACTGATTGCGGTCATGCCACCCCCCGGCGGCCCCGTCTTGTCGGTTGCGCCGATCACCCGGTCAATTAGCAGCCATTAATAACAACCGATCCTTACCAATAATTTGATTACCTATCCTCTCCCTTGTGTCTTGTCAGTTAATTAACTGGAATTATAAATAGACGCTAGCAAGGGTGGGGACTGCCACATCACTCTTTGGGGATCAATGAATGGCGCCGTTCATCCTTACTTCCACTCTTATAATATTATCCTCTCATCTCCTTTAACACTAAAATACATCCTACATCTTGGATACATTGTTTAATTCCTATTTGCAATTTAGGCTTATACAAAATTGTCTAATGAATACATACTGCGAGAAAGACGACAGAACGTAGACTAAGTAGGAGAAGTATTCTACCCAAAAAGTCAATGTCGAGATTTCACCGCAAATATGTTTTGAGGCTCCCTGAATCGAATAAAAGCATTTTTAGAAAAAGGTACTCGTGTGTGTCTGTGAACTTTATACCTCAAAAACGAGAAGTCGCTTAAAAATCAAAGTCAGTATTTAAGTTTAATATGTTTCAAGGATGCAACACGAAGATTTTGAAGAAAATTCCTTCACCCTAAACTACCCTTTTCAACGAAATTCTTTAGAAAATTTTGATTTTCTCGAAAATGGGTCTAACGATTTTGATTAATATCCCATATGTTTAAGATGTGTTTATGGCAAATTAAACGTATATTTTGTAATTTACTGGCTATAGCCCAGAGTCCTGTTTACTCTTGATGACTTTTACATAACTTCTAAACCGTAAGAGATAGACCAAATCTTACTATACAAAAATGTAGATTTCGTTAAAACACACAAGTTATGCCGAAATGCATGTTTTGTTTTTTGGCAGAGTGAACCATTTCGGAGATGTTCCTTGTTATTTGTGTGAGTTTTGCAATACTTAAACTTTTCTCAAAAAGGTATTCACTCTTTATCTAATGGCCGTGGAAAGAGAACGGAATCTCAAAGCTTTAAAAGGTTCGACTATCGCTCAAAGGCTACCGTATTCCCACACTCCCCTTGCATCTATAAGAAAATCAGCAGTAACATAATTTATCTCGGCTAACATGAAGGATATAAAGGAGTAAGAGTTTGTAAGAATAGTCAGTACGAGAGTAGAGGAAGCTGTGAGTGCAACACATTAATTTGTTTCTTCTGCTAAACTTGTGCACAAAAACACAGTCCTCTTCTACTGACGTTAACACAGTCTACAGTCTCTCATAATGTTACAACTCACGACTGTTTTCTTCTAGTTGCCTTGACTCACTCCTTTAACTGTCTGTCTTCACTTTCTTTGTCTCTCAAACACTAATTCCGGCGATACAATCACTCGACACTCATTAAGATGTCTTCAATACGACACGACGTATCCTTCACATTACCACACACACAGCTGTCTCGCGCTCACTGACACAATGACCAACTCAAAAACTTCCCGCTCTCACGCACCCCATAACCTTTTATAGCGGCGATGACGTAGACAGAACTCTCCGAACTTCTTCAAACAAGCCGACCGCCGGACACTTCTCGAATCATCTGGAAAACAGCCTTTTGTTTCCGCCGCTCTGATTGTTGTCACATGTTTACTCGCGTGAGTGGTTTGGGGAAGCTTCACGTAAGCACATTCGTGTGCAAGCAGTAAACTAGGGCAGTGGTATTTAATCTTGTAGGCCGTGGCAATGGACGCTGTTGTATGCCTACTTCATGTTTCTTTTAAGAGGTTAGCACTTATATTATAGCATATAAATAACATTTCACAGGCTTTATCACCATTTAAGTTGTGAAATAGTCTTAATAAATGTAACTCGTGATAGTCAAATTTATTGATAATTTGATATCACTCGTGGCATTAGTTACAATAAATAAAAACTATTAACGAAATGTACGCTTTTGTATATAAGTTCTCGAGTATTTCATATTATATACGAGGTATATGCAATCGATAACAATAAAAATCTGCTATTTCCATAGCATTTGTGGTATATATTTTAACTGTAATGTCACCAACTTCCAATTGTATTTAAATCGTAGTATCCTTACCTCCCTCCATAAGTGTGAAATTTGGTATTTATTGACATTTTATTTTTGAATTGTGCTGTTCTCCATCCCCCCCGCCCAACATACAGAAGCACACGTGGATGTACCTATAGCTACAACTAATATTGTCTTTGAGTAATTTTCATAGCATTGTTCTTTGTGTTTCGCAAAGAAATCCTGCTATTATTCTCTTAAACACACAAAATATGATGATCATCCCTTCCCTTCCCTTCTCTTCCTGGACTATATTTTTTCTCCTAGTAAAATATATTTCGCGGCATTCGTATTTTCTTCTGCTTCAAGTTGTGTTTCCAACAGGAAGGAAAAAGAACATATTTAACCAGAAAGAAAGAAAGTAGCGGCGTAGGAGGAGGGTGGAAAATTTAAGGAGAGCAGGAAATTTCTTTAGGAAAAGATAGGTTTTCCGCCTTCACATGTTTCTCGCTGCGGGAGGGGGGAAACTTCCTCGCCAAGATGCGATCGAGGGAAGGAAAAGTAAAACTTGTGCAGGTACCAGTGTTTACATTATATCATATACCCTAACGTTGTCCCATAATATCTAACATAAATCAACCAAGATGCCATGCACACAGATAAAAATAATCCCAGTTCTTTTACTACGCTTTCCACTCAGCCGTTGTGCTCCCATACATCCGGTTGACGGAATGATGACGTCACAATGTCGTGGAAATCCAACACGAAATAACATACATATATTATTCACACTAAGAAGTTTCTAATCAGAAATTTGTTCAAACTTAAGAGTAGGAGTTTTATATACAATTTTTTAGCCACTGACATAGTTTCATAAATCAATTAAAAATTCGAAATTTAATTGTAACCTTCCACACCATTTAGTAGTTTGAGCAAAATTAATCTTGAAATTGGCACTTTAATGCTCGGCGTGTTAAACATACTGTTCTGGTTTAGCTTTTCCTGCTATCAAATTATATAAATAATTCAAACAACTGGAGGATTCGGCTATTCTGGATACCTTCGGCACTAAATGGTTAGTAAATTTTGGAACGCTACTCTATCTCAATTTGCTCTATCTCTTCCCCCTTCGTATTAGTCTTTCGACATTAACCCTGGTAAAGCTTGTAGTTAATTATTTCGTTATAACATAAGGTAGTGAGTTTTGCTTTTCATAACTAATGTAGCGCCTAAGAAAAAATCAACTAATTGATTTTTGCGATAAGCGTAATAAAGAGATGCGAAGTGACTTTTAGCCAAAACCGGTAAACTGAAATGTAGATTTTTAGATAATACACAGATTGGTACCATTTCGTAATTTTAAACTTGTAGCAAAATACCGAAACGGACAATGAATAGGCCTTTAAGGAGTTAGCAATATATTTTTCATTATACTAATTGCACTTTAATTCTAATTAACTTTTAGTTAGGCATTTTGTGCAAGATCTTCATACGCTCTTCTTCTTCTTTATCTGATTACGCTCCCCATATGGACTGACACCCCCTAGGACTTACAAGCCTGTGCCTAGGTTCAGATACCTGTCGGGGAGCAGGTGAAACCTACGGACCGAATAGGGGATGTTCAGCCAAGCACCAGGTATGAGAGTGAAGAAAAAAATATTAAATACAAGCGAAATGGGTTTCTGGAAAGTGATGATGGAGCAGTTGATGGAATGAGTGGCGGGGGAGACTGGAGAACCCGGAGAAAACCCGCCCAGACAGCGCTTCGTCTACCACGAACACCACATACCACATGAGGGTCCCGGGGATCTTGGTGATATGCAATCGGTCTAGCCGCTGGGCCACGGCGTCGCCCAATCTTCATAAGTACGTTCAAAGTTGGTTATTTTCTGTTTATTCACGCAGCTTTGGTAAACAAAAAGAAAAAAAAATATATATATTTTTTTACAAAATGTATTTTTTTACAAAATGTATTTTTTTACTGGAAGTATTTGAAAAAAGAACAATTATTACACCACTAAGTAAGTGATTATTTAAAATATCTGAAACGAGCTGTTTGAATATTCAACCATATTTCTACACTCCTGAGCTTCCGTGACGGCATACCTAGACGGGCGTTAAGTCTCTCTCCTGTGATTTACGAACCCGTTAAACTTCCAAGGTGATTTAAATTAACTAGAAATGTCATACTTTAAGGAGATGGAGTACTTCCTTAGTACTATGTTTCATGACAAATGAACAGTAACAAAAATTCCTCCATGTTAAGATGGTTTAAGGGGGGGGGGGGATTTGGTAAAACTGTTCAAAATTTACGCCATGTATTCTTAAGGTGCCCAATTTCAGTATAACAATTCATGTTTATCCAAATTTTCACTTTATATAGTTTTACTCTCCACAAACGTACATTAATCTAACTACAAGATACAATATTTATATTTATTTGTATATTTATTCATAGAACCTCTGTATACTAATTTACAGTAAAATCCTAATTCATATTTTAGGGTGAGATTAGTATTTCCTCTAGCTTCAGCGATACAGAAATCACTAGTTGAAGAGATTAAATGCTAAAGTAATATTTTATGACTTCTGTATATTAAAGTACTTTCCTCTGCAGTTAACTACCTATTTAAAATGAAGGTGGGTGTGTGTAGTTTCAAAGTTCTTTATCCCCAAGTCTATGTACTCCATGCAGGGGACTTCTCCGCCTTTGAATGTGATGTCCATCGCATCCCATTATCTTTTAATCTATCATCATATGCACTGAGAGTTGTAGTCATTTCCACGAGCAGTCTTATCGGAACGCAAAATCATGTTGTCTAGACATCAACGCTTTCATTCAATCTATCCATAAACATATCAAAGCTGTTGGTTCACAGATTTGGCAAATTACAACTTGTATGATGCCCTAGCCAGAATACACACACAGCATCTTTTGTTTATTTATTTATTATTCATCAAGTTTAATATGCTTGCACATCTCTTTCTTGTTTTCTTGACTATCCTCCCCTTATTTAGGACTTACATCCCCTAGGACGTACAAGCCAGTGCCTAGGGTCAGACGCCTGTCGGGGAACAGAGGAACCTCTGGACTGGACAGAGTGAAGACCTGGAAGCAGGTGGTCAGCCAAGCACCAGGTATGAGAGTTAGGAAGAGGATGATATGTAATGCAGGTGAAATCGATGATTGGAAAGGTGATAATGCAGCAATTGCTGAAATGAGTGGCGGGGGAAACCGGAGAACCCGGAGAAAACCCGCCCTGACGCCGCTTCGTCCACCAGGAATACCACAACCGGGTACCTGGGATAGAATCCGGGCCGCCTAGGTTGTAGGCGAGCACTCTAACCGCTCGGCCACGGCGCCACGCTTGCACATACTTTGAAAAAATACATAGGAAAGTTAAGCGTCAGGATAATTTAAAAAAAAACTGCTGTGTTGCACTCACATGACTTTCTCTTGTGCTAACCATTCTTACAAACTCTTATTCTTCTATCTTCTTCGTGTTAGTTGAAATAAACATTTGCAGAAATTACTTTATTGCTCGTTTTCTTGCAAGTGCAACGGGAATATGGAAATACAGTACGCTTTGAGCGATACTCAAATCGTTTAAAGCTTTCAAATTCAGTTCTCTTTGCACGGTTAACATATAAAAAATGAACAGCGATGTTCCATTTGACATAAGTATAATTTCTCCGAAACTTACACAAATAACGAATATGTCCGAAACGGCTCACTCGACCAAAAAAAAAAAAAAAAAAAAATACATTTCGACATAAACTGTGTATTTTAGTAGGATCTACATTTTTGGAGCAGTAAGATTTGCTCCATCTCTTACGGTTTACTAGTTATGCAGAAGTAAATAGGACAGTAAATAGGACTATATGGGCTATATCCAGAAAATTCAAGATATACATTTCATTTGTCATAAAAGTACCTCAGACATATGGCATATTAGTCAAAATCATTAGAGCCATTTTCAAGAAAATCAAAATTTTCGAAAACTTTTCTATGTAAAGGTGGTTAAGGGTGGAGCAATTTTCTTCAAAATCTTCGTGCCGCATCCTTGAACGATATTAAACATAAATACCAACTTTGGTTTTTAACCGAATTTTCGTTTTTTTAGTTACGTTGTCCACAGGCTGACAGACACACAGACATAGACACAGACACACATGGAGATTTTCTAAAAATGCTTTTTTTTTTTTTTTTTTTTTTTTATTCAGGGGGCCTCAAAACATATTTCTGGTGAAATCTAGACATGAATTTTTTTTGGTGGAATGCAATACTTCCTCTACTTTACTAATACGTAGTACAGAAAGTAACTATATATGTGTATTGTAATGCGACCGTTCACAATTAATCTCGTAAACATAAGCATTGAGCTAAAAGTAAATTTAGAATCTGAGAACGAGCAAACTTTAAACGCAATAAACCAGCCAATCAGTGACATCATGCGATTATTCTGCCAACTCTCATTAGATTTTCGGTCGCTATGTGTTGACTCGCTAACTGACCATTTGTGTAAGAAAACAGGGTAGGTATTCATAAAACTCACAGTAAAACAAATTGTAATGGCCAGTAATGCTTTTTAGAGAATTAAACATCTATAACCTATCATTTTGATACATGTGCATCACCTCTTTTGTCATGTGACTATCAGTATCTACTTCGCAGACCGCCATATTAGCTCAGGGTTTCGTGCTTTCATGCGATTGGCTTCTCTTAGTGTTTCCATTGCTAGGGACTTCCGCGCGTCTCTGTGGCCTATCTAGCGACGCTGTGTGCACCCCATCCCTGCCTCCTGGGGGATGGTAGCCACAATAGATCTGCGTAAGTCAAAGTGAGTGAGGTGTCCCCATCTGTGTCTGTACCCTTTACCCTTTTACCTCTTAGTGTTTTCATTTGTCGTTGTGAATAACAACATATACTTTTAAGTTTATCCTTAAAGTTTACATCGTTTTTTAATGCTTAATTTTCATTGTGTGCGGTCGCTGAGAAATTTCTTGTACCTTATGTTCAACTTTTCCCTTCTGTTAATTAGCCTCTGTCGCTTCCATGTTAACATTCCCTTGACGGAATCAGTTCATACAGTTGCTTATTGGTTTCAAATATGCGCCTATTCAAGTTTTGAATTTGGGAGGGCGTCCCCGAAATACTTGACACCAATAAAGATACGCCCTGTATTCACCTTAGATAACCTCTTGATTTTCCGATTCATTACACAGCCCTACGATTTTATTTTCTTGACATTCTATACCCTGCAGTTTTTATCATCCATTCTTTCTCTTCTTATATCGCAACTCAATCCTTTCTTGATCCTCTTACTGATCTCCCTCAATTTCCATGCTTGAAGCTTCATTTTAAAAGCATCTTATAACAGTTTCTTTATAAATGTTTTGCTTTGATTCCTTTCGTAAACATTTTGTTTGTTCCGTTCTTATGTAGTTTTAACATCTAACGTCATATCGGTAATTGAGTATCTTGTATATGAGAGAGAGAGAGAGAAAGAGAGAGAGAGAGTTTAACGTCCTTTAATCCGGTGAGGTAAATCACAATATAAAACGGCGAATTACTCGAATGTGTGAAATAATGTTCAAATGAGCCTGCAGGTTATGCGACACGCTCAGAACAAGATAAAAGAGAATCCTTTTAAAAAACCTTAATCCAAATCCCGGTCGAGATCAGAACTCCGAATTCTTGAACATGACGTAGACATTGTATACAAAACGAATTTAGTAATGCGCACTCTTTGGGAACATCTCTCAGTTTATCATCTAACGCGGTCCAGCAAGGGGTGAGGGATGATTTTTAACCAATGACGCTGCTTGACAGTTGCAATACGGGGCTAGAAGCGTGGCGCTGTAATAAGGGCAAGGAAAGGTGGGGGGGGGGGGGATAGATAAACCTGGCTTCGTAGAAAAGTCATGTTTTAATTTGCTTTAGATTTATCTCCAAATTCTTTATGCTTATCTTGAAAAATGGTGCAGCAGTTATTGGTTTAAACGATTCTGTGTTATAAGAAAACCTTTAACTTCGCCCTTAGAATCACAAACACGCAAACCTAACTAAATAATGCAATATTATATTGAAAAATATAAAATCTTTTAATCCTTTTACAAATTCTCCCTATGTTCACACGGGAATTAAAATTCGTATCGAAATAACTTTAAACAACTTTGTCTATTACGTTATATTACATATAATACAGTTTCTCCTTTCGAATGAAAGGTCTAATATCTATGCAATAAACGTCTTTCTTGGGTGGTATTAAAATTTAATTACATTTCTGTGAATTTGCACAGTTTCTGAAATATGTCGAACTGTGTTACCAGCTTGCCATAGACCAATAACGTGGCCTCGTGTAGTGTCTGATGTGTACAGCATACTGTGAATCAAACAGCAGCCGAGGTAATGAGTAACGATTTAAGTGAGCCATTAGAAATCAATAGCTCCCTTTCAGGCCGACGTGTAATTGGTTATAGCAATGCCCAGACACTAGCATGAATACTGCTGTCATTGGAGAGGGGTAAAGAGAGGGAAAGAAGGGGAAGCTACGAAGACCTCGTTAAATAATCATGATACCCTTGCATTTTACTGTACACAGTGATATGTGAAGCTGGACCCGTGCCTACGGTTGCACGTAATGTAAGCGCAATCGGAAGCATGAGTCCAGCTTCACATATCACTGTGTACCTAGAATTATTTATTGATGTATTGACATGTTTGTTTCCTGCCAGTGACCATAAGCTGGTGGACAGACTGTAATACTAGTGTCCTGGCTGAAGAGAAGGCCTATATTAGAGCTGTGAATTGCTGTTACAAGTTTATGTGTTGTCTACAATTAAACACCGAATGAAATTTGGCATGTAATAGTCGCTAGGTAGCATTTATAAATAGTTCATATGGAATCTTAATTAGTTTTCCCAAAGGAGGGAAATATAATGTTAAGAAGTCAAAAACCAAAACATCGCAATATAGCGTTTAGTAAAGTTGTTGCATAGGGCGAGCTTCTTAAGTGTAACACGTTTTTACCGAATTGTGTATTATTATTATTATTATTATTATTATTATTATTATTATTATTATTATTATTATTATTATTATTATTATTATTATTATTATTATTATTATTATTATTATTATTATTATTATTATTATTATTATTATTATTATTATTATTATTATTATTATTATTATTATTATTATTATTATTATTATTATTATTATTATTATTATTATTATTATTATTATTATTATTATTATTATTATTATTATTATTATTATTATTATTATTATTATTATTATTATTATTATTATTATTATTATTATTATTATTATTATTATTATTATTATTATTATTATTATTATTATTATTATTATTATTATTATTATTATTATTATTATTATTATTATTATTATTATTATTATTATTATTATTATTATTATTATTATTATTATTATTATTATTATTATTATTATTATTATTATTATTATTATTATTATTATTATTATTATTATTATTATTATTATTATTATTATTATTATTATTATTATTATTATTATTATTATTATTATTATTATTATTATTATTATTATTATTATTATTATTATTATTATTATTATTATTATTATTATTATTATTATTATTATTATTATTATTATTATTATTATTATTATTATTATTATTATTATTATTATTATTATTATTATTATTATTATTATTATTATTATTATTATTATTATTATTATTATTATTATTATTATTATTATTATTATTATTATTATTATTATTATTATTATTATTATTATTATTATTATTATTATTATTATTATTATTATTATTATTATTATTATTATTATTATTATTATTATTATTATTATTATTATTATTATTATTATTATTATTATTATTATTATTATTATTATTATTATTATTATTATTATTATTATTATTATTATTATTATTATTATTATTATTATTATTATTATTATTATTATTATTATTATTATTATTATTATTATTATTATTATTATTATTATTATTATTATTATTATTATTATTATTATTATTATTATTATTATTATTATTATTATTATTATTATTATTATTATTATTATTATTATTATTATTATTATTATTATTGTTATTATTGTTATTATTGTTATTGTTGTTATTGTTATTATTGTTATTATTGTTATTATTGTTATTATTGTTATTATTGTTATTATTGTTATTATTGTTATTATTGTTATTATTGTTATTATTGTTATTATTGTTATTATTGTTATTATTGTTATTATTGTTATTATTGTTATTATTGTTATTATTGTTATTATTGTTATTATTGTTATTATTGTTATTATTGTTATTATTGTTATTATTGTTATTATTGTTATTATTGTTATTATTGTTATTATTGTTATTATTGTTATTATTGTTATTATTGTTATTATTGTTATTATTGTTATTATTATTATTATTATTATTATTATTATTATTATTATTATTATTATTATTATTATTATTATTATTATTATTATTATTATTATTATTATTATTATTATTATTATTATTATTATTATTATTATTATTATTATTATTATTATTATTATTATTATTATTATTATTATTATTATTATTATTATTATTATTATTATTATTATTATTATTATTATTATTATTATTATTATTATTATTATTATTATTATTATTATTATTATTATTATTATTATTATTATTATTATTTTTTTTATTATTTTTTTTTTTTTATTTATTAGCTATAACAAGCATGCCCCATCGCAGTAAGCGATACTACATGCTATTACATTGATACCTATTACATTTATTTCTATATTCACTGTCACTATCACTTCTACTATCTTCCAGTTGTCCTTTAAATTGAACTTGCTGTATTTATATCTGGTCCTTTGTTTATTTTATATCACTACACCATATCACTTCCACTATCTTCCTATTAGCAGTTGGAATATACTATTTTAATTCAGCAAAATTAATGCTTTGAATAAATGTTTTGAAAGCCCTTATGTTGTTTGTGATTAGCTGCTCTTTAGTCACTGGCCATTTGTTGTTATTAGATTCAATGGCTTTCTTCATTACTTCCCTTTGCTGATTTAGTTTGCCACATCGATATATCAGATGTTCTACTGTTTGCTCTTCTTGTAGACAGATGCATCTAGAGTCCTGTATTATTCCCAGCCGGTGTAAGTAGGATTTAGTTAGTCCGTGTCCCGTAATCATTGCTGTCAGTGTGAAATTCAAGTTAATTTGTGTGCTCATTCTTCGAACAACTGATGGGATGAACTCCTTGCAGGCTGCTCCTTTCGTTGTATTAGTCCACTCTTCTTGCCACTTCTGCATCCCTTGTTCTTGGATTTCACTGACATATGTTGTTTTTGGTTTTTTGTTGTACACATAGTCCATAGCATTATCAATCGCAGCCTCCTTAGCTAGTTTATCAGCTAATTCATTGCCAAGATATCCAGCATGTGCTTTGATCCAGGCAAAATGTATGATCCACTTCTGTTCTTTAAGGCTTTTGAGATTCTTTTGAATTTCTTCTATTAATTTATTATGTTTTGAATTATTTCTGATTAGATCTAGGGTAATTTTGCTATCTGTATACACTGCAGTTATTCTTTCTTGTACACTTATGTTCATATCCTGAAGTGTTGCTAATCCTCTAATGATTGCCACTTGCTCTGCCTGGTTATTGGAGCATCTGTCATGTAATTTAGCCTTGATTTTATGTATAATTTCTCCGTGTTTAAATATTACTGCTGCAGCTCCAACTTTTCCATGGATTTTACTACCGTCTGTGAAGATTTCTATTTCATAATATTTTCCTTCAATGACTTCTTCCATAGGAATACACTCCGCTGGATGGGGCCATTTTGCTATATGTAAGGGTGCATCATAATATGACGATTCTGGTGTCATTCCATGTGTTATCTTGTATAGTTTTGCTGCTTCTGCTATTTTAATATAGATAGGCTTCACTCCAGCTACTACACATGACGCATCAAAAGATATGGTTCTGTATGCTTTGGCAATTTTGATATTAATTATTCTCTGTGTTCTCTGAAGTATCTTTATATTTTTCTTCCTCTCTAGTGCCTGTTCCCAGACTGGTGAACCGTACGTTAGTATAGGTGCTATTGCTCCTCTGTATATAGTTCTAAGAGACTGGTGGCCGAGTCCCCACTGTAGTCTTGCAACTTTGGTTAACATGTTTGTTAGTAGGAGTGCCTTGTCCGTTATGTTGTTAATGTGTCTACTGAAGTTGAATTTTTCATCTAGGGTTATCCCTAGGTATCTAAGTTCTCTAACCTGCTCAAGTGGTTTGTAATTCAAGTATACCTTGATTGGTTCATTACCAGCTTTCCTTCTCCTTGATATTAATAGAACCATTGATTTTGAGTCGTTAAATTTCAGTTTGTTTTGCTTTGCCCAGTTCTCTACTTTCTTTAAGTCTGAGTTTGCATAGTTTTCTGCTTCTTTGTTGCTGTTACCTCTTGTAAGTAGAAGTAGATCATCTGCAAAAGCCACTACTTTTGATTGGTTTGTTAGTTTCAAGTTGAGAACTGAATTGTACATTATGTTCCACAGACCAGGACCGCAGCTTGAACCCTGTGGACATCCCCTGGTTACCTCCTTTGTGATCTTGCATTCATTTGTTTGTAAGGTCGCTGTTCTGTTACTGAAGTAGCTGCCTGTCAACCTGTATAAATTTTTTGGGCATTGAAGTTCTTTGAGGTTGAGCAAAATACGTGGCCACCAGGCTGAATCAAAAGCGCCACGTACATCTAAGCTAACGGATACAACACATTTTTTTGCTCGAAGGCTTTCCTCTGTGAAGTGTTTCACAGCCATGGCTGCATCCACTGTCCCTTTCTGAGGTGTGAAGCCAAACTGGTTTGCATTTAACAAGTTGTTGATGTTTATCTGATGCAATATTCTGTTGATCAAAAGTTTCTCCAATACCTTTCCTCCAACATTTAGAAGACTGATTGGTCGATACTTTGTCACTTCTTCACTATGTTGCTTTCCTGGTTTAATTATAGGTAATATATTTGATTTTTTCCATTGTGTTGGAAAGCAGCCTTTTTTAAGGCAATTATTGTACACTGCAGTAAGAAAAGATGGGAAATGATTGAACACTTGTAGAAGGATCACACTTGTAATTCCATCTTCTCCTGGAGCTTTGTTGGGGTTAAAGCTCTTTATTACTGCTCTAACTTCCTCTACAGTGAATTCTGTGTCTTCATCTGTGTTAGGAGGCTCCTTAGCCATTATTCTTATATTCCGTTGAAGCTCAGAGTCCTCATCTTCTTTATCATCAGGATTATTATTATTATTATTATTATTATTATTATTATTATTATTATTATTATTATTATTATTATTATTATTATTATTATTATTATTATTATTATTATTATTATTATCATTATTATCATTATTATCATTATTATTATCATTATTATCATTATTATCATTATTATTATCATTATTATCATTATTATTATTATCATTATTATTTCTATTATTACTATTATTACTATTATTACTATTATTACTATTATTACTACTACTACTACTACTACTACTACTATTATTATTATTATTATTATTATTATTATTATTATTATTATTATTATTATTATTACTATTTAGAGGGCTGAGAAATTTATTGTATGCCTCAGAATGTCAGATGGCATGTTGCAGAGTAAGAAGAAATAGGAAGCTTCACAAACATAAGAGAGATGTTGCACAATCAATACAATAATGTGAATGGAGCTATGGGTGTCGTTGGTAAAGTCCTCAGAATCTGTTAAGTTAAATAAAGGAAATTACATTTATATTAACTCTCTAAAGTTAAAAGGAAAAATAAATGATGTTGCTTGCTGAGATCTTTGAGGCAATATATTCAGTTATGTTATTTAAAATATAGGCGTGTATTTTATATAACATAAATTTCGGAATAACTGAGACGTCTGTCCTTTTTCCAATTTAGTCGTGTTATCTCATGACACCATGATGTAATGCTCGCATAACATTTCGCAATTAAGTCAGTAAATCAGGTGAGATATGCTCTGTTACAGTTCATTCATAGTAATTGCCCCATTGTCAGCAAGGTTTGGCAACACTGGTACGATGGCCAGGAAATGAATAACATCCATATTCTAACAGAAACGTCCGTCCTGTCCTGCCTCAAACCCCAAATGTGTGGTAAATTGGCGAAAAGGAGCACATGCGCAAAGGGACGCGCCTGTCACCGGTTAATTTCCTCAAATTTATTGCATCTCCATCACAACTTCAAACACCTCCAAATGTTCTGAGATACATTTAATTGTCGGCTGCCATTGCATCTATTTATGTTGGGCTAATGCAGCAAAGCATGCCAAATTAGGTAACACTAATCAATTTACTGGTGTCACTGCAAGAGCAATGTGTGACAATGAAAATGTGTTGCTAGAGGCAATATAAAGTTACACTTTTCAAGTGAGTGAGTGAGGGTGTTGGGTTTAAGGGCCCGTCGACAGCTTGGTCATTAGGGCCCCTACACTTTTCAAAAAGTTACTATTATGCGCATATGCATATAACGATGCTGAGCAAAGTTTTATTGTCTATTTAAAAAAAGAATAGATTCCCGACAAAAATTTCGATATAGAGGTTTCAGCGGAAATATTGTTTTAAAGCCCCCTGAACAAAAAATACATTTTCAGTTAAGATCCGTATCTGTGTTTGTACGGACTAAATAAAAAAATTAGAATAAATACCAGCATCGTGTTCAAAAATGTAACAAGAAAGTTTCAAGAGAATACTCCTAATCCAAAGTACTCTTTACATAGACAATGTCTCTTGATTTTTAATCTTCTCAATACAGCTGTGACGATTTTGAGCAAAATACCACGTGTTTTACGTGATAAATAAAGTGTAGGTACACCTTAATGTTTGTATAAATAGCCTGTAAAGGCTTCATTGTGAAAGAATTTTGTATAATTTTGCATTATCGGGACACTCAAACTTACGTGCTACGTATTTTGTCACTTTTGCATCATTAATCATTTACAAAATGTACGTTGCAATTTGTCATAATTTCCAAATCGTTTATCATATTTTTTAAATACCACATCATTAGTGTTTTCTTTCTCTCAATGGCACGCAAAAATTATGGAATTCCAAAGCCATCATATGCGACCTTTTTTATAAATATGATTGTCGCTTAAGCCTCCTGTATCCTGTATCTACAGTAAATTGTCTAATAAAATAATTTCCGCAAACAATTATGTCAGTGAACACAAATTGGATAAAGTTAAGTTTTTGGAAGAAAATTTTGTAGAAGAGGTACAAAAATAAACTGTGGTGGGCAAGAAATTCATGTGAACATAATAAGATTATTGTGGATTATTGAGGAACTGGACATGTGGAATGAATGGATCAATTGAAGCTGTTCTAGAAAGAGGGAGTAAAGAAATAATTATAGTAAAATTAAACACAGGAGCAAAAGAAATAGGGTGGAAAGACATGTCTTGCTAAAGCATGCAATACCAAATAACGGCGAATGTAAAATAAATGTTGTGGCATTAAGATAAACGTTTCACAAGTGGAGATGAGGAGAATGGAAGGTAGGTAGGAATGAACAAGGCTGGGTTTACAGTAAAGAAACCTTGGACATAAAACTGTAATTGTTTTATTCTTGCATACAAACAATTCAGGCACATAATAGTTCGTGATGTTTTCTTGTTATTTCAGGTTCATTTCATTACAAATACTATAAAGGGGTAATGAACATCAAATATGAAGAGAGAAAGAGAGAGAAGGAGTGATAGGGGGAGACAAAGAGAAGTAAATAGAGAAGAGTCTACACTGTTACGGCATTAATGCGAGCAAAAATAAATAATCATATTAATGTAGTTATCTTGTATTTGTCCGAGAACAGAAAGTTCTGCTTTCTTGGTTTATAATAATCCTTTTAAGCATAGACACGATTAATATAGAACATATATGTGTGGAAGTGACGGCACTACATCTCCTATGTTTACACCACAACTGAACATGGCGCCCAAGCACTGCCACTCGAATCAACATCGCGATACCATCTGGCGACGGAAATATATACTAGAAGCAACACTGTCGCTAGTGTCATGGTAATGACGTGCGTGTTCATGCACGTATGAAATATTTTGTTTGCACAGATGTCCGCCACTGCGCCTCATGACGTATTCGCGTGCACGGGGACAAGACAGCGAGGCGTCTGTGAATACCATTAAAACCATATTTACGTAAACAATCCCTTAGGTCAATAAATTTACAGCGGTAGAGAAAAAACTTTAACTTGCTGCACATGTGCTACTTTTATACTAAAGGTAGCATTTCCTCAGACAGGACTCAATATTCTATTGAAAATCAAGAGCAAATAAAAATCCTCTCTATCAGGTTTTGACCTATAACTTCCAGACTTTCTTTTTCTGATTCATGTGAGACAGTCTGAGGGAATAAAAATTATCCAATGTATAGCGTGAAGACACAAAGGCACATTTGCTGCACGTGGAGGTCTTCTTCTTTTCTTCTTCTTGTTCTTGTTCTTCTTCCCTTCTGGCTCTACAGCCCTTGATGAGCTTTGATCTCCTACATAATCCTCTTTATTTTTCCACCTTCTAATTCCAATCTTCCTTAAATCTTCTATTACATCTTCTAACCACCTTGTTTTTCGGCGTTCGTTTCTTTCTTCTAGCAAAACACCTTGCACTCAATATTATTTTTGGGTTTCTAATCTCCTATCATTATCTCAATATGCCCTAGCCATCTTCTTGTGTCTTTATAAACTTCACAATATCTTATTTATTAGTTCATCTAGCTCATAGTGGTATCTTATGCTCCAATTCTCTTTATACTTTATTGGTCCAAAGATTCTTCTCGGTATTTTTCTTTCAAATCTTCTTAGTATTTCCTCTTCTGTACTGTTCAGAGTCCCTGAATAACACATAAATGTAAATGAGATTATCGTAGGTTGTAACCAAATTGAGATGCTTCAATAGCCATGTAAGTGGAAAGCTTTTACTTTAATGTTTCGTTCATAGTTGGGTGCGAAATTATTATATACACATCATTGATCGTTATTATTACAAAACAAGACAAAAGAGTATACCATATGGCAATGCCACTCAACTTCAACAAATGGTTGGCATTATAACAAGTAAAACTATATCACGAATTAAAGGATGACATAGCCTATGAAATTTAAATGCTGTAAAATCAGTACTAACCTCTTAAAAGAACAACGTAGCAGGCATTCATATATCAGCGTCCATTGGCACGGTCTACAAGATTATCATATTGATGCTCCAATATTTTAAGATGTTGGCAATGTCAGGAGTTTGAGTACCTGACGTTAATTTCTAATTTCGTTCAATATAGAATTTTTTTTAATGATTCCAAACATATTTCCTGTTATATTGCGTGTTCTTAGCTTTCCCTCTTCGAATTATTTCATCTACTTCAGCATTAGATGGTTCACCGAAGTGACAGTCAGCCACTTTTGACATTTGAATAGCGGTTCTTTGGTGTCTAGTTACGTAAACAGTTGCACATACACAGGCCAGTGTAGCTAGATTCTCTCACCTAATCATAACATAAGAAAAGCCCAGGAGGTGTTAGTTAAAATTCAGAATAATAAAATCTAATAAATTTTTTCGCTAATGAAGGCTGTCATTTGTTGAAATTTGAAATAGCTATGCGCATAACTGGTTGATTTCAACCAAGTCACGTATAAGTGGAATAGTCACCATAACAAAGGCCCCTATCTCTGTTCAGAGCCAGCTACATAACAATAAACATCGAAGAGATCGCAGCAGTTGAATTTCGGAAGAACTCTAACAGCTTGTTTTGTTGTTTAACACTGTCTTTTAAGAAGAGCGAAATGAATTCTTCCACTTGTGTGTTTAAGAAGGACATACCCTTAATAGACATTAACAACGTATTCTATTGACCTTAACACAAAGGGCTAATGAGTACTTTAAAACTGCTCAGTTCAAAGAAAAAAAATTATCCGCGCACAGACGTGTAACCATTAAGTTCAGCTGTTACAGGAGATTGCTCCACATCAGATGTTATCACTGAGAATTTGAAGTACTAAAGGTTAAAACCTGAATGATTACAGACACATTATATACATAACAGTTGCAGAACGCCACGGGGTAAATCTAGTCAAACAGAGGGCAGTGCCGTGTTCTGCATCTCAGCAAAGACGTTATGAGATGAGATGAGTTGACGATCTTTTTGGACACCCAATATATAATTGGGTATTTTAAAATGATACACATGTTTTGTACAGTAGATTTCTCTTTAATATTGATTACCACATGGAAAATTGTACAAAATTGTACCAAATTCATTCTGAATGAACAGAATGGCAGAAAATTCAAAATACGCATTTTAATTGTCATTTTAACGTTTTAAACAATTGGTATTTTATTGAAAATAGTGGAAGCCAATTCTGAGAAAATCAGAATGCAGTGCAAGGGTATTTCGGGGTGCATACACAGGGACCTCTCACTAAATATGTTAATATATTTATTTAGAGAACATCAAAATGCTTATTTCTGCTTCAATCTCGACAGTGAACGCAATACTTCCTCTAGCTGCTATAAGCAGGTGATTGAATAACTAAAATTTACAATCTAGCATGCCAGATAATTGCAAAAGTATGTTATAATTTTACAAATTATATTTTATTAGGTCTTATCTTATTTTGTGTTTTTTTTTTTTTTTCATAGCATATGGTTAATTTACTGTTACATATCCTTGCTTTAAGTAGTTTTTGTTTAACGAGTGACTGAGGAAGACCTGTTACGTGTTTCAGTGCTTGCTGTTAACTTCATTGCAAAGTTTAATAATGTGCTGAAAAAGGCTGACTCAGTTTTTCCTTAGTATTCCGCGAGAAAAATCGTCTTTCTTGTTAGATAAGTTGACAGCAGTGAATTCCTTATGCTCGAGACTGTACTTTGAAGCGAGCGCGGGGTTTGAGAGCTTCGTTACTTATTTAAACACTAGGCGTCTCGGTTTGAGAGCACTTGTTACAAATACCTGTCTGTGCGACTGTTGCACACATCAAGCAGACAGCGGTTTAACTTGTACTGTAGCTCCCAAGCCATCTTTGCAACTTGCGTTCCTGCAACTTCTACCAGTGTAGCCCATTTTTACTTTCTCTACTACGTATAGTAAGTAGAGGAAGTATTGTATTCCAGCCAAAAATTCACTGTCGAGATTTCACCGGAAATATATCTTTTGAGGCCCACTGAATCCAAAATAAACTTTTTTAGAAAAAAGTCCTATCGTGTGTGTGTGTGTGTGTGTGTGTGTGTGTGTGTGTGTGTGTGTGTGTGTGTGTGTGTGTGTGTGTGTGGACAGCATAACTCAAAAACGGAAAGTCGGTTGAAAACCAAAGTTGGTATTTAAGTTATATATCTTTTAAGGATGCCACACGAAGATTTAAAAGAACATTCCGCCACCCTAAACTATATATGGACCTTTTTCTAACACTGGCATTTTTTATTCAGGGCGCCTCAAAACATATTTTTTCCAGTGAAATCTTGACATTGAATTTTTGGGTCGAATACAATGCTGCTCCTGCTTACTATACACAGTAGAGAAAATAAAAAAAATGTTATGGTCTTAGTGTCATTGTTGTTTGGTATTAAAGTAAATTGTAACTCTATCACTAATTTCGAAAATACGTTTTTTTAACGTCATAGCACAATTAAATACCTATACATAGAATTTGAATAACAAAGTTTGGTGCAATATTCCTTACTAAACATCACATCATTATAAAAGAATGAAGATCTAGTTCGTTATCCAGTGTTCACAATAAGAAACTTCGATTTTACTTCAATGCTATTGAGATACTGTACTTTACTTCACTAAATGTTAATGTTTATGTTCAAAATACATGCTATTTCCGAAGTAAAGGAGCATCAAGTAAGAGTATTTTAACATAAGTAACATCTACTAATTTCTTGCCACCAGTTCCTAAATGGGCCTGTTAGCAAACTATATCCATTACTTCTAAATGCACAAGTTTAAATGAATTTACTCAGAGCTTCTCAGGATGTCCAGGAAGTTTTGCGCGTTTGCATTGCATCGGATATTATAATTAGAAATAGCTGCAGCAAAACTGCGTCGTTTGTGGGACAAGACACTCCGGAGAGAAGATAAACTTCGGTTACTTTACCTTGTAACACCCGCCGAACAAACAGGTTACCGTGCTTAAGTATACTGAAAACACACCATTCGATATTATAGTATAACAAATAAAAGGAATCTGGAAAAAGTCCTGAGTGTGAAATATCTCTAAACATTCTAAGAACTATATTAGGCGAAGAAAAACAGAAAACGTACGATATAATAACATTAAAATAACTAGAAACTAAGAGAAACAGGCAAGTCGTCCTATGAGTTTTAAAACCCAAAATTACTTTTCAATGTGCATATACCATTGGCAACACTAGATTTATCACTTTCCTCTAAATCTGACTTGAAACAATTTCAAACATAATCCAACAACCAATGTTAAATTTAGCTGGAAACGAAGGCGGGGTTAGAAGCAGTTTCTACTTTTGATTGGAGTAAATAACGAGAGGTGGAACACAATTAGTGAGCAAGGGATAAGTAAGAAATGAGTTAGCTGTGGTGTAAAAATGTACAGCAGCTGCAATATTTATGTGAAACGTTTATAATACATACAATATTTATTTATATATACCGGGTGGCGCACTTCACCCGGCATTGGGGTAAGTAGGTAAACCTTCGTGAGTTAAAAGAATTGCAGAACGCCCCGAGATAAATCCAATCAGTGGCGTGAATGAACTGAGTTCTGCTTGTAAGAGTAGCTAACGGGAAAGCAATTCCCAAAGCTTCAACTAGCGTGTGCAGCGCGTGATAATAGACAAGAATTGTCTTAGAATATCTTCCACTTCACTTACAGGACTTTATTTTCCAGGGAATAAACTCATTCCTGTATATGCTGGTATTGTCTACCATTACAGATTACTGATTTTAAATTGCCGTAACAAAATCCATGCAAATATGAGGGCACGTAATGTTTTATTGGCATTTCTTTGTTTCTCATTGATGTTATTGTTGTATTTTATTTTTAGTTATTGTTATTGTTTTTGTTTGTCGTTATTGTTATTATTATATTATTTATATTGTTAATATTACTAACATTAACATTAATTTTATTATTACTTTATTCTTATTGGTATGTTTATCATCATTGTTATTGTATTATTAATTATTATTATTATTATTATTATTATTATTATTATTATTATTATTATTATTATTGTAGCAGTAGCAGTAGTAGTAGTAGTAGTAGTAGTAGTAGTAGTAGTAGTAGTAGTAGTAGTAGTAGTAGTAGTAGTAGTAGTAGTAGTAGTAGTAGTAGTAGTAGTAGTAGTAGTAGTAGTGGTAATAGTAGTAGTAGTAGTAGTAGTGTGTGAGGATTGGAGAGTGCTTAACGGCCCTCGCACCTCGACCTAAAGAGCTGATATACTACACATATCTTCTACCAGGATTCCAGTGAATT
Organism: Tenodera sinensis; assembly: GCA_030765045.1. NCBI lineage: Eukaryota > Metazoa > Arthropoda > Insecta > Mantodea > Mantidae > Tenodera > Tenodera sinensis. Next base: position 311,701,691 of record CM060964.1, read on the forward strand.
GAACACTGGAAGAATAGTCAGGCTTAAAAGCTCCACGCCTATAGGTGGAATCGAACCCGGGAACATTCTGTGGCCGGGAACCATAACCGCCATGCTCTAGTCCAGTTCACCATGTTTAGGACAACCAGTAAGTCCAACAGAATGTTTAAAATACAGCGAAGGCATTGGCTTATTTCCAATGCTATGCAAGGCACTCCAACAATTGCGTTGCGTTTTTTGTACGACATTTGCGTTTGAAAGCATACAATGTTTAAATACTGCAATAAGCTAGTATACTAAGTAAAAACAAATCTCGTATCTCCTATCTCTGTCCGTCTCCTTGCGCACTCTCTCTCTCTCTCTCTCTCTCTCTCTCTCTCTCTCTCTCTCTCTCTCTCTCTCTCTGCTCCTCCGTCTCTTTCCCCTGCTCCACTTTGTCTCTCGGTACCACAAACTAAAAAAATAGAATTTCTCAAACAACTGCCTTCTGTAACTCAACAACAGCAAAAAAGTGGCCTAAGTCCTAAATACTCACAGTGCCTAAATTTCTTACACAATAACATTGATCAGCGAGCTATATTTCTAAGCTGTCTTTAATGACATAAGAAACCTAAGCTTAACCTGAATTGTTACTCTTAAAGGTGCATACCATACCTTGCTCTTTGTGCATATATGTGCGCGCACCTGTGTGTGTGTGTGTGTGTGTGTGTGTGTGTGTGTGTGTGTGTGTGTGTATGTGTGTGTATGTGTCGCCAACTTCTTTATACATTGGGCACTACCCACAGGGAACCACAGGAAGAACGTGGCCATCCAAAAAAGAGGTTTAGTGAACCTCTTGCGGTTCGTAGCATTAGAAACATCTGCAAGGGCAAGTAAATAATTCAGAATACATCATTGGATATGCAGTCCGAAAGTTTACGATCACGTATTGGTAGTTTCTTTAATTCTCTTGCGAGTTTGTTTCGCAGTAGACCCCCTTCCCGTAAACCGATATCAATGTTTACTTGCATGCGTGATCCTATTGATGGAAATCTGCTGGCTGGACCATGGCGCAGAGATACATTCTGGTTTCTCCTCACGTAGGCTCCATCAGGAGAACCGACCGACTTGGGACTCTGATATCTCTCCAAGTTTAATACTGCAAGAGGTCCTCAACCAATCTCCCTTCCCCTCGTGCATATGTAACCAGAGATCTTCAAGATGACCTCAATGCCAGCATCTGCCATCGCACTCAAACCTACATCAGTGACCAATCCAGATAAAAACATCAACATTTATCCTTTTCGTGTGTGACAAAGCTCTTTAAAATCTGATAGCCATTAACGTTTTATTTTTCAAAAAATACTAGGCTTAATATGCAATGTGATACTGTCGCTACTTGTCGTTTTTACTTTAAGCTGCTGACACACCCGCTCGACGTTTTACTAGCAAAGCTTTGTTCCTCTTTTTAAATTCATGGAGCCTAAAAGTGCTTAATTCCGTTAAAAAATTAATACAGAGCTTTTGGTGGATCCTATACTTCCTCTACTAGCAATGGTAAGTTGCGGTTGAAGTACAGGTACATCTGGTTTTCTAACATTCAAAGGTAAAACCCATTTATGTGCAGCTGAGAACTTTCTTTAAGTTTTCAAAACGAAATAAAGTGTGACAAAAAATATGTTATCAACACTTTATAAAACTCGCAATTTTAATGTATTATAATCATCATTCGCGTTGTCTATTTTAAAACTGCCGAATTCTAGCGTATCTTGTGAATATTAACGGTACAGCTTACCTGATGATGACGTCAAACAGTTCTTGTAACACAAACTACCCACTAAGATAATGGATTTTCTCGGGAATATTGCGCTTTGCATCACTTGTACAAGGTGGCTCAGTTCATCCGGTATCGGCGTAAGTAGATAACCCTTCGTGCGTTAAAACAGATGCAGGACTTCACGGCGCAATTCTAGTCATACATAGAGACGGTAGTAGCATGCTCTGCCTCTCACCTCACGTCTTCACTGAGAGACAGAACACTCCACTGCCGTCCCTTGCGCCGTAGAGTTACTTAACTGTTTGAACGCATGAAGGATTCTCTACTTACGCCAATGTCGGATGAAATGGGCCACCTGGTATAACGCTTGTCGCTAATTATTTATTTGGTATGCCTATTTTAGTATCAGTTTTTTCCCTTTTTTTAAAAAAAAGCACAAATCAATGCTGACAGTGTACTGCAGTGTAATAGGATATGGAAATTGCGTAAAAGTTAATTTAAAAAATAATATATTTCACAAATTACTGTTTGATTTAATTTAATACGCATATTCCTCATTTAAAACCCTATTTAATAGTATAATTTATAAAATGTTCTACAACTGGTAAAATTTTGCACCAATTTATCACATTTTGCACAAATGTAAATTTTGATTTGTGTATTGTTGTGACATTGATTAATTTTCTAGCATAAACCCTGCTCTGTAACTGTTTAATCATAGCGTTCAGAACATTCATGAAAATGGTAGCCTTCGATAGCATCGAATGCAATCAAACTCAGTAAAACAAAATTCTGAAAAAAATGAGTTTTAAAATAACTGACACAGTTATTGTGTTCATGCGAACTTTTAAATGCCATAAGTCTCTGATGTTTGGTCAACATTCAGATCTAAGGTTATTAGTTATTCTATAAACATTTTATTGGAATAAATTAGGACACATTTCATCCATAACTGCCTCAATGCACTGACAATCTTTCAATTCCTATTTCTAGCCTTGCCCATCTTGGGGCCAATGTCCTTCAGTTTGATGTGGGAAAGCCCATTGACTCCTTCCGTCCATTACCCCTTTGCTCCGATGTTTACCCTTCACCTAGAAAATAACCAGGAAGCTTCGCCATGGAGAACCAAATGTTGGAACTTGTGCGTTTAAGATCATTTGAAGCGATATCTCAGAATTGGATTAGTGTCTTTAACATACCATATCCGACTTCCGCCAGCAGAGTTCGGTACAAAGTTCCTAACCATGTCTTCGTTTTATGCCACATCCAATCAGAGGACCCTTCAGATATGATGCTAATATCGATAGCATGCCCAGCGTTAATGGATTTGACTGCAGGCACGTCCACCGAACTCCGTCTGAAGTTGTTTTCAAGCCTCGTAAGGGAAGCCTTGACCTGCGACAGCTTGGATCCAAATCTCTTTTGTACATGTGATATGACACTGCTGCCTTTACTTAACAGAGACCCTTCTATGGAGAAACGACTGAAATAGTGCAGTTTTTGGCGTAGTGATTAAAACATTAAACAAAGTAGTGACAGTGAGATATTAAAGAAATTACACTGAAATGTATGTAAGTCTGCAGCAAGCAATGCTTTCCTTTTTCATTTCTTTCCTAAATTACTTTAAAACGTGGCACAAATGCTAAATTTACTGCTGAATTCTAGACTACACAGGTTCGATTTTCTCCATATTAAAACCATGTCCCCAGTCCAAATTCATTTATTTTAGAACTTTCTGTATCGCAATTGAGCGGGATAGCTCAGGCGATAACGTCTGTGACCCGCATTCGAGAGGTCGCGGGTTCGATCCCCGTGGTCGGCCTTCCGGACCCATGAGTTTTTTGGAGACTTCCCTGGGTCGCCAGGCGAATGGTGGGAAGGATTTACATATTCTCCGAATTTCCTGTCCGTCCATTCCGTTATATAAATAATTTCCTTTCACTTTTCATCTCGTTATGTTTCTTTCAGGGTTGGAAGCTTCGGCGAGCTTCGTGGCAGCAACAGGGCAGGGGGAACAAATGCGTTCTGAAATTCTCGTCCTCCGGGTTGGAAGGGGAACTACTGGTTTGCTGGCTCCCATCGGATGGTACAAGCCCGAGGGGGGAGGGATCTAAGCCGAGGTTCTTCTAACTGGGAAAACATAAGGACTCTGCCACCTGCTCTGTAGTAGCAACGTTCCGGCCGCCCTTAGGATCCAATACCCTTATCCTTCCTCCCTAGGGCGTTCCGTCAGAGGCTTAGGCACAAAAGATCACCTTTCGGTCGATGTACCAAGTCCCTCTCCGTAAGTTTTATTACACCACTCCTGCCTGGTTGTAAGTTTCCGTGGCCTTCCAGAGCGCTTCTTCATGTCACAATTCGTCCCAAAACGCAAACAACTGTTCACAACGGAAGGAGACCTGTAAATCCTTCTTGTTATTTCTCTAGATGACACACCTTCCTTGTTATAAGCGGCTATTTGCCCTTTCTCCTCACTTGGTAACGGCGGTTGATGTCCCATTTTCTTGAACGCTTCCTTCACCACTATTCACGTCGAATACTGATGTGCAGCTATGTAAACAGTCTACTCAATGTACCTACGCGCTCTATGCTGCTCCCAACAGTGGATAAAACGGGGAGAGATGGTTACGAAACACGGTTGTATCATTCTGCAACAGTGAAATGGTCTCGTATGAGATTATTGCAAGGCAAAGAGGTTAGAGGTCTCCTTGTTTTGTTATGAATACAGGCACATCAACTATGTTGTATTAGATATATCTATGCACGCTCATTAGGTAGGTACTTATGTCGCGCTACAGCTGAAAATTGGGATGATTGTATCATTTTGCAACGCACCTTAGTTCAAAAACAATTCCTGCTTCCTCTAAAGAACCAGTGCGAAAACATGTCAGAAATGACACACCAATTCAGGTACAATTTCCGTATCAAAAATTTGGAAGAAATGCAATACTTGCTTATAACAAAGAATTAGTAGAATCATTAAAAATTAAACATTTGACATATCTACGTGTAGTACTGTTTTTAAATGCACAATTAAAATATGTATTTTATCGTCATCTTCATCTTCACTCCAGGGATTAGGCTGATAGCCTGTTCCGTCCTCACCTCTTCCTTGGACGTCCAACATCTCTTTTACCTTGAGGTTTATAACCATACATGATCCTGGATATTCTAGCCTATTCTATTCTAATGTGTATTTTAAAGGAGTAAAATGATACCGAAGGTTTGAATATGACTGTCTCTTGGTGCAGGAGATTATGGTAAAAGGTTTCGTAATACCGACCTCAAATTTATATCATGTCCTTCCTTAAGATTAGCGGCACAATGATAATGTCTTTCTACGAAAAATATAGGTTCACACATCTGAAATGATACTCCCAGGTGTTTAGGGCACTCCAGCTCTGACTTTCATGTAATATGCCCGGAAGACCATGTCTCCTACTGACTTGGCAGGTGGCATAGAGCGTAGCTAGCAATTAATTTGAAGATATGTGCGCATAAGTTTAATATGAAACAACCTAAGTGATACAGAAAGTAATATGGCTCGATTTGTACCAACAGTGATGGATCAAATGTGACTTGGCGAAAGGGAGTTAGACCACTTTTGTCTGTGATATGATCGCGTGGATGCTCTTCAGGCAGTAATCCAAGGCTAGGTGAGCCCCATTTAATACGTGGCTTATCTTCCTGCACATTACACACTATCACTTCTTGTTAGAGCACCACGTGAGCGATGCTCCCCATCAACGTATATTTCTATCTACCACCGGGAAAGTGCGCAGCAAAATCGAACATGCCCATTCCCTGCTGTGAGCTCTACTATTAAACTGGTTAGGGCACATGTTGCTTACCGCTCTTGCACACGAACCTTACACTCCCATAAAGTCATTGTTTAACCTGCTTTAACAACACAATGTTTACTTCCTCTATCTGCCACGTACCTTGCAGATAGAAGAAATAATGTATTGCACCCAAAAATTACACAATGATATTTTACACTAAATAATGTTTGAGGTATCCTGATCCAGCCAAAAGCACTCTTACACTTCTTTCACTCTTACGTTCATCCGCGCGAAACCCACGTAGCCAGTGCACCGCGGTACAAAACAATAGCAATGCACGAAGGAAAGTAATTCCGTGGTAATTTTAGAATAATATATACCTATTCTACATAAATACATAAGAGTTTCATTAATGCTGATTTATCCGTTAAACAATTTTCAACTTGTAATTCATATGGGTCACCTGACATAACATTATTTATAGCCGGAAACAGTAGTTTCAATTTAGTATACATGGCGAACGAAGGCGGTGTATTGCTCTTACGCCTTCGTCGCTTAGTAGCACATAAGCCGGGCCTACAATTGGCCAGTGGAGAAAAGACAATATTGTTGGGCGATTTTTATAAATTATGTGAGAAATTAGCACCAACACTTACAGCGAAAGAAATTGTGAAATTTAATTGAGTTCAGTGGTGTTTCGAATACATGTATAAACAGAGCTCATGAAGCAAAACCTCAAACGCAAAAAATGGTTACACCCGAATAAAAAATAAAGTGTGTTTAATGAAGAATGCAATTCGCGTAACAATGGACAATTTCTTTTGTCAAAATGAGGCACCAATATTTGGTAAAAAGTCACAGCAAGTTAATGCTGTTAATTTCAGAAGAAGCACATTTTATAAAATGTTGTGTTAAACTGGGTTCAAATTAATCACAAGAGGCCGAAAAGAGCTGTAATTGATTGGAACGATATTACTTTGTGGGGAAGGAACTATTTGAGGGCAGTGCGTAGGTTTGGGAAACAAGTAAGTAAATTGTATTACTTGGAAGAAACCTATGAAATGAGGACTATAGTGTGGGTGGATGCAACTGTACAAACAAGAGAGAAAGCGTACATGTCGGGATTGAGTGTTGACCTGAGAAACTCCTCAAGCAAAGACAAAGACCTACATTGTTGTACTAGGGAGTGATGATGGATTTGTGGAAGAAGCCGAGCTACTTTTCCAATCTAAAAACACTGGAGACTATCATGAAATAACGACTCGGGAAGTTTTCTGGAGTTAATTCGAAAATGCAAACGGACGGCCTTTTGCTGCAAGACAAACCCTGTAAGGTGATAATGAAAGAAATTTCTCAAAATGAGAATGATCTATCATTAACAACAATAGATTCGACGCAATGTACAGAAGGTGAAACAAGCTTCATTTTCACCATTGTCGCAAACATATGGAATGCATGAAGCTGCCGATATCTATAACCTCAAAACTAATCGAATAGAAGATATTTCCTGTTTTTTAACGACAACGTAATATTATTATATTTTCCTGTGACACAGATTTACAATTTCTCTGTTCGTGTGACCTAGTGCATGTTGATGGAACTTTTCAATATTGTTCTGCTTTCTTTCTTCAAATATTATCCTTGCATGGTTACCCAAACGAGCATTACATGCCACTTATTTATGCACTATTGCCTAATAAACGTATTGAAACCTTCACATATTTATTTAGTAAAATCGAACACATTTGTAGATTAAAAGGCTTACATTTTTTACCGTCAGTCATTATCTCTGATCTTGAACAAACTATACATAGAGCTGTACGTAAAGTTTTTCTAGGTGTTCAGAAGTGGGGAAATTTTAATAAATGTCTTTGTTGTTCCTTTTCTGCAAATCAAACATTTAAATGACTGTTTTATAGATGGTTTCATGGCTTCAAAATTGCGACAATTTGGATGCATTTTGTGATTATATCTGTGATAATTACATCTCTGACGAAACTTTCTGCGTTATGGGGATACCAGAATATTGACGAATGGAAATAAATCACACATTTTATTCCAAACTCAATAACCGGAGAGAACTGGCCTGAAAATAATATGTCCGTGGATTTCCTGAAATGTCTCTGATTTTAGCGTTTTAGTGGCGTACTCAGTGCTTCACTCCGGTTGCAGACGAAGAAGACCGGAGATTGATGAACGAAGACTCCTTAGTCACGTGACCAAAGAGAAACAGTTCTGAACTATAAATCTGAATTTTCGTCAGATGGAGTTCTATGTTTAAAGCTGAAAGTCCCCCTCTCCCATCCCGTTACCGGAGAAGCCACATGAGATGCTGTTGGTGGAGATAATCCAGTTTACAGCAGCGTGCGGCGTAGGTGGGTACATTCATAAATCCCGTTCACCCATCTCCCTGCCTGAGACATGGCTAGGTGTCACAAGGTACAGGTCCTCTGCTCTCCCTCGAGACAACCACGATTTGCAAGTTTTCTCCTGTTCAATTCGTTCTTTTACTTCCTCTATTCCTGTCACATGTTAGGGAGTGGTCATATTATTTACGATACACTCCCAAATGTATCAAAGTCTTTTTTCCGCATTAACATGTGAGGGAAATTTAGAGTGCAATATAGAGAGGACTTGTATTCCAGAGGACACAAAAATACTAAATGTGTATACAAATCATTCACATTTAACGAAGGAAGGTTTAGCTACTGAAATTTCGCATAACGACCACCCTACAAAACCTTTAGTTGCGAGAAAGTTACTGGACCAATACATAATGATTTTCTATAATGTAATGGTAGATAATGGCTTTGAAAATTTGTTGATGCAGTATCACGTTTGGAATTCCTTAGAGATTTGTGCTATTATAGACATACTCTCACACATACAGACAGTAAATTATTGTTGAGTTTTCATTTGTCACACTTTTATTGAGTTTTTATTTCTTTGCGTCTTATAAATGCTCAATAACCCTTGCAAACACTGAACTGCATATAAATTACAGTCATTCTCAAACATGTTCCATAATAATGTTTAAGGAATTGGGTGAAGAACGTGAAGTAAAAGATGCAGCAATAGCGTATGATACAACACCAAGTATATTTAGTTGATAGTCCTATTTATGCTGGGAAAGTTTTCAAAGTTAAGCAAATGAGAAATCGTTATGAAAGCGTACTGAATACCGGAAGCCAATTAAAAGTTTTAAAGAATCCTGTCCCGGAGAAAAAAAAAACAGAATTTGGATAAGACTGGTTACATTTCTACCAATAGTGTTATTCAAGAGCTGTTCACAGTGCACTTTCAAGTAATGCGTCCTCCTTACATCTGAGGTTATAATACGGAACAAATAACGTGAGTTATGTAAAATACCACTCCTCATATTAAAAGCGGCTTGTTCTAATGAATCAGCAAATTAATACATGTCACTATGATATGAAAGCTTCTAAGAAACCAAATAATTTTGTTGGTGGCAATGAGAAGTCCAAAGAAGCCGATTAAGTCCTAATTAAATTAGTGGAACTTGATTATTTTCCACTTCAAGCGCTTTACACCATTGTGTAGAAAACAATCTCTCACTGAAAGGATTTAGAGAAGAAAGGAACAAATCAAGGATTTTGAAATTTGGTTAGAATTTTGAGGATATAGAATTGGGAACTTATGCTATTGCCCCTCTTTTTACTTCTTTCTGTCCTATTTATCTCAACTTTGTCCATTTAATTTCCCTATATAATTTATAACTAAATCACTGTGGTAGCCCTTGTAATGAGATATATATTGGAGTTTCCAATACTATTGGTTTGCTGTCAAAGAAGACAGAGGAGGCATAGGCTGCTATCAAGTTACCCACATTTGTTTATTTAAACATTTTGTAAGATGACACAAAATACTTTAACGTTCTGGCTCTCAGCTCAGAGGACCGGGACTCGATTCTCGGCTGGGGCCAGGTACTTTTCTTTGTTCAGATTTATTCCCTATCCCTTGGTAACCTGAAAGTGGCAGTGAATCTGTGTATTTAATGTAAACGTCAATGAAACAACAAAAGTTGAAAAACCTATAGTGCACAGACTGAAAAAAAAGGAAATTGTACCTCTAATGTCTGGTAGGTCTCGTGTTCGATACCCGGCTGGAGGATGGAAATTTTTCTCTGACACAGTTGTTCCCGGTCTTCCTTAGACTCCAGAAGTATGAACGAGGGAGTAAATGGGTATTCTGTGAATTTAATAGAAATATGTTGGTGTCTAAACGGCCCTTGAGGACCAAAGCAAAAAATCTTATGTGTTGCACTCACTTGACTTTCTGTACTCTTGTACTATCCATTCTTACAAACTCTTATTCTTCTATCTCCGTGTTAGTTGAGATAAACATTTGCAGAAATTATCTTATTGTTCGTTTTCTTGCACGTGCAACGGGAATATGGGAATACAGTAGGCTTTGAGTGATAGTAAAATCTTTTAAACCGTTCAAATTTCCTTCACTTTGCACGAATAACATATAAAAACGAATAGTGATGTTTCATTTGATATAAGTATAAGTTCTCCAAAACGTATACAAATAACAAGGACTATCTCCAAAATGTTTCACTCTACAAAAAAAAATATATTTGGAACTGTGTGTTTTAGTGATATCTACAATTTTTGTATAGTAAGATTTTGTCTATCTCTTACGGTTTGCGCGTTATTCAAAAGTAATCCAGAGTAAACAGGACTACAGAGGATATAGCCAGAAAATTCAAAATATACACTTCATTTGTCACCAAAATATCTCAAACATATGGCATTTTAATCAAAATCGTTAGAACCATTTTCAAGAAAATCACAATTTCGAAAAATTTTCCATGTAAAGGGTAGTTTAGGGTGGAGAAATTTTCTTCAAAATATTCGGATCGTATCCTTGAAAGACATTAAACTTGAATACCAACATTGGTTTTTAACCGACTTTTCGTTTTTGAGTTATGCTGCCCACAGACTGACAGACTGACAAACACACACGCGTGCACCTTTTTCTAAAAGTGCTTTTTTGGATTCAGGGGGCCTTAAAACATATATTTCCGGTGAAATCTTGAAATCAAATTTTTGGGCGGAATACAATACTTTGTCTACTTAGCAAAGAAATAAAAATTGCGTCTGAAGTCAAAGTCATTGACTACTGAAAGTAGGGCTATACAAATGAAACAACTAAAAGTATATGTGGCAATGCTGGAAAGTTTCAAATTATATTTTGTATTATTCTTAAAAAATTTGTGTTCTCAGTGAAATCTGGCATCTGAAAGCAAGGCTGAGATGACTGTATGCATTTCTGCATGTGAACATGCGGGAGGGCTAAAAATAATCGTATCCCCCCGTCATATCCATATCAGTCTTACCTACTCCAAACCTGTCTTCCATTTCCAAAAGTAAATAACAAAGAAAGAAAAAAATAAGATGTCAACTTAGAAAATACTGAAATGCAAACACTCCAATGGGGAACGTGTTTCTAGTGGTGAAATAAAAGTGAAAGAAAAGGAACCCAGACACACATACACACGCACGGTGGAGTATACCACTGACAGGCGATTGAGAAGGATGTTTGCGGAATGCCTTCTCTCTTTCTCTCTCACTCGTTTTTATTTTTCATCCCGTTTCTCTCTTCCATCCTTTGAGCAGAGGGGTAAGATTGCAAACATTCGCCTCCACCTTTTTTTTTTTTCAGAACCTCATGTGAAGTGATGTCGCAAAATCAATACCTCGGGAAATCTCTTCGGTAACGGGATGAGCTTGTATGCACACGGATCGAAACCAAACCTAAATCATAGGCTTGTGTGGGACGACGCAGCAGCTTCTGGCTTTAAGTAAAAGCAATGCAAGGAAATATTATAGCTTCTCCATCAATCATTTCCATTCCAGACTAAGCAAACGATAAATGGCTGCCTCTAAACTAGCAGTGAACAGCGTGAGATTCACGTGGCTGTATCATTTACAGTGAGCTAAGTCGTACAAACAGAACAGCCACGCTTAAAGTGACTTATTCGCAAACATCAATTAATCATGGAGCAGGTAATCATAATTACAACAGGAAAAATATACTGCTGTAGCTCTCACGTGACTTTTTCCACTTATGGCATTTATTACGAATTCGACCCAACAATTTGATATCTACATTTCGTCAGAGGTACATTTTGAGGTCCCCTGAAAAAAAAAATTAGAAAAAGATCCGCCTGTGTGCCTGTGTGCATACACCTGTGAAAGGCATAACTAAAAAACTAATACTATGGCTGACACAAAATTTAATGGCGGGTGGCAGGAGGACCTCATCAACACAAAATCCAGTCTTGCTAGCGCTTGTGGTGAAGTATAGTTAAACACGCTGTGAAATCACGCTGTAAAGCCGATGATATAAATAGCATTACATCCACGAAACTTATTTGTACAGCATGAAAGACATTAGCAGTGGTCAGGTATCAGCCGCCATTAAATTTGGTGCCTGACATAGGATAAACACCAAGCTTAACATTTACGTTTAACATCGTCCAAGGATACGACACAGATATTTTTTAGAAAATCCTTCCATCCTAAATAACCCCTCAAATGAAAAAAAAAGAAAGAATAATAATAATAATAATAATAATAATAATAATAATAATAATAATAATAATAATAATAATAATAATAATAATTAAAATAATTATAATTATAATAATGTTACTTTTTACTTCCTAAAAACAGCTCAAACATATTTATTAAAATATCATATGTTTAATATACCAACACGGGGAAAAAGTTAATATTTTGAATTTTCTGTGAATAGGCTGTGAAGTTCCCTTTATTCTATAGGATTTTGTAGGCATGGTTTTACATCACAAGGAAAATTTTAAAGACAGGCAAAATATGTCGACGAAAAAAATGGAGAGCTCATTAAGGTAAAGAAATTGTGTAAAATGTGCTTTTTATTTTCGTTGTGAAAAAGTTTTCAAAATATTCTATATCGAAGTACTAAAGGCATTTAACCGGAATGCTTGAAACTTTGAAAATCTTGCTTCCGCACCCATCCCCCGTTCCCCTTCATGTCATCATAAGAGCTGTTTTATTTCCTCACGTTGTAATTAAGCACCTTTTGATTATTTATAGATCACATCCTAAGTAGCGTAAAGTAAATAGAATAATGGTTTTTGTATGAATAGTATAATACATAAGGGATATACGTCATCAGCAGAGATGGTCACGACAGTATGTAGCGCATCAGATATTTTACGCCCACAAATTATTCAACCAGAAGCTTGTTTTTCTACCTACTGAAAATTGAATGTTATAAACATTCGACAGATATATTTTAAACTGAATGGTGCTACGGTAATGAGCATTTCATTTCTAAGGTAACATTCAGCAGGGTGAGTAACTGCTAGCCTTTATATTATATACCTGCCTGCTTAGTGTTCTAGTTCATGTCAAAACTCACCTTTTCCATATTAAAAATGACGAGGAAATTCAAACTTTGCATGCTTACGAAAATACACGTCGAGAAATCCAATATTGGAATATTTCATTGTGAAATGGGATAATATTTTACAGCAATATGAAAATTCAAATTACAAAACAGCTGTTGTTTCACATTACGTCCTACTTCAGGATTTTCCGTTTTTTAAAGAGTTTGGCAAAAAATTGACGATAGAAATGTTTGCTGTGCGCATATAGGGCAGTTCTTATTGGCGTCTGAATCTAATTTCCAGGAAACAAAGCAGAGTTAGAGTTAGACGGTTTGTATTATCCTGTAACTAACAATATACCCGCTAACATCATAGGAGATTCATATAATATATAACGGATGTACGTCACAACAATATGTATCGCATCAGATATTTTACGCCCACAAATTATTCAACCAGAAGCTTGTTTTTCTACCTACTGAAAATTGAATGTTATAAACATTCGACAGATATATTTTAAACTGAATGGTGCTACGGCAATGAGCATTTCATTTCTAAGGTAACATTCAGCAGGGTGAGTAAATGCTAGCCTTTATATTATATACCCACCTGCTTAGTGTTCTAGTTCATATCGAAACTCACCTGTTTCCAAATTAAAAATGACGAGGTAATTCAAACTTTGCATGCTTACATCGAGAGATCCAATTCTGGAATATTTCATTGTGCAATTGGATAATATTTTACAGTAATATGAACATTCAAATTATAAAACAGGTTTTGTGTCACATTACGTCCAACTTCAGGATTTTCCGTTTTTTAAAAATCGCGAAAAAAATTGACGATAGAAATGTTTGTTGCGCGCATATAAAGCAGTTGTTATTGGCCTCTGAATCTAATTGAAAGGAAACAAAGCAGAGTGAGAGATAGTTTGCATTATCGCGTAACTAACAATATATCTGCTAATATAGGAGAATCCGCTTGCAAGTTTGATCTATAGTGATACCTTCTATGTGTCATCCCTCTCTTTCTCTCTCTCTCTCTCTTTTCATGATAAAAATTAATTAATAAGGCTCGGAGTTTTAGTTAAGTACATATTTTGTTTATGTCCTAATTAGAACTTAAAACTGAGTTTAATGTTCTGAATATTCACACCGGAGCAAATATTTTATTTAGTTTTATTTAAGATAAAAATACATATTTTCTGATTCTGTATACAAATACATATCTTCGGATATTCATATAAGTTAGACAAAAATTTCATAAAGGATACTACTTTTTAAAATTGTTTACATATTTACATAAGGTCACTCAAAAGTAGCAGCAAAATTGTTTTTAGCAGGTCACCATGAAACTTCTTGAATGCTCAATTAATTAGCCCAGATATTGCAAATCGTTATTCATTGGAACAACTGATAAGTCAGCTATCGTATCCCTTCAGCTGTGAGAAAATATAAATATATGGCTTTCTGAAGTTACGAGTCCGCAAGATAAGAATGAGGATCTCCTCCACTGACATGTGCTTGATTAAGCACATCGTGGCAATTGTCAATATTTCTGGATAGAACATTTGAGGAAGCCATGTTGGCATACACTAACTTTATTCCCTTCCAGGAATAATGTTTGGTGATTACCGCGTCCATTTATATTAGCTTAGCCATTCAGATCTTTAAAAATGTTTTACTTATTTTGACATTTTAAGCAGATAAACAATTAATATTTCCCCAGGTTTAGCATCTAAAATTCCAAACCCTAGTAATGAAGATAAGGAAAAAGGCAGTGTAAGTATCAGCTAAATCAAATTTGTAAGGATTATAGCAGCAAAACTCCAATTCTGGAAACCAGAGTAATAGATCTTGTGGGGACGTCTACATTGAGATCCAAAATTGTAATAACGAACGAAACCCTTTATTGCGCATAGTTGGTTGGTTTTCATACATGGTGTTTTACAACCATAATCTTTGTTTTTATGAAGTAGAATAAAAAGGAGAGTCGCGGGGGGGGGGGGCATGAAGTTTTATCTACCTCTAATTGCTATAGCTTTGCAACTTATACAAAGACATTTCTGGAAATTGCTGAATTACATTAGTGAGCGGAAACTTGTGTTTGCCTCTAGAAGAAGCCAAGGAACAGGCGAGGAAGTGCTTAAAAGCGCAAAATAGAGACAATGTTGTCCAGGGGACAAAAGTGTCCTAAATGACACCATTTTCAACAGATAAAAGTTTTCACGTGCGTGTTAAGACAGAGTCCAGATACTGACACACTCGTATCCCGCTACCTCATTGGACTAAGTGTCGGGAATGGGGTGGGGGTGAAATGGTCTTGCCACATCCACAAACTACTTTCTCCTCCTCCTTCACGGGACTCGACGATCCGAGCCAAAAACCCTCCTCTCTTCTAAAAGCTTTAAAGCTAAATTCCACCTTGCTCCCCTCCAATAACTTCCCCATTTCGCTTAATTAAGGAAATGTTTAACACTATGAGCGACACTCATGCACTTGCGGTGTTCTTTCTTCTGTCCTAATGCATTTTTGGCTGTGTCCTGGGTGCTTTCTGCGCAAAGAAACGTAAACACACCGCGTCCTCAAGTTAGCTCATTAATTACTTACTGCTTTATATCACAAGTAGCGCTGAAGTGATCATGGGTTCCGAACCGAGTAATATTTGAGAGTAAAACTCTGCTCTGTATGTATAGTGACAAATGACGATTTCACAAATCCCACTTCTGACACCAGTGTGACAGAATAACATAATTCAGTCCACTTACTTTCCTGTCTCTTTAATGTCTTCCAAAACCTTTGCTCAAATACACAGTTCTCTTCTCGACCTTAACAAAGTCTTCAGTCCTTCCTGATACTACATTTCATAACTATTTTCTTCTCGTAACCTTGACTCACTCCTTTCTGTCTTTCTTCACCTTCTCTCTCCCTCAAACAGCTGACTTTGACGATACAATCATTCGACATTCATTAACTGCTTCGCTATCTTCCTTTCGAAGCGACCGTACACACGCAGCTGATAGCCACACACTAAAACTAAAAACTGACTGACTCCAAACTCGTTGCCTCACCTCCTTACATAGCGACGATGACGTAACACGGGCCTTTCTCGATGTTCACCTTTCTGGAACAACTACAAATACGCCGGCCGCCGGCCATTCTTGAATAATGTACAAAACTCTGAAGTGCTGCGCTCATTGTTGTCACGTGTTCACAAACAGTCGCGGGAGACAGCCTGACCTCGAGAGTCTTTGATGCACGTACCGCCTGTAGTGTGAGGTAGCTCGAGCCTTTGCTGTGTTGTCGCTGTCGTCGGCAGGCGTCACACACTACGTGTATATCTAATTAGACTTGACATTTCAACTAATATGTTCACAGTAGTAAAGTGTAACCAGCTCCTATCATGTGTGTTGTTCCACATGAGGAAGACATTCTGATGTCTGTGATTGGTTGAAGCTAGATATGAATCGATTCCTGTTGGATGGAAGCGGCTAAAAAGGAATTTTACTGCAGCCCGTGAAGTTTGCGACCACGTGATGTTAGTCTAGTTACAAATTGGACTACCATTGTGTTTTCTTATACTATGACGTAAACGCCTACTCTTTAACTTTCTTTAACGCTTAGGCACCAAACCTAGAGGAAGTATCTCATTCTATTTAAAAATTTGATATCAAGTTTCACCCAAAATATCCGTTTAAAGGCGTGACATTTCGCAATCGAACTTTTGTGGCATACAACAATTTATCTACTTAGTGTAACCATGTAGAGAGAAAATAAAAAGTGTTTATAGATATTCATTTTAAGGATATTTGCATTACAATTTGTTTTCTTTAGTTAAGGTATCCCACCTATACAAAATAACACAAAATCAGACAAAAGTGATTTCACAGGATATTCATTCACTGCATTTTTTCTCTCCCCAATATCTCCATAACAAATATTTGAATCAATATCGTTAATACCAATTTTGTAAAAATAAGTAACAGCTAAAAACTTTTCATGTGAACTAAAATTTTGGTTGTGAGAAATTTCTTGAATATCTTCTTGTGGCTTACTTGGAAGGTGTCGAACTTGAACGTCAAGTATGGTGTTTGAATCACCTGTTCAAAGAGGCGTGCATTTGTGCCTTTTTAATGTTTGTCGGTTTCAGGTGTCTCAAAACACCTGTTTTCAGTAAACTTTGAATATTAAATGTTTGGATGGAATACAAAAGTTACAAAACTACAGTAGGCTACCGTAGGCTGACAAAGTAAGTGTGGGCTATAGTAATTTTTCTGGTAGAATTGGTCAGTTAAGAACCTTCTCTGTACATTAGAAAAGTTGCATACCTATCGGGCATTACCTCATATTGACCGCGTTGTTTACATTTTTTGTCATGGTTTAGTAGATTCCTATAAAAACCGGAAGCGTTGAACTTTGAACCATTTCGAAACCGAGAGAGGGTACATAAAGGCACGCTTAACCTACAGCACATTAGTGTCTTCAAAAACATTTGGTAGTTCCTCTAAGGATATAACAGTTCAGATCGAAGACACATAGTATTTTTATCACAGTGACCGAAGTCATGATGACAGTTTTTGGTGATCATTATATTTTACTTTCTCACTAAATTCCTTAATTCGTTGTATTTTGTATTATGTTTCTTCCCCTAGCAATGCTACCACTTACTACGTCATTTATGTACTGTACCAAAGCTACCGAACCGACATTTTGGTACAATGCAACTCTAAGTACAAAACGTCCTCTAGGTCTAGATGTTAGGAAAGTAAAAACAAGATTTTGAGATCAAATAAGGACTGTGTCACCTTCAAGTGACACATAGTGTCATTATAAGTTACAGAATTGTTATGAGTTGAGAAAGTTGTGTGACTGTTACACACACAGAAGCTTTAGGTTATGTTCATCTCGAATTCTGTTGATACTTTCGCGAGCCTCGCTTCCTTAGCTCCTACAGCACACACAGTTAGAGGAAGGTGAAAGGTTGATGGCAGCTGAGTGTTGTACAATAATTATTCATTGAGCAATGGTAGTGGTGCACACAGGTTGTGTCAACAGCGGGATCGCGCCGGTTAGGTGTACCGGGATTACGTCGATCCCTCGGGAACCCAGGTGTGATCCTTCCCTGAGTAAGCACCAAGTGAACACACCAACAGTAACCTCACCCCACCTTTCGGGACAACGTCGTCTGGTAGAGGATGTCTCCAAACATTTGCCAGTCCTTCAACTCACTACTTTCTCCGCTGATTGCGGAACACTGTCACCATCTATGGCGTAATATCGTCCTCCCTTGTCCACTACTTCAATTAGCTTCTGCCACTAACCAAACTTACAAATAAAACTATAAAGCTTGTTTTCAGTTCAAGTTTCTTAATCATATTTAACTTAACAGTACCGGTCTATGAATTTTTAAGAACTCAAAGTAATGTACTCAGAGTTCTAAACGATTTTTCATATCAACACTATAAAGAAGTGAAGTTCCAAGGTTTAGTACGTACATATTAAATCGTTTGTGGGTGATGCACTTTAAAAGCAAATTTAAGTTAATTTACAAGAAAGAAAGGCTCCTTACTATGCAATAGTCATGTTCCTCATTAAAGTAGAAAATAAGCTAGATAAAAATATAATTTTGAATAAGTTGGCTTTAAAAGATAACATTGTTGCAATGTGCTTTTTGCAAAAAAGATGCACTTATACCTGGATATGCTTAGTGGTGTAACATATTTTTCTGATATTAATAATTGCATAGCCAATCTTAGTTAACATATGATGGGTATAATATTTACGAATTTTTATAACTTAAAATGCTGCATCATAAACACCATTTTAAATGCAGAAAAGTGTCTAGTGTTAAATGCAAGAAATGCGCACTGGAAAATGTACTAATAAAAATTGGCCTTAAATTATGTACTCTAATTTTTTACTTTCTGTTCCACGTACCTAGTAGAAAAAAAAGTATTGCATTTCACCCCAAAAGGTTGATGGCAAGAACACACGTTCTGAGGCTATCGGAACACAAAACAAAAATCTTGTAAGAAAAAGTTACTATTTGTATGTATGTATGTATCTGTCCCTGTGTAAGTATGTGTTTGTGTCTATGTATATGCCTATGTCTAAATGTGTAAACAAAAAACTTTAAAACGAAAAGTCAGTTAAATACCAAATTAGGCACTTCAATTTAGCGTCTTCTAAAGGTACGGCACAAAAACTCCCCACTTCACTGATTCCTTACTGATTTTCTAAAAAATTGCGCTAACCATTTTTATTACAATACCATATATTTACGATAGTCTTATGACGAATGAAATGTGTATCTTGAATTTCCTGTGAATAGCTTCTGAATTCTTTTACATTTTCAGTCAGAACCATAAGAAATAGGCAAAAGCTTATTCCACAGGAAATCTAGATCTTGTTAAACTTCACAATTTATTTAAAATGAATTTTTATAACTTATGCATTTCAGAAATATTCGTTTATATTGTTTTCAATTTTTCAATGCACTTTTGTGAAACGGGACAGTCGCTCGTCTACTGTATCTCCTAATACTATTCTCCCTACAAGGAAATATGTAATAAAACCATTTTTACAAATACCTATCTCGATTAACATGACGCAGATAGGAACATGACGCGTCTGTAGCTTTCACTGTACAAAAGCGAGAAAAAGTCCGTCTGTGTTCACCATGCTGCTGAATGATGATGCTATGTCTACTGTATACTTGATGACTCGACGAACTAAGGCATTTTGCCATTCCTGATATAAATTATATGCCCAGTGTAGGAAATAGTTCATTAGAGCGTACCTTTCATCTTTTAAATTGAAATACACAAACTTACTCACAATGTTGTTCTGACTAGTAAACTCAGAACTCACTCATTTCTACGTAAATAGTGAATATAAATACCCAACCTATTATTTGAAACACATAAAATTTATTTATATATTCCTTTACTTAATTTTTAATGACAAAGTTTTATTTGTTAGCCCAAATTGAACCGTTCCTGTTTTTCAGAACATTTACTTAATAAAATCTTATATGTTGCACTCACAAGACTTTCTTTACTCTTGTACTAACTATTCTTACAACCTCTTATTCATCTATCTTCATGTTAGTCGAGATAAATATTTGCAGAAATTATCTTATTCCTAATTTCCTTGTAGATGCAAGGAGAATATGGGAATACAGCAGGCTTTGATAGTAGTCCAAACTTCTAAAACTGGCCGCTATAAGGAGATTTGAAATTTCGTACTCTTTGCATGGCCAGCAGATAAAAAGGTGAATAATGACCTTCCATTTAAGAGAAGTTTTAAGTATTGCAAAACTCATACAAATTACAAGCAATATCCCTGAAATAATTCACTCAACAAAACATGCTTTTGGACATAAGTTGTGTCTTTTAATGAGGTCTATATTTTTTGTACAGTAAGATTTGGTCTATCTCTTACCATTTACCAGTTATACAAAAGTCATCAAGAGTAAACAGAACTGCATGGACTATAAAACATGTTAAACATATGACATCTAAATCAAAATCGTTAGAGCCATGTTTGAGAATATCAAAATTTTCGAAAAATTATCCATGTAACGGGTAGTTCAGGGTGGAGAAATTTTCTTCAAAATCTTTCTGTCGCATCCTTGAAAGATATTCCCTAATACCAACTTTGATTTTTAACTGACTTTTCTTTTTCGAGTTATGCTGTTCACACACACACACACACACACACACACACACACACACACACACACACACACACACACACACACACACACACACACACCGAAGTTCTTTCTAAAATGCGTTTCTTAGATTCAGGGTCCTCAAAACATGCATTTCCGGTGAAATCTCAACATTCACATTTTGGGCGGAATATACAATACTTCCCCTACTTACTATACATAGTAGAGAAAGTGAAAAGTCACTTCCTCTCTTCATTTGGTTTATTGCTTACCTTCTCTGTACTTTCGTTTTTGGTTGTTCATACAAATAGAAGATATACTGTTTCATTATATTTAAATGTCAGTGAAGCAATGGTGACATATTCAAAGTTGTTCTTAATACGAAAACTGTAGTATTTATGATGATAGTTTAATAAAAGCTGTTAGATAAAGTGATGTGGTATACTTTTTCCTACTCACGTGCTAAAAGCTCTGCTCGTTATAACATATTAGCTTATTTATATGTATGAGAAACCTAGTGATAAACCTGGTAAGCAGAGGGAGCGCAATCTGATGCAAAAACGTAATCTGGAAAACCGCAGAGGACAGCTTGAGCGCAACGTAAACTTCAGTTTGCAGTAATTCTATAGGCGTTAGGAGCCATGTTCCACCAGGTGCAGAGGCCGGAGGAGGCGAAATGGAATTTTACTGCAGAAATAAATGGAGAAAGTTTCGAGGCATTCTGTGGAATAGGAATAAAACGGGAGAGAGGTGAAAGCTGCTCCCTAATTCGACTGAGTGTGTGAACGAGGCCATGGGAGGGGGTGGAAAGGGGCTAGAAGTCTTTTTGGGCTGGCTAACCTTTGTCACGTATGATGAACTCACTCATCAGTAAATATGTGAAACAGAGCAAGAGTTCTCAACTTCTGTTTTATATACAACACAAGAACGTGACGGAATTTGACATTAAATAGCTTATGATGAGAATAATAAAATAATGAAATGCAATTTTATGCACACTTCGAATATAACTGCAATAGACCACGTAGTGCACTTGGTAGAGCGCGGATTTACTGTGCGAGGTGTGCCGGTTGACTCCTGGCTGGAATTTCGGCGTTTTTCTTGAAGTAAACCGATTTCTCGGCATGCTCAGAGTTTGGTACTTAAATCTGAGTGTACCTAAGAGTGAAACAGGTACGTAACAACCAATTTTCTCGGGTACAGAGGTATTTTAAACGTGGCGAATGGCCTTGCTAGGATCTGTGCGAGTGAAGTCATGCAAATTGATGGTGGAGTAACGTCTCGGTTTCATAAACAAGAGACTGTTGATAATGCATGCGAGCAGTGTACTTAAACACGCATTCCCGCGATGTTAACTGCACGGAATTCAAAGAGATACTAAACTAACATCCCTAAGATCTTATGAATACAAAAGTGAACTCGATCATAATCCACTGCACAACATTTCACCCCAAGCGGCCCGGGTTCGATCCCTGGCAACAGCATGTGGGATTCGTGGTGGACGAAGAGGCGCTGGGGCGGGTTTTCTCCGGATTCTCCGGTTTCCCCCGCCATCTCATTCCACCGGTACTCCATCTTCATTCCATGTATCATCAGTGTCACCACCTGCGGTGCCGTAGAAGTAAAAGCGGGCGTTAAACATCACAAATGACAATTTGCACTCAGCACAACTAATATATGCCGTAAAGTTGAAGTAAAAGTTGTGTATGTATATGTGTGTATGTATTACGATAGGAATGCTTTAACATGGAACACTAACCAGAATTCAAGAATGCAATACATAGTAACTACAGAAAAATGATTACATTACTAATATTTTACCATACTTACAGTCACGTGTAAGAATAAAGTGAGTTCAAAATGTTCTTGATTAATGAAGTCAGTACTAAAACTGCATTTTCATCTGTTGAATGTAATTTATTTGTAATTTGCTTTCTACTACCTTATCATGGACAAAAGAAGTGAGAGCTCGGCCGTCACAACCCTGTAGTTCAGTTTATTCTCCACTCACTGGAATTTTGTCCTAGCTCTTGTAATAGGGTAGCAATAATTTGTAAGGTCCAAAATATATGGGGAAATTGTGTAGATGTTAGTGGTTTTTTAACTACGTATGTGCACATGCTAGTATGATTTTATTTACTTTATGTATTTATTTGCACTATATTAAGTCAGATGTACTCAACTCTTTTTTTTTCCCCCCCACCGTTTGAAATCAATAGGGGAAAGCAAATATATCGTGCAAAGAAAGAAGTGAGCATAAACGTGTTAGAGCTTGTTAAAACACAACAAAGCTCACACAAAAAGAAATAAGAATGCGCCTTTGTAATTGTCCGTGTGATTGTATCCGGCTGAGAGAGCGTGTCTGGTCGCACTTTCACTCAATTCTTCCTCTAGACATGGCCTCCCTCGCACGACACGATATTCATGGCGAGTCCTTGGACAAAACAACGGTTCTCATAAAAATGCATGATGTCTCTCTTAGTTAGCACTGCATGTACAGTCCGCCGCAGAACCTGTTAGTTACAGCTTTGAAGTTCCGCCAAGTAACGCATTCATCGTTTTTGTACCTCTGCTCATTTAATGTGACTATGTATGACCTGTATAAAGGCTAACAAGGTGACTGTCGCGATTGTAGAATCCTATCCAAATTCTTATGTTTCTAAGTAGCACTTCGGAGCAGCAAAAGAGGCCCATTCCCTTAGCTCGCAAGAGTGTTGCTTCTACCGATCTAACCAACTGATACAAAAATTATGTGCTCAGAAAATAAGCCATTTAAAATGGAAGTAATAAATGAAGTAATTATAATAATAATTGCCATACAGGGTTGATAGTGACACCAAGCAAATAGAATCACTTTAAATATTGATATCAGAGGAACAGGATTTATAAAGTTTGTCAGGCAGGAGAACTAGTTTGTGGGTACCAGATGGTTAAGCAGGTCATCAGCGCAGGACTGGGCTCCGTGAACCAGTTCGTAGAGTTCGCCGAGTAGTTAGACGTGAGTAACAAATGAAGTAAAACCGAGTTGCAAGACGTATTACCCGGCGTAGACCGGGGAACCTAGAGAATTTCTGAGAATTTTATAGATGAAGTAAGGGTGAAAATCAAGGGACCGTGAACAGTGGAGAAATTATGTTGCAACGTAGTTTGCCAGCTATGATTGGCGGAGGTGGGGTGGGGTTGAAAGGAGTTAAGGAGAAAGAGATCATTACTAGTAGCCTCAGGTTTTGACTTGGGTAAATAATTTCGTTTTAGTTCGCCGGAAAGTCCACATGCCAGTAAATCTACTGAAATGGGAGTCATTTTTAAGCACACTTAAAAACCATCGTAGGCTGGCGTCTCAACTTACCCATCCAGACTGACTCAAAAATGTGAGTAGAAGCACTATAAGAGAGTTCAGCTTGTCATCGTGTGTATTTGTACATAAGTATAAAGTTACTTTCGGGTAATGACATGGACGTCTTAGATTTCTATGACAATAATGAATTTTAGGGTGTTATTGGAATATTGGACTTCAGTTGTACTCGCGTATATTTTATTTGGTTAACATGCCTGGAAGGTTCACTGGCAGACAAAGTCTACTGTGCTACATAGAAATTCGCTTCAAATGCTGTCTTTTTCAGATTCCATTTCTGTTGGAATGCACTATGTGTACACAGTGGCCAAAAAGTTTACAGTCATGAAGAATGTGTATGCCAACACCTCTAAACGAATACAGAACTACAACGTGATACAAGTTTTAGCACACAGAGTTAGCTTATATTTAAAGGAACTTAGTGAAACGCCGCTAATGATATTTGTTTCTGAATATTTGTGAGGATATTGTTCCCAAGGAATAAACGTGTGGGCGGTGCCTTAGGATTTATTTAACTTTCAGATGTAATTTACATTTGTCAGCAGATAATGATAATGCGGTTTCATTATCTATAATGAGTAAGACATTTCTGCATTCTTTATGGAGAAAGTTTCCTGAAAACCCTACACATTCATTACGGAAACAACTGAAACGAAATTATTCACAACCACAAATCCAACAAATCAATGCGAAAAAATACAGGAATAAAATATGAAGATGTCTGTTTTGTTTTATTTACTGTAAGTTAAAAATCCAAGAATTGAATAATTATTGCTGCGGGTCAGCTGAAACGAAATTATTCGTAATAACAAATGCTTGCAAATCAGAGAGTGATAAAAAGAAGATGAACAGAATATAAAAATGTCAATTTTCTTAAACTTTACTCTAGTATAAAACCAAACAAATTTAATATTTATGTTCCCATAAAGATAGCAGCAATGGATCTAAAACGTTGGTTTGTTTTGTTCCTTTCGACGGAGGTGGCTTAGAGTACAGAGCTCTTAGCTTGCATTCGGGAAGCTATCAAATTCTGGTTGCGGGCCAATCTTTGATCATTTTCCATGGCTTTCCTCACTTGACAATTTAAACACATGACTTTTAATTCAATACCCCAAGCAAATATACCATAAAATAGATGGTACAAGAAGGCGATTACGCAACAAATGCCCACCTGAAAGAGAAGGAAATTACATTAAGGGCCTATTTTAAAAAAGTGTTCATTTTCCATATAATATGCTTCTGTCTATCTTCTGTCATACAAAATTGTGCACAATTCAGTCGGTAAGAAGAAAATTTTAGAGGCTATTCATATAACATTCAAGATACATTGTATTTGTCAAATTAATTTTGGGGGGCTCGCGCCTACACCATACTACTGACTCATTCATAGTTTATGTCTTCCCTGGCATTTTTTAAAAAAATCTGGATGGGTTAATCTCCACACACTGGCTTAATTTCCAACATAACGCTATGGATAATATTGATGTGATTGTTCTGGGATAGTATTCCTGCTGCTTCAGATTTTCTATGTTTGCACCATTCAATCGAACAAAAGTTGTGCAGCGACATGTTATTTGTATAAGGTTCATGGAAATACTTTGCCAAACTACTTTCTCCAAGTTGTTTTTATTGTTTCTTATGGCTTGACCATGGTGCTCAGTAAGTTGTTTTGTCCTCCGAAAGCTATGTGTTACAAAATTCCTGCCTGACTTTTCGGACCCCATCCTCATTCTCTTCTATACATGGTAGACACACTAACCTTTTCGGTGCCAGCTGTCAACTAGTGACTTGAAAGAGTTTGAATCATCATCCCCAATAAATTCAACATTGCGGACCACACGTTCTTAATCGGAACGATAGGAAATGTTCACGGCTGAGGCAGTTTCCATCCCTCTACTGAATCCCTAATGACAACCCTTCTAACGTTTAGCCTCATATAGCCTTTTCTTTTCCAGCTGTGTTGTACGATGCTGTACATCAAGAATCTTGCCAACGTCAGTACTTGTGGCAGCAGGGCACAAATTTATGGACTGGTATCCCCTTTTCTGTCACGATCCATTGAATGCTATGCTGATATCTGTATTCCCATCATTTTGCTCTACCGCCTCCTTCGGCTGCCTTTATTGGGTCCTAGCTACTATTTTCAATGCGTTGTCTAAAATTTCTGTAGACAGATATGTCAGTAGAAGAGGTGTGGTAGATTTAATTAAACACAGGGGATCTTGCCAGCAGTAGGACCTTTACCAATAAAACGCAATCTCTAGTAAAATCTGATATTTATCTCGAAAAGATAATACGTTTTGCACTTTTCAGAGGTCCAGAATTCTTTATTCTGTTCATAGCTTACATAAGACACTTTCAGGTTGAAAACCAACCCATTTCGTTCAATTTACCACGTCCGCACCCGCTGGATTCCAATTCCTTACTGAATGTTAGAAGCAGCTATTGCGACCCGGAAATAGAGTGGGGAAGGTTATGCAACTATAACTTGTGACGTAAATATTGCGTTTATTTAGTGTTCTAGGGTTAAACACAAAGAATTAGTCAATGATATCCATCTGATATGATCGCACATCTTCGTAGGAAACTAGTGTAATAAAGTATTTGGACCACACTGTACAGTAATTGTACGTTAGTCAACAACTAGTAATTTGATTACTGCACCTGAAGTTCCAGTGACCACATCCCAACTCGGCTCCAAGAAGGAAGGGGTGTTGTGTTGTCTAGACCCACAAAAGGATCCATAAATTATCGCTGTTACAGGGGAGAGAGAGAGAGATGTAATCGTTACCTGCAGCTTACACAGACAAGGAGGGATGCCAAACCAATTACAGGAGTGTCTTCCCTGTAATTCCCTTACACCGCGTTTACAATACGTGCTGTAATTGACTGACAAAGAAGGAATGTACACAGACATTTCAATAACGTACTGAACGAAATATATCATTTGCTGCGGAGATTCCTCTCTCCTTCAGTCTATATATATTTCACTGACTCTCTTTCCACTCCTTCCCTCTTATTTCTTGCCCACCACTTTCAATAATACTTTCCACCTCCCTCTCCATCGTTTCCCCTTTGTACGATTCAAGGTGATGTGTATCACTGAGGTGTTACTTACCATTTGAAAATCTGATGTGTTGCACTCACAAGATTATCTTATGAGTAATTTTCTTGTAGGTGCAAGGGGAATACAGTAGGCTTTGAGCAATAATCATATCTTTTAAAATGAAGGCTTTGAAATTCCATTCTCTTTACACGGACAAGAGAAAAAAAAAGTGAATAACGACCTTCCATTTGAGAAAAAGTATAAGCATTGCAGAACTCACACGCATAACGAGGAATATCTCCGAAATGGTTCACTCTACAAAAAATGCATTTGGACATAAATTGTGTGTTTTAACGAGATCTATGTTTTGCATAGTAAGATTTGGTCTATCTCTTATGGTTTATCATCTATGTAAAAGTCATCAAGAGAAAACAGGACTACATGGGCCATAGTGAGAAAATTCGAAATATACATTTCATTCACCAGTAAAAATATCTCAAACATACGGCATTTTAATATAAATCGTTATTCATTTTTGAGAAAATCAAAATTTTCGAAACATTTTCCATGTAAAGCATAGTTTAGGGTGGACGAATTTTCTTCAAAATCTTCGTGTCGCATTCTTGAAAGACATTAAACTTAAACGCCAACTGACTTAGCTATACTGTTCCCAGACACATACAAAGACGGATACACACACAGACACATACACACCACGCATACACACATACATATACCTACACACGCACGCACGCACGAACTTTTTTCTCAAAATACCTTTTGTTGGATTCAGCGAGCCTTAAAACATATATTTCCAATGCAATTTCGCCATCGAATTTTTGGGTTCAATACAATACAGCAATAAAACTGATAAGATATTTAATAGTAGACAAAATGTGACGATTTCTTATGCTTGTTCAGTCTTAAAAACTGTAGAAAATATTCCGCAACACAATCAAAATTCTAGCAACCAAATTAAAGCAGAGAAAATTCTCGGTTTTAATATGCAGAAGGAAATAGTGATGTTACAACTGACGTCCTCTGGTGCTTTTCCAAGATTTTGTCTCACTTCATTTGTTTTATATGTTTTTAAATTGCACGAACTTGTAGTCTATGGTATTTGCTATCATTTGACTTTTTAAATACCTGACCATGACATTCACCTAATATATATTATAAATTTGTGAAGTTCTAAAAGTTGAGGCATTAATCAAGAAGTTAAAACGTCCTTTAACCTGGTAGGTCATATTGGATAATGAATGAGTGAAATGGGTGAAGTGAAGCTCGAATGAGACCGGGTGCCGGAGAGTTAAAATTACCGAACATATCGTCTGAGGATAGGAGAAAACCGCGAAAAAAGATAACTTATCCGGATAACTCACTGTAACTGAGCTTCGAACCAGGGACTTCTTGAATATGAGGAAGATTCGCTACCCCAACACCACAGAGGCAGGCTAAGGAAACGATAATTCCAGATATACCTTTTCGTTCCAGTGACAGATCACAACTCATTTTCACCGCAATTTAAAGGACTATGTAGTGTATATTGCATATTGCTATATACTACATGCATGTAAAATAATCTTGTAAATACCATGTCCAAAAATTTTGAAACATTGATGTAATTTAAAGATAATTAAAGCTAATAACAATGAACACATCTGGAAACATACCACAACACATAAACCACAATATAGTTTGTTCTTTTTGGACATTAATTTAGCTTGTAGACTGTGTTAACATGGAGAGGAGTTATTTCTAGGGCCAGAGTAAGTATAGCTGGCGCAAGGAAAGCTTGTCCATCTGCAGGATGCGCAGAAGACTGTTTTCGTAAACGTAACCTTATCCTACCGTTACGCCTGTTGCAAGGCGACAGTATCCTTATTACGGGCTCCAGTATCAAACAACGTCTCGAGGTGTGCATATCGCAGTGAATGAGATAGGAAGAGTAAGCAGCTGGAGCGTCGGGTACAATGCAGCGAGTGGAAATGGCATGTGGCCTTCAATCGAGAGAACATTGTCAAAGGAACAAAGTTGCACATTTAATATATAAGAACAAACATAAATTACATTTATGTTTTCTGTTTTGTCTGTCTTGCCGTTTAACGCCCATTAACTTAGTTGATAATACACGAAAGTGAATGAATGAAATAACTGAAAATAGTCCCAGGGTTCTAGAGCTTAGAGTAAGGGGAAATCCCAAGAAAAAAAAACAGTCAATCTATGCAAGATTCGAATTTGGGAGGTCTTGAATGCGAGGCACGCGTGCTTTCCCACACGCAAATTGGGTAGCGAAGTTTTATTTTATATAAATGAATAGTGCCCTTTTGTTGTCTTTATCCTTTATATGCCAATTAATTTTCAAGTTTAATTTTAATTTTAGCTTTTTAATTCCAACAATCCGCACAAATTACCTCTTAACTTTACTGAATGATTTCACGTAGTGAATGGAGATTAACATAATTGGAATAGGATAAAATAAAAGAGTAAAATATACGATATGAAGTATAATCACTGCAGTACAATTTTCAGCCATCAGGGTTATTACTGCGGAAAAATCTAGCGTGTTCTCAAGGTAACGGATTCAATCGGGAGATCACGGATTCGATCTCCTTTGACAGTGCACTCTGACTTGGGTTTTTCGTGATTTCCCCTTGTCACTTTGGTGTACAGGGGTGCTTAACTTATTATCCCTCATTTCCCCTTATTCCATTTCCTTATCGTTTTTCAGGTATACTTCCAAGCTGGTGGTGTATGGCGGTGCCGGATAGATAGCGCGGATGCTTGCGTAGTATAGCTGCTGTTCTCCGCACTAGGTGACGCTGTATGGTCGCTGTCCGTTCGTGCGGAGATGTTTATAAGTGCACCGGACCTGCAGTGATGGTGGCTGCTTGGCGGAGCCTGGCGCCGGGATGAAGAGATCACTGCACTTTTTAGGGACTTCCGCACGTCCCTGTGGCCCGTCTGCCTGCGACCAATGGCGGTTTTCAGATTTCATCCCTTCATCATGGAGGGTGTTAGCACACAAAATATCTATGTAGGGGGAAGTAAGCAAGGTATCCCCCTCCTTAGTGTCACAATTTCCTACTGCGGACAAGGCCAGCTGTTCTAAGCTGTTCTTTACACAGTAATATCGAACTTCATTTCAATTATTTTTATTTTCAATACGCAGTTTCTACTGCAATATTATATTTCATTAATAAAGTGAAAGGATGCTAAAGAATTAAATTTCCCGAAACATAATAACAGAATATTATAATCTTAACATTGTCTTATTCTTTCTCAAGCATTCGTTATGCAAGCTTCGGTCACTTTACTTGAGTCCAATTCATTATACATGTTTACTTGCTTATTTTCAATAGGGAGTGGGAAGTTTTACAGAGGAAAATCGATTACTTTTTTCGATAATACATTCCATACATTTTGGTCACAATTACAGATCTCCCTCCATGTCCGCAATTCCTTTGTTGTAGCTACTTCTCCCCCGCAGGCTTCAACTTTTCACGTCTCCGGAAAACGACAAGCAACCCCACTATTTGGGTTTGTTATGAGCGGAAAACTAGATTCGTGGTCTGGCTGCTTGTAAAGGAGACGGAGAGAGGTGTAAAAAAGCAAGATAGAATAGAAAAGGGAAGGAAACAAGAACTGTAAGGCGGATTGAAGGGAAGCAGCATGTGAAAGAGGCATTATTCAATGTCACAATATACACCCACTAAAACGTCATGGGTCTCCCCTTCTGCATTAGCTAATTAACATATTTTTTCAGCAAATAAAAGTATGAGATGAATAAGCCGTCTACTGCCATGTTGTAACGGCGGAGGAAGAAGTAAAGTACGTCATTAAGCAATAAATATTATTAAGATTTTTTTTTCTCATGTCCTCCTTAGTGTTTGTGTTGGACAGGCAGAACCAGAGAAACAAAATGCTAATAAAGATTGAACTCTAATGGCTCTTAGCACTCTTAGGCACCATCGAAAAATAGCAGTTTCAGTTGGACTAACCACACCAGAATTAGCAGCTCGGCTTGAAGGAGAAGAATAAAAAATCTGATATGTTGCACTCACATGCCTTTCTCTTCTCTTGTACTAGCTATTCTTACAAACACTTACTCATTTATCTCCTTCATTTTAGTCGAGATAAACATCTACAGAAATTATCTTATTGCTGATTTTCTCGTAGATACAAGGGGAATATGGGAATACAATAGGCTTTGAGTGATAGTAAAATATTTTAAATCTTTGAAATTGCGTTCTCTTTGCACGACCAAGATATAGAAAAGTGAATAACGACGGTCCATTTGAGAAAAGCTTAAGTGTTTCAAAACTCGCACAAATAACGAGGAATATCTCCGAAATGGTTCACTCCACAAAAATGCATTTGGATATAACTTGTGTGTTTTAAGGAGCTCAACATTTTTTGTACAGTACGATTTGGTCTATCTCTTACAGTTTAGCAGTTATACAAAGATCATCAAGAGTAAACAGGACTACATAGGCCATAGCCAGAAAATTCAAAGTATACATTGCATTTCCTCTTACTCAGTTTTTGGTTACTTCAATATTCAAATGTCTGCGCAATATGTCATTCTAGCTTTGGTAATGTTTTAGAACTTTGTGTATTTAGGAACTTCTCTCCACGACCTGTACATATGCTCCACATGGTGCCGTGCTTTTAAATGAATTGTGTACCTGTTTCGTAACCTGTCTCTCATTGTTTGTTATGAAAGCTACAGAACCGACAAATGTTATACATCGTTTGAATTGGCTTCTGATAAACACACAAATATTACTTACATACAACTTTGTTAGTACATTTAAATATTCATATACTTTGTTTAGTCGGATATTCATTTATTGGGTTTATTAGCCAGCCAGGGGCAGCGTTTAATAAGTGAGCGGCAGTACAGCCGTGCGCTTGCTTCATGAAAAACTTCCATGGTACACTTAGGTGGGCATTGCAATTTGGTTCATGTCCGAGCAGGTCTTTCATTTTCATTTTGTTACGCCTTCCATTTTTTCTTTGCGTTAAAATAATTATGTTCCAATAACTGAAATCGCAACTCTCTTTCCCTAACCGTTAATATGTGTTTTTGCACTTGTCACTATCACAAGACAAGCAATCGTTACTCATAGTTCGCAACTAAGAAGTGTTCTGTTTGGCACGGGGTAAATTCTGGGGACACAAATTCCTACTCCTAGACAGAGACAGTAACATCCAATTAAGACTGGAAACCCTACAAACCTCTATCATACGGTGCTAACACATGGTAGCCAAACCTGGTCGCTGACAAAACAAGAACAGAAGATACAAATATGGTAGGGCAAAATGGAGAGAAAGATCCTGTAAATTATACTACAAGACAAGATAGGGAATGAAGAAATGAGATTACGAAGTGGCATCGAGGACGCACACAAGACGACAAGAAGACTCAAATGGAAATGGGGAGGACATATGAACAGCCTGGCTGCAGAATGATGGGCATATGCCGCCACGATGTGAGACCCAAGAAGAGAGAAAAGAAGAAGGGGCAGACCAAGAAGAAGATGGACACTGGACTTCACGGAAACGATTAGACCACAGTGGACACGACTAGCGAAGAACAGCAAAGAGTGGAAAATCACAACTTTAAGTTTAGAACAAAATACTAACAGATTTTAGAAACTAAATGTGTGATGTAGCGAAGAAAGAAAGACACTATTTTAGGTTCAGAATAGAGTAGACAATAACTAATGCAAAGTGAGACTCGAAGTTTGAGCTAGGCACACAGGGAGTAGCTCATTCCGTGTGTTTTTGAGGTAACCCTAGGTGACCCTTGCTGCAAAGGATTTTGTGGCTCTTCTAATTCTAATTCTTTTGAAACTCTAGTTGATAACGAGCGTGAATTTGTCATGGGTATTTTAAATATTCTAAAAGTAGAGGAATTTTAGCTCTATTGCAAACCGTGCTGAGTGTGCAACCAAAATGTGTTTATACTGTTGACAGTATAGGCAGCAGGCAGCAGGCAGCAATTAAAACAGAAAAAGTATATTGAAAGAGAGCAACATTGTAAAAGTGAAGAGCCTAGGGTGACACGGTCGGAAGCGTTCAACTCGCAGTCACAAGTGCCAATCGAAGGAAAAGCACATCGCTATTTGCTAATGGTGCGGTCAATAACGGATAGTGTTGCTAGTATTCCACTCGTCACACGCTTTACGCTGCTTTTCTTCTCCTTTTTCTTCAGCATTTAAAACAGCGTTGAAGTGCTTCTCCGCTTTCAGACTCTTGGCAAAGAACGACGGAAGGCTAAACATGAATTTGTCTCTTGTGTTTCTCTTGAAAACAGAAATTAATGAGAATGCTGTGCTCAGCTGAATTCTTGACTGAACCGCAGCACATTGTTAGAACGGGATATCTTTGATTTGTATCCATCGTTAATTTTTCTTTTTTAAAAACACTATCATAATGTTCTTATTTTTAACCTAAAACAGTTTGGAAAAAGGTAATTTAAGCTTTCTGTAATAATTTATCAAGTTATTTTTTCCATCCCCAAATTCAATAAACAATTTTCATACCAAGTACGTACAAGTTGATGCTCCCTGAACAAACAAACAAAAAAAAAACAATAAAAAAAAAACAAAAAAAAAAAAAAACAAACAAAAAAAAAAACAAAAAAAAAACAAAAAAAAAAAACAAACTAAAAGGTAAAGGTATTTGTGTGTGGTTTAACATGATAACACAAAAACGCGAAGTCCCTTAAATACCAAACTTGATATTTAAGTTCAGTATCCTCTAAGTAACACGAAAATTTTCATGAAAATCCCCCAAAGCCAAACTATTAGGACATAGAAATTTTTTTTATTTTTTCAAAAATGGCTCTAATGAATTTTGATTAAAATATAACATATTTAAGATATTTAGAGACAAGTAAAATGCACATCTTGAAGTCCTCTTCACTCAGAAGAGATTTTGGATAATCTCGTATAACTGGTAGACATCAAGCGATAGACGAAAACGCATTACACATGTTATCTCTTAAAAAGACATAATTTATTTCAAATGATTAATAGAATAAGCAATTTACGAATATCTTTTATTAATAGTTCGAACTGTTCCATACTTTTTATTCTTTTAGATTCCTGTAAATCTTCAGTTGTTTCTTGGTTTTATATCAAAATTTAAGGCCAGCGTATAGCATCAAATTTAAAGATTTGAATATCAGCGTAGCCTGTGTATCTACAACGAAATGTGTGATGTAGCTGCTTCAGCAAAGCTTTGCCTCGATTAAAATGAAGTAGATAGAAACATAAACCTCCTTAAGAATAATGTATAAACTTAGGCTTTCACGGCCGGTGTTTTGACTATTAGATATGTTTAGTTCTTCCGGGCTTGTAGGCCGTGCTCTAGAAGGCATTGTGGATACACTCTCTGCTTCCACATTCGAACTCTGACCAGTGCAGACAGCGGATCATGTTACCCTGATGATGCCAAGCGCAGTACTTGGCGAAGCGTTGGTATCTACAATGCCTTCTAGACCACGGCCCGGAAGAACTAAACATTCCTTAAGAATAGTTTGTTTACCCACTAATAAACAAAAGAGGGTAGAGAAACTCATGCGCATTTAACACATCCGATTTTTAAAGTTAGGATTCACTGAAAATTCATGTTTCATAGTTCTCTGAATTAAGAGCAACCAAAATTCACGACTACATCAAGTACATTTTAAGATTTTCAAGATATTCCTCGAATCGAAATAACTCTTTCCATCTAAAATTTTCCATTAATTTTTATTTTATCAAAACTGGCAATAATGATTTAAACTAAAATGTGATATATTTGAGAAACTGGTATACGAAAATATTTCGCATATTTTTTAAATTCAATTCATTCCACATAGAATTTTCTTTTATATTACTAATCCTTGCTTGAATTCTTGAAAAAACAAAAGAACATTACATCCGAGGAGTCCTACTTAAAACCGACAAAAGCTGCAAACAATACTAACACATCCGAAATTTGTCACACACATAAATGGTATGTTTTAGCAAGATTACATAGCAGGATAAGGTTTTGTCTGCCTCTAATGGCCAATAATTATGATTAGCAACCCTCTTTCTCAGGGTGTGAGGTCACTTAAAATGCGAATAAACATCCAGGGATCCAACGCTTTTATTTGCCTTCCGAGGGAATCCAAATTAAAGATTTTTATAATCGGACTCGTTTTCCTCTGTCGGGCTTGAATTCCGAACACGGAAACTAGGGAATTATTATATTACCGTAGTATTATCGCGGTAATACGTCCACTAATATAAATATTTTTCTATGAATACTCATCATCATTAATAGCCTGTATGTATAAAAAGGGCTCTATTTATGAACAGTTTTCTACTACCTGAACATAAAACAAAATGGGTAGATAAAGTGGTAGATTGTTGTGCACAATTTCGCAACATGCGCACACATAACCGTCTGCTCGATTTCTGCTACGCTGTGGTGGTGCAGCCTCAGCAAATATTTACCCACCCCTGCATACATGCTATGCTGCATATTTCTTGGCTGGTATTTTCTTGGGGTCGTGTAGCGAGCGGCAGAATTCGGCTTATAATCCGGTGCAATATTCTCTGCTGTGGTAATCCCTTCCAGGTCAAGTCTAAACAGTGGTGCCAACCTTTCGCTGATCCGATAAAATCAACCAGCAGATCACAAGCCATTGTTCCAGAGGCACAGCTTTTCCTATGTTAAGAACTGCTTAATGGCCTTCGTATGTCTGTGGTGTATTTCTTGCTGGTTGAGGCTTGAACCGAATGTTCGCCAGTGGCGGACTTCAGTGTACCTATGCGCACTTTTGAACTGCTTTAACCAAAAGGAACTCTTATATACGTATAACAACGATACGATTCTCTCCACTCATTACTGTTTCACAGGTACCACAATATCACAGTGTTATTTGTGTAGACTCAAAAAGAAAATCCACTCTTTCGGTAATTTATGCTAATCATATACATATTTAACTGAAAACCTCTGATATATGTTGAGCGCGGTGAAAATGGTCTCGTTATATACCACAAATTTACTTTTGACTATCATGAGCTCAAAGCCCCTTTTCTAAGTAATAGCGTAGAGAGGGTGTTTAAGAGGTGTCTGATATTGCAACAAGAGTTGGGTTTGGGAAAACCTAGAATAAATGTTCATATAAACATATTTCCGAAAACAAATACCTATTGAGATATGAACCATTTTACTTCTGTTGAGTATCTACCCCAGACAATGGGCCTCATCAAACGAATGGATTGATCAAAGGGGTCCAATAGCATGGCATCCCCATTTGCCGGACCTCAGTCTATTGGATTTTTAGCTATGAGGACGTTTAAGGGCACTGATGTATGCCAAACACATTGACAATGTGCATACGTTACAAGAGCGTGTGACCAATGCATATGTCCAAATCCGAGAGGAGCCAGGTGTGATCGAAAGAGTTCTAGATTATTTGAGAAGAGGAGTTGAAGCATATGTAAGGGTGCATTGTAAACACGTGGAGCATCTCCTATACTGGTATCAACATAACGTGCAGATGTTACCAGAGGACAACGGTAGGCATAATCACAACTCCTGTTTGGTGTTTATGGATGTTTACCTAACAATTTTTCCGTTAACCGTTTGTGAGAAAGTGTTCCCTAGAATGCGCTTGTTGGAAGAACTCCATTGTCTGGTGTAAGTACTCAACACAAGTAAAACGGCTCATATCTCAACAGGTATTGGACATATGTTTATGCCTAATTTATTCTAGTTTTGACCAATTCCAACTCCAGTTGCAATATCAGACTTTAACACCTGCTATAAATACATAGGTTTAACTTTTGAGGTTTCTTTAGTCTTTTTAATCTTAATGAGATCTTAAATACATTAAGAAATGGCCAACTGCCATGCCATAGTGAAGCATAAGGTAACTTGACCACTACTCGACATCACAGGGAAGCAGGCAGTGCCTGGGCAGTGTTAAGTGTACCAGAACCAGCCCTTGCATACCACTAACCGTTGGGCTATTGCTGACGCGCGTCAACATTTGCTACTCTATAGCCCAAGCTATACAGGGCCCTGTTTAGATAGTCGCAAATCGCATGCTCTTTGTTTTTCAACCAGAAAATTATGTCCAGCTAGAGGCCATAAAACTGGCATGCGATTTGAATTAGGTAAGGGACTAACAAAGGAGGACCTTGTGAACTTTCAATATTAGCTGTTGTCAGGTTTTAGCTTTTGCGAACTATGGAACTATGTATTTGTTAAGGAGGCACAGCAAGAATGCTGAAGGCTGCAAAAGTATAAAGGTAGCAATAGGAAATTATTGTTGGGGGGGGGGGGGCTGAACAGGTCTAAAGCAAGGTTTTCTACTCATAAAGCGAACAGTTCCTAAGATTTACACGTTAGATAAACAATGGAATTTAAGTGGAATGTAAAACTAAAGAATTGCCACAGAAGTGTTATTTCTAAATTTCTTCCGAGAATTTAAGGAAGCATTATGAAAACAAGGAGCAGGAACTACAAATAAAAACAGATGCGGTCTTATTCGAAAATGTCCACGCAACGAAAACAATAAGACATATCAGGTTATAAATTCTATATTCTCAAACGTTAGCATAATACGAAAAAGACAAAAAGGACAAAACTGAACCAATTCAAGGGGATACTCAATAAATCGATGCTATCAATGTGCTGTCCCCGTAGTTCAGTAGGTGGAGCACCTGCTACCAGAGCGAGGGGTGGCGGATTCGATTCCCGGCTGAGAAGTGGAAATTTTTATCTGACCAAGAGTATTGTCTATCCTCCCCAGAGTCTAGAAATATGAATGAGAGCAAGAATGCGCGTGTGTAATGTGTGCAATGTACACAAGACCCAAAACGAGCTGTACACGCGTTAACACATTTGCCTATTGGCAACAAGTTCCAATGGTAAAAGGACATCGATATGACCATTGCTGTTAAAAGTGCGGTATAAGCGGAATAATAAAAATGTATAAACCATTAGAATTAAACAGTAACATAATATGCAAATGCTGCTCTTGGTTTAGGAGGATGCGAAGTGAAACGTTGGAAGACATAATTTGTTCTTATTATCGAAGTACTTAATTGCACATATTCTATCGTTGAAGCTTAAGCAACTTTTGTATGTGTGTTTTGTGACTGAAGTTCATCCTTCAATGAGACACCTTAATTCCCGACGCTTGACCAGTAGTATCTAATAGTAACACACTATCAATTTTTAGCTTTGTTCTAAATGTCCCAATATTTATTTAAGGCATGTGTACTCCACTGAATTCAAGCCCACAAATCATAATTCCAAGAGCATACCAATGTCAAAATGAACAGCTTTGGGACAGACTGATTTACTAACCCCTTCCTTCTGCTGATGGAATTTGTGGGCACCCCTGAGCCGCAGGGTGAAGGGATGGAAACAATGCCCCGGGGGGTGGATTAGGGATGGAGGGTGGAGTTCTATTGTTAAGTTGGCGCTAGGTTTATATTCTCCAAGGTGCCAGCACTGCACGGGGAGCCCTTTATGACGTAACGTACTATGAACGATTTGTTTTCATTAGGGAAAACTTCCACGGGGTGGTTCGATATCCAAAAGAGAAGAACAGCGAGAAAAAAAAAAAGAAAGAAAAAAGGAAAAAAACTCACACTCGCACACACACTATGTAAAGACGATATCCGAGCAGAAAGTTACAACTTTATTGATATTTATGTAGCTACGGCGTAGCTTGCAGCCTTCCGGCTTTTATTTGTATTTATCTTTATTGCTTAAACTGTCATGTACACTTTCTCCAACTTTGGCTAAGTGCTAAAAAGAAATCGTTAGGGATTTATGTTGCTCTGCATCCTCATCCTTTCTGCTCCTTGGGGCAAAATGATTCATCTTCCTTTTCCCAGAATTAGGTGCATACTCTGCTAAACCCTTAAAATATTTCCTCCAGTGTTTTGTAATATGTATATAAAGATGCATATTTTGACATTCTTTTACTGCCTTCATTTTTACAACCAGAACCTATGATGATCTCTTTTGTGAAGTGAACGATTTCGGAGGTATTTCTTGTTATTTTTCAGAATGTTGCAGTACTTAAAGGCGTTCTCAAATGGGAAGTCGTTATTCATTTTTTTCTCTTGGTCTTTCAAAGAGAAAGTAGTTTCAAAATCATCATATAGCGACCACTCTTAAACCATCTGACTATCACTTATAGCCTACAGTATTTCCCTTGCACCTACAAGAAAATTAGCAATACGATAATTTCCACAAATGTTTATCTCGATTAACATGAAGTAAACAGAGGAATACGTGTTGTACGAGTATTTGTGCAAGAGTAGAGAAAGTCGTGTGTGGCACACATCAGATTTTTTTTACTATTTATCTTAGCAATTGTATGCCTCAAATAGTAATTTGGGAAATAAAACATATACAAACATATGTATTTTGTATTTCCCTTGAACAACCTTAGGTTATACACATTTGGCAGAACATTCTAAGGAAACTACAAAACCTTGCTGGTCTTCATCTAGTAATTGTCGTTTTTTATATCATATCTAGCAGATATTGTTACAAAAGCTTAGTTTTCTATCTACTTCATATTACTTGAGATAAACGTTTGCATAATACATTTCATTACAGTGCAATGAAATATCTGGTCAGCACATGCTAGCTTCGAAATTGTATACTTTCCATGACATTACGAGAAACAACATAGTGGTGAGAGCACTTAAAACTGACACCGTAATGGACATTTTTAAACCAATAACAACGGAATATCTTGAAAATGTCTAATGCCACAAAAATACTAATTGAAACAAATTCTTTGTTTTAAGGTACATTCATGTTCGCGTTAGGAAAAAATATATATTTTAGCCAGAATTTAAAAAAATTGCTAATGATTGGCATAATACACTAACAATATTTACACTAACAACACTTAAAAGATTTTGGGTAACCATAAAAAAATTCAAGATTGAAAATTTCATATTTTTTCAAATTCTGTAGGTTCTATAAAAATATAGATATTTCAGACTCTAATACACCAATTTGTTTCTCGGAACATGTAGAATGATTTGAACCTCTATTATACCAAGTAAAGAAATTATAATTTCCTCTGCTTACTTACTGAATTTTTGTTTAAATGGTTACAGAGTTTTTTTGATTTATGTTAAGACCATAGTTGGTGGTTCACAGCTTCCCTGTCTAATAAGCTTCAATAA
This sequence comes from Tenodera sinensis, assembly GCA_030765045.1. Lineage (NCBI taxonomy): Eukaryota > Metazoa > Arthropoda > Insecta > Mantodea > Mantidae > Tenodera > Tenodera sinensis. The sequence goes on from CM060964.1 coordinate 311,741,893, forward strand.
TATGAATGAAATATGTAGCACAGCTTTAAGAATACTTCCTTGGGACTAAAAAAGGTAAAAATTTTGAAAATTTTAATTTCGAGAAATATTAAAAAGAAATTTCCACAATAGTATATGTCAAGGCTAACCTTGCTGTGGAAAGTATTGTTAAACACGCTTATGGCAACAATTAGCATGCAAAATACACATTTTTGAAAATTCGATAGTCCGGGCTATTATATGATACAAAATCAAAACGTTGAAAATTTTGAAAAAAAATTCGCCATTTCCAATGTGAATATGTCTACTTTGTGTTAAGTTTTTCAAACTCTTGTTGTTTATTAGCTATAGAAAATTATAAAACTTCACTCAAAAAGAACTTCACAGTCAATCCACAGATAATTGAACACGTGTACATGTTTTATTGGTAATGTAAACATCTACAACATACACCATTTTGCTTAAAATGTTTTCATATAAAGGATAATTTGGTGGGGGGAGGATGTTTTTGAAAACATTGACTGGCATCCTCAGAAGAAACTTTTTATTGGATTCATGAGACCTTAAAATGTATATTTTCGGTGAAAATTCGTAATGAAATTTTGGGTGAAATACACTTCCTATATCCACCAAAAGTAGGTGCTGGAGAAAATAAAACCACAGAACTCATTAAAATTTACAATTGCTAACTAATAACTTTTTTGGCAGAGTTGCTTTAAATGTTCCAATATTTTAAACAACAGACGTTTGAAACATTATGTCCAAGTTTTCCTTTATTTCTCACCAGACCATGGCATTTGGCCTTTAATACTAGATGTATATCTATACGCACAACACACTGAAGCCATTTATCGTCACTAATAGAAAGTGCATAGAAAGATAACGTTTTATAAAGCAGTTACAAAACTAAACAAAAAGTAGCATAGAGAGCCGTGTGATTGATACACATCAGATTTTTAATGTGATTCTCCGCCATGTATCAGCTCCGTAATGAGTAACACGTTATACCTCTGTGGAAAATTGTCAAAGGAACATATTCGTCTATCTATATGCCGCGAGGTTAATTTCGCTTGTGTTACATTTATGTTAGTGCATAACTTCAACAAATGTCCTGTGCACGCAAATGGCTCGCTATATTGAAAGAGTTTTGTTTAAACGCGGCACCTGCAATATATTAATGGCCCCCACTAGACTTAAAGGTACCAACTCGTGGTCAGTTCAAAGAGCTCTCGCATCTCTCATGACGTATATTTATATGAGGCCATCCACAACCTCCTTTTTTTTATTTACTGCCCTACAGTGCTAAATAATGCATCTTGTCTGATACAGGCGTATGTCGTTATATTGCACTGGGGTGCAGTACAACTCTCCCTTTGAATGGAACGGCCGGCCTCTTATGTAAAACACGAATCTCCGTTCATAACAGAAATATAACCCGGGGCTAAGTGTGAACTCCAGCCATTTCGACAGACATACAGATGACAGCAAAAACCTATGAAGTTTGCAAACCAAATGACCACACGGATTTTTTTGTACTACAACGCCCGGCGATGGTCTTGTTACTTTCTCTGCTACTTATCTATAACAGGTAGAGGAAGTATTGCATTATACCGAAAAAATCGAGATTTCAACTGAAATCAGTTAGTGAGTAAATCCCTAGTGTGTGTGTGTGTGTGTGTGTGTGTGTGTGTGTGTGTGTGTGTGTGTGTGTGTGTGTGTGTGTTTTCGAACAGTGTAGTATAACTCAAAATCGAGCAGTTGGAAAGATAAACTTGCTATTTAAAAATAGCATCAGGATGAGGCAATATTTCCAAAAAAAAAAATCACCTCATCTCAAACTACCCTTTATATGGAAAATATTTCATTATTTTTGAGTTTTTGAAATATGATCTTCAGGATTTTCATTCAAGTATATTTAAGGTATCAGTATGGCAAATATAAACCGTATATATTGAATTTTCTGTGAATAGCTTGTGGAGTACTTTTCACTGTGACCCTTCCTAACTTTGTGCAACTGGTAAACTGCAAAGTTTAGACCAGCGATGTCCAACGCTTGTGCGCGGCATTTGCCCTTCTTTAAGACTTGGACGTGCATTGGGTTGCAGTGGCGGATTGGTTACATGTACGTTGCGTTTGATCCTATGCGATTAACTTCTGTTCATTAGTGACTTTTTTGGTACTGCTTACTTTTAAGTCTATCAACATTTGGCGAAAAAGTCGAAGTACATAGCCTTAGAAGATACATCAAGCGATCGTCGCGTAACATATTGCGATACAGACTTTTAACATAGTTCAATTTGGAGAAACTCGGTTCGCAAATATACAAGAGCTATACTCACTCCTATACAAACTATGATTGCAAACGCCTATTTCTCTGTCTACTTCATTTTAATCGACATGAACATTTTCAGAAAGTCTCTTATTGCTAATTTTCTTGAAGGTGCAAGGGGAATACAGTAGGCTTTAAGCGATAGCGAAACCTTTTAAGAGCTGGTTCCTCTACGATGCCTTTGAAACCCCATTCCATTTGCAGAGCCAAGATATAAAAAAAAACTAATCACTAGTTGAGAAAAGCATAAGTATTGGTAAATTCAAACAAGGCATAAAGAATATCTCGGAAATTGTTCACTGAAAAAAGCAAAAGAAGTATTGGACATAAATTGTGTGTTTTAACGAGATCCACGTTTTTTTATTTAGCAAGCTTCTTCTGTCTCTTACTGTTTACCATTTATGCAAAAATCATCCAGAATGAAGAGGCTTCTGAGGAAATTCCCACAAAAGTCAAGGCATGACTGCTATATTTGTGTCCGTAACTAGATACTGATGGCTCGTGAGTCTAAACGCCACAGGAATGATTCATCCTCCGACTGAAAGATGAGGTGAGGACTAGCAGCTAATTACGATAGCGTCTCCAAAGAGACAAGGTTGGACATCACTGGGTTAGATGAATTTATTACTATCTTTACACGGTGAAGATTGTAATTACTTGTGCGAACATATGCGTATCTCCTGTAAACTGTTTCGATAAAGATTAGACCATAACAGACAATACAAGTAAATTTTTGTAGGTTGACCCTTTTTTTATTCTGCATACAGACGAGAATCCCTTGAATACAATTTCACAGCCATTACTTCTATTTCTCTAACAAAAAATGAAAAACACTATCTAAAGGAAGTAACGTTGTATGAATTTCATTATTTCCAATGTTTTGTAAAGAAACCTACAGTATTAATAAAATTTATTCTAAAGTTCCAAAGAAGTAAAACATATCATGAAGACCAAAATGTGGCAGAACTACTTCTAAACATTGAGTTTTCTTTTTATTTATATATGGACGCTCCTTAACTGGTTCTCTGCATCCCATCCTATAGTGGGCGTGAAACAACGTTTTATTTCGCTCAGAGGCCGCTTTATAGGGCTTGAGGTTCTTTTATGTGGGAATAGCAATAAGGCAGATGTGGAGGGGGTTGGGCACTGAAGTCAGGCGTACTTCCCGGGAGGAAGGATGAGGTGAGAGGAGACATCGGGCGGCCAGATCCAGACTAACAGCACAGGCAGTGACAGAGGTCCCTAAGGTTACCCAAGTGTGACCAAAGCTCAAAGTCTTCAGGTCTTCCAGGGTCAACTCAGGAAAACCTCGGCGCGGTGTCCAACGCCCCCAGATGCCTCCCCTTTGCCACTCGGATCCCACGTACAACGAGGGACGGAAAGAGTTCCTGTGCGCATATCGTCCCTGCCAAGCTGCACCGAACCCATGAGCTCCCGAAAGCGAACCTCATACATTACCGCGGAGCCATTTCGCTCGGTTTATGTACCCTAAATCTACGACGCAGAGCAACCGCCTTTACTTCTCGTCCAAAGGAAGACTCAGCCAGGTTTGAATCTGCGACCTCCGGAACCAGAGGCTAGCATGTTATAGTAGACATCAGAAGACGACTAGAACAAAAACAAAACACGAAAGCTAAGAAGTAAAGGAAATTGGTGAAATCGGGGAAAGTCCAGCACATACGAGAAACCTAGCCTGAAAAGGGGATATCAATTGATATTTAGGAATGAAGGACCCTTGAGTCCATTTGAATATTAAAGTCACTCTAGTTGACGGAGCGATTAAACTATCCAAAATGTTCATATAATATATATGGTCACTAAGAGCTAAACCACTACCCCGAGAATTTGTCCAGCGGAGGCTAATGGATATTGGAAAACTCTTTAGAACATTGTAACATGTGGTTTATCAGACATTGATGCTGAATATTTTACAGAAGACCAATAGGTTACCTGGCTCTTAGCATATATGTGGTTGTTGCGATCAATTGCCATGAGCAACATACTCAGAACTTTGCGGTCAACATCAAGTTTATTCTTACATAACATTTTATGTAAAAAGATGTTCAGCGACTAGCTTCTGAATATTGTATTTCAGACTCCACTACTTCTAAATTTGAAGATACAATTATGTAGTATATATTGGGTTTCACATTTATCAATTGTATTTTGATATATAGTGACGATTTCAAGTCAGTACTTCACCTTTAATTAGCTCACGTGAAGATATTTCAAGGTCCAGATGGGTTTAGAGTGCATGACAATAGCTGTAGGTCCCATGGTTCCATCACCAAACCCACCGTCATCCCGCTATTGAAGGTAAATAAGCACCTCCTATTAGGGTGTCTCCAGCTAATAAATGGATCAGTCATCCCTTGGTGGAATGAGGTTTCCCCGAAGGTCCAACACTCTATGGGAGCTTTAGAAACAAAATAAAAATGCGATGAAAGCCCAAAATCCATGATTGCCTAAAAATTTAGGGTAGACACTATGTACTCTGTCTCCCACGATTACAACTGGGCACACCGGAGAATCTCAATGTAAAGATTGTGGGCAACAGGCTTGCAAAGCCAAGTGACTGCAATCAGCTTCAGTCACACCTCTGACAAGGTTCTAAGTTACATAATCGCATCCTTCATTGTATGGTTTCATGCAATGGAGCCTAGGACTGTACTTCAGAACCTCAGAATCTCCAATCAAGAATTGGAGTGAAGTTCTACAAGTAGATTTTACTTGTCTAATAATATGCAGTTCCAGTAACACAATAACCCAGAAGATGATTTATACTTATTGTACGAATTTTAGATACTTAAATATAAGAAGCCATGCCTATAGAAAATGTCACAAGTTTTCAAACAACAATCACGAGATTCTTTTCTCTATCACGTACCTCCAAAATAAAATCTTCGGCGGATTTTATATCATTCCTTGGGGACTTGGCATGAGTTTGGCCGCTAACATCGGTGGTCATCAAGTTTTTTCCTTAGAGTTTAACCCCTTTAAAGGCGTGTCCTGTACTGCCAATAAGATATGGCTACCAATCATACATGATAAGAGGTTTGTATGAAACGGAATTCATTCACTTTATCTCTTTCTCTTTTAAGCAATACGATCCTGAGCTTAACTTTGTAATCCTTGTTATGCTTATTGGTGTAGCTATTTACCACAGAAGTGGCACACCCTTGCTCCGTGGTTTAAAGCAACCAATAAAATGGCTATGGCTCCGTACAATGATAAATAATGTGACATACGCGCGAGCTGCAGTGAGACTTTCATTGACGCTCTTTGTACCTAGTAGGCAGAGGAAGAATGGCATTCCACCCAAAGATTCAAGATCGAGATCGCACAGAAGAAGCACTTGAAATATTTGTAAGTCATGAATAAAAAAACAAGAAAAGCGTTTTTTGGAAAAGGTACCTTTGTATGTTTGTGTGTGTTCGCGCGCGCCTATGTGACATCTAGTGTATGCGTGTGTGTGTGTGTGTGTGTGTGTGTGTGTGTGAGAGAGAGAGAGAGAGAGAGAGAGAGAGAGAGAGAGAACGTATAACCCAAAAGTGAAAAGTCAGATGGATACGAAATCCGGTTTTTACGTTCAGCATCCTCCAAATTCCATACTATCCCTTGCGCGGAAAACCTTTCCATATTTTTTATTTTCTCAAAAATGTCTAATGATTTTGATTAACATGTATTCTACGGGAATAGAATATGAAGTCATCTGCATTCAGAATCAATATTAATATGATTTGTATAGCGGGTAAATCATAAGAGATACATACAAAAACTATAGAACCCTTTCAAACATACGATTAATTTATAACTTTTTGTGGCATCAGTCGCTTTCGAGAAGTAGATTATTATTAGTTTGCATTTTACAACACTTTGTCAGTTTTGAAGTGCCGTCACTAATCAGTTGCTTCTCGTTTGCTGATGGTAAGATTATGGAATTTCAAGGCCAGCACATTGCGATCCACTGTTAAACATCTGACTAGCGACTCAGTTTTCTTTACTAAAACGAAATAGTACTTTTGTAAAATGTTATCTAATTAACATGAAGTAGAGAAAAAATAAGCTTTTGAAGAAATAGTTTATAGAAGCTATATGAAAATAAGCAATAGGGAATGGGAAAAGACAAGTCAATGTAATCCGTCTTAGCTTTTAATCTCAGGCTCCCACATCACAAAAAGCAGAATCCTCTTTCAGCTGTTTGTTGATTGTGAGCTTCTCTGGTGTTTGACCTAATGGAACACAATAATGAAAATCGTCCGTGCTGTAAGAAATGTTATAACCGTTCGTATCCTGATTAAAGTAGTGACTTATCTCCTATCGTAAATCCTGAGACAAACCAAAATACGAACAAGCTGACACATTTTAACCAAACACTGCGGAGAGCCATAAAATATGTTGCACGTTAATTGATGTGTCATAGACAAATAGATCGGCAGCATGGCTTCCAAAACTGTCAAGCGGATTACTCCTATCGATACATAAAGGAGAACGGGATTTCTGTGTAGCCGTTTGGCATCGCCCTGCACTCGATGCTTAGTATTTATTGTTACCAAAAAGCCATTCCGAATAAAAAGGGGGAGGGAAATGGTGACTTTGAGGAAGAGAGGATGAGCATGATAATGGCGGAATAAGGTGGAATGGTGTAGGGTTGAAGAGGGGGATCATGCATGTCTCGTCATCTAAAAAGCAGCCAATCCGTCCCCACCCCCTTCAACAATGAAGTATAATGATATTACACCATGACTCCGAAAGGGGTAAATAGGTTGTTCCACTTTATCCCTCCTAGCTTATACGTACTGACTACTCTTTCCCTCTCATATATATCGGCAAGGGGTGGTTTTTATTTAAAGGGTGGGGAACGTAACGTGGAGTGGTGTGAGGAATGAGCTGATGCGTTATAAATTAGCGAAGGGGATGAGGGGTAAGGGATCCACACAGAGCAGGGGGTTAGAGCATCACACACAGTGTATGGAAAACCAATAAATTCACCGAACCAGCCTACAGATTTCCAATAGCGAGACAGAGAGGGAATGGGAGGGAGGGTGGCGGTGGTGGTTGGCTGACTGACTGCCTGGCTGGCACGTTTCCACACACATACATACACACACAGGGAATACAACCCCGCAACTCCCCCATGTCTTGCTGCAGACCTCACCTTGCTGCACAAACCCGGGGTTTAGATGGATTTCCCAACGACACTTTTATGTACCGCGTCAACGTAGATGACTCTGTAACAGTGGGAACCAATTGGATCCTTCTAAGAGACGCAACAATATCGCAAATTCGTGGTTGTAAAACTAATCATAGTGTCGCTTTTTGGGTGTCCAAGGAAAGTCTTTGGTCAAATTCAGAAATATTTAATACCAACAACGATAAATACAGGTTTAAAGTTCATCAGTGCCTATGTGCCTCATACTGGGGTAAGCGGCACTGAAAACTGAAATATACTGGCCGAAAGGTTCAAAATCTCTCTGGCGTATTACCAGATTAATGGTAAGAAAAACTCTATTAGACTGGATTAAAGGACAGCATATGCATCACTCGAAAAATATCCAGATAGAAAGACATGGAAAGTTAACGGTGGTACAACCATGCCCTAACAGATGCACTGCAGTGCTTAATTTAAATAGGAAGCAAATGGGACTCGTGATGGGTCTAACGATCGGTCATGGGCACTTTAAGGGACATCTGCAGACAATGGGGCTCACAGAACATCCCATATGATTCATGCACATGGTGCAGAGAATGAGATGGCCTTGAATATTCCAATGTGAAGCATAAAAAGTGAATATATAGGTACAATCAACTTGAGACTTTAAATTCACCAGGGATAGTATCTAGTAAAGCCATAATTCATGTATTCTTAAACCTTATTGAAGTATAAGGAGGTAATTATTAGAGAAACAGACAGCATAGCCAACCATGCAAGGTGGGATGGGGAAGGCACCTCCTGTTTATCTCCCTGACAAAGTTAAATCTAATCTAAATATAACACACAAAGAATATGAATATTTTGGCAGAGAATAACTTAAGCACATTGTCAGAGCCTCAAAAGCGTGCTGTTATTGACAATCTAAATTAATGTTGTCTCTACTAGAATAAAAAGTACTCACGGAGGAGGATTTGAGTACTGCGACAAAATTTAGGCCTACTTAATCTCCGAGAGGAATATATGACGAGATGCTATGCTGAAAAGCCAGAGCTGACTCAGGCACAGCGTAGTGGGATCCCTAAAGTTTCCAGTGCCTCCAATCACGCTACACCGAAGAATAGTTACTTGCCCGCTCCTGAAGAGTGGTCAGGCCCTATGACAGATATTAAGAGAGTGCAGCTTTTTGGACTATATATTTGCAACATTTCCATTTTAATGTAACTAACAGAAGAATATATATCACAGACCATCGTTATGGCAGAACGTCTAACTTGGTATTTCTGGATATCGATGAGAGACCCAGAGCTGATACCAGCCTATGGCTATCGCCGGAGGGAAATGATTCATCCGGAGTTAAATCCTAAGCTCAAACTAATGTGTACTCCGGGAAGTGATTTGAATCCACTATGTCTTAACCAAACAATTTGCTCCTATCTGTGTTATTAGACAGTGCATGATAAACTTGGGTGCCCAAAAAATGTGAATCTCACTGCCGAATCGCGAAAGCGCACTCGCTCAAAAACGTAAACTTTATAGCTTGCAAGGCGTAGTAGTCCGGAACAAAACAGCGATAAGGACTGTGGCAGTTAGGTCTTAGTGAAAATACTGAACACGAAGTCAATTACTGCTTTTGTTAACCTAAAAACCATGGAATAAACAATTGGAAAGTACAAATTTATAACTGCAGCTACATTTTATACACAATTGGCATATTTTTGTTGGACAATGGGTATATGTATATATTATAAAGGGTTAAATATCATTTTTCGTCTTTTGGTTTGGTGTATCGTTGGTATATAAACAATCTGCTAATGTGCCACTACAATGTCCAATGAATAACACCGTACCTTTTCCGTTAGTTATTCGCTACTCGAAGGCATTTCCCAGTTTGTGATACATCTCTGTACGTCATAGCAGTGGGAAGTATTATCCCGACCGACGGTTTCATGGTTTTTATAAACTCCTCCTCCTTTAGAGACAGAGACAGCGACATTAATCTCCGTCCAAATACCGGACATGTTCGGGATACAAAACGTCTGTCGCTATATCTGTTGTATTCGCCTGTTTCTGACGCTCCCTTCCTACATTTCTTTGCGTTTATATTCTTCATTTATCCTTGAGTTTTAGTCCTTTATTCATAACTTTTTGCACAGGATTTTATAGACCCTGTTAGGGAAGTAAACTGTGAAATCGAAGGACTGCCTCCCATTATGGATTGCTTCGATGATTTGTACGAGGGTTACTGACAAGGGAGACACTCAGATTATCACTCCTCCTTTACTCTCTCACACTCCTTTGACTTCTCTCCAACTCCCTCTTGCTCTCTCTGAGCAATGTATATGTTATACTAAGTAATAAACGTGATATTTCCGAGATATTAATAACAATAAAAACCACAGTTTCAAATACAAATGGCTTGGAAAGCAGTCAAACCTACGAAATTTCTTGTTGCAACAGGCATTTGTACACTGACTTTAGCGAAAAATCCCTTCTCATCCAATTGATATAGTAACAAACTTTGAAAGAAGCGTAATGCTTATAAACTTTCTTAACCACTATTTTTCAAAAGCCTGAATAATAAATGAAATATTTATACTCTTTACTTTCTCCACTACAAAGGGTAAGCACATTATCCATTGCACCAAGAAATTCAATATCGAGATTTCACCGGAAATATGTTTTGATACTCCCCGAGTCAAAAAAGAGTATTTTTAGAAAAAATATTTCTCTCTTTCTCCCTCCCTCCACCTACTCTCTCTCTCCGCGTGCTTGTGTGTGTATGTGTGTGTGTGTGTGTGAGTGAGTGTGTGAGAATGCACACATGAAAAACGAAAAGTACCCCAGACTTCCCTTTACCTGAAGATTCTGATCTTCTCAAAGATATTTCTACCTATCCTGATTAAAGTGTCATACGTTTAAGATATTTTCATGACAAATGAGATGTATATCTGCAATTTCCTGGGAATGTCGTCAGAAGTCTTTGTTCTGGATTACGTTTGCATTATTCGCAATCGTAAGAGATTACAAAATTTCACTACACAAAAATGTATATATCTTTAAAATACACAATTTATATCAAACACATGTTCTTTTTTATGGATTAAACCATTTCCGAAATATTTCTTGTTATAAGTTTGAATTTTCCAATAGGTACTTACATTTTCTGAATTGGGAAGTCGCTATTCGTTGTTTTAATCCCCGGACATGCTAAGAGAACGGATTGTCAGTCATTCACATAGCGACCACACTTAAAGCATTTGATTATCATTTAAAACCTATTGTATTTCCATATTCCCCTTGTGCCTACAAGAAAATACGCAGTGAGATAATCTCTACAAGTGTAGATGGAGGCATAAGCCTTTGTAAGAATAGTTATACTTACAGAAAGTCATGTGAGCGCACACTTTGAATTTTTATATTTTGTGGTCTGTTACAATCCATACTCTCTTGTAGGAGGTAGTTAAGATACCAGATAACCCATTTTCTTACTGGGAACTAAGGGTTATTATAAACAAAGTTTAATAAGTATTAATACTTAAAAAAAATACACAATTTAGGATACAAGCTAGCCCACCATACGAGCTAAAATCAATTATTTATAATAAAATACATCTTTATTACATTACAACCAGATATCTCGAATGGGTAAATACATTTGGCCTTTCTGATGGCGAAAAACCACGCGGTTGGAAAGTTACTTAGATACAGATGCATTTAGAAGGACCGTCGCCGCCTGCGTCCCCTTGCAAAATGTTTTAAAAAGCGTTATTCCTCCAATCAGCAACCTGGTTGGTCTGATATAGGTACTAGAATTGCATAATCCAGGGCACTGATAGCCATAACGGGTTTTAACAATGAACTTCAAAACTGGCTAGTTAAAAAAGAAAAATATCTTTAATAGTAAAAATCTGGTGAGTAATCATCACAGCACTTTTAGGAACTTCCGCGCGTCTCTGTGGCCTGTCTAGCTGCGACCCTGTGTGGCACCTTCGGTTGCCTCATTTCATTCTTGCCTCCTGGGGGATGGTAGCCACAATAGATCTGTCTAGGTTGAAGTGCACGATGTGTCCCCCTCTGTGCCTGTACCCTTCACCCTTTACCTTTACACTTTTCCTCTGTAAATTACAAACACAAGATATATTACAGATACATTAAATAAATAGAGATTCTGCTATCCATGAAGAATGGTTTTAAATGAAACAGTGATTTTGTTAATCACAAGGCCTTGCGATGAAAAGGAAGGAAACACGAAACTACAAATTTTCCAACATGTTCCATAAAATTATGCATTTCTGCAAGGGAAAATTAAAACGTATTACTTTATGAAGCCGTTGATGCTATAAGAAAAGTCCGTTGATGCAAATTGTGTATATATTTTAATAAGCTGTGTCTTTGTTTTCCTGTAGTGGGTTTTCCTCTGACTCATTATCATTGGGACAGACAAAAACTTATGTACTTCGATGAAAATGAGGACTTATCAGTTTATTCATTATAAACAGAGCATGAATGAAAACAGAGTACACCTTTGATTGGTCACGGCAAACATGCGGTACGTTAACACAAATTATTTTCAAAAAATAACAAATAATGAACCTTTTCCTGTAAAACTTAGCTTTGAGTGGAAGGTTTCTGTGAAAAACTTGTTTTCAATTCCTAGGAGATCCTGCCATGAACATCAAGCTTGATTTTTTTGTCCCATTCCACATTTTATAATTATACTGTTCTCTCTCTCATTTTCTATGGAAATATGTCCTCTAATTAACAGTAGTTAAGCACTAGAAAATATAACAATACAACGTGTAACACTCGCATCACATTGTGCGTTCACCTTTTCATGTGACTAAATAGCGACGACATTTGAATAAACAAGTATGGAAACATTGAAACCAATAACAATGGAAATCTCAAAAATTAATGAACGTCCAAAGCAATGTATCTTATATTAATTCTGTGTTATAATGATACGTAGATTTCATGTACTTTGTCTCTCTCGTATGGTTCACTAGTTCTACAAAACTATACAACATTCTCTTCGAATGAAAAAGGCTATTCCCTGAAAATTCAAAATTTACATTTTTAAATGATGTGTGCTTATATACGACCTATGCCTACCGGGTGGATTCTACATGATGAGTGTAACAAATATGCATGTCCAATACAAATGTTGTCAATAAGGAATCGTTTCACCGAAAAAAAATAATTTGTGTCAAGTATTTGGAGTACTTGAAGCCATCTAGCTTCTTGATGAGTGGATATAAATGGTTTATTATTTCACTGTCACACAAACATTGTGTAAACATTGTTTTAATGTCTTTTTATTTGGATTGGAATGAATTTAGTCACAATTTAACGTGACGTTGTTAAATATCTCTTAGAAATTAATTTTTGTGGGATATTTTACCATGAAATTGTGACTAAAATCACTCGAAATAAGGTACAACTGCACAACAGCGTTAGGAAAATACTAAACCTTTTTTGAGGGAGGGAGGAGGGAGATTCTCTATTGACACTAATTTTATTCGAAATATTTGTTACACTCATGTAGAATCCCTGGTTAACGTACGGCCGAAGCAGTGCCTTCCAGCCGGTATTTAAACAAGATCGTTGCAAAATTATTTGAAAACATAAAAATAAGGAACTATTTTTCATGCGAAGGGTAATTTGAGGTGGAGTATTTATTTAAAATATTTAGGTTATACCTTTGGAAGGTGCTTCATTTAAATATTACGTTTCATAATTACCCAAAGATTTTTTACTTATACTGTTGACACCTTTAAAACCTTTATTCAGGGTCCTCAAAACATGTATTTTGTGGATACCTCGATATCGAAAGTTTTGATCAACTTCAGTACTTCCTTTACTCATAGGTACGTGATAGAGAAAGTAAATATTGTATATACAGTTTTGTACAATTTCGTTCTTTCCAGCACTGGTTGCAAGATGATCTAAATGAGGAAGGAAAATGTAAATGTTTCTTCGAATACAGTTGTTTGTTTTTGGAGATTTCGATGGACCTGAAGATAAACACAGCGTCATTTGCGTTGCATGTCAACAAGCTATGAATATACCTCTAAATTTTTCTTAACGACTGTGGGTTTTCCTAATCTTTTACAAAATAATTTGGAACCCTTTGAAGGTTTACCACAATAAACTGATCGATAACGCCCATTTCTGTCGGTTGTTTTCTCCGTAGAAGATATTAGTGACGTAAGAATTAAGACGCCAAATAAGGCAGACCAAGGGATTTTCAAGCAAAGACACGCAAAGGCCATACGTTGGAAGCACTTGATGGAAAGTGTTCCTTATAAGATAACAACGGAGGGAAAAACACAAGAGAATGTGATGACAACCAGCAAGCATGTTTCACCTGAGGGACGAGACGGAGAAAATTGTATGTGTGTCTTGGGGGGGGGGGGGGGGCTGGGGTTGGAGAAAGGGGGAGCCGGATTGCAATTGGGAAAGCCATAAAAGAAGCCAAGTGATGTGTGTCTGCGGGGAGGGGGGTCCTTTTGCCATACTGAGCTGGCATCTCCCCTCTCAGCTACAAAAACCAACGCAAGATGACCAAGGCTCGGACAACAAAAGACGAGATAACCCAATGACCTCCACGTATGTACCTGATTTTGGATTCTGCTGAAGAGAAAAGAAGAAAAGCTTTGCACTGGATGACATTTTTCTTTCCCGTGGTCAAAATACCCATAGGTAGATTACCTAGTCGACATCTTTACGTTGGCAAATCCCATGCATCATATGTCTACAGTATTTCATTTCAGGAGCTCAAGTTGGTCGCTTAAAGAAGGATTGTACAGGATGAAATCATATCATGTAACAAAATATGAATTAAAACTTAAACTATCAGTTTTAAAAATTGGGAACATATATATATATATATATATATATATATATTTTTTTTTTTTTTGGCTAAACACAGAAAGAAACATACACAATGCCTAGTATAAACTGCAAACAAATTCTTCAGTATGTTTAGAAATTTCACTAATGGGTGTCATTAAATTACTATCAACTACACCGTGGAACTTATAAATTTAGAGAACAAACACGCGGAGATTACGATAAGCGATTCGATAAGATTCAATGAAACCAAATGTTTACAGTTGCGTAATAAACATTTAGTTCAATTATTTATATAGATTAACCACTATATTACACTAATGATACTAATAATGTGTCACTTTATGCAATACAAGAAAAATTTAATTTTTTAAAAGTATTCACCAGAAATGACCTCCACTTTTGTGAGGACAATCTGCCAGCCATGATTCATGTCAATCTTTGTAACATTTTAAATGGAACATTATACTCTGAATATTGACTCAGGTATACAAGCACGATTCCAGTAAGGCTGTGCAACAGAACACGTTGCTAGAATTTCCATGGCAGTTGAACGTGAACTCTTTAGAACTCAAGTCATACTGAAAAGGGAGACCTTTTGTGTTCTCCAAGATAACTAGAATGTCAGCGATTGCTTCCTCTTGAGGGTATTTGAAGAACAAGATTTGTCTAATGGTTCGTAAGCTGTATTACTCAGCAACATACCTTGCAACTCTTTAATTATTTTAATAAGAAACTCAGAAACCTGAGGTTTGTTTTTCAGGTTAATTTGACCATAAAATGACACATATTACTCATTTATAAAATATCTTTCAACTACTCAGATTAATGTCTTCATTAGTCCTCTCATTTTACTTCTCATGTAGAACTGGCTCTTTCTCATAAGTTAATGTCACAATTCATTTTAAACAAACAAGCGATTGGTTCCGCAAGGGTCTGAAGGAACACCAAAGAAGGAGTTTTTATCAAGAGCACTATATAAGGAAAATCATTATAGGAAACTAGATTCATCGAAAATGTCTGACCATGTGAGTATACACTTGCATTCAGAGGCGGCCCTACAAGAATACGACGATTTACATCAGCAATGAAATAACTAGTTCCACCCTTTCCCAGCGTCACAATTGCAGCTACCTGATTGACAACTTACTCATTTTATTCCAAAAGGGGGCCATGGGTAACATGGATGGTGGGGATCTTTACGCTCTCAATTGTTGGTTATGCTTACATTTGTTCGAAATTTTAATGATACAGGAAACTTATTGCTAACACCTGTTTCTGCAAGATCCGTTTTTAATCATATTTCATTGGGGTGCTCCAATTGTAGTAGAAATTCATTATGGAAAGCTATTTCTGAACCCATTTTATTTCATTCGGAAAATAATATGGCTCAGTAGTTCATGTTTCTGTCTTAGAATTTCTTTCAAACCAGTGACGGGAGAAGTGAAGAGCTGGAAGGAACCAGGGAAGAAAAAGTACTATTGTGAATTAGGATAATATGTCACATTTTCTGTTCACGTTGGAGCACAATAGACAAACCACACAAAGCCAGATTATTTTTTCGACTGATACTTACAAACATAGATTTGGGGTAAAGGATTCAAATTTTCAGAATTACAGCGGAAAGTTTTGTCTAGGATTTGCTGGGTTTGCCAAGTGTTTGCCGGAGTAGGAGGTTGTGGCTCTTAATTAGAAACATTCAAATTTCCTCTGCGACGCAATCAAGCCCCAAACGTCCACCTTCAGGAAAGCGAATTACCATGTTAATTTTCCCTTCTCCCCCGTGTTTTTCTGTCCACTGCTCGTCACAAGTTGGCCTCCAGTTTTTGTCATTGCTAACGAACACTCTTCCTGGCTTAGAAAAGGCATATCATGGTCCAAGAGGTTACCAAAGATATGAAAGTTCTTGCTGAATCTTTGTCATTTTTGATAATCAAGAGTACTCCAATTTTTTATACAAAATGCATTTTAGAATACTGATGCCAAGCTACTGCGAAATTAAGGAATACCCCTTATGCAACTGAGTAAATTAAGACGTGAGCATTGTAACATTTAACTGCAACTGCCTGTAATACTATGGATTAAGTCGGAGATTTTGACGATCTTATCTACGTATGCATACAAGCATACCTGTAACAAAGATTCAACCAAATTCCGATTTTGGATAACATGATAGCGTGAAACCCTTTAAAAGCATTTATTAATACGACTTTTGATGACTAAGTCCAGCAGCAATTACAGCATTTTATGCATTAATATTGAACAGTCTGCATAAAAATTGATTCGCATAAATACAATCACGTCACTAATAATAACTAAAGAATGTAATTTGAAGGTTGACGTATAAAAGCTTAGATTCGCAAAAATATATCAACCTTGAAAGCTATTAGGAACTATGGCTGGCACAAAATTTAATGGTGGGTGCAGGAGGAGGTGGTCTAAAAGAAATCCAATCAGAGGCTTGCATGGTTAAACATGCTGTGAAATCACACTGTAAAACCGGGGATATAAATATCATTTGCGCCCACAAAACGTATTTGTACAACAGGAAAGGAGAATAGTTGTGGTCAGGTATTACATTTTGTCTGCCATAACAAAGATTGTATAATAAATGTTAACTGTTAATAGTTCCAATAGACATATATTGTCTACGTCCTTCTACATTTTCGAATATGGTAGATGTGAATCTTGATACTCGAGATAGCCTTCGATTTAACAGACCAGCACATCCGAGAATAAAGCAAACGGTAGTTCCATACCGTCTACCTTTTAGGCATGGGTCCATTACGCTTTTCTTCATCAGAATTTCATGATTCAGAGTGAAGTGATCAATCCACAACGTGATAAGGATGAGTTCGGAAGGAATATTCGGAATAACTGACTCGATAAGGGAATTCCTGATGAGCTGCAATTTAAAATAAATATATGCTTACTTTACATTCCAGGGCTTTGCAATACAAGAATTTTAAAATGCGCAAAGCTGAGGTCCAAAACCTCAAATGTCTCTTAAACACAAATATTTACGCTTACACTTACTAAACTCTAGATTTTTCCGCTTTCTAATGATTAGAATTGGTATGAATGCGTTTATAATGAAATTCTGAGACTTTAAAGCATACTGAATTCTAGATAAGTACCTGAGCCATGAGCTAACGGATTTTTTTTGACTCAATTCAACGGAACGCCTAACTGCCTTGGCTACGCTTACCACTAATTGCTTTTCCTCAAGACAGTTTTCCTTGCTAACCAGTTTTTATTCCCGACAAAATCATAATTATTTATCTATCTCTCTATAACTTCTTTATAAAACTATTAATCCTATCTGTCAATAATTTGAGTATCACGTCTCACTTTTATACAAAATATTCATAAAAATTACTATTCTTCTACTTACTTCATGTTAATTAAGATGGGCATTTGTAGAAATGGTTTTATTAAATATGTCCTTGTAGGTAGAATAGGAGAAAGCGAATACAATAGATTAAGCGATAGTCAAATCTTTTAAGAGCTGGTCGCTAAGTGATAGCGTTGAAATTGCATTCTATTGGCATAATCAGGAGGGGAAAAATAATAAAGATTTCCCATTTGAGAAATACTATCGGAAAATTTAAACCAATAACAACAATATATCGGAAATGGTTGAACCTCACAAAAATTATGACAAATAGCTCAAAATATAAATTATGTGCTTTAACGAGATCTATATATTTTGTGCAGGATGACTGCCTCTGTTACTGTTCGCCACTTATCCAAAAGACGTTCAGAAGCTATTCAGAGGACTTCGGAGGCTATTCCAAGAAAATGTAAGATGCGCATTGCATTTGTGATGAAGATATTTTAAACTTATGGTAATTTCATAAAAATGTAAGAAAATTCCGTATAAAGGATATCTGGGGAGGGGCGGCTTTTTCAAAATCTTCATGATGCATCCTTGGAGGATGCTGAACCTAAATACCATATTTGGTATTTAAACAACTTTTTGTTTTTAAATTATGCTGTTTACAGACACACACACACACACACACACACACACACACACACACACACACACACACACACACACACACACACACACACACAGAGGCATTGTTCTAAAACTGCTTTTTTATTCAGGAATTCTCCAAACACGCATTTTCGGTAAAATTTCGGTATCGAATTTTTGGGTGGAATCTACTTACTGTAAATACGTGGTAGAGACGGCAAAATTGATAACATATCAAAATGAATGACACAACCGTACATATGGATTACAACCCAGTTCATCAGAAGGAAAAAAATACAGTCTAAGTTTGAAAGGCATAAGCCTATGTATATGTCTTCAAAGTTTATTATTTACATGGAAATTTGGATAACATTTATTCCCATATTATGGTAGACACAAAATTTAATGGCGGCTGATACCACTACCATTCTTCTTCCTGTTGTACAAATAAATTTTGTGGGTGCAAATTATATTTATACCACCGGCTTTCCAGAGTGGATTTTGTGTGACTAACTCCTCTTGCCACCCTCCATTAAATTTTGTGTCTGCTATAGATTGTACTTAACTGTTGTGCAAACGTAAAGTGATAATGGCATGTTCCGCACCTTTCTAGGCAGAGACATTCTTGCTATGACGTTTGCAGAATTCCCTTGAACGAATTATGAAAACAAACCGAAACCTTAGTAAGATAGCTTGACCCAAAGGTTCGATCTCAAGCCCACAGTATGAAAGACACGAATCTACCTGACTGGCATGCTGTTGAGTCTTTGAGGCGCATACAGCCAGAACTATGTATAGTGCAGCATACTCGCTCACATAACACTGTTGTTCACACGTTTCACAATGGTGGGCGTCTGGATGCGCCTTCGTATCTTGCAACCGACCTCAAAGCTGTTTCAACAATACCCACAAACAATGCCGTGTATTCCAGACATTTGGGAGACGTTTACCAGACTTGGTCACCGTCCTGTAAACTATTGCTCCGGCATTCTGGAACAACCCACTGGCCAAACTAGATTGTAAATTGCCCTACAATTCAGTCTTAACTCCAGTAAACAACAGCAAATCTTTAAAAATCACCGTCAAATTGCAGCACATCTAAATAAAAAAAGCTCTTCAAACCACAAACATTTTAAAACTTGCATGTCTACGGAAGATTTATAAAGCATTTTTCTGCAGACCTGCTCTACACATTGTTAGTGCATGTAGGGAAAGTAAACAGGTTATGACCGCATTTCGAGATGTTAAAAATGTCGAATCTTTTTACCACCAATTTGCAGCAAATGACAAAATATGACAAAACAGTGAAAACCGTTAACAATAACACGCCTTAACACGAGCAGTCACGGAACAGCTATAAACGGATAACGCGATTAAGTCACATAAAGAGAAATAACCATGTAATACTTTTACCACACAAAAATATGACCATCTGAATTTCAAATTAATTTTTCTGTCAGTTAAGCTATGTGTATACGGCATTTTCATTTCACTGCTTATCTAAAATACCCAATTCCGTTACTGTAAATAAAAGCCTCAACTCCGCTGCTTCAATTCTTCTATCCAGCCCCTGAGTAGAGCACTTATCCGGTTCACTTTAGAAAATAATGTATACGATAAAGTTATTATATCTAACTGGATACAGCATAATTGTGGTTCTTATGATAATACATTAGGGAAATCTAACAATTGTAATTATTATACGATTAAAATTATTACAAAATAATAATAATAATAATAATAATAATAATAATAATAATAATAATAATAATAATAATAATAATAATAATAATAATAATAATAATAATAATAATAATAATAATAATAATAATAACAATAATAACAATAACAATAATAATAATAATAATATTGGTGGTAATAATAAATATGTAAACAATAACACAACAATCACATCAGCAATCGGAAAGTAGGCTTAAAATGCTTAAGAAGTAGAATCAGGGGTGAAAAATCCAATGCCATAGGCGGGATTTGAACCACAGATCTACCGCTCCACGCGCGGCTGCTCTAACCACTAAGTTACCATGGCCAACTTGCCAGTGTGACATTAAATTCCCCAACCGATTCTTACTTTTTCCCGGTAGACCACAAGGGAATCTCACATCAGAAGTAAATACCCCAAGGGCGACTTACAATTGTAAGTACTTTATGCCCACACAGGGCTTGTGTGTGTAAAAACATCAGCAATATGTTTGTTGGCATAAACATATTAGTTGGGATAATTGTTTACTTAGAAATGCCCTCGGATGTAGACAGACGTAGCACGGAACATGCAAACATAAAGCTCACTACTTTTATCACAAATCAACTTTTGTTGCTAACATGTTTATGAAAATAATAAATTATAATAACCTACATTTTGAAACAACTAATGTTACAATATAGGACGTTTAGATACAAATTTTATATCAAATTAACATGACCACAGGTTATAGTAGGCACAGCTTATTGAAATACCCCAAAAAACAAGCTTGACATTTTTCGCTATTATGGTGCAATCTAGTTATATTTGGTGATATTCCATCCGTTTGGTTGCATTAGTGCCGCCAACTGTTGGAAACATATAACCATAGTAAAGCTACGCTCATAGCTGGTGTTATTGCGTCTGTTATGTTGCCACAGAAACCCTTGTTAATGAACGCGTTGCAGAGAGGCCAAGTGTGTCCACATTTCAGTGTATATAGTCGTGTGATGTCAACAAGATATATTTTAATGAAAATCGCTAATAGCCATTTTTCTGAAAGAGATAAGGTGATGTGATGATGAACTGTCATAGTTTTTCGAAGTAGATTGATGAAGTTATTTCACATACACTCACTCCTGAAACAAGGATTAAGTCTCCTCCCTGTACCGGAAGTCGAACCGGAGCATTGATCACGATGCCATAAGAGCAGACATACTTTCTTTAAGCACAGTGATCGCTCTTCCTCTTTTCGAAAGCTACGACGAAGAATTCAGGTAGTTCTGCCACTCACTAAGAAAAAGACTGCTAGGATTTGCAATTATTATCCTTCTTCACTGTGAATAACGAACTGAGTATATATTTGCAAGTAAAAACTGTGTTACATCGATTATGTATAAAATAAAAGCGATTAAACCTTACATGCTACAAGTCCTTCTCTGCAAGTTACAGCACTATGAATTAGTGATATTGTGATTCTTAGTAACAAAACAAGTAGTAAAAATGTATGTGCAGTAGGAGAAATGAAGGTCCGATAATGACCATCGGTCCAGTCGACCCTATTGTTGGAGCAGACTTTATAGTTGTACCATAAAATCAATTCAGTAGCGACTTGAGAACTGCCCAGCAAGGCCTAATTCCAATTCCACCCCAATTTCTTTTGTGGCGGATGCATTTTCTCCAACTTCCCACCCGAAAATCACTTCATCCATTGGAGAAAATCTCTCTCCCGTTTGTGACACATCCGCAGAAGTTGGCCGGTAATTTCCACCCCCTTCTTTTCCGCTACGTGGTGTAGGCGTCAGGGCAGTAAGATGTGGCTCTACCACCCTTCTCGTGTTATTACGCGAGCTAGGGGATGGTGAATTGGCGAGCTTCAAACGAACCCGGGGAAAGAAATCACTTGATGGGCCAGGCCCGTCATAACAGGAATCGAGAGGGTATGGGGTGGTGATCGGGAAGAGGTGGGGGGCAGCAACTGGGCTCCTTGCCAAATATCCAGAGCCACACGGTTTGCACCCTTGTTCTCCGGGTGAGAGGGAGGGTTTGCTTGGACCGGACACCCGCTGCAGAAACGGTGCAACCCCTTCTCTTTCAGTGCTGCCAACCGTAGCGACATTCCCCTTCGCATAGCTGAATTTACACGTTCTACAGGCTGGTAAAATCTCATGACTTAAACACAATAGCAATATAACAAGGTTAAATAGTTCTGCTAAGCGGCCTTTAATCTTCAAATAACTCCCATTATTAAAGTACGAATTCACAATTTTCAGTGAATTAGGATCAAATTTCTAAAATGTACTACACATTGTGAGAAAATCGTTCAATTTCAGATTTTTATACTTTAGGGATTGCCTGTGTAGAATAAGAAAAGTCCATGATATTTCGATACCTCTCTACAGTTAGCCCACTTCCCTTTAAATGCTCCTCTTTATTTTCAGAGCTTATTTTTTTAAAACGAAGCAAAAATTTTATCGCAAAAAATATTCCTTTCACCGCGATTTTTAACAGCATTATACAAACGAATAAATGTGCACACAATTGAACCTTACTCCACCTCTAGCCAACTTAAGGAAAAGCTATTGAGGTAACTCGACATGTTAATGCCTAATTTTCTTGTTAGTGTGCTACAAAATGGAGCTATAAGAGCAGTTCGGTTGTACCTATTTTTCATAAAATAAACAACAAAGAATTTCATTATAAAAATATAATTTCCTTAATGTAAAGGTGAACTTTAAGAAGATGCACAATGTAATTAGTCGAAAAGCTTGCAGAAAAGAACAAATGAGGACTACACAGATCCTGAATACTATATCATAAAATGCATACATTTGAAAGAATAAATAATAATTGGCTGAATGTTTTACAGATAAATAATGCTTAGTATTCAAGAACAGAAATATAACAAGAGTTTTTGTTGCTTATGTTAATACCACAGTTGTTAATTTATATTATTTCCTTCTTAAGCTTCAAAATGATCCAGGAATTTTCAGAGTACTTCCTTGGGATTGTAAAAGGTAAAAATGTTTAAAATGTAATTTCGAGAAATATTAAAATAAATTTCTACAATGTTATGTGTTCAGGCTATACTAATTGTACACATTGTTAAATTGAACACACTTCTGGTAACAATTGGCATGTAAACTATACATTTTTGGGGTATTATGTGACACAAAAATAAGAAATTTTAACATTTTGACAGAAATCGCCATTTCCAACTGAGTTGATAAAGATAAGATGGGAAATCTTAGTGTTATTTACCAAATTGATAGATACAAACGAGCAAGTAGTGATATCGACAGCACCGTGCTTTGCAATGTTGGCAATGCTCATTAAATTCTATCACTACAACTAGTAAGCAAATATATGAATAAATCACAAATATCCCGGCTTGCCATTAACTGCAGCGAGATTCAAAGCACGTTGCAAACCCTATTCGTGTTTTGCAGCTAAAGCCCCTGCCTCTCTCGTATTAAAATCTAATGGCTTTTCGTCATAAAAACGCGTCATCCCCTCCCCCTGCCTGCACGTGTTACAAGCTACACAGAGAATAAGTTAATACATATATGAAATAAATGTCAGCCTGTACAAGTATGTTTACACGCGGAAAGCTGGTAGAGTGGCATGTATCTGTTGGAAAGCATAATTTGTTGAACCGCAGGTAAATACGTTACTGTATGTATGACACTAATTCCGCCTGCTTTTTACCGCGCATGCGCGAACCAAGAATCCAGTGAAGCATATGAAATAATCAACATCAAGCGTAGGAATAAACATTTGCATGACTGCCTCTGTGCTGTGGTGGTTAGTATGCTAACCTATAAATCCTGAGGTCTTAGGTTCGAATCCTGGCAGGTGGGTGGAAACATTTCTTTAGCCGGGATTATCCCCGTCCTCCCTAGTCTGCGGGTATGAATACAGTGTGAACAGAGTTGTAAAACTAGCGTAACCTATCATAAATAAATGTAGATTGCAATACTTTTTCCTCATAGAATTGGTTGAAACCATCCGCATTACGTGTCCGTTAGGTGTGTTGCATACCTATGGGGTGTTACCTCATATCAATCGCGTTGTTTACTTTTTTGATTCCTCTAGCAACTGGAAGCATTGAACTTTGAACCTTCTCAAAACTGAGAGAGGGTATATAAAGGGCCACTTAAACTACGGAACATTGGTGTCTTCGAAACCATTTTAAGCTCCTCTAAGTACACTACAGTTCAGGTCGAAGACACTGATAGTGATGAATCTATTTTAAACCGAAAAGTACAATTTTTATTTTGATCACAGAGAACAAGGTCATGTTACGGTTTTTAGTAATCATTATGTTTAAATTTTTCATTAAATTTATTAACTCCTTGTATTTTGAATTATGTTTCTTTCCCTACCAATACTACCGGTAAGCCTACCATTTACTAGGTCATTTACGTACTGTACCATAATTACCTAACCATACTTTTGGTAGAGCGCAACTGTAAGTGTAAATATGTGTGTAAATTTAATGTAGTAATCTAAAGATGAAAACCAATATCAAGTGAATATTATTGCCAATGAGCAATGGTTTCTAATGTAAAAGCTGCTGATATAACCCCAAGTGGTGAAGGGGCATGAAGTGGAGAAAAAGAATTGGATCACATCAATTTATAAATCGTTCCCTTGCTTTACAATTCATATAAAAGTTGGAACTTTTGGAGGGGATTAGCATATAACAGCCATAAAGATCCTAATTATTTTAATTTGTTAGTCACATCTATTTGAGGTTTGTATATCTTTACGTTCATTTAAATGAAGTAGGTATAAAACTTAGTTTTTTAAAGAATA
This sequence comes from Tenodera sinensis, assembly GCA_030765045.1. Classification (NCBI taxonomy): domain Eukaryota; kingdom Metazoa; phylum Arthropoda; class Insecta; order Mantodea; family Mantidae; genus Tenodera; species Tenodera sinensis. Next base: position 311,766,707 of record CM060964.1, read on the forward strand.
GTTTGCAAACCCGCTAATAAGCGATAGAGGGTAGAGAGAGTTATGTGAATGTGTTACATTCAGCTTTGAAAGAGCTATCACTTAAAGCCTAGTGTATTCCCATACTCCTCTCGCATGTACATCAAAATTAGCAATAAGATAATTTCTTCAAATGTTTATCTCGACTAACATGAAAATAGAGAAATAAGAGCTTGTAAGAATAGTTAGTACAAGAGTAAAGAAAGTCATGTGAGTGGAAAACATCATATAGTTTAAGGTATTAGCAGCTTAACTGCGAAAATTGCTAAATAAGAATGTGGTTTTGCAAATATTCCATAAAACTGTTAATAAAAGACTTAAATATTTTCGAAATTAACTGCTTTTGATACCATTAAATTGCATCAGCAAGAATATAGTGTTGTATTATAGTTGTAGATATTATCAATGATGCCTTCTGCAATATTATCGTTTAGTTATTTTTGAAAGATACTTTACTGCAGAGGTCGCCAAAGAGTATGGTGGAAAAAGAGAAAACCCGCTGCTCTGGTTGAGGGTTGTGAAGATTACAGCAGTTTACCAACCATCAAGGGGTGGGGAGTTTAACAGCCCCAGTGCCTTCGGAAAACACAACTAGTCAGATGGATAGGTAGCACAAACACACCTGCACGTAACAGAAAATGTTTTAACGCTGCGACCGCCAACCCCTACATGTAGTGCACCCCCACAACACATATACAAACAATACTCGACAGAAAGAGATCGCATAGGGGCAGGGTTTACGGAAATAAAACAACAGCACCTGAAAGCCAAGATAGGGCGGGTTTTTATGGTGGCCATGGTTTACTTTTTCCTGTTGATGGGGGCGTGTTGTTTGGTGGCATAACGCACTGTTTCTCTGTCCGCTCGACAAATCCCTCTCTCTACCATTTATGATGCCATTAAAAGCCGAACGTACTGCTGGTGCAATTTATTCACTGGGGCTGCTGTAGCGGACTTTAAATTAAGATTTAGAACAAAGGGGAAAAAATAGACACGTTTAGCCGTGAAGAAGGAAAGGTTTATAAATAAGGAATAGACGACTTATCGGCTAGCACGCGAAGCGATCTTAAATTATAAATACGAGGCCACAAGTTCAGTCGTCATCAAAATTTTATTGAAGGAAAAGAATAATAAATCCTCTTCTGCGGCTTAAAGCGTTACCTAACATACTAGTCATATCGTAAGTTCTGTCACAACTATACACGTGGGTAACACAACAAAGATTACACTACCCAAAACATTTTCATACTGTTTATTAACTATAACATAGTGAATACAAAGAACAGATAGTTACTCAAATGTTCTCATTTGTAGGCCACACAGACTTCCAAACGGCGTGGCCATCATCTATAGTAGCACGCATGACGTTTATGTTCAAACTCTGAACTATTCGCTTCAAATGTCGTTTTAGGGCCTCTCTGTGTCATGTCAAAAAGGCTCCATTCTCGATAATGTTTTATAATTGGTACTACAGCGGATTCAGATATGGATTTAAGCTACTGCTGCACGTGTTTTGTCTTAGGAGCTGGTGCAGAGTCTTGTTGAAAAACCCAGTGTTATATAATGTCACAAGATTAGTAAGACTCATATCCTCATGATCTTGTTGAAAAACGTCTTATGGACAGTGTTCCCGAATTTATAGCGCACCAAGGTTATCATCGGAAAGTCTAAATATGAATCCGTTGGTTTACCAACTATGGAACATGATCGAGAATAAAACTTGCTCGACACGATCCAGAAATTTGGATGCTCTAAAACGAGATTTGTAATGTAAAGTACAGAATTTGGGCATAAATGTAATTCGTGGGGCTATAGATGATTGGCCACACCGTTGCTTGTGTGGTCTCCAAAGGAGGACAGTTTTAGTAACTGTCTCTTCTTTGTATTCATTATCTTATAGTTAATAAATTGTATGAAAATGTTTTGGATAGTGTCATTCTTTGTTGTGCTATCCACGTTTATAGTTGTGAAAGATATTATGATATTAGTAGGTACACAGGCTCAGCGATCAGGGAAACATTTTCTCTACTTTTTCTATCAGAAAATATCTTAGTAATTTGAAACTAACGTGATTGTAACTATTTGTGTGTTATATTTTTTCTGTTACGTAAGGGTTTCTCCACTCCAGGACGGTGCTGGAAAATAATACGAGCGCTAGCCACTCTGTAAATTAAGGTTTCTTATTTCTTCAAAACCAAATCTAGCAGAAACCAAAGCTTTTAAAACTTTCCTGTTAGGCTGTCAAGTGCTTTACAGATAGTCTGAACTGGAAAACATATACTCATTCTAGGCACTGTTTTTAAGAGCTTATGTAGCTTGAATATTAATAGTTTCATACATTTCTATCAACTTTGAGCTAATTTTCATCTAAATAATTATGAAATGGCGTTTTTGGGATCATTTTAACGTGATTAGGTTTCGTATAAAAATATTTAATACAAATATATTTTAAAATATGAAAATACAAAAAGGTTGAAAATTAATAAAATTGGTATATGCTGTAAATTAATTGAACGAATGGGAAATCTTAAAACAGAAAGGAGTTTTAAAATATTATTAAATATTGCGGTATACCTTCATCCTTCAGTAAACTAATATTTTTAAATTATCTGAAAAACTTCCGGGGCTATTGATTTTTAAAGACAGTAACATGTAGAAAGAGTTACTCTAAAAAAAGCTTAAATTAAATACTGAAGTTTAAAAATAATTCAGGTGTAGATTTAAAGGAGTGAGCCTATGCATACTCTTAGAAACCACAAAAGAATGTTGTTAATTTATGAAATTTTAAAGATAACAAAATGACCTAAAATTACATTTGATGAAAATAAGGTTTAAATTTAACAATGTGGTATACAAATAATGCAGATGGTAATTTATGGTGCTGCAATTCAGATAACTGCACAAAATGAAAACTCAAAAGTGTGTATAATGAAGATTTCAATAATATAAAGAAACCTCTTTATAACATTTTTTTGTTTATTTTAGACTGTCACGCAAGCATCTGGTTTTATGTTCCAAAAATGTGGTGCAAAGTGTAATAAAGAAACCGTCACTTAAGCGACAGACACATCTTTTAAGATCTGGTCGCTATGATGATGGCTTTGACATTCCATTCCCTTTGAATGTCCAGGACATTACAAACGAATAAGACTTCCTATTCGAGAAAAGTACAATATTCTAAAATGTAAACCAATAAAAAGGTGAGCTCGAAAAGTTATCCACACAAAAAAGGATTACTTCACATTTCCCTATATCTACTCTCACAGTTTTCCAGTTATACAAAAGCCAATTAGAATGAAAGCGCTTCAAAGGCTATTCCCATAAAATTCAACACATACATTTTATTTTCTATAAAATATCTTAAGCGTATGGCATTTCAATCAAAATTGTTGGAGCCATTTTTGAGAAAATCAAAAATTTCGAAGACGTTTTCCTTGTAAAGAATAGTTTGCGCTGAGGGATCCCTTCTAAGTCTTCAAGTCGCTTCCTTGGAAGATACTGCACTAAAATACCAAGTTTGGTATTTAATCTTTTTCTAAAATTAATTTCATTTGACTCAGGGCGTCTCAAAGCATGTATTTTTGGTTCAATCTCGGCAACGAGTTATTGGATGGAGTACGAAGTTCCCCTACCTACTGTAAGTACGGACGTAGTGAAGAAAGTAAAAAAGGAATATAAATTACAAATAACACTAACATTAATAAAAGAAGTGCTTAGACGTCACGTTAAATAGCCCCAGTTACTGCATAGGGACAGTAACATGGCTGCGCGGATTCTCTGAGAGTTCTCTTGAATCAAATCGTCACCACGTTATTGTGCCCACCCGCCGCCCGCCGCCCGCCGCCCGCCGCCCGCCCGCACGCCCGCACGCCCGCACGCCAGCAGTTGCCGATCCAATTTTCTCCACCGATATTTCTTGATCCATCATATTCCTCTTCCTTCCTGCCGTCCCTGAACGACTAGGCAATGCTTCAGTGTCTCACTGTTAATAGCTGCAATCAGTTACCAGCCGCCACTGCTGACCGCAGCACCGGTTCGCGCGAGTTGGAATGACAAGGAAATCTAAGGGGAAAAGATCTCTCCTCCCCTTTGGCAAAGGTGATTTGCTTTATATTAACTTGTATTTTCTTTAGTTGCTTCTGTGCTGCGTTTATTGATTTTGCAACACATTCGGGAGGAAAATATCTTTGTGTGAGATTTGTAAATACGCATTAGCGGAAACGCAAAGCTGATAAACATTCCAGCAACACAACTTAAGTAAGCCAGATTGTAACAATCACACATCTTTCTGTGACAGTTACATATTCAGATGTGCCTTTCATATACCTATATTATACCACTTCAGCAGATTGTATATTTCATAAATTAGGACATTGCCGATAAAGCATTTACCGTAATTTGTTTCAAATTATGAAATGCTACGGCCTAAGTTGCATATAAAATACAGATACCACTTTTATGGCTTCCTGACAATTCAGAACGAATTAAGAAACTTCACAGCTTACTCGTAGACTTATATTACATCATGTACAAAATAGTTTTAAATCAAGCTTGGAAGATAGTTAATGCAGCAAAAAGTGTATTTAACTTACATTTAGTGCTTTAAAGGCACCCATATATTTTATGTAGTAAGCTTTTGAGTATTAGTTAAGTTTTGCCAATTATAACGCTCTGTTTTAAAAAGACAAGGGCAATAACTGAGGACTGTTACGCACATTGCGTCAGCCATCCACATCACAAATGGGGATTCCCCTTTCAGAAAGTGAGACAGTACGTGTAGTAGAGGTCACTCACTACGCAATTACGTTTACAAATGAAGTTCGTTAAAATTGCGTTGTCGTAATGTTACAATGCACGAGATTTTTTGCTAAATTTAAAAATTATAACAAAAAATGATAAATTATGTGATTTAAGCAAAAATATTTAGAATATTTTACGTACTTTTAAAAAATACATACTTTTACATGAAATGGCATTTTGTATACCATTGAAGTGTGTTGTTTCAGGAATTTCTGCCTTAGAGTTTTATATCTATAAGCACAAAAGTATGTAATTACATACAAATCCGCTCTTTAGTAATGAATAACCAACACCAATTAAGCACTAAGAAAACACAAGAAAGACAAAACAAAATAAAGCCCAAAGTTAACATGCAAATATGGAGGGGGAGAAGAAGAACAGCAACAACAAGGAGGAGAAGAAGAAGAAGTGGTACTTTGTCCGGTTTCATGCTGCCGCTATTATCTACGCCACTATCATTTTTATGTCACTCAGTTTTTTGCTTTTCTACTTATAAAAATATCACGTACTGGTCAAGCACAGTAGCAAGTGAATTCAAACTAAAGGATCAACGATTTCAAGTCGAAATAGTCGAATAGTTTCCCTTGGTACTGATAGTTTATGCTCAAATGTTACTATTAATATTTGCGAGAGAGTAAAATATATATATCGGTATTGAAATAACACTATTTCTAGGTTTTTTCACATTCAGTGGATTCGTTTAATTTCGATCTTACCCTTAGCGAACTTGTCTACCATTTTTTACAACGCAAAAATATCTTAAAACAGTCTTTGAATGAAAGGTTCCACATGCTGCTTTGCATATTGTATACCACATGCAGTTTCTTTTGCCCAAGAAGTGAAACTTATCAAACTGGCTACTTCAAAAGCCCCAGATAACCATCGACACAATAAAAACGTTCTACTTTGTTCACTTCCCACTAGTCTATTTTTGTTTTTATAACCTTTTACTTTTCCCCTTAAGCCTCACCCTCTTTTCCCATTTTCCGTATATTTTTTCCCTTCTCCTTACATGCCTGCTCCGGACAGAGCTGCCCAGAAAAAACCTGGGGTGGGGGTTGTGGAGGTAGGGTGGTGTGCGTCAAACACAGTTCCACAGTCCCTGACAGCCAGGATCATAAAAGGGCGAGGGAAGTTTGGTTTTAGGTCCTGCAGCTGAATTCTCTTTCATAAGGCGTGTTGGAGGTCCATCATGTGCAGGTCTCATGTTGAACACGGCTCGAACTTAACATTTGACAGTACATAACACTTTTATTTCGATAATTATCATTAATAAATTAATTTATACAAAAAATTTCCAAGTAACACAGACTTGAAAGAGCACTGAAATTGTTAACACATTTATGCCATTTGCATTCATATATTCAGTTTTTATCGTCACCTGAAAACAATGAAACTCAAGGCTTGTTGCTAATAGCAGCCGGCTCTCGTAGCCGTGGTTGCTAGAGCGTATGTCTTTGGCGCTCCGTCGCAAAGAGAATCGTGGGTTCGAGTCACGCCTTGGGCATGGGTGTTTTTGTGTATGTAAATGTGTATATGGCAGAATAAAAGGAGTATATAATAAAAAAAAATAAAAAAACAACAAAAAGAGAAAAAGGAACAAAATATAGCAGAAGCCACCGCTCCGCTCAATATGTGAAAAAAGTGGTCAGGAAAATAAACGGCCTAGTATCGCACACTACCGGTCACGTTTATGACATCACATTTTACTGTTTTGATCACAGGATTGTCTGTTTCTGTTTCGCTGAAAGTGATTGAGCAGCTGTGATGGAAGTAGTCACTGCTGATAAGGAAAGTCTTGTGCGCTTCACAAGGTTACCCATGCCAAAAATACAGAGAAACATCAGTGGTGCTATAAAATGGACCTGAGTGAGAAAAAGGCTCAATAAACGTGGCAAAAGATTCAAAAGATGAACGATAGTTTGAGAGTATTAAGGCATCAGTGTGGATACCCGATGAAGCCTACTTAGAGGTGAAAAAGCGCATTTACTCGTACCAGGAGAAGAAGAGAGCTCGAGAACAGAATTTTTAAAAATTAGTGACAAAGTTTATTAAGTGAATTTAAAATACACTAAAGTTATCGGTATTAAATAATTTTACCAGTCTAAAGCTTGAGAAAATGTGATGGGAATTGGGGTTAAATAGAAGCACCTTTTGAAAATATTACACTTGAGGCCAAAGCTATCTTTCAGTATTATAATTATTGAAGTAACAGCAGTAAGCTTAAGGTAAACGAGACTGACTGCTTATTTCACATACTGGAATTTCTAAACCCTCACATTCCTCTTCGGTAATTGCCCTAGCATACTGACCACTTTTTTCAAAGACCGCACATTTCACCGACCGTTTTTTATAGGTCGCGCGTTACTTCCTGACTAATGAAAATTTTATATGAAAGGTTGAATGCGAGTCTCTACTCAGCTTTTGCGGGAACGAGAGAGAGGAGGTACAGTCTGCAGTGAGATGACGCGCATGCTTCTGAGCTGAAGTAGTACAACACTACAAATCAATTTATGACACTTGCAGTAATATCAGCCACACGTATTATACACTATACCTCTATAACTGTTTCCACTTAACTTTCTTGCATTTATTCTATTCCCGACATCTCTCCCTCGTCTGAATTGCTATTTTCGTTGCATGCATACATACATCCGTACCGCACAAAACTTCTGCAGTCGACTGTATACACAAACGTGACAGAGGAAAACAGAGGTGTCTGTTATCGTAGCATAAACATTTGCTGACCTGTTTATTAAGGGTGGGCTCACTCATTGGATTTCTGCTCAAGGTCATTCGTCAAGAACGAACGCGCAACCTATACACGACACGGCTCCGGTTGCGCTTTTGCGATAAATGCGGACATGCTTTTAAACTCTCCTCCTTTCACTTCTGTTGTCAGTCCCTCTTTCCCTATTGATCATAAAACTGTTTCTACTATGGAATAAATAAAAATTAATAAATAAGTAAAATTTTAACAGCACACAAATATTTCTTCATGATTGCAATGCTTTGGGTCTACTCTGCTTCTCATGCTAACGACTTACATACAGGAGCACTAGTAAAGTACACTTCACGTGATGTTTTGAAACTCATTCTGTCAAAATGCTGTGCATAACAAACCTTGTGAAAACCAATATACTTAGGTTTTGTTATGCAAAATCTCTTAAAAACTGAACAAACGTGACATAAGTTAACATTCGCCCCATTAAAACCCTTGATTTGAGACAAGTAATAAGGATATCATATAGCCTACTTTCTATGGAAGAGATAACGCATTCTATGGTAGTTAAAGTTATAGAACAATCGATGAAAGAACAATATATAGTGAGAAAGAAGGGGAGAGAAGAAACCACACACATACATTTTAAAATACAACTTTTGGCTTATGCGCAATTCATCCAAAATAAACATTTACCAGCATCTTTTCCGTTGTAGTTTTATTATAAATATCAATTTTGGACAATAACTGTGTTTAATAATGAGTTATTTAAAACGATACTCTTCAAAAATCGCCGTCATCCAAATCATTAGAGCTAAAACATAAAATAAGACAAGGGTGTCAAGGTGCTAGTCAGTAGACACTAAAATACAAGGATTTCGGAAATGGAGAATATTTTGTGTAGACAAAATTTAGCACATGTCAAATGTTTAATTCACGAAATAAAATTGATTAACTGTATAAAATCACCTAAAATACATTCCTCAATCACCCTTAGAGGGATGTGCGTCTGCTGATGCACGTGTATATATGACGACTGCACGGTACTGGTTACGTCATTCACTCTCCATCTCCAACTTACCTGTATCGGATGTAACCGCACGCGGTTCCGCGCTCCACTAGCACTTTATTTGCAGTAATGAAAGAGTTGTCAACCAAAAGTCGTAAACAAGAACTGTGAGAGCAATTTGAAATTAGAGGTGAAACCTGCATTATAAAGAACAGTAGCTTCAAACTCCGTATTATCCAGAATTAATTTTACTTTATGTAAATAAACAATTATTTAACGATTACAAAACGAAATGTAAGTCCTGTATTTAGGTATCCTTTACATCAGTGTATGCAACTTTAATTGTAGAAATGAAAAATGTTATAATATATTTTTTCATATAGTATATAATTGTTTCATTTGCATAGCCCCATTTAATTTCTGTGGTCATATCGGGGACTTCGACTTCGGTAACAACTAACTCGTTGACTATATGTGGTTTTATTATACTGAGTTTCACTACGAAATACACCCGCATTCGCTTCCACATTCATATTTGCGGACTTTGCAGGGGTGAGGGCAGGATTCTAATTAAAGAAAACTCTCCGCGCCGAGTCAGGAAGTGAATCCAGTTTAAAAAGTCAGAGCACTGACCACTCGACCAGTTCGTCTGTTGGCACCTTTGACAGATTAATCTTCTTTACAACAACCCAAGTCAGCAGAAATGTGAGTGACTTTCTTCAAATGGATACTCAAGAGAACCGAAGGTGTATAGGAATGAAAACTGCTCTTCTAAGGAAGAGTTCACCGAAACCAAGATGAGAATTACTTCGGTGGTGCAGCGATAGATACTTCGCTTAATCTTAGTGCAAAAAATGTGTATACTTTATTAGCATAGAATGAAATTTAGTGCTCTTCAATACATGAACTTCTAAATAGAGTTATCATTTTAAAGAAAAATGATTTCGCCATGTAGAATCCAAATCTAAAAATCTTCGTCATTGAGTGTTTTGTCTGTATCACTGAGCTCTAAAGAATGAACATTTCTACATAGGTACGTTTTTTTGTGTTAATCTGATCTGTTGTTTTGATTCTTATTATAGACTGCCATGCAAATCGAAACCACGAATGATGTCTTTCTTGTCTAAGGTTTCCTTTGGTCAGTGCATGAATGCCTACTTCTCATGAGATCGAATGAGATGCTGAAGGGAAACCTATTCTGAGCACGCCTCCAGTAGGAGATGAGTCATGTCTTCCTGTCTCCCTTCCCGCAAAATGACCAGCAATTCTTCAGCAGGATCGGGAACTGCCTCCAGGATGGGATATCAGTTCCATCCGACATCCACTACAAATAAAGCAGCGTGCGTGTCCACTTCTCTCCCTTGCTTTGTTTCAGAGGTACAATCATCTCCAAGATCAAGAATCTTGGCTTCTGCCAAAACAGTCCGTCTATAGCAACATTATCTTCTCAGATCAGCTTAGACAACATTTTTAAGATTAATAAAGCGTGTGAATTAGATGTTCCACAACTAAAACCACCCCACGGTTTAGTAATAAAATATAAATATGCGTCGTCAACATTAGCAGCAATGTTTGAAGATGATGACCCCAGTTCGATACCCGAAACAGATATACATAACTTACAATCCAAAGGTAAGAAAATATGAACACAAATCCAGGAAAACAGCCAGGATTAGGATTTTTTTCCTCTACTACATGTAGTAAGCACGGGAGGTATTATATACGACCCCAAAAATTGATGTCGCGATTTCACCGAAAATCGTATGTTTTGAGGCACCCTGAATCCAAAAAAGGCACTTTTAGAAAAAGGTTTGTGTGTGTATCTGTTTCTGTGAAAACCATAACTCAAAAACGAAAAGTCGGTTAAAAACAAAAGTTGGTATTTAAGATTACATATTTTAAGGATGCGACATGAACATTCTGAAGAAAATTTCTCCACTCTAAACTACCCTTTACATGAAAAAGTTTTCGAACATTTTGATTTTCCCAACAATAGCTCTAACGAGTTTGATTAAAATCTCATATGTTTAGGATTTTTATATAAATATTTAAGGTCGTTTTACAGCGCGGTCTTATCACGACCATTGTTTAAGATAATCTTATGGCAAATGAAATATTTCGAGTTTTCTGGCTGTAGCCCATGTAGCCCTGTTTAATCTTGATGACTTTTGCATAACTAGTAAACCGTGAGAGATAGACCAAATCTTACTGTACAACAATGTAGATCTCGTTAAAACATACAATTTATGTTAGATGATGTTTTTTGTGAAGTGAACTATTTCGCAGATATTCCTTATTATTTATCTGAATCTTGCAATACGCCCTCAAATGGGAGGTCGTTATTCATTTTTCATCTTGGTTATAGAAAGAGAGCGACACTTCAAAGCCATCACATAACGACCACTCTTAAAACAATTGACTATCGCTTAAAGACTATTGTATTCCTCTTGCACCTACAAGAAATTTAGCAACAAGTTTCTACCAATGTTTATCTGATTACCATGAAATAGGTAAAGGCATAAGTGTTTGTAGGAACAGTTTGTGCAAGAGTAAAAAAAAAAGCCACGTGAGTGCAACACATCAGATCTTTTCATAATGGAGCAATATGAAGAAAAAAAATCTTTAAAATAGGAAATGCATATTTCAACGCCAAAAATCGTTGTTCTTAAACTAATTTCTCTGGTATGGTATATCCATTTACTTCTTTATTCTTTTCTTTTGTAATTAAATTGCAATCTTTTAATTCGTTCGTTCGCAGAAGAGAGTGTGGTTCTTTGGAGCTTTTGCTGAATGTAACATGTTCTGTACTTGCTGTATGGGTTTGTAGATGGGGTGGGCGTCGTGTTTTCTGAGAACTTTCCCAATGCGATCAGTAATACCTTTGATGTATGGCGGATATATTCGTCTCAGAACACTCTTGTGCGATAGATAACGTCAATAGGCAGGAACAAGACGCTTAAATAAAACTTGGCATCCAGCATTATACAAAGCACCTGACCGGAACAAATTCAAGATCATGCGCCATCAACAGTCTCAGCCACAGTAAATGCCAGCTCATCGACAAAAATCATACACAATGTAAGCAGCGCCCACTTTAGCCCAGGTCACGCAGCAGCCGAACCAATAAACAAAGACCGGACCAACCGTCAACCACCCACACATGCTAAGTGTATAAAACCTGTGAAACCAAACTGCTCCGTATCAGTCGTCACAGAGACTAGCAGAGTACTACGGTCACACCACTGAGGATGATCGACGCAGCTTCGAACGAAACGTCTGGTAGGAGATTTTCCACTAGACCACGGCCCACGAGCTCGGATAATCATTTCCTATTTAAATCTCCCTTTATCTAGAATATGGAATCTCATATGTTGTCTATGAGGTTATTACGAGGTACAATGGAAGGAATGGTGAGTAGGAAAATGATTCGTGGTGGAAACATAATGGGGTAGAAGACAATATCACGATAAAACGTTCGTTGAGCTGAAAAATAAATAGCGGTGTGCTTTATAATAATGGTACAGCTCTAACATAACTCCATAAATAATTACTACTGAATCTACAAAGTTTACCACTAACATCAGTTCCAGAACTTAGTAATTTATTTAACTCCATTCCGAGATAGCAACTTCGTTCACGTTATCCCCCGTTCTTGTATCACAGCTAATATTCCAAAACTGCAATAAAAGCGTTTTTTTCTGGGATTATGGTGGAAATTAAATTACACAAACTGGCTATAGTCAAACGTGTACAAAAAAAAAAAAAAAAAAAAAAAAAAAAAAAAAAAAAAAAAACTAAATAACATACAACAATTCAAAAAGATTGACAAAAATTGTAGAAAATCATATAATCTGTCCTAGATCCCCTTAAAAAAAACCATCAGAGTAAAACTAAATGACTAATAGTAATAAATCAATAATAAATACAAATAATATTGTTTTCGTGCTATTATTTGTAATGCAGCATGGTTTTTAGACTATAAGTATTGTTTTTGTAACATCTCGGGCGTACCTTGTTTAGACATACTGGTCAATCACTGTGTGCAAAGCTGCCTCTGTCCTAATGGACGTCACTAAATGGCATACTGTTACATAAACAAATTGTATTACATAAATGATGCGGACGACTCAGAAATATCTAGTCAATAAATCGATGCAAGTAGGGTATGCAGGATACATTTGAGATGCTCTGTGCAGGGGAGATCCATGCAGATGTTAGAGGGTGGGCCGGCGTGTGGGATCATCTGCGCGCTGGCACACACAAATACCCACGTCTTTCGCCAAGAACCGAATGGGAGCGAGCATGTTACCTTTCCAACCACGTCCCTTCAAAATGTGTCATTCTATCAACCCCGGAGAAGCAGAGAGATAGAGAAGGTGGAAAACAGCACAAGAAGCTAAACCGGACCCTTGAGTTGCCCTTCAAAGGGTTGAAGGAGGAGGAGTGAGCGTATAAAAAAAGAAACTTGAGAGGTCCGAAGGAAACGCGAAGGAAAGGCAGGCGCGAAAAAAGCAGGTGTGTATGTGTTAGGGCGCCATCATGTGGCCGATTTCCCTTCCCTCAAATTCTGCCTCCCCAGCTCCGAAAACTCGTCAAACCTTCTTGCTCCTTGTTCGCCCTGCCAGAGTCATGTCAACACTGGCGATTCTTTACAGACCACACAGCAGTACCTGCGAATATAAACTTCGTAACTAAGAGAATATGAACTGTCCTAAATATTGCCGAAATTGCAGAGTTTCTGCTTAGACTTTGCTATGTAATTTGAACGCATCGTAGAACGAGCATCTTATATTGCTATATGGGGTGGTATTGTGTATTTCCAAGAATATGTTATTCACATACCTTACACGTATACACTGGAAGCTACTGTTTGAGTGACTGATGAAGACTATGTTAAGTCTATGTTATCAACCGGATTACTCATCAACAAATAGCTCAAGTACAAACCTAACTGGTCAAAACCATTGGCAAAAATACTACTTATGGATGTTTGTGTCATTAAAACCCCGGCGCGACAGCCCATGAAGGGCCAAGGCCTACCGCCCAGCCGCTGCGTCCCCCACCTCTGCCCACCACAGGCGTCATTGGTGAGGTGCAGTACTGGAAGGTGAGACGTGGTCAGTGCCCCGAGCCCTCCCGCCCAGTTATGCGGTCTTCTCGACCTGGAGCCACTACTTCTCCATCAAGTAGCTCCTCAATTGGTCGCCTCGGGACCTAACGAGGCTGAGTGTACCCCGTGCCAGACCTCCCAGACGGGATGAAATACCCATGCTGGTACCGGGGATCTAACCCGGGTCCTCCGCATCGTTTGTGCCATTACCACATTTGGTTTTAAAAAAGTCTTGAAAGTTGAAGCCAAGTCATGAAAGTTCATTATCAACGATTACTTCCGCCTGTATAAAGAACACACTAAGAAGTTGCTATCATGGCAGAAAACTACTTCTTCTTCTTTATCCGATTACCCTCCCCGTATGGAGGACTGACACCCCCCAAGACTTACAAGCCTGTACCTAGGATCAGATGCCTGTAGGGAAGCAAACGAACCCATGGACCGGGCAGAGTGAAGTCCGGGAAGCGGGTGGTCAGCCACGCACCAGGTATGAGAGTGACGAAGAGGATGGTATGAAATGCAGGCGAAATGGATGCACGGAAAGGTAATGATGGAGCAGTTTGCGCAGTGAGTGGCGGGGGAAACCGGAGAACTCGGAGAAAACCCGCCGTAACTTTGAGTCGTAAATTGTAAAGGTATGGCAAATACGTTAATCTTATTTAGTAATAATAAATAAAAATATATAAAGCATATGCCATATCCAAAAAGTGATTAGATAAGAAGTATGTGGAAAAGGTAATTTAGCTAGTTTCGCCATGAACATAATCGCGAATAAAATGCATATTAAACCACAAAAACATAAGCAAAGGCGAAGAAACGACTGAAATGGTAAACTTTTATCTCAACATTTGAGGACATTTCATGTTTATAAAAGTAAAAGCGATATGTATAGCGCCTGTGGACTGCAAAAAAGAAGAAAAAACAGACAAACACAAGAGATGAACAGGTTAGATTGGCTACAACTAATGCGGATAAAGCGACTTCCCAGCAATGTCACGATTAATTATAAGTTCGTGGAAAGACACGATCGCTACCAAACTTATTAAGAAAACCCTGGGATTGATTCCCAACTGAGGCGGGTGTCAGTACATCTGCTGACAGAGTCTGTAAGTATATACATGGGTGTTTCATAGTAAAAATAAATAAAAAAAGAGTTGAAACGCATCATTCATTGAGAAATAACACGATCAGGTATTTCTCAAAAGTCATACCTCCCCAACCCTTATATCAGCGGTTCTCAATCTTTGTTAAACACTGTACCCCTTTTAAAAATAAAAAATGTTGCGTACCTCTTTTTGAGTAATAAATTTGGTTATTAAAAAAATTGTTAAAGTTTTTCAGTTGATATGTTTAACCTCAGAAAATTTATTATTTTTCTTACATCATTCTTTTAACATTTTTACAAGACAAATGGAATATTTGAAAATAGGCCCACCTGACAAAAAATTTATGCGAAGTGTGAGCTTGCTTCTTCTTACATACTTGATCAATGTTTGGCTCTAGCTTTGTTAAATACAACCTTAAATCGTCCTCAACATTAAGCTTGCTTATGTGCTTACTACCCTCTTTCACATAAGTATGTAGTTGAAAATCCAATAAGAACCTTTACAGCAAACTTTGGAAGTTCCTTGCATTCCATTCCAACACCAATCCGAAAATTTAACAACGTACCACTCAAATATTCATTTTTTTAAGGTTGGGTCACACGAGTGTTCCTTCTGGGAAGTAGTCAAATTGCTAGAAGTTTGTGTAGCATAAAAAGAAAACGGGTCACAGATCCAGTTTAATCTTTTGTCTGTAGGTGGGAAGTATTTACGCCGGCGGATCTTCATTGAGTTGAGGTGATATTTAATGACTTGTAGAGGGGTGGCGCCAAATCCGTTTTAATGTTTTAGCGTACCCCTTAGAAATTTTCGCGTATCCTTGAGGGGTACGCGAACCACAGATTGAGAAGCATTGCCTTATATGGCCGTAGAAGTTAAAGGGGCTGTACAGTAATTGAAAATATTAAGAAAATCGTGTTTGGCATGAAAACATACCTTTATTATTGATTACCACTGAAAAACAAATATGCTTTATCTTTAAATACATTATTGTTACAGTTTAGTTTTAATTTGGTTTGAGAAAGTCAAAGAAATTCAACCATTTTAAGTAATTTATTTACCTGCTTACTGCTGTTAAGAATATAATTAATATTGTAAAATCCGACAATCCCACACGATAAAGAAAAATACAATGTTCCTGAAATAGATACTGGGTTGTTATCGGAAACAAGGGACATCATAACAAGTTTTCTGATAAACACATACAAAGAATTAGGTCTTAAAGTGGAATTTATTAGCCAAGCAGTTGTTGAAGTAGCCAGATAGCAATAAGCTAACTCTTTTCATGTTCAGTTTAGTTGTTCTAAACAACCTTTTTATCTGTGATTAAGTAATACAGATGGCGCATATAACAAAGGAAGCTTTCAACACAGAAAGAAACCTCTTAAATTTAGCAAAGAAGAAAGAACTAAGTAATAAATAGTGAATGAATAGTGCGGAAAGTGGAATTGTGAAAACTTGACACTACGACGAATTGAGGAAATCTACTGGGAAGTATTTGAAAGTTTAAAGAGAAATGGGCCATGTCAGATTAGTCATGAGGCTGTTCTAGAAAAGGGAGGGAGAAGAAAGGACAATGCCGATCAGGGAGAATGCAAGAAATTGGCTGGGAAATTGATAAGAAGAAATTGCTTGTTAAGATATGCACTAAAGGATGGTGAATAGGAAGGAGGTTCGGGGCAGATAAACTTGTCCGATGATAGAGATAAATGAAGGAGCCCAAGGAAGCGCAAAAAGAGGGAAGAACGGAGAAGGTTGGATCTGTAGATAGGACATCTCCCTGGACAGAACCTATTAAAGATAAATTGATTACCAAATCTGATGCATAAACGCTTCTTTCACACTTACAAACTTCAAGTCGACGCTATGTAATGAATTAAAATTAGATGGCATACAACTTAACGCTGCTCTAATAACAAAAGACAGTTTAGAATGTATGTTTTAGTGACTTTCTGTTACTCTAATTTTCTTAACTAAATCCACCTGAACAATTTGGAGTAAAATTTTAAATCTGTGGGTAAAAAGAGGAAATTTCGTCTTTTATTCTAAAAAAGATTCATTGGGTTCAATTAAAATCTACATTGTAATAAAACACATGCGGCTGTTTGGCAATCATCTTGGTGATAAATCCATTATTAGAGCTAAAGTTAAATTGAACTTCTCTTTTGTATTTCTGAATAAAAAGGTTTTCTATTTCACTTTTCAAACTTCAACGCAAAATGTCTAAAATTATATGATGTATTGTATACACGGAATACTATATACTAATGAATAATTGCACAATAATATATTTAAGTTTAGAAAATATAATTTTAAGTTTATTTGTTGACTCATAAGAACTGAAATTAAATTTTTTTCAAATCTAAATAATGAATCATTCCAAACTTTTTTTTCTCTTTTTGGGGTGGTTTTAAGCCTATATTCACGTTCAACTTGTTCTGAAAATCAAAATAGGTGTTAATGCTGATTTATTTAGGTAAAGTAGGATTTTGAAAATGTGTGCCCTTCTGAATGAATACACAAATTTCAGTCCTTCTATTATGTTCTTCAACTAAGTATTATGTTGGTAAATAACAAACCTACGCAGGTGATTTCCTATATCTTTTCCAATGCCAACACAGTTCAGCAGATTGCGTTCTTGGGGTAAGAATTAGAAAAGAAAGCACCCCTTTGCAAAAAATGGCAAGGGGAAGAACTACCCCAAGCGCGACAGTCCGATCAATTCTACCCTCTTTTACATCCCCCATGGAGGGGACCCTTTCTACGTGCGCACACACACACACACACACACACACACACAAACCTGCTCCTTAGGAGAAGCCAGCATCCGGAATCCTTTATCAATCTTCCCCTGCAATAATGCTTTGCTGGCTCGCCTTTCCCGACGGAGGCTACTGCCATCAGAAATCAACCTCTTTCCTTAAAATATAAGGAACTTCCCGGCTAGCATCTATTTGTCTTCTGTAAAATGTCTTTTCTGATAAGGGCAGTAGAGGAACATAGTATTCGTCTGATTTATTTTATGTGCTTCAACGTAATACTTAAAACATAAAACACATCGAGTACACGTATGCTTAGATAGACTAATAGAGTTATGTACATGTTTGTTTGTGTAAGCAAAAATGTACGAAACTATTAATGAATGAATTAAAATAGGACGAGGATTATATCTGAATATAATTGTATATGCTTACGATATCGTGTTAATTTTCGACATGTAAGATAAACTGCAATGTGCACTACATTAAGTAAATAAAGTGTAAAAATACAATTTTAAAATTTCATTTAAAAAAAAACATAGACCCTGGCCTTTAAGGATAAACACCTCTAAATGAAAGGCATTTTTCTAAAGTATTGAACCTAGGGACTTAATTTTTTGCACGGGTATTACTAGCAATCAAAGATATGTGTATACCACATTTCATTCTAATATCTAATCACATTCCTGATATATTAATTAATTTATAGCAATTTTATTGGGTATAATAAAAATCTACCTCCTCCAACAGATGTTGAACAACAGAGTTGATTGTTTTAAAATTGTATCGCTTATTACCTTTGTAACAATTAACAGGTTAGAAATTTTGATATAGTCAATAGTTTTTCTTAAAAAAAGTTCTAATACTGCAAAGTGTAAAAATGTCATGAAACAGCGCATTATTATACTATATTTTTAACGGTATGAGCAATATCAACGTTTCAAACCTAAATTTTACTACCCATATTCTGAACTACATTGTAAAAAATTTTAGATCTTTAGCTAGATTTTTGTGGGAGAATCTGAAAAAATAACCAAAAAACTGTTCCTGAGAAAAATGATTTTAAAGTTTAGCATACAGTTTACATGAAAATGTTGAATTTCTGTACCTTAAAATGCAGCTTAAGTTGCACCCTCCTTCCTTTTAGCAGCCTCTTGTGCCTTCATCTTGGCTAGTTTTATAGCCTGGCCTGCTTATTTTCAAATTCCTCTGAAGGTTGGAGCATATTACTCGCCCTTGGAGGCGCAGGTGAGCAGTTCTTTTTTATTCATTTCCAGGAGACATTTTAGCAAATTTCTGACCTTCTAGCACAGTTTTATTGCAGCCAATATTGAATTCACATACAGCCTGACCCACAGCGTACTCCACTCTACCCTTTGAAACAAAAATTGTCTTGGGTCATTTCTACCATATCACTGACTATAAGGCTTCATTAGAATTGTTAGTTTTTCCTAAATGGCATCTACTCAATAGATGATTAGAAGCAAGTCTTTGGTAAACTGGTACAATTTTTGCTGGTACCTACATTTCCATGATGTGGTGGAGGCTTTTTCCCTTCTGTGATGGCCCTCTGATAAAAGCACCCGGAGTCACTGCCACCAGGACATTTGTGCTGAGGCTTTCCATCGGTTTACATGTTGTGGTATAAAGTAGCATATATTGCAGTCTTAATTCCATGCATGTCACCAATATTTCGCCAAATGGCCTGGTAATAGTACCACTGAAGTTTTGTGATTGTAGTATCTTTCAGAATACCATGCCACCCAGTCGAAAATCCTCTGTATTCAATTTTTTCCTAAGGTTGGGAAGTGCTGTGTTAAGCCTTTTGCCAACATAGTTAACACATTCTTCCTTTTCAATTTTAAACTCTGGGCCATATGATGCACCTCAATAAGTTTAGTGTCGCGATCAGATAGTGTGGTAGAATAGCTTTTCAGACCTTTGCTAGAGTTTAACTCCTGTTTCCATCTCCATTGCCCCAGATGACCCAGCATGGTTTATGCCACACTTTGGAGCATGTCCTTCATACCGGAAATGGAATTCTGGAGAAGGTTTAATAAGTTGCTTCTCTGAAATCTTCCATTTCTGGAAGTACTTGGACTTCAAAGTCAATAACAAAGCCTGTGAGTAGGTTAATAACACAGTCAACACCACGGGAAGTATGCCCACGGGTTAACCAGCTAGCATCATAAAAGACAGAAATATTAATTGGAGTTACTCTTCCAGCAAGATCGGAATAGGCTTTCCTCACTTCACTCCTTGCTTCCTCTAGCACAGTGGTAACCTGCAGGGTATTTGCATGATCATAAAATGCTCTGTCTGATAGCTCATATTCATAATCATGCTAAACTGATCAAGTACACTGTGCCCTTTACGAATGAGAATAAAGACTTGCGTATTGCATTTATTCACATCAAAAGGACCATATCCCCTTGGTCCCTCAGGTTCCAATTTCCTAGAAGTATATACTGAACTAGATAGCTTAGCAAACATACTACATCCTATATTTAATTGAGAAGCAAAACCATAAGCATCTCCAGGTTCAGACCTATGTAAAAGCAATGTGGGCAAACTAAAACTTGGATCAATTTTTTCACTTACCAAAATCTAAAAGTACATACTTAAACTCACCTACATTTTCCTCTGGCTCATAATTTATACACTGTAGCCCCAGCTTTGAAATCCTTACATCAGAAGGGGTAGCACACCCTTGCACCGTGGCCTAGAGCAACCAATGAAATGACCAGGCTTTGTATAACGATAAATAAGGTGCAGTGAGAGTTTCTTTGGCGTTTTTGTACGTCTACTGCCCCATGCCATGCAGAGTATATACATGCAGTCTATAGTAACGCCTGGAAAGTACCTACGTGCCAATCATTGCTTACACTTCTAAAAAAATAAGTTATGGCGACGTTATCATTTCAAATTGGCTCCCGGGTAAATTCCAATAAACCTGATGTAGGATATAGTTACAGGAGGAATCACAATGTGCCGCTGTAATGCACCATCACCAATTTACTGTCTTTCATGCCATATAGGCTGATGTATTCAACATAAAACGTGCCGTTTAGGCCATGCATACAGACAAAATTAATCGAATACCCATATGTATTAGCCAAATTAACGATGCGCCGTAATTCCTTTAGAAACGAAGCGAAGAATCGTTCATGCTACAACAATAAGTTTTCCCAAAGCGAAGCAAATAATGTCAAGCTGTATATTATAGATAAGATCACGCACGTGCTAATATTATTCTGGTTTAGGCAACATGGCGAACGATAACAGACTACCCAAATATCATGAGGAAATATCTATCCGTGTTTATGGTAAGGGTCAACCATTACTCTTGCGGAACTTGATAATGCAATCTCATTAATTGCTAAGTGCAGTGATGGGAGGGGAGGGGAGGGGGAACAGGGTATGATGCAATTAAGCATTTGACGATCATTGCGCACGAAGGGATGAGGTAGCATGTGCATCGGTTCGCACCTCATTAAATAAAAAGTTGCTGAATATGGAAGTAAAATGCTTAGCAATACTAATCCCTTACATTATGTTCGAAATTCACTTTAAATACGCGCTAGAGAGCTGTGCGATTAATCGTCATTCTTTGTAAACGTGAGAATATGAGATGGCGAATTCCGGATATTTTTGACCGCACTAGTCATAGCAGATCGCATGAAAGTAAAGAATGACTTAATTAAATACGGAAATGAGCTTCGGGTCCAGAGCGATAAAGCTAGCTGTTATTAATACTAGGTACCGAATAAACAGCTCAGGTAGTTTTATCCAACAGAGATTGGAACCTGTGACTGTTGCTTCAAGACAGAAATATTATTCTTGCATAGACATAGTCACCATAGTCCAGCATCCTGATACATGTTGAGGACAGATTATTACTATTATTATTACTATTATTATCATCATTATTATCATTATTATCATTATTATTATCATTATTATCATCATCATTATTATTGAAGTCTGCATGTCGCCTGCCGGAGTATTCCGTGTCCTTGATTGTTCGTAACTGAGTTCCAGACAACGCTTCATAAGATTTCTGCCAGAGAGCAAATAGATGGCGACGAAAGTACTTCTGCACATTTATATTGGGGAGCATACGGGTGGAATACCCCGGCAGGCGACATGCAGACTTAGCAGCCGCATCCGCCTCCTCGTTTCCCTGAATACCCACATGGCCTGGGATCCACGTAAAACAAACTGGTGTCCGCAAGACAGTAACTGACCGATCAGTGTCTGAATCTAAAAAGAAAACTGCGGCAATTGTGTCTACCTAACAAATAAAACGGGTTTATAAAATTTCATTTATAGACCTCACTTTAAATATCTATTGGCAAAAATTATGAATTGATCTGAAATTTGTAATATCAGTATGTCAAAAAAAAAAAAAATTTTTTTGAATAGATGGAGTAATTTTTCATTACCTTATGATAGAGCTAACCCCGCTGAATTCTGATTTTCAAATGTATACTTTAACACCATACTAAGCTTGTCACGCTGTCCTTAAACGCAAATATACTCTAGCTAAGAAAACAAAGAATATAGACAATAGGTATATGGATACTTTGTGTTACGTGAAATAATAGCAAGAAAGGAGGAAGGAGATTTTACTGCCTTGTTTACTTATTATCATTTCTAGTCAATTGAAAACATCAGGAATGTGTACGTTATGCTCAATAACAGGGTTCGATACTAATATTTGCCGTTCTTCATTGCCGGAACCACGGTATATGGGAAATGTAGAAGGATATTTTAGAAAAAGGGAAGAAAATCCATCTTAGCCAGGAAGGGCGTTCGCTTTAACGAAGTTGAGGAAAAGTGTATACGCAAACTCCACTAACCTCTCTTCATCCTGGAACGTATACAAGAAGAAACTAAGCGCGGCGGGGTGGTGGGAGGAGGGTAACAAGGAAGGGCTCATCGAGGGAAGCTTGTACTTTGAAACGGAAGTAGTTTGGGGGAAAGGGGAGAGAAGCAACGGTAGGATTTAGGAGGTATCGGTTTCTTCGGAAATGACGCCGCTTTATCCCAAACCAAATTAGATTCCTCGAGAGTTGTTGCAGGAATTTTAATTTGTCATTGTGTCGGCTAGGCAGGTTCCTGCAAGAGCCTCGACCCACTCTCAGGTCCTATCCCTGAGGTTTTCTGTCCAATGAGACAATAGAAATCCATTAACACCATCCAGACTTAACTTTGTTACGAATTTTAAGATGTGACTAATGTAGCACCAATGCCTTTCCTAAGTCGGTACAAGAATGTTTGCATTTGAACCGCAAGTATTTAAAAAAAATAAAATGAACGTTTTAGCAGCGCTCCAGAACATTCTTTTAAATGGATTAGTATCACTTTGTATTTTTGAAAATGTAAGACAAATTGCATGAGACACAAACCCTGTTTTCTTGTATTTTATGATAACGCCCTCAAAATTACCACCATCTCTAGCTATAAATAAAATTGTGTGTGAAGGATTTTCTTTTTTAAATCCCAAATTCTTAAAATAGATTCAAACCCTAGCTATTTTAACCCTAGCATTACCAAGGGAGTACTTTATGCCCACCTTCTGTAATTTTTTTAAATTCTGTCTTTTAATTTTTTGATTAAAGATGCAGTTAATAGCTATCGTCAATCACTGTTTCTACTACTGCATTGCATAATTGTTTCAAAGTTTTCATTGTTGGTGTTTTTGAGAAATAATGAAATGTCAAGGGGGTCGGTATAATGTGATTCATGTAAAAAAGGAATAGTTAAACAATGTTAGATGTTACCTTTATAAACATGACAAGATATAACACTCAATTTTAAAATAAATTTATTTTAAAATTTTTTCAGACATTTTATTACCCATGATGGTCGCCTTGGTGAGAGGCGAATGGTCTAACCACTCGGCTACGGCCGAGTATAAGAATTAGAATAATATCTAATGGGATTCATGTAAAAAAAGTAAAAACAGAATAGTCAAACAATGTTAAAAATTACCTTTATAAACATGGAAAGATATAATACCCAATTTTAAAGTAAATTTGTTTTAAAATTTGCTCAGACATTTCGTTATCAGTGGTGGTCACAAAGGAACCCCCCCCCCCCCCCCCCCCATCCGTTGGTAGTATAAGTTTTGCAAAAAGGCTTGGGATTACTAGGGTTAATGATATACTAGTACGTTCCTATAAATATGTTTTAGGAGCGTTTGAGGACAAAACATCAACATAATTATCCAGTCTTTAAATGCATTAGTATCGCTTTGGATCTTTTTAAAACATTAGACAAATTTTATCTACTTGCCTCTGGTGCGGACGACCCGGGTTCGATCCCCGGTACCAGCATGGGGATTTTATCCCCTTTGGGAGGTGTGGCACGGGGTGCACTAAGCCTCATCAGTCCCGGGGGGACAATTGAGGATCTACTTGATGGAAAAATAGCGGCCCCAGATCGTGAAGACTGCATAACTGGTCGGGAGGGATCGGGACGCTGACCACGTACCACCCTCCAGTACTGCACCCCACCAATGACGCCTGTAGTGGGCCGAGATGGGGAACGCAGCGGCTGGGCGGTAAGGCTTGGCTCTTCATGGGCTTTTGAGCCGGGGCTTGGTTTTTCCTTAGACAAATTGTATCCGATATAAACGCTATTTTCTTGTTACTTATGATCGCGTCCTCGGAAACCACCACCATCTCTAGCTATAAATAAAATTGTGTACAAGAGGTTTTCTTTTCACATCCCAAATTCTTAAAATAGATTTAAAAGCTTAATAAGGTTACAATAAACAAACATTAGCTAACTAGCTTTAAGTACGACAGCTTTGGCGTAGTACATATTATAGCAACATGATTTTTACAAAAGGCAATGGTTCGTGTCTCTCTAGAGAAATGAGTGCAGGACACAGGCCATTAGCCGTGCACGTTTCGGGTTTTCGCATGCCGGAGAGAGATAGTGCATTGGGGACGGGATTGTGAAATTTTAATTACCACTTATCGACATTAATTAATTAACTAACTAACAAATTAATTACAACCACAAACAAATCATCCAAGCGGTCAGTTGCGGCCTAATGAACTTCCACAGGTGAAACACAAATAGTCCGTCACATCATCGTTCGTGCAAAAATAATATCGCTAATATTGGTTATGTATTAATCTCACGCTAAATCTATTAGCTGATGTGGATATCGCGCGCGAACCTGCGGTTTTGCATTCTGCGGTTAGTTGCACAGCAACACAAGATGGCACAACATTCGTTTATGCCAAACCGAGTTTCAGAAAAAAAAATCCGAAGTTTTAGCCTTTTGTCCCCTTGAGTAGTTATTACTGGAAACACACAAGTATCGCTTAGCTGTTTATAACACCTCGTCTCTATTCACGTCATTTGGTTGCAATAAAACTGAATAAGTGTTAGTTAAGAATGGCCAAACGCGGTGCTAAAGGCCGGGGCTACTAGCAGACACATCGGTAGTTTTCCCGCGGTTGTTTCTTTGGATCGCCGACTTCTTTTTTCCAATTCACAAAACACTTGCAAGAAGCTTTGACCACAAAAGATCTTTTCCAAGCAGTACTTACAGTTCACAGAGCTCTGGTGTACAGGAAGGGAAAAAAGCTCCAATACTCACCTGCAAACAACAGAAAGAAAACACATTAAAGAAATGAAACACACCAGGAAAGCAGAGAAAAAGAATGAATCAAGGAAATTCGCAGTTGCTTGTGTTTTAGAATAAAATGCTGTACAAACAGAACGTGCATTGTTCTTATTGATATTCTCTGGTGGGACTTAGCCATACACGCTGCCAGTATGTTTTGCAGTGTTTATTGCCATCTGTTTAGGCTTTTTGTATTCACTGTATAAATAAGTGTATTACTTGTTTAGAGAAACAGAATAGAGACGTAACAAAACACTGAATTTTCTTTTATTTTTACTTTCCCTACCAACTAAGAGGAAGCAAAATTTGACATCCAGATTTCAATGGAAATATATAATTTAAAACGCCATGAAACAAAAGAAATAGGTTCGCAATTCTTTCCAAGCTGAAAAGTTGTTCTTTGAAAATTATTTCAAATAATGCAATGTGCAGCATTCGAACGACTTTTAACAATTCATATCGTTAGTCGAGTTTTGTTAGTAACAAGCTTTTACAAGTCTAAAAAACAAGGAAACAAAAAAAGAGGAACTGCACAGGAGACCAAATTTCTGCCCAGAAAGATTTGAATATACAGCACGGAATATTTTCAAAATGCTTAATACTACAAGCAAATATGTTATACCAACAGCACATTTTAATGAATTCTAATGTTATATACAGCAATGTTTATATGCATAGACGACACGCTACGAGAGGTAAAAGAAACTATTAATGAATGAATTAAAATAGGACGAGGATTATATCTGAATATAATTGTATATGCTTACGATATCGTGTTAATTTTCAACGAGGAAGATAAACTGCAATATGCACTACATTACCTAAATATAATGTGAAAAATATAATTTTTAAAAAAAGCCAGGAAAGAAACACAAAATAAATTTTATAATGTGATGGCGTTGCCTATTTTATTATATGCTAGCGAAACATGGACTGTGGAAAAAAGAGCTTAAAAAGAATTTAATCAGCAGATCAATAAAGGGAAGTAAGCTACAAGACAGAATATCAAATGAAACTATTAGAGAAGACCTAAATATTGAATGTGTATCTAAAAAATTAACACGTTATAGACATAATTGGTTAAATCATTTGGAAGACTGCCAAAAAATAGAATTCCTAAAATAACAATGAAATATTAACCAATAGGAATTCGAGGGGTGTGCAGACTGAGAAAGCGATGGAAAGATAGAAGGAGACCGGAACAGACCTAAGGTCTAATCCCTGAAAGGAAGAAAAAGGTAATGTTTGTGTATTTCTTATGCTTCATGGCAGTGCAAAACTCAACGACAGTGAAAGGTACTTCACAACATATTTATACAACAAAATGTATTTATCATACCAGTATCTCAGATATATAATATTTATGTCGTATTTAACTTCATCTTGTTCATATTATCGCGGCGATTACTGTCCGTTGAAACGTTCACCTGAGTCAGTGTACATCAGACAGATGGCTTTAGTTGCATAGTCCCTTCTCGTAACTCCTACTTGAATAACTTGTTGACAGATAACTTCAGTTGCGTAATCAGCTTCCCGTACCTAGATATTTATTTCTGTTGGCTTGTTGGTGGAACTTTGGGTCATAGTACTGCATGCCCAATCCAACAATTACTTGGCAACTGACGGAAGCCATGGAAAAACCCAGTCAGATTGGCCAGTGTACCCGATTTGAAATAGCGATCTATTGAAGGAGAGCTATATACGCTACCGCCTGAGCCATCTCGTTCGGTTATTTAAAGCCATTTATGAGAAAATACAAAATAACGATAACATTTTCAAAAGAGGTGTATAATTTGGGGTGAAGGAATTTAATTAAATTCTTCACTTTGTATCAAAGATTCCGAACTTACTACAAAGTATTTGATAGTATCAATCATAGTGTTATGTATACACAAATAATCATTCTCCCCTTTTATTGTGCATTTTTTGGTCTTTAATTATCTGCATACAAAACGGCTGTTTATTCTTTTTTACACCACAAATGCAAATTAAAGCATTTTATTAAAATAATAAAATAATTACTAATTACAAACGGTCAGTAGTAAAACAGCGTTAACCGTAATTTTATATTGTTCCATTTATACCCCGTCACGTCGGAGGCCTTTACTTTGGGATATATTGCCTATAGGCAATGACATTGACAATGTTTTTTGGGTTTTTGTGCACCTGATCACACACACGTTCATACTCTCATTCATATTTCCAGGGACTCTAATGATCTAGCTGTTGACGGGCCCTTAAACCCTAATCACTCACTCACTCACTCACCCACTCACTCACTCACTCACTCATTCACTCTCTCACTATTTCCACGCCTTGGGGAGGATAGGCACTAATCTAGGCTAAAGAAAACTTTTCATTCCACAACCGGAAATCGAACCCGGTACCCTTAGCAAGGCTGGCAACTGCTCCACCGACTGAGCTACGAGACCAGCTTGGCCGTAATTAAGGGATCCTGGCAGTGAAAAATGACCGAAAAATTACCAAACTGACGATTTTTTGGTTTGTGCATATAAATGTTCCCCAAAGCTTCAGTCATCGGTTAGCAATGAAATTGTTTAGGCTCTGCCATTTTTAAATGCCATGTGCGCTACATTTAACCACCCTTTCTGCATTAATTTTCGGGCCTATATGAACAAAATATGGGACAAAAAGGGCTAAAAAATAACCAGATTCAGTGGAAAGAACTGGTTATGCTATAAATCTGAGGAGCGAGATTACTAGACAAAAGAGGGAAGGTGTGTCAAACAGGTAACACATGACTCATGATCATGATGCATGTGTGTAGAAAAATTGGTTCTTGTCGACTTTACATTTTTTATACACTATTTGCTCCATATGCATTTATGCTATGCTCTTAGACTTTTTCCAGCATGTACTCCATTGGTGTAACTTCAACTGCAGTCGTTGGTTCCAAAATCTGATAATTTTTTAGCAGAAAAATAAATTAAATACACAAAGAAGTGTAGAAAATATTTTCAATGTCCAACATAGCAAATAAATTAATTACTTTAAAAGTAATTGTTTTTTCTATCTGCCAGAGATTGGTGGTGTTTGTAGGGAAATTAAAGTTTGTGAAATAATAAAACTGTTGTGATATTTTAGTTTTTGATGCAAATGGAGTATTTTGAATACTAAGGTATTTTCGCATTGTGATTAAATTGGATAATTAATTCCTTCAAAACTGCAAAGCAGAGTATGCTGGAACTTTGTGTGGTAGTTTATAACATAAACAGCCTTAAGTGTGCAAATATTGATTTCATAGCTATAAAAATATTCAACATTCAAAGTTCAGCCCCAGGGTCCCTTAATGCTTCAATAACGTAGTACTAAAATGTTGGATTTTACATCAGATTTAACTACGTTATCACAGTCTACTAACAGCAGCAGCTATGATGATGATGATAATGATGATGATGATGATGATGATGACGATGATATGAACAAATAATGTATAACATTTTTAACAGAAACACTTTTGCATTTGTTTGCAAATATCTTCACTGTTTACTTGTGATCGCCTCGTAGAGTAGTGGTAGCGCATCTATCTCTGGCGCGGAGGACCCGGGTTCAATCCCCGGTACCGGCGTGGGGATTTTTCCCCCGTTGGGAGGTCTGACACGTCGTATACTCAGCCTCGTTAGGTCCCGGAGGGGTCAATTTAGGAGCTACTTGATATAGAAGTAGCGACCCCAGGTTGCGAAGGCCGCATAACCGGCCGGGGGGGCTCGGGACGCTGACCACGCCCCACCCTCCAGTACTGCACCCCACTATGAAGAGCGCGTCATGGTAACGCTGTCAATATCGTGCTCAAGTTGGTTGTCACCTGCAATGAGAAGCGCGACGTAAAAGTAAAGTTGACATCACTCTTGCTCTGTTGCAGAAGAACTGTGATAATTTCGCGGAGGGAGGAGTTGAAAACTTCCCTGATCCCTCCTCTGCTTCACTGTCTCTTCTGCTGTAATTATGCAATATTAGCCCCATGGTGACAGGTGACGCAGAACACACAAACATCGATCTCAAATCACAATCCTTTGCTTTTTTATCGACTAATCCCCATGAGCTGTCATTTTCACTTGTTTCTGAAGGTGACAAATGACGGCGATACGTGGTATCATTCGGTACACCCCTGGGAGCGGCCCCATATGTAGAGGATAACAATAGAAACGGCTCGATAGGCAATCTCGATGACGTACATCGTCATCTATCAGAGGGGTACGTCATTATCAGTTCCCTGATCGCCATTATCGTCACTTATCAATGTAATTTGTCAGACTTTATAGCGCTCCAATCCCAAATGCTTCTTGTATGTATTGCCGGTCAACAGAGCCATCTACCAGCGGCAGACAGCATTAACATTATGATGTAGTAGGTCACGAAAGCAAAGGGGATGCCAGCGGAACAGATCAGTTAGAGCATATTAATATTTTTTTAGGAGGGAAGGGGTTGTTCTCTAAAAATCGCATTGCAGGGCTTTTATCTGTAAGGTTGCAGTATTAATTCCAGAATGATAATACCTTCATTAAATCCCATAAATTACTACTCATTTACATTTCAATTAACATCCACGCCGCTCTTATCGTTCATTCTACTAATTAAAAAGGAAAGGCAATCAGAGTTAGAGAAATATAAGATAAAATGGAAAGTTTTCACAGAGGCACAATTATTATTCCATGGACTTCAGAGCGACTCTCATTCGGTTGTTTCTCAACACCCACCAATCAGCTTGTTGACCTTTATCGTACTCCCTCGGAACGTAAAGCTATCTGAAATATCTGTTGAAGTAGAAGTTGGCTAAAATACTGCAATATTTAAAAATATTAAGAACAAAATCACTTCCAGCTTCATTCGCTCATATGAAGAGAAATAATATGGGATTCAATTTGGCTATAACTAACCTGTTTATCAGCCAGCAAGAAACTTTCGAGGCTAATAATACTAATACAAATAATAATAATAATAATAATAATAATAATAATAATAATAATAATAATAATAATAATAATAATAATAATAATAATAATAATAATAATAATAATAATAATAATAATAATAATAATAATAATAATAATAATAATAATAATAATAATAATAATAATAATAAATAATAATAGCAGTAGTAGTAGTAGTAGTAAAAAGAACAATAACAATAATAATACAAGTATGTATTACAGACAGACAGACATACCTACTTATTGAAAATTGCGAGTTGTTCTCTGCTGTTAAAGTAGTCTGGCGTTCCAGACATGACTCATTTTTTTCCCATAGCTGTACATGTAAATGTTTTTCCACGACCGGAGCTAAATCTCGGTTTCTAGGTTACCAAAATTGTAACAGAGGCAAAGGAGAAAAATATTGACATTTTATTTAAGGGGCACTGGGAGTGAAATTTGAAAGTTCCACATTTCTTGATAGATTTTTCTGAAGTTTTTACTGTGTTTGTATTTATATGAGAATAGGCGGTACACCAAATTTCATTAACATTGGATAATTCGTTTAGGATATATAAATGATTTTATGAATTTAATAGACATATTTTCAAAATAGAGCTGCGTCTATTGACTTTTCAAAATTCATTTATATTGGCAGAACTGGTACTCTAAAACATGGGTAACAATTGTATGAAGAGATATTTCAAATACGTTTGCTGATTATGCTGTACATATTTTTTTAATAACAAAGAAAATTTAATCTTAAAAATTATTGATTTTTTTTCATACAAAAAATGTTTTTGGAATTCATGTTAATGATAACATCAATATTGAAGCATAGTTTTGTTTAGCTGCTATTTATGAATACTTTTGGAAGTTTTCATTGAATTTGAAGCAAAACTCAGGCGCGACCTTCTTTTGGAATGTGCAGAAATGTAGTTTTGAGAAAAATAGGCTTTTATATAAGAGCATCCTGTGTACATTAAGGGAAGAGCGCTATTTGAAAGGGCCGTAATGATCACATGGAGTGGGGGTATGAAAAATGTTAGCTGATCCAAATGCACCGGTGTTACAGGAACATTTTATGGTAAAAAAACAATTTTCGAGTTTTTGACAATTTTGACCAAAATTTCACTCCCAGTGTCCCTTAAGGCATGTACTATTAATAACCGACTATTCGCTTTAGAAGACTTGTATTCCTTTGCTATTTCCGTGAAATAAACCAACAAGACAGTTTGGAATACACTCGCACATTCTGCAGTAAACATCATTATTTAAAACCAGTTTACGTACCTTTGTAAAATCTTTTAGTTATTTTTCTGTGACAAACCACTAGCCTCACTAGCAGCACGGGTTATATCTTTTGGTTCTTCAATTTCATTTAAATTCACAATTTTAACAATTATATCAATATAAACATACAATTATCCCGTTCAGCTATTAATGTAGGTCTATCCAGATTCAGAAGCAATATTCATAAGTTGGTAATATCCGCGACTTTTTATTCCATTCACAAATATTTGGATTCAACTATTATTGTGCGTTTGAAATTATATGTGTTAATCCTTGTATGTTTACAACGTTCATAACCTCTCACTTGAATGTTTTAAATCAATAAAATTGATTGATTGATTGCTCGATTGATTGAACAACGCTGCTGAGTATATCCATACAATCATTTCAAAGTCCCTAATACCTAATCAATAACTAAAGCATCTCAACGAAAAATGTTCAACAAAATGTAATAAAACAAGTAAAACGTGACAATTTAGCTCCGATCCTGGTAAAATAGTACATACACCACGGAATCGAACAGATTTTCCCCTCAGTACATTTATAGCCCTTAGGATAAACCCCTCGGGCTCCAAATATGTACCGCGTTGGAAAATCACGTGTTTTTCTCCCTCAGTGTATAACACATAGGTACCATTTATGCTTACCGAAGTAAAACATACTACTCTTATAATGTCGCATAATTGCCTATTTTCGCAGTACCTTTTTCTAATTTAAAGGTCTATTAAGGTTTTTTCTGTACCGAGAACTTTTATCAAGGTTTTCGCTTATCTTAATTGTTATTATTCTTATTTCTTAATTTCATGTTAACCTTAGTATTGCAATTCGTATTTCGCGCTCCTTGCTAATGAGCCATTTTTGACAACGTACCTGAGGAAGCTTGTAATACCAGCTTTTGTTTAAGTTATCAGTAGTGGCTACTTAGCCTAATAGACCGCCTCCGTAGCGCAGCGATAGCGCACCTGCCTCTGGCACGGAAGACCCGGATTCGATCGCCGGTACCGGCGTGGGTTTCTTCTTTTTCCCACAGCTGGGTCTGACACGGGGTGCACTCAGCCTCGTTAGCTCCCGGAGGGACCAACTGAGGAGCTACTTGATGAAGTAGCAATCCCATGTCATGAAGTCCGCATAACTGGCCGGGAGGGCTCGGAGCGATGATCACGTCCCACCCTCCAGTACTGCACCCATCTCATGACGCCTGTAATGGGAATAAGTGGGGGACGTAGCGGCTGGGCGACAAGCCTTGGCCCTTCATGGGCTGTAGCGCTGGGGGTTTGCTTTAGTTTTACTTTGCCTAATAAAGCGCAAGGTAAATGGTCAACTTAAAAAACATTAGTTTTACGGCTGTAATCGCTTTGAGCATTACCACGATTTTGGGGTGGATGGAAACGATTAATAGACTAGACCTCTTTCATTGCAAACGTAACATTATCCTATTTAACAATAACATGTAACAGAATCAATAATAATTAGAAACCAGTTTGGCATTGTAAAATGTATTCATGAGAGAAATTATCTAAAAACAGATAAAAGTGTTTACCATAAAAATGCATATTTAGTAACTGAAGAATAGTCCTTAAAGAAACATATTAGTAAATTCAATATATGAGAGATGGTCTTTTGATATTATTAATCTGTCATGCCAAGTTGCGGTTTTAAGTGGTAAATTAATAATAAATGATTCTACCTACTTTAACGCTTATCATTACTGTTAGTACCTATATTACAATTTATTCTAAACTTGTTGTATGCCTATCTGCCTACCTATTTTAAGTTTTAGTGCCTATAATGAGATCTAATCGTGTATTTAGCAAATTGAACATTGTCAGGATAGGGCCCTTTATCTGTCCTTAACCCTAGCATAGCAAGGGGGGCGGGGTACTTCATGCCCACCTTTTGTGATTTTTTAATTCTGCCTTAATTTTTTTATTAAAGGCATGCACTTAATATTTATTTTCAGCCAGTGTTTCTATTACTGAACTGTAATGTTTCAAAGTTTTCATTGTTGGTCTTCTTGAGAAGCAATGAAATGTCAAGATGGCCAAAAAGCACTACCTCGTCGGTAATATGTGATTCATGTAAAAAGTAAAAAAGGACATATTTAAACAAAGTTAAATGTTACCTTAATAGACATGGTCACAAAGTACACCCCACTCCCTTGGTAAACTCTCATCTAAGGGGATTTTAGTGAAATATAATCACTGGGCACCGCCAGGTTCTTCCTGGCCAATCTGGATTCTTGGAACTTATCCTTAGCAGGCCAGTCCGCCTAGCCGCCTACAAACGTGAAAGTTAGCGCGGTTGTTTGGACCCGAAGGGTGATAGCTAATGATGAATGATGATAAACCGTTTAAAGTTCCAGAAAAGAGCCGATAACACGTAACCCCCAGAGAGGCTTCTGCGAGGTCCGAAAGTAAATACCTATAGAAACTTTACTGGCCAAATCACTTGGTCTGGGACGTTGATTATGGTGGCAAGGGATGTAAGATGGAGAAAAGTTGTTGCTAGGAGGGCCGAGTTATTGTCTTCCAGAAGGGGGATGGGAAGGGGGATCACTCCATCCGAAACTCATCTGCACAGCAGCTGTGAAATATCGACCAACAAAACCAGTCACTTCGTACGGAACATTTCCGCTATATTTTACTTTTTACTTTCATCCCATACGACTTCCGAGCACCTTTCTGTTTTTTACCGTGGTAATCCTGAGAGAACATTAAGAGATCTGGTGAAACTGGGGGTAATTTAGCCATGATGGTCTGTCTCCCTGGTCAGCTGTTAAGAATCAAAATATTTCGACCGGTGTAAAATACTTGCGGAGGAAACACGAATATATATACACTAGTTGCGTACCCACGCTATAAGGTTGTCTCATAAGTTCGTTCGTTTCTCGTTATGCTTCAATCACTAAGAACGCCTGGGAACACACCTCATCCGCAGCACTCAAAATCGACTAAATCACTTTTGATATGTTCGATTTGTTACTGTATCTTCCGCGTACACAAACTTTCTGCTGGCATTATGAGGCGGTTTTGCCCTTACGATAGTAAAACAGCATGATATGTCGGAAATGTTCCTTTTTTCTTTCCATATTTGTAACCACAAGTTCACGCTGTTCCATCCAAGGTCAGTCACTAATGTATCCAATAGTCAGTCTGGTTTTTGGCCTCTAAAGTCGTAGGGGTGGTTAGGCAACTATGATAACATGAGTGTACAGAGCGGGGATGTCCAACCTTCATTCTTTGAAGAACCTTACGTGATCAGCGGCTATTTCCCACTCCACTCCTTCAGTAGGAGGGACGGGCAGTAAGTATCCAGTGACGGACACAAATAGGCGATTCCATGGTCGTTTCTAAGTCATTCCTTGAATTTTTTGGGAAAGCCCTCAGAAGACCTCTTCATTCTGAATGATTTTTGCATAAATGATGAACAGTAAGAAACAGAAAAAAACCTACTAAATAAAGAATATGGATCTCGTTAAAAGACAATTTATGTCAAATGCTTCGCTATTCTTTTGAGTGAACCATTTCCGAGTTATTCTTTTTATTTGTTTGAATTTACCAATAGCTACACTTTTTCAAATAGGAATGTAGGAATACTTCGGTACACGTGGCTTTCCCAAGCCAGTATAATTTGTGTTTATCCCTTTGAATCTGAATTATTTTCTTACAAAACATTGTAGAAAATATTTCATTACAATTTCATTACACGTAAAAAGGGTATATTGGAGACCGAAGCGAACAAACCCTTTAAAGAGGGAGCTGCTGTATTCTGGTTTTGAATTCCATGTTTCCATGACACAAGAAGCAACAGCATTATGGTGTCTAAGCACTCAAACATTTGTATAGTGTTAGAAAATCCAAATCAATAATGACCAATATATCGAAAAGGGTTACTGCCGTAACATTACTCCATGGAAATTGTGTGTTATAACAACATCTATATTTTTAGTAGTAAGTGTTGGCAGTGTTCAACTTTTTTTTTTTCAATTTCATACCCTTTATTCGGGAAGTGTGTATACCAGACTATATTCCCATCTATGTTCTTTTTCATACATTCCTTTGCATATAGAAAAGATTGAACAAAAAATTATAGATTTGTAACATAAGATAACAAACAATGTAGCTTAACAATGAAAAATGAACTATGAATAAATAAGTAAATAGGTAGTACATGACATAAAATATAACATATCGTCGTTTAAACAATTAAATATTATCCTAAAAGGAAAATAAATAATAAATAGGTAATATAAATACTCATATGTCTAATCAGTATCTTGGGCTTTTACAAATGTACACATAATTCATTCATAATGCACAGAAGTTCACAGACAATCCGCATGAAATTAAAAATATTCATTGTATTGGCAAAGTATATTTCTTAAACGCATGATGGTTTAAACAAAATCCTTACAACCACTTTCGAAAAAAGTAGGCAATATATTCTACGCAAAGGGTAATTTGAGGTGGGTATTTTCTTCACAATATCCGTGGAAGACTGAACATAAATACCAGGATTGACATTTATCCGAGTTTTTATTTTTGACAAAAACACACGGATCTGATTCTAAATTATTTTGGAAGAGGATTCAGGTGATCTCAAAACATACGTTTGGTGAAATTTTGACAACAAATTTGTAGATAGAATATAATGCTTCCTCTATCTTCTATAGATTTGTATGGAGATATAAAACGCAGGTGGTGCTATTATTATTATGAAAGGTTACATTCCTTTTTAGATAGTCAAAGAAATTGCTAATTGGTAGAGAAACTGTTAAGGACGTGGGGACTAAACATGGGTTTGACTGAAATTGGCCCATCATCCATGCGTTCCTCGTCTGAATGCCTGCTGCGCATTATCACATTTAGCTTTCATGGTGCAGGCGCATGGGACTCCTTAGCAACCAGACAAAAGTCGAACACCTGTGTGAAAACACGTTCTGGTTTTTTGCTAAAGCCTAACACGCGAGTGGAAAAGTATTTTAGCAGGGGGAGAAAGAAGTGGAACTCCCTGCAAACGTGCCTTTTGAGAGGAAGTAGAGAAGGGGGGGGGGGGGGCACATACACACACATCCAACTGTGCTCTCCATTCATGAAATCCAACGAAATTCCGAGTACATTATGTCGACGCAGCACTAGTTTCTTCTAGATTTGTACTTCCAGTCTCTTCTGTCTCATGCAAAATTCAACACTCGTGTCTGAATATTAACTCTTTCCTTATTTTCCTTCACATACTTCCCTCTGTCTCCCTTTATCTTTCTCTCTCTAGTGATCCCTTCGTCGCTGCCTTTGCTTTCATTTGTGAATTCATAACTGGGCTTCGCATGAGTTGATACAAGGCGCTGTCAAATTAATAGAGATTTCATGGCTTTATTATTTACTAGCTGGCTTACCCAGCATTACGGTTGACTTTTTATACCCTCAAATGTTAATTAAGTGTATTACTTTTATATCCCTTCATATTGTTTATTAAATTACTACATAGTAATTTAGAACACCTTTCCCCCTTATAACTGTAATCTAAAGCCCCACCATTTTCCGATGAACACGTGAAAGTGTCCTGATACTCATGGAGAACCTAATTTCCTTAACCTCCCCACGACAATATTCCAAATTCTGGAAATAATGTTTAATTTGCATGTGCCTCTTAGTTGTGAAACAACTAGCAGTATACAATAGTACATTTTTAGACAATTAAAGAAAATGTAATTTTAAACCTCTGTAACTTCTCTTTCGTTCCGTAATCATTTAATAATATAAAAATACACTTTTCAGTTGAAATATAAACCCCTAATATCTACATATACAAGTAATCGGAAGCGAAACTGGTAAATATGAAGATTCCCCACTGCCAGGCCACCAAGTTGTTTGGGAACCCTACAACCATCGAGAAACTGAGTTCTTATGTTACTGGGATAATTTTTCTCTCTTTGCATAATTAAGTCCACATAAAAGACCGGGAGGGACCAGGGCGCTAAACACGTCCCACCTCCAGTACTACACCCCACTCACGACGTCTGTGGTGAGCAAAGTGAGTGAGCGAGTGAGTGAGTGAGTGAGTGAGTGAGTGAGTGAGTGAGTGAGTGAGTGAGTGAGTGAGGGTGTGTTGTTTAAGGGCCCGTCGACAGCTTGGTCATTAGGGCCCGGAGTTCAAACGTAAAATCACTGTAGTTCATATGTTGAAATCTCACCCTTAAAAAGCTAAAAAGTGAAATTTAAAATAGATAAAAACAGGGAAATTCAACTATTAGAACTTCATATTCAAAAACTAAAAAATTTAAAATTGCCAAAAGTTAAAATAGTTAAAACGGAACAGTAAAAATGGGAGAATTAAAATGTTAAAAACTTAAAAGTAAAATAGCCTAAAATGCAAAGGTGGGGAACGCAGCGGCCGGACAACAGACCTTGGCCCGGAAAGGGCTCTTGTGCCACGGGGCTGTTAGTTGCATAATTAAGTACCATATATTGGTAATGACATCTATTACAACATACAACAACATAGTGGTTATCAAAAGCTTATGACATATGTATCGTATACATATTGTGTCCTTATAAGCAGATGTGAGCTGGCACGAAGAGTGGTCAGCTCTCCACGGTAATAAGCTTAGAGAAACGAAAGAGCTTCCGATAAACTGGGTAACCTCCTCTCGCGTATCTCGTCACGAGGCGATGATTTTGGCTTGGTTACGCGTTGGCTACTGCGGAACCCTGCTCCTCTTTGTCCGCTGTGCGACAACTTTTTTCGGCCCATCACGTGCTGGTAGTGTTCTTCACTAGTGCACCTTTGAGACTCCTGCAACTGCCTGACAGATTTGTAAAGGTTCTGGCAGACGATAAACAAGCGGTCCAAAGAGTTTTGAAGCTTTTGGCAAAGATAAATATAAGCATGGGAATATAAAACTTTAGATATCAAAATTTCATACCTTTCAACTTTTTTATGACTTTTAATTCTAGCTTTTGCCTCTTTGTTTGATATATTTATGCATATTTGCTTATTTTATTAGTATTTTTTTATCTTATATTCAAATGTATCTCTGGCTCTTGCTATGATCCGTTTTATAAGGGCGCTGATGAGCACTCTTAATCAATCAGATGCGATTGCGTTTTGCTTTTAGGCATTTTCTGCTCTCTCATTTGCTAAATCGTCAGGATCTGTGTGTATTGTTTGGAAGGATATTTGTGCACCTTTTGTTTAACTTTTACCTGGATTTTCTGTGGAGCAATAAATTCTACTCCATGGGACTGTCAACGAAAAAAATGTAGCATACATTCCTGTGCATTTTCAAGGAAACCTTGAGGGTACCCTCGCTACACTACCCTGTGCTTTTACCGACTCCAACGGATTCATATTGTAATATAGATATATGCCTTGTAAATCCGCTTTAGTTTACTTAGTTATTTAGGCAATTAAATTAGGCGTCTACGTCCGTCCAAAATAAAAGCGCATTGCAATGGTGAAAACATTTAGAAAATCGTTTTAATAATTTCCAAGAATATCACATATGCAGATAGATGCGTGTTCACATACAATAATTTCTCTTAGCTATATGAGTGTTGACTTACATGCTAGAATAATTAACTATAATACTGCCAATATACTTAAACAAGCACGTTAGTGAAAATTCCAAATACTGAAAAACATTTTATTATATCTTTTGGGGGCACCTGCGGATGTTTGGTGGCATATATGTATACGTGTGGACAGCATATCTAAAGTGTTGGTGTTTTAGGTACAACATCTGTCAACATCTGTCGAGGAAGCAACATGAACATTTTCACAAAATTTATCTCTGCCCAAAATAACATCTTTTACTTTATCTTTATTCTCTCATAAAGAGCTATAATGGGTTTGTTTAAAATAGGTTTGAGATACCCGCTTCAGAAACAGAACGTATATCGTCAATTTTTATGATTAGCATGCAAAGTCCTCTTCCTTCTGACTGAATATGAAATTCAAATAAAGCTTACTACAGAAAAATTAGACCACTTTGTAATGCTTAATTTATGTTTGCGCATTGTCAAACATTTACAAAATATTTTGTGTTATAGGTTAACAATTTCTCAAGTTTATGTGCCTACCAGCATGTTCAAAGCGTTACGACTCAGAAGTTGTTAGAACTTCTGAATCTGTTTCTCCTGCGTCTAGTATAAACATTTCCACATGTTCCTACTATGGACATACTTACCTCTTATCATTACTGGATAAAACATGTACTGAATAATGTAATATTAGTCGAATAATCTCTTCGCACATGGATAATATAATATAGGACGGGCATTAGTAAAGTATTTACAATAATAATTCTTTGTTTCTTATTTATCAGCAAACATGATTCATTGTACATGGTATCTCTCAATACACTACCCACCGACGTCAATACATCAATCCTACCTTCCTGGCAACTTCATTATTGCATCACGGAACCATTGTTTGGGGGTACTACGCATCCACTCGTGGACAACTGCCTGCAATTTCCTATTGTTGCCAAAATGTAACCCTGCAGTGCGTCCTTCATGTTCATGTTCCCTCATGTTATCGAACAATTATTTTCTTCTCAGCAACACCATGATTCGTCACCAATTTCTCCAAACAATCCGGATCATCGTCTTCATTTCCAATAGTCGACAACACACTTCAACTCTGCTCAACTTCTGCGTCTGTGTCAAGTCCCGTGAAGCCCGATGTGCATACACCTTTCTCATATTGAAATACTCTTGAATAATGGTATGGATGATTGTGCGGTCTGTCTGCCATTACAGTTCATCAAAACTGATGCACCTATCAGCCATAATCAATTAGACACAAGCTCGATGTTTCTCGGAGATCGTGATGACCAGTACTCACATTCTTGCATACAGATACCCTTCCATTGGCAAAGCCACCAGCGATCCAGCTGTAAACAGTCTTTTGTGCAGGAGCTTCTTGAACACAAACTACAGTTAAACATTTATGAATATGTGCTGTTTTGACCCCTTTCTTCAACAAATCCTGTGCAGTCCGTCTTTACCCATGGTAGTCACCTTCCATCTTATCCATGGCTTTCTTTGTTTCGCAGCAAACAAGCGCTGTTCTTTCCCTATTCACATTCACAACTAGCATGCCATCTAGCATCTGCGTGGTGCACTAGCATCAGTTCATCGTCCTACGAGAGAACGTGGCCGTAGATTGAGCAGTATTTTTTAAACAACGCAATTGTAATTGATTTCCGATCGCTCCTCGTAAAATACGTATTTGCAAGTGCATAATAGTAGTGAAGGTAATGACACTGCATTTGATTTTTTGTACTAATGTACTTCTTGGTCGAAAACTATATTTTAAATGTTCAATTCATCTATAATCGTTGGAATTAAACACTGCATATCACACTGTGTATTCTTGGTATATGAATTACTCATCAAACCGCGATATAAGGTCGGAAATAGGTTAGTTCCACGATATAGAGCAAACTCTGCCACCTATAGAGCAGTACTAGCAACGTCCACAATCAAACAGACCATTTGTCTAGTTTTCTTATTACAAGGCATTTCATCACAGCATAAATTAAACCTACTAGCAGTTACCAATAGAAATTGCAGTATTAATACATGCCTTAAAATTTCGCTCTGAAGATTAACGGGAATACATGAATCAGCTGAGAAAATGCAGTGTGTTGGAGCTTCTTGTAATAGTAGTTGAGCATTCGTCACATGAACCCAAGACCCGTCCATGGTTCGAATTCTGGTATTGGTACTGACTTTTTCAAGCC
Source organism: Tenodera sinensis (assembly GCA_030765045.1). Lineage (NCBI taxonomy): Eukaryota > Metazoa > Arthropoda > Insecta > Mantodea > Mantidae > Tenodera > Tenodera sinensis. The sequence continues at coordinate 311,807,845 of CM060964.1, forward strand.
TGGTTCAGTTCACTGCTCATGTGAAAACTCAATTACTAAAAGCCAAATGAAACCAGCTCTAGGCCATTGCTGCAGCTAATACAGACTTCCCAATGTGTGAATCATCAACTCGCTGGAATAACTTAACCATGTTAAAATATATTAAAAGTGGTCGTTTTTTGGAATAGCTCAAATGGGACCAGGAATGCAAAAATATGATGTTACTGTAAAATAGCGCTTCTTGAAGTGAGGTATGTGAGAGGGTTTGGAAAAAAAAGTTTCCTGCCATAATGGCTGGCTTCCCCTGCATTTGACACAATTACCATTTCGTCTGAGAGTTATTTGCGACTACCGGAATGCTTCAGCACATTCCTCTATTTTTTCCTCTTCCCTCTGTCCTCCTCTGTTTGCAGGTGAGGGAGAGGGGAAGCGGAAGAGAGGATGGGTGTCGGGGATTCAACGTTATATATCAGCGAGTGTACCGCCTCCAGGGAGAATATGCTCCAGTCTTAATTCAGGACTGCACAATAGAGAGCACTGTTGGGCAAAAAGAACCACAACTGTTATTCATTCCTCAACAGTCCGCAAGGTGAATATTGAGCCAATGTAACATTCTCTGTTGGCTAAAAGACAATCATAGCGTTGTATGGTTGCCTACTTTAAAACTTTCCTCATGCATAGGTAAATCTGCGCAGTTTAACCAACTCTACATTTCTTCTATAGCAAGCTATTCTCACAGAACATTCAAAGAAGTCAATATATTTATTTTATTTCTCTTGTAAACACATCAAACATATGATATTTTAATTGAAAGATAAAGCCTTTGGGTCGCATTCTTGGAAGATATGAAGCAAAAATACTTAAGTGTGGTATTTAACACACTTTTCGTTTCTGAGTGATGCTGTTCGTTATCTCCCCCCCCCCCCCTCCTCTCTCTCAAGCACGCGCGCGTGAACCTTTTTCTAAAAATGCTGTGGAATAAAGCAGTCACTAACGGCTGATCCGAAAGACTCCGAACCGGCTGCGCCGTGTTCTATCTGTACGCGTCCTCGGCGCCCGTCGCCGACTGCCACTGTTATAGAACAGCGCGGATGAAACCATGCATTTTTACTACTTTTAAAGGCTTTACTTAACATAGTTAACGGAGATGATGAAACTGGCCACCGTCGTCGTCCATACATTTTTAGCAACTTTTTAGGAAAGTATTCATCACTCGACGTAGTTCACGTTGAGAAATGCTGGCAATTTCCTGGCGGATATTTTGTTTTAATTCTTCCAGGGAGTATGGATTTGTTTTGTACGCTTTATGCTTCCCCAGAGATAGAAATCGCAGATCACCTGGAAATCTTTTTGCAAATCACACTTTCACTTGGCGAGCTGGCTGTATTATCACATACGAACCATAAATAAATACACGCTGTGCAGTAGAAAACAAATGCTGAGCCATAATACATTTTGTGACTAAATACAGGACAAAATAATAAAGCACGCTGTAATAATTCAACAACATATCACCGTCACCTCTATACTGCACTTCCAGAGCAGAGAAAAACAACTCAACCGCGTGACCTTGTGTACATCAGCTGCTGCTATCATGTTTAAGTTTGCGCAGTGGAAAACCACCGCGTAGCGGTTCTCATGTTTTTGGATCTCTCTGTGTTACTAACTGGCTATCAGACATTGCACGGGTAGCTTTGTATATCCGAATGACAATTCAATTGCTGTCATTTACTTCTTCATGTTCTGTTTGAAATTATTACAGACTGATATAGAACATTTTTATGGTGAATCCGCCCCATTACCCCGTATAATGGTAATTTCGGACAGTTGTTTCTTACTAACATCGGATAAAAAATCGCGATATTCACATGAACTTCTCCGCGGCAGTCTTGCAAATTCTAGCAATCTATTAAGCCCTTGTACGTGAATACAAACACATTGGAGGAATTTAAGAACTATCTATGAAGAAGGCCATGAAATTTAGTTCATAAAGAAATGGAGTACAAAGTGGTAGTTATTACTCCATAGTAGAGTATGCAAATGGGCACAATTTAGCAGCTAAGACGCAGCAAAGCAGAAGAGAATAGAATCTGCCAATGTATACATATTTTAATAGTCCTCAAGTAAGAACGCCTTCTTTTAATTCCTTTCTATGATATTGTATAATTCACAACTTAGAACACATATTGTTTTTCTCGGTGGACGCAGACTATGCTTTTCAAAAGTGGTTAGCTTAGTGGTTCAAGAGCGGGAAATCCTCATATTTTCCAGCTTCACCTCCTTACGTTGTGTATGTTACAAGTCTATGCAATACAGTCTTTCATAAGTGGACATTTGAAAAATTAACCAATTTTAATTATTTTTGGATATGTTGTACATATTTATTAATAAACGCATTTCCCGCTGCCGTACACAGTACATTTGCATAAATTTAGGTTTAAAGTAGCATATTGCAACATAAATTACATAGGCAACAATTGCAATCAATGTTCACAAATTTCAATGAGCCTATCACCCTGAACAATGCACAAGTGCAGACGACGTTCTGTCTCAACGTGCACCTCCGACAGCATACAAGGTATACTGTAGTTACAATTCTTTCCATAAATCCAGAGGTAGTGCTCTGAGCTTAACGAATCCCCGTAGGGAAAAGTCTAAGGAAGTTAATTCGGGAGATCAAGGAGGCCAAGAAATTTAGCCTGAAGAATTTGTATCCAATATGCCCGGAAATCTGGTGTTTTTCGTAAGATACGCCATAAAGAAGTAGGAGAAATGTTCAATTCCTGAGCAGCGTTGGATTCATTCATTTGGGCTATTAATGAAAGCATCTTGCACATTCGCTAAGTTTTGTTCACATGTTCACATCCCTACCTAATCTCCTCTCTTTTACTAATCCTGTTTCCTGAAACTTTTCACCAACTGAAAGGATGATCTTCCTGTTAGGCACCTAGCATGATGAACCACACTGTCGTCGGAATAAACGCTGAATGTCAGTTCACAGGTTTTCCGATCTCAAACCAGGCAGCGATTTTTCTTCCTTGTAATAAACTTAATTGAGTACACGGCACCTTGTTTCTTCATTCCACGTCTTTAAGCAAAACAAAAAACAAACTATAACAAAATAACAAGGCGTTTACAAAGCAACGATTCTCATTGCACACAAACGCTCTCTAGTGGGCTTTGGTGGGTGCATTATGAACTAAATCCACTGTACGGCATCGGGGATAGTTTTTATTTATAAACATTTACAAAATATCCAAAAATAATTAATATCGGCTAATTCCTCGAATACCCGGTTACTTATGGAAGAACCTGTATGTACAAAATGTATAGCTTTTTTCCTACTAAGTAGTTATGGGACCACAGAGAAGGTACAAAACTTACTCTACCGTTTCGACCGCCATCGAATATCTCGGAAATGGCTCACTCCACAAAAAATGTGTTTGACACAAACTGTATGTTTCAGCGAGATCTAAATTTTGCATAGTCAGATTTTGTCTATCTCTTATGGTTTACCAGTTATGCAAAAGTCATCCGAATGAAAAAGACTTATGAGAACATTCCCATAAACTTAAGATATATATTTCAATTGCCACAAAATATCTGAAACATGTGGAATTTTGATTAAAATCTTTCGAGCCATTTTGAGGAAATCTACATTTTTGAAAAATATTCTACGTAAAGATTAGTCTGCAATAGGGGAATTTTCCTGCAAATCTTGTCGCATCCTTGAAAGACATCAAACTTAAGTAGCAACTTTGGTTTTTAACCAGCTTTTCGGTTTTGAATTATGCTGTTCACGTACATCCAAACACATATACGCGCGCGCGCGCGCACACACACACACACACACACACACACACACACACACACACACACACACACACACACACACACAAGTCGGTCTGGGTGGCTCAGTTGGTTAGACGCTGGCCTACTGATCTCAAGGTCGCGAGGTTCAAGTCCGGCCAAGACCAATGGTTTTCAAGTGTGTTTAAAAATGACAGCTCCATTTCAACAGATTTATTATCAACTAAACGAACTCCTGCCGGACGAAATTCCAGCACACCGGCGACTATGATGTGATTCTGGCAATTGACACCGTTGTTAAGCAACAAAATAATGTTTAATTAAACAAATACCCAAACGGACCGTTCTCTAAAATGCTTTCTCTGGATTCAGAGCCTCAAAACAAATATTTCCGGTGAAACCTAGACATCGAATTTTTGGGTGGAGTACAAAACCTACCAGCTCTACTTACTATACGTAGTAGAGAGAGTAAAAACAGTAATAATACGCTCTGCAGCGAAATGTCCGTTATTTCAATTCGAATGAATTTAGTCACAATTTAATGTTAACATGACGTTGCCACATTTCTCTTAGAAATTAAAATTTGATGAATTTTAACATTAAATTGTGACTAAAGTCATTCAAATTAAGATATAAATCCAAAATACTTTTTTTTTTCGGCGAAACGGTTCTTTATTGACAATAATTGTACTGGGCATATTTGTTACACTCATTATGTAGAATCCTTGGTTAACGTATAGCCGAAGCAGTACCTTCCTCCTGGTATAACATTACATATCGATTAAAAACTACTAAACTATTGGCATAAAATTCAACGTACAAATTTTATAGTGGTAATATTAACTCAAACTCAATGTTGTGATCAAAGCTGTTTAAATTCCTTTTGGTCAGGCACAGGCTATTTATTAATGTTCCCATGTATATAATTAGTTGGGTGAAACATTAGGGAAAATGTAGCTTTGCTCACTTGAAAGATGCCTAACCACATTTTACAAATAGATATAGTTTGGTTATGAAACGTCGAATGGGTCTAATGTAGTTTTCGCTATTCCTAGGTAAGGAATGGTGAGCTTGAAAAGAAGAAGGAGAAAGAAGAACGTGCAAGGATATTGAGGAAGCGCTGGGTCGAATAAGGCGCAACTAACTTTTTCCCGCCCAGAAATGCAAACTAACAGCTAACGTCAACAACAACCGGGAGTGGATGTGTACTTTGTTCATTTAAAATTTCTGGGGAACTCTGCATTCCCACAGATTGGTTCTATGGAGAGAGTCACTCTTGAAAAGCACGCTTTCCATTGAATGTAGTAGGTAGGTCTGTGCGTGTAAGCGGAAACTCATCGAATGAGACAAGTAGTTAGGCAGGTGGATCGCGGTTTCGATTCTCGATACCTCGGTCGAATCTCCCCTTCCATTTGAAGTTGAAATCGCCTGCAGTGGAGGTGGATAACCGCAGCTTCATTCCAGCGGGGAATTCTTGAAGCTGCCGAAGAGCCATGCAGTATAAGTTCTGGACCTTCTATAATCTGAATTCGAAAATCAATAATTTGCCATCGGCTTCTGCTGCTCGTATTGCCCTTTTGGAGGTCGGCACCTGAGGATGCCCCAGGCAACTGACAAGAGAACAATTTTTAGAGCTCATTAAAGAGGGCTTTCAGCCGAATCAATCAGCTTTTGAACGTCTGCTTTGAAGGGAAACGTTTGCAGGGATTGAAACACCCCCTTCCACATACAAAGTCTGTTTCTAAATCTATTGGATTCTTCAGTGTTCAGAAGGATGCAAGGTACACAAAGTTAAAGATAATGGAAAATGGAATAGGTAAGTTTGGGGTAATTTGGACATAAAAAGTGCCCTTGTTAAAGCTTCAGATCCATAGCTTGTTATCACGATGAAATTTTCCAGCTGTTCTTTTATATGTTAGCACAAACACCTTCCAGAATAATGTTAATGCTCTTCAACTAGGTCGAACTCTTTTATCATAATTACTAGCAGGATCCGCAACTCTGCGCGCGTAATTGTTTTAAATGCAAAGATAATACTTTGTCTTCAACCCTCTCTCCCTCCCTTTCCCTCTCCCTCCAACGCCATTATTATCTCCTTTCCTTTCACTCTTTCTCTCCCTCTGCCTCTCTTTATCTCTTCTTTTAGACTCTTCCCCTTCATTTCTGAGGTTTTTGAAAACAGCTCTAAAACTCATTTTTGGGTGTATTAGGGCCATAAAGAGTTGAACTATAGGGATTAAGTAATGTAGGAAATAAAAGTATAGACGAACAGGATGATGACAGGGCTAAAATATGAACGTGATAACGCGGAAATCGATTTCGCCATTGGGACCTTTCTAAATCCTCCGTAACTGCGAGTTCAATATTGCTTATTAATATCTGGCTTATCGTGAATGACGTGTGAATTGCGGCAGCCGGTCTTACTAATAGCAAGTACAGAGGTATCTTTCAGTTGGGGCGAATGGCTTGAAGTTGCGCAGTGGTTTATGGCCAATTTCACTTTTGTATTTATAAGACCATAGGAGTGTCAGCTTAGTATCTCTCCGACTTCCGCGTAGTAAACGTCGTGGAACAGTGCGTAATTAAGTGCAATACTCTTTCGCATTATCAGCACTGTCTTGTTTATTTCAAATAGGAAACTGAGGCATAACCCCCAACATAAATTTGCATTGCGTCACTCGCGCAGATCCTAGCAAGGTCATTCGCCACGTTTAAAATACCTCTGCACAAGGTTGAATAACCTCGTTCTCTGACTGTATTGTTCTCCCACCTAAAGAGAATAACAGCATTGGTAACTCAAGTTTAAAGTTGCATGTTATTGTTTATAACGCGAACAACGTGAAGTTGTCTGTTGATTGTGTTTAGTGTGTAGGTATCGTGGGTATAATATAGAACAGCTTGTGCCTGTTGTGTCTCGTTCAAAGTCACAACTTGAATTTATACATAAATTTACTGATTTCACTAATCCCAAGAAAAACTACGTACTTTATAAGGTGTGAAAAAACTGTAAAGAGCCTGAATACATGTTATTAAAAAATCTAATGTGTTGCACTCACATGACTTTCTCTACTTTTGTACTAACCATTCTTACAAACTCTTATTCCTATATCTTCTTCGTGTTAGCTGAGATAAACATTTGTACAAATTATTGCTTATTTCCTTGTAGGTGCAAGGGGAATGTTAGAATACAGTAGGCTTTGTGCGATAGTCAAATGTTTTAAAGCTTTGAGATTCTGTTGTCTTTGCACACTTCACATAAAAAAAATGAACAACGATGATCCATTTCACGAAAGTTCTAAGTTTTCCGAAACTCACACACATAACAAGGAATATCTCCGAAATGGTTGACCCTACAAGAAAATTTATTCAGATATACATTGTGTATTTTAGCAAGATCTACATTTTTTGTAGAGTATAATTTGGTCTATCTCTAACGGTTTACCAGTTATGCAAAAGTCGTCCAGAGTAATACGACTACAGGGGCTATAGCCAGAAAATTCAAGTTATACATTTCATTTGTCATAAAAATATCTCAAACAGATGACATTTTAATCAAAATCGTTAGAGCCATTTTCAAGAAAATCAAAATTTTCAAAAAATGTTCCATGTAAAGGGTAGTTTTGGGTGGGGCTATTTTCTTCAAAATCTTCGTGTCGCATCCTTGAAAGACATTAAACTTAAATACCAACATTAGTTTTTAACCGACTTTTCGTTTTTGAGCTATGCTGTCCACAGACTGACAGACTGACAGACTGACACACAGACACAAACACGGACCTTTTTCTAAAAATGCTTTTTTTGGATTCAGGGGGTCTCAAAACATATTTTTCCGGTGAAATCTCGACATCGAATTTTTGGGTGGAATACAATACTTCCCCTACTTACCAGTAGAGAAAGTAAAAATTAACACCAACAGCTAACAGTTCTGACTAATGAAAAATTAGGCAAAATGGAGGCTTTCGTGGAAGGAATTTTAAGAAAATCGCTGCTTTACATTATAACGAGTCTTTTAATACAGAATAATTGACTGGCCTGCTCCCTTTCCAGATCTAAATCCATGTGAACAATATAAAAAAGAATGCAACAAATGTCAATACGGTCTGAAGCAGGTTCGCTACCTGTATAAAAGCAGCCAACACTCCATATGGTTTTGCATCATATTCACTGGAGAAATGGTCGGCCAATACTACACCAACGGACTCATATAGCAGTGTCGTGGAAATTGCCGTTGTCTGCCAGTTGCACGCTCCCGGCAACTGTGTTGCATTGCAATGGCATGTATTACTAAGATGCCTTTTATAGCGTGAATGACTTAATCCAATCAGGTAGAAAGAAATGCGAACACTACTTGGCGAGTGGACGTGCGAGTCAATTCAACAAAGAACAGCTTTACTGTGAACAACGCAGTGTTGACTATCTACTAAAGTCTGTGAGGTTTAACTTGGTTTTTGGGAGGGGAGGTAAGGTTTCCTTCTCAATAAAACACATCTTTAAAGGCTGGAGTCTTCTATTTGTTAGCTGTCAATCATTTGTAGTCACAAGACAGTCAGCGGCGGGCTATTATTATAGTGGAATCCCGATAACTCCCCCTAATGTGGACTGAGAGTGTGTCGAGTTCCCGAAATGTCTAGTTTTACAGAATAAGGGGTGTGTTATGTATTCACAACTCATAATATAATACTGCGAATTACATAAGTAAATACTCTAGCACAATACAGGAAACAAAAGTATAACATATCCTTACATTTATTACACATTAATGTCCGGTCTCTTTAACACATCCAATTTAATCTCCATTGTGATGTTAACTTGTTTTTTCTTCTCGTTCGACATCTTCGCTGGCACGAACAACTCACACAACGCTAACAATAAGCTTGAAATCTTGGAAGTTGCATTGTAATCAGAAATATGTAACTGAAAGTGTAGCTTACCACGTACAGGGGTATTTTAGACGTGGCGAATAACCTTGCTGGGATCTGCACGAGTGACATATAAATTGATGATGGGGTAACGTCTCTCTTTCCTTCCTTGAAATAAACAAGATGCTGCTGATAATGCGAACGGGCACTGTACTTAATCACGCACGGCCCGCGATGCTTATGCACTATACGGAAGCCCGAAAGGCAACCTGATACTCCTGTGGTCGTATAATAATTACAAAAGTGAACTCTACCATAAACCACTGCGCAATTCGTCACGTCTAAAAAATACGTTTATACTGCGTAAAGTAATAAACCTTCAAAGCTTCCAAACAAGTGTTCGTGCTATGTATCCACATTATTAGCGGCAAACCTTTGATTTCTTGACAATGGTCTGCTTATGTTCTGACTACGCGTTCAGCCCTTTTGTCACTGTGAGGCAGAATGTGGTACGTTGTACACGTACACTAATTAAAATGTACCTATACTATTTATACCGTATAGTAGATTATAGAAATTATCACAGCCAAGGTTAACGATAAAAAATAAAATAGAATAGAAATTAAAAAAATGTCGAGTTACATGGAATATCGAGTTATCGAGAGTCCAGTCTGCTGTATTGCAGTTGAAAAATAGTCTTGCTGGGTAACATTAGAGTTGATCAGTAAGTTACAGTGCATTAATAATGGAATTGCGACAATCAGTGGATGTCAGCTCAGTTGCATGAAATTTTGTTCTCGTATTAATAATTGCGCTAATAAATGAACGAAGGTGGAAACCCACTGCAATCTGATGAGAGGGATATTATGGGTACAGTTCATAATTTGCTTGCTCAGGAACATGAAGTAGAACGGGCAGAGTATAATATCAATAACTGAAATCTGTAGAGTTGTCGCTGCTATAGGAATATGCCAACAGTTGGTGTATAGGATCATCAATGATAAGAATAAAAGCCAGTGAATGAGGAGAGAAGCTGCTAACCCCGCGAAAAAGAGATCAAACAGAACACCAAGAAAATAAGACATTGATAACTTCACTGCTACTCCCATTAAGAGGATTTCTTCCTATATGCTGACATTTTCATACCAAGTTTGAAAGATGTACATGAAGTTATAGCTAAAGAAAACTTAATTCGAGGTAGCAGGTGGACCTTATGTAAAGTATTGAAGGATTTAATATTTCATTACTTCAGCAACAATCAAGAATGTAACTTTTAGTTAAAATATTCCATTTGCTAAAGAAAATAAAACAAAGGGCCAATGGACGACCAATAGTCTACCTTGATGAAACAAGGGTTGATATAAATCACACAAGAAGTAAGTTGTGGATGTGTGACGAAGATTGTCTTTAAGAAAAGGAAGCAGATTTATTGCAGTGCATGCAGGTTATGCCTGTGGATTTACTCCAAATGTCCTCCTCTTCTTTAAATCTAAGTCCACAGAGAATCGAGAACAACTTTGTCAATAAATTCCTACTAAATGTTCCCCAAAGTAGTATTATAATTATAGAAAATGCAAAATGTCGTTTAATAGAGCTAAACAAGGTACCTAACTTTTCTTTCAAAAGCTGCAGATGAAAAAAAGAAGAAAGGAAGAAAAAAATGGCTACGAGAGCCCAACATTGAATTTGAACCAGAAGTAACCTTAGATGAACTTACAACATTAAACAAAAACGGTGTAAATGGTATGGAATGTTCACAAACGCTGAGCTTCATGGGCATACTGTAGTGTGTCACGCACCTGTCATTTTCTTTCAATGTAAGCGAGCTCAACTGGAGCTAGGTAAACATGTTATACCACTAAATACAATTGGTCATTCAGATTCAATGATGTAACGTCTTTATTTGCCACAGCATTAGCAAAATGTAACAATGGAAAATTGGAAACGGGCATTTGAGCAAGAAAGAAGACTTTTATTCGTTACGGGATGAATTAATAGACACATCATCGACAACTTCACTATTAACTTGTGTGACTCTGACAGTGAAGATGAAAACGAAGATGAGGTCAACTCTACGAAGAGGACCATTTTCAAGTGATTCTGTGGACGACATAGAAGGGATTTCCCGGTTGCCGTCAAGTCACTAAACGAAGGAGAAGGTGAGTGTATCTATGTTTCTGTTTCTAAAAATCCTAGCCAAGTAAAACCTCACACACTTTAGGAATTTCAGCAAAGCTGATTCGTCTCACCTCCAATGGGCATCCCTGGCTCGAATCGTATGCCAAAAGAAAACTTGCGGCGGGGCAGACAGTCGGACGAAAGGTTTTGGCACCACATTGGCGCGAGTCCTCCGGTGTCGAGAGCTGCAGGGACTGAGAAAAAAGGACGGGGTTGAAGTTTAAGGGAAGGGGGTTCACTTAATTAGGAGGGGCATGATATTCCTTATGCACAATGTCTTCCACCGTGTGTGGTAAACGATCGCGCGTGATGGTCATAAGGATCAGTTTCCCGTACAGCACCCCTCTGTGTATGTGTGATGGCTCTCTCGCAGATGCTTTTGTAACAGAGGAGATGGTAAAGTCACTAAACGCTACTTAGGCTGGGTGGGGATGCTCTACGCAGTTGAACTAAAAAGGAAAAAGCTTTTCCAGCAAGCGAATAGAGGAGTAAACATACTGGAACGTGCTTTGCGCAGACGCGGAAAACACCGACTCCTTCACCTCGTTGCCTTCAACATTTTTGAATTATACGAACCTTTAGAGCAGGCATCTTTCTATTCATAACATCTCCCAGAAGCACGGATATTCCTTAGGGTAACTTCACTAAAATTAAAAATAAATTCTGCCCATTATACGCACTCATCCACTTTAAGCTGTTAATGTAACCGTTAAGATGGGAGAGTATGCTTTTTATCATTCGTCTTAAAACACACAAACTTGTGACTTCTTCTTGGGAACGGTTTTAGTGATATTTACAGAGACTAATAACTCTCAACGGAATGCATATCATCTATAATCTGCGGAAAATTATTATCAACCTCCCGCAAAGGTATAAATCATTTTGGTTAACGGTTCATGAAAGTTATCACAGCCGGAACCTACTAAAGTAGGCGTCATAACCTAGAATCAACATCTTCATTGTAATTGATTTTACTGCCCCTAAAATTTCCATCCAAGTATGTGCATTAATTTCTAAGAAAACGGGAAACTGAGAAATAATTTCTGAGAAAATCAGTCTTAACAGTTTTCAAGATTGCATGCATTAAAAATCACTTAATTTTCTTCTTCATAGGTTACTAAGAGAGTTCAGTGAATCCAGCTTTACTTTCTCAAGATGTTTTCAGGGCTCTGTGATAGGACTTGATGATCCATACCCAAGAGGGTTGCGCTGTTTACGCCCCGAATTTTGTAAGCACTTTCTGCCACAATATTCTGACAAGGTTTTCATTTTACAACATTTCTTTAGGGCTTTTAAAAACAGATACCTGGTTTGAGCAACCTGGATTCATTAGAATTAGAACACAGGGTGAATAAGTCAGTTGGATGGTTTGATTTGGAAAATGTTCTGCTTATAATTAAATTGACTAAATTAAATATTCAAAATGTACCTACTACTTTGTTGCAGAGTAATAAACGTTATGTGTACTCTTCGCGAATATTTTGGAGTGATTCTTAACAACGATTTACGCTACTGAGCTTTGAATGGGCTTCACACGTTTTCTTAATAGACAGTGCTTCAAATGAGTATGGTTTTGATTATTAACATAACATATCTATTTAAATATTAGAAAATAGAAGGTGAAAAAGAAGCACATTTCAATGCTATGTCCAGTGTGCATTACAATTTACCCTAAAGGTGGGTGTGTCTTATGTTTACAATGCAAGAAATGCTAACTAGTGACGCATAAGATTTCGCAATTGATGTAAAACCAGAATAAATGAACATAATTTTTCGGTAAAGAAACTGCTTCTCTTCCATGGATATAGACAACTAGACCTCTACACTTTGTGCTCTGATACGTTAAATTATTAAAAATAATGCACATAATTTTGGTAAATTTCTCGACTCGTTTACCAATTCGCATATATCTCTTACATATTGGCTATACATACAGAACCAATTTTAATGCCCAGTTTATGTTAATTAGGCTGAACATTTACCTAACAATCGTTTCAAATTATGTGCCTAAGGAGTTAGTTACATTCACGATGTTGAAACAAACTCACCTGCTTTCTAATACCATTATTTTGTTACTAAAGCGCTTACACAGAAGAAATGTACAATCTCAGACACGTTGCATTGGATGGCCTTTTCAACATGGAAAAGTGTACACTTATGACATTTACACCGTAAACAACTAATAATATATTTCAAGCACACATATATTTTATTCGTCTTGCTCAATAAAATGTATATGCATACACTACCGTAATCAAAACCGATACCTCATTTCAGAAAATTAAAGCAACGAAAAGCTTTCGGAATTTTGTTTAGATTAGGGCAATGTCTTGTCTTCCACTTCATTATTTTTCGCACACACACACACACACACACCAAACAATCAGTTTAATTGTTTTGGAATTAAGAATACCTCCTTAAAAGAGCATGTTTTTTTGTGAAATCCCAATAACGACATTTTGAGTCAAATGTATTACTTTCCAAGCGGTAGAGAATGCAAGAAATCACATGGTTTTTGAACGACTACACATTACTTTCGTTTACTTATCCTAAATTCTAATTCGAATGTCAAGAACCTTTGCCCTCGATGTTCCCTGCCAGATTAGAACGACTCCTAGGTCACTGTTTCATGGTTTCTTCCCCATGTGTGCATCTTGTTGTTCACACAGAGGTCTAGATTGACAGACTCCAGACATGGTATCACCCTAGGTTAGCCCTTCTCCAAGTTGCACCCCCGTTTGTAAATTCCATTTCGACATTCAGCGTCCGTCAAACATGAGCATACCCTGGGCGTAGGAAATTGCAGCCTGTTTGTAGGAATATGCTTGGCCGGTATTCCAGCGTGAAAATTGGCTATTGTGTTCCTGGCGCCTAGCATTACCCCAAGATGATGAAACGTACATTAATCGAGTTTGTTGCCTCTGCTCTGTGGCGCAATAGTAATTAGCTATAAAGCCTAATTCTATTCGTCAGTAGGGAATTCCATTGTAGTTAAAATTTAACAATGTTTGGCCGTAGCAGTAGGTACATACGTACGTACTTTGTTCTCGCGCCAGCAAATCAGATTCAGGACCTGCTCTCCACGGCGGATACACGCGCTGCATTCCTCTTCCGCACAGTAATCGGACGTTTAATATTGCGTTAACTGGTAAATCAGCGATGCATGAATATGCGCTCCCAAGCGACGTAAAAATAAAACCTGCTTTCCGCTACACTCATGGGAAAGATGCTGGATTTTACAACCAAAACAAGCAACATTGCTGAAGCAAAAGTATGCATTTCTGGAGACTCCAGGGATGACGCGCATTGAATTGCGATACCTATGCTCCAATCTCGTGAAACAAGGCAGTTCCATCGCTCCATGCATCTTACGACTTCATTTACTCTTAAAGCCACCCACAGCATTGGAAACTTTTGGTCATTTTAGCCTACTACAGCTGGTGTTCAACAATATTGCCTTCATATGCAATTCTCCCCTGGGACGAAGACCTCCTCCTGTTCCAGTTTGCGGCTTACTTACTATCTTTTTACTTGTTTGGGAGTTTTGTATCATCCATTAAGGTTCTATAACTTGCTGTGTAAAATCCAATATCATCTCAATATCATTTCGGTGGTGTATTTTTCACTGTATCGAAAACTCTCGTAATAATTATATCAGTTTAAAAACTTTTCTGTCTGTGTCACTCCGTGACCTCTTTGTTACGTTTCAGGGGACATACGGTGATTGCTCTATAATGCTTAGTGGAGTTTGTTAACTATCTTTGAAACAGCATATTTGAAAAAGAGTAGGTCCCACAAAAATGTCCTTTGTCTTGCGTTATCAATTTACTTTGTCTTGCAGGCCAAAACTCCAAAAGTTTCTTTACCTCTGTCCACATATTTTCAATAGGATTTGGATCTGGTGTCCAAGGAACCGAATCAATTACTGGGATATCTTGCCTTTGTGAGAACCAGTTTGAAACCTGCTGACTTCTACGGGCAGGTTAATTATCCTACTGGTATTCAGTCATTCCATCGGGATAACTAGACATTACAGCAGGATGCACGAGGCTCCCGAGGACGTCTTTATTCTGCTGGCTATTTAATGTGACATCAAGCCACCACAATACAGTTACACTACCTTGCGACATCCAACCCCAACACGGCACATACGGTATCTTAGCGATCCATTCGTGCCGCGTATTTTGCATCGTAACGTCTTCCTCTAGGGCTGCAGAGAATTACTTTTCTCCAATTGTAGATGAAAATGTCACCTCGTCCGTGAATATATAGGGCAAACAATCTGTGATCGTCTGTAAGATTCTGCTTCTTAGTTGCCGATCGAAGAAAAAGTAGTCAAAAGTATTGTAGTCAATTGACGCAAGGCTGTACCGTTCGACCCAGGAAACTAGAACTATTTCTGATTTTAGGTAGATACATGCTGGAAGGAATTGCTATTGGCCGCTTCGAGAGGTGCAGTGTCCTGCTAAGGAGTGGACGAAAGTTTTCAACCAGGTCGACATCCAATAATCCCTTCCCTGGATAACCGCACCCACCTTGTACCCGTCGATATACGGACTCCAAGTGTTCTTGCAGCCTGAGACGCAGAATATCCAGCAACGTTCACCAACATAAGGAAAGATCTCTTTGTAGCTTTAGCTTTATGCGTGCGCTCAGCTATAACAAACGTCAGTATGATTGTTAACTCCATGCCGAACTCCAAGGCTATGAAGTGCGCGCACGTGATCATTCATAGCTGAAGAACGAAACAAAGGCTTTTCGCTTCCAATGTTAAGTCAAATAAATATTTTGTTTAGTTGTCACATCTCAAAAAGGCAGCTTTCAATGTTGTGACTGCTTTACATTTCTGGGCTTTATTCTTAAACAGTATAAAGTTTAATACGCGAATGGTATATCGTCAAGGCAACTAAAGTTGTAAGAACAAATCATAGAGCCGAAGCTCCGTGATAGTGGGGATTCAAGGTTTATTGAACCAACCAATGAGCACGAATCAAAATAACTGTAGTACGGTTCTTACGTGAGCACACTTTCATAAGCTCCACCCCTTCGTTCAATTCCTCTGCCCTTTAATTTCCTAATGATGTGAGAAGATGAACTCCACAGATGAGCAAAACACATATTTACCCAATAGCTGGGTTTTCTGATAGTAAATCAGGTTCTAGGAAGATACTGGTGCATTTCTTAACAAAATTGGATTAATGCTACAAAACCTTTTCTCCTTCATGAAGGGCAGGAAAAGCTAGATAGTTCCATATATCCTTATTTAAAACTGTCCGAAATAAGGCTACTTAGAACTGACATGTGGAAATAAATATATTTTTCATAGAAAATCAGCCAAAAGGGTTGACATTTATTGCAAGATTTACCCAAATCTCACTGGCACATACATGTCGCAGTGAAGCGACTTGTAACGAATTCTGTTTTTTTTTTTTTTTTTTTTTTTTTTTTTTTTTCCCTACTTGGCTGTTTATTCCAAAGAGCTGCAAGTCAGGAATCGTTACCCTTACAAGGAAAACAAGATGACAAGGCTGCTGCGGTGACGCATGTTGACAAAGTGGTAATGCGATTTTGGCACAGAAAACGGGAAAATTATGGGCTTCTTTTGGGAGAAAGGGGGCACCCTTGGCGCGGGTTGCTAGCAACATGTCTCATCCCCTCCACGAGCGGGACGTATCTTTTCTCGAAAAGTGGAAGAGAGAGAGCGAGAGAGTCAATCAGTTGAGGTCATGCAACAGCAGGGTTGATTTATTAGGCTCTTATGGATGCGGGAATGATGGATGAAGGCAAATGGGTTTCCCATATGAGTGGTGAATCTCAAGAGCTTTATTTATACACATGCGAGCGTCACATTTCGAGAAACAAATGTGACATGGCAGAAGGTAACAGTTGCAGTCGCAGTGAAAGCTTTTCTTTATCTTCTCAACATACAGACATTCTTAGTAAAGTGCTTTTGGTGTTAACTTCAATCCATTCGTTATACCATAAACTTTTTAAACATTTCCACATCGACAGTGCAACACTGAATTCATACCTATAAGCATAAGTGGTGCAGCATGGCCATGAAGTCCGAAAAAATGCTTCATTAGTGAGTCATAACTGACGCACTTTCCTAGGTGACACGCCTTTACATGTATAACAACGCTCCTTTCTTAGGCTTTTATCTGCACAATAGGCTATTTACGCAATTACGACACTTAAGGCCAACTCATAAAAGCATTTTGGAAAAAAATAACAATTTGCCATGTTTATCAATGTGTGTCTCGTATTCTGTACAGTTGAGAGTTTGTGGTCAAAATTAAGTTGCTAGCCTGAAAAGTAACACCGACATTTTTATTAAAAGCAGCTTTGGCAACGTCCAACTCTCCTAAAAGATTGAGTAATAACTTCTTATAGTTGTTAAATAATTAAGATTCTTTTGTTTATGTCTTGTTGCAAGAAAATTGTCATGTAAGAAGTCACTCACTTCTTTCGTTAAAGACCGTAAACTGGTAAAGTCTCTAAAGTTTGAGCAATTGCAGCAAGAACATTATGCCATCGGTTAGCTACTCTGGTCTATAAGAAGAAAAGATGCAATCCGGTTGAGCCTATTTGGTCAGCATACATAGTCATCTTGTCAGACGTATGATGCACAAGAGACAACTGCCACACGTCCAGAACTGCACTTCTGATTTTGTTGAAAAAGTTGTTTCGTGTTTTCTGCAAGCCAAAATGTAGAACAAAAGGGATACAAATAAACTTTTCTCTCAAACAACAACACATTATTGTCAGCATTAATTTCAGAGAATAACAATAGTGTAAAATAAAGCCACGGACACATTTACAAATTGAAGTAAGAAGGGTGGCAACGTGGAACTATGTCCTCAGAATGAAGACTGCTTGACCTTCAATAGAAAAGTAATTAATTAGTAGAAACGTAACCTGTCTTGTTTTTAAACATTTCACCTGGCCTTTGAATTTTCGTGTAACTGTAGTTTATAGCACCGACAACATTGGAGAAACTACTTATCATAGAACCCTTGTCTCGCAGTTCTTATACAATTGCTTTTTGCCAACATGCACATATGTACCTACTCCCTTGTGAAGTCAGATTTGCACTCTGTAATTCTACGACGTGCAAGGTATCCATGAATATTTGCTTGTAGAACCGAAATATAACTTTGAATTCTATGTTGTCATATTCCTGAAAGGTATCTAAAATCTGTATCTAAAATTCCCAGTCTTGGTAGAAATGTAGGTTAAGATTTCGTATTTTACTAAAGCACTTCATTTCGCGAATATTACAAGAAGGAGTGAGGAAGCTCTTCATTGTATCGCATTCCACGTACTGCTAGAGTGTTGCTCTCTAGCGCACCTTCGTGATTCTCTGCAGCTGCCTGCCAGACCTGCAGAGGTCTTAGCGGATGACAAAACAGCGGTTGACAGTCTTTAAGTTTTTAGCGGAGTACACTATCAATTTGAGGATTTAAAATTTTAGTTATCTGTTTATGCTTTTGGACATATTTATCACATTGTTTCATATCTGGCTATTGCCACTGTTTTTTACTTTTTGTGTATATTTTTCTTGTTGCTAGTATTTTTATTTTTGAGTAAAATTTATATCTGGCTATTGCCATTAATCTTTTAAGGGAGCTAATGACCTCTAAGTTGAGTGGCCTTAAACCAAACCAAATCAACCCAATTGCATTGCATTGGGTACGATAGCTTGTTGAAATTGGAAACATGCATCACTGTTAAAAATACTGATAAAAAGTATTTTGTGATGAAAAAGGGTTTTCAGGACATATACAGTCTTAAACTAAATACACTCAGATCCAATATAACCTCTTTGTCAGACAAGATTGTATAACGAAGAACAGAATAGAAATACAACACTGCCCGCCATAAAACTATAATTCTATACCTATACACATCAATAGACAGTATTGCATAAAGCAATAGTTTTATTTACTTGTATCTGAGGATATCATACTATGAAAAAATTAAGAGGAAATCATGCGATGAAAGCAGTAATGGCGGCCATTTTCTGTTTCTCGCAGATCCGAGATTCGATCTTTAGTGATACCTGATTGAATAGCGTTGTAGATCGGCCATGCAACTCATGTCAGAGGCAAATGAACACTTTAGCGCTAAAGGAAACTCTTAAGTGCTTTCTTGCAACCCAGCATTAGACTGATGATCCATGGATTTTTTTCTTTTTTTTTTTTTTCTTTTTTTTTCTTTTAGTTACTCATCATTTTCTTCTTAATGGTGTCCACATACCAAGCGAATTTGAAAACAAGATTAAGCGAACATCAGACAACTATAAAGTTAAAACAAATAGAGAAGTTTGCAGTTGCTGACCATTTTTGGAAGTTCAACCATGAGTTGGGCTGAGGGTTGAAATTAATTCAACTGTCGGCACATCTAAATATTTGGGGAAAAAATTTATAATAATTTGACTACAATTATTGTGAATTTTGAAATAGCATCATTCGATTCATTACTACAGTGCCTTCGACCTCCTGTGCAAGAGGCTAGATTACAAAGTTCCTAAAATGCGCCGGAGATGCCGCTGCTTCCCGACCCAGATGATAAGAAGCCACGTCATCAGGTAGCAGTATAAGCCATCTTGGATCCTTTTGATCTCAGCATCGAGAGGGTATCTCCAAGTCCAGAAGATGAGAGCGTTAGCCTTTGAAAGCGCTCGTGCCATATGGACATCATTAAGTTTCAACATAGATAACTGCTATAAAAGAATAATTTCTTACATACCTACAAGAAAAGACAATTCCGCAGCTAAAATAAACACACATGAAAATTAATGAAGTAATTATACGTGACATTTCATTTATTGCATGCAGAACGTCTTCTTCTTCTTCTCCTTCTCCTCCTCCTTCTTGTTCTTCTTCTTCTTCTTCTTCTTCTTCTTCTTATTATTATTATTATTATTATTATTATTATTATTATTATTATTATTATTATTATTATTATTATTATTATTATTATTATTATTATTATTATTATTATTATTATTATTATGAAGTAGTTAGATTTTCAACTTCTCTAATGCATAATGGGTAAACCATAAGAAATACACCATAACTTACTTTACGAAAAATGTACCTAACATTAAAACACGGAACTTTCGTCAGACATTTTTTAGCATCACGCATTTCCAACATACTTCCTGTTGTGGGTTTGAAGTTTTTATTTAAACATGCGTTTCTTGAAATGTTGTAATCGTTCAGTCGTTTCTAGTGACCATATTAAGAGTGGACTTTCAAAGCCACTGTGACTGTAGCCTTTTAAAGATTGACTATCACTTCAGCCTTCTACATCTCCCTTTTACCTATGTGTAACGAAATTATTTATGCAAAGTTTTACCTCGGTTAAAATAAATCAGACAGGTGGTACAAGGGGACATCAAAAAGTAAGTTAGACATGATTGTGACAGGTCAAGTAACTTTTATTGAATGCTAACTACAGAGCAAAGTGACATAGATACATGACACTATCTTTCAACATAGTCACCAAGTCTTTCTAAACAACGTCTGAACGTTCTATCACTTGCTCAATTCCTCAGCGATAGAAATCCGCTACTTGGTCACGGAGGCCTTCGAGGACTGTTGTGCGAACTTCTCAATATTTGACAAATCTGTCCCCTCCCCCGCCCTAATGTTCTTTCGGCTTATTGAACAGACGGAAGTCGCACTGTGCAAGATCTGGACTGTACGCCGTATGCTTTTATGCCTCCCATCGAAAACGTCGAAGAAAAGCTTGTGTTATCTGTGCCATGTGGAGTGTTGCGTTGTCGTGCAGGAAAACAGTGCCTTTACTTAATTTCACTATAACTAGACGCGACATTGCATTTGGTCCTTATAGCGCAGAATTCACTGTGAATCTCTGTGCAATTTCCACGCTTTGACCACAAGAATCACACCGTCCCCCGTACTTCACCTTTGAAATATATTTCCAGTTGATGCGCGATTTCGCTCGCACACACTGTGATGCACTTGTTTTCAGCAGCAAAGCAGAACTCTGCAAGAATTCCGGAACATGAACTCTATTCTGACAAAGCGCCATTCTTGTTGAGTGATGGTCTTAACATGGGACATGTGCAACCTACTTTTTGGACTCCCTCATATATTGTTAGAATGGTGTGTAGATGAGATAGAAAAATAAGCGATAGAAGTTAGAGAGCGTCGTGCGAATGCAGCTTATTACACTGTAAGCGATCAAATATGCTCAATGGACCCAGCCATTTAATTTGGGGACTGGGTGTTCCAACATATTATTAATGCTGTTATTCCAGAAAAGCAGCAGTTAAAATGAAGATAGATGTACGAGTATAGCTACGAACTATGCAGATGCAGATTACACAAACTCGTGTAGGTGTATAGGTTTCATTATGTCATTTCACACACCAAGGATTATTCCATATACCTATAGTCGAGTAATTAGACAAGGGCACCAAACAATATCTGTAATCCTATTAACTAATGTTCTTGAAGCAAAATTTCATTAGTTCTAAAGAAGTTTGTTATGGCAACTTACAAATGCAGCTGTCTAGTTGAAGACTTCTTGAATGAATAAAGGACTTCAGGAAAATTGTTTTATTTACTTAGTGATAGCATTTGTATTGGCGAGAAGTATATAAGAATAGACGCAGAAAATGTCCAGCTTAAAGGAAAGCACCGAGGAACGGTAGTGAAAAGAGGTAGAACCGATGAACGAGGAAGGAAGCAGTGATTGTTGCCAAATTGCTGCCCTGCCCCCGGGACTTTGCCTGGTAGGGGAATCAATACGACCCCTAGTTCAGGGTGAACAACCACCTTTATTCCCTACTTCCAACCATTTTTTGTCCTTCGCTCCCCGGATATTGATCAGCTGTTATCATCGTTTACTCCTTCAATTCTGAGAGCAATGTGATCTTTCCCCTCCCCAAATCGGCCACATTAAAATATCGAACCTAGGGACACCCAGTCCACATACCTACTGTATGTATTCACTGTCTAAGAGGGACTCGCTGGTTAGATCGCGTTGATGCTAATCTGTGCACCAGCTTCTCAGAAATGGGAACCGAAAAACAAGAACTTCTTACGATGTTAAAAAATTTAAAGTATTATAGTGACAGTATTTAATTCCAGCAAGAAAAGCAGAAGTTTCGTAGTGTTGATTACGCTTTGTTAAACAAAATATTAAGAATATGTACACCCCTTTCTTGCTCAACATACATACATCATTCTTCCTGTGAGAGCATGCACATTTTGCAGAAAATACTGATATTTTGTAAAGTTCTTAAGCTGCCCCTTTAACGGTTTTCACTGTCACTTAATAACGTAGCTGAATTTCCCCGAGATTTCGCTGAGCTCACACTGTCACTTCACTAATGTGAATTAGTTCCATTTTTCCCTGTCACTTCAATTTATTTTCACATTGAGATTACATTCTTCCGCGAAGTAGCGGCGTAACAACATTCACCCAAGGTAACCTCCCCTTCCGGACGTTACACCTGCAGGGGAGTCAAACACGAGATATCCCTAATCTCTTGCAGTAACATCACTATCTGCACATCACCATAATCGTCACAAACTCGCTTGAAGAACAGCGATATTCGTCGCACCAAAAACCTACTTTCTAGTTCTCTAACTCACGTCGGAATCACATACATACTCATTTGCTTCGCGAAGGCGCTTTCTTTTATAGCCGTTGAACGTTCTAGGATGTTTGTGCAGTAGAAACATTCAGAAGGTTCTAGTTGTCTGGCTATAGCGCTTATGTTATTTACGCTGGGAGAGTGCGTAGCTTGTTTAATTACTATTCCAACTGCCCGGCGCCAACCTCCCGATAATTTGGACCATAGCGGCTGCGTCACAATACCTTGGAATACTGGAAATTTCTTGCAAGAAATGTCAATTTCAATTGCAGCGGGATAGGTGAATGTGCCGGGAAAAGTTGTTCCTTAAGGTAATGCCAACCAAAAGTGGGATGGATTGAGGTATGAGGATCGTGTTGGAAAATGCCTACTGGTCATATGACCAACAAAATTATTTTCTTCAAACTTCTTCATAAAATCCCTTTAATTTTGGATTGAACATAGACTTACTCTTAAATGATTCCGTTCTAAATTTTCTCAGAACTTAAGAACAGCTCTTCTTGCTTTCACAATATCATTAAACCAGCTGTAGTGATTTGAATCATGTCATGACATAATAATAAACACAGTAACTTTAGAATGAAACGTAAACACATGAAAACCAAACCCCGTTGTTTTGGTCAAAACAGCGTTATTTTTATTTTTTCCTAATTCAAATATTGTAACAATTGAAAGTTTAAAGTGACCTATGAAAGACACTATACAGCGTTCTCCAGTTGTGTATCCACAATGGATTAACCATTGCTCTCATGTCAAACGCTTCAACAATAAGTTTCCCTCTGCATAACACAGCACAGAGCTGAGAGCGTATTCACATTTGAATCTACAAACGTTTCTGTTGGGGATTAGGAAACCTAATTCTCTTATCAAAGAACACATCACTTTTCAAAGGTGTCTTTTAATTTTTTCAGTTTCATTTATCTAGGTAAGACAACTTCAATGGCTTTTAAAATGATAAATCACGTAAGATTAACGATAGTTACTAATGAAAAAATAATAGAACAAGTTGATAGTTTTAATTATCTAGGTTTTAATGTAACACACAGCAAAAAAGAAGACCTTGAAATGAATATAAATAAAATAAGACAAATTTACGGAACAATCTGGGGAACATTGAAATACAAGAGCTCAAAGGATACACAAATGAAATTTCATGAAGTAATGACAGTGCCAATGGCAACATATGGAAGTGAAAACTGGACTACGAATGGGACAGATTGGAAAATAATTGAAGCAGCAGAGATGAAATTCTTGAGAGCAGTAGCTGGATACACCCTTCCAGACGAACAAACAAATGCAATTCGAAAGAAGTTACAGATGAAATAACTAATGAAAATAAAATTAATTGGTATTAACGCATATTAAGCATGAAAGAGACATGAATACCAAACAGTTTATTAAATTATAAGCCTAGAGGTTATCGGCAAGTAGGAAGACCAGGGAAAAGATAGAACTATACGTTTGAGGACGGAACAGGTCGTCAGACCAAATGTCTTGTTGAAAAAGGAGACGATGAAGAAGAAGAAGAAGAAGAAGAAGGAGAAGAAGAAGAAGGAGAAGAAGAAGAAGAAGAAGAAGAAGAAGAAGAAGAAGAAGAAGAAGAAAGACATGTAGCAAGCCGGTTAGAAACCTTTAGAATTTGGACCAGACAGAAATGTCTTTCCCACCAGTTTTATGTTTACAGTTGTCACCTCGAGGTGGTAAAAAAAAAAGCATTTTTAGAAAAAGGTCCGTGTGTGTCTCTATGTGTCTCTGTGCCTCTCTGTCTGTCAGCATGTGGACAACATAACTCAAAAACTAAAAGATCCTTTAAAGCTTGAGATTCTGTTCTCTTTGCACGATTAGCACATAAAAAATGAATAACGATGTCATAGTATGTTTGAGATATTTTATGACAAATGAAATGTATATCTTGAATTTTCTGGCTATAGCTCCTGTAGTCGTATTTACTCTGGATGAATTTTGCATTACAGGTAAACCGTAAGAGATACACCAAATCTTACTCTAGAAAAAATGTAGATCTTGCTAAAATACACAATTTAT
Source organism: Tenodera sinensis (assembly GCA_030765045.1). Taxonomy (NCBI): domain Eukaryota; kingdom Metazoa; phylum Arthropoda; class Insecta; order Mantodea; family Mantidae; genus Tenodera; species Tenodera sinensis. The sequence goes on from CM060964.1 coordinate 311,832,349, forward strand.
GTCCAAATAAATTTTTTTGGAGAGTGAACCATTTCGGAGATATGCCTTGTTATTGATGTGAGTTTTGGAGAACTTATACTTCAGACAAATATAGCATTGTTATTCATTTTTTATATGCTAATCGTGCAAAGAGAACGGAATCTGAAAGCTTTAAAAGATCTGACTATTACTCAAAGCCTACTGCATTCTCATATTACCCTTGCTCCTTCAAGGAAATAACCAAAGGAAGTAAACAATAAGATAATTTCTGCAAATGTTATCTCAACTAACACAAAGAAGATACAGGAACAAGAGTTTGCAAGAATGGTTAGTACAAGAGTAGAGAAAGTCATGTGAGTGGAACATATCAGATTTTTTCCATAGTGAATGAAGGGAAATGCAGAAGTTACAATCTTCTTGTAAGGACTGCACGCAAATTTAAAAGCTGAATTGAGTATTTATACATGTAAGTTTATTTGTTTATATTATTAATCCTTTAAGACATGTTTTATTCTCATTATTTAGTGCATAAAATAGCTAAAAAAGGTATAAATCGAGTCGGACACTAATTTAACTTAAATTTTGGAGCAGTCTTGTATAACTACGACCAATATAATATTGCAAACGCTTTATGCCAAAGTTACGGAAATAAAAGATCAATATTTACGGTAAGCATAAAACTAAGGGATAGTTCTAGACTCGAAGTTGTACATATGGTAAATACAATCATATGCGCTTCTCTGCCATTAATGATCATCTTCATAGAAATTAAACCTTTCGCTATAACTGACGGTGAGGAATTATATTTTAAGGCTTTATTATCCGTCATACAAGGATTGGTGAACTCTTTGCAATGCAGCAGTTCAAAGAAATAGTTCTCATTACCACAAAAGGAATATAAGTTTAGTCTACAAAACCAGCGGTGGGTCCAAGCGGAAAATTTGCTGGACGGCGGGCAGAGTGCTTCAGCGGCTCTCAAATCGTCAAGGGTATGCACTCAGCCGTCCATCTACACAAATTAGTGAGCTAGCAAAACCAGTCCGTTATTCGATTCCCAGAGGGTCAAGTTTCTGGCCTAATAACGTTTTAGGGGATACCTTCGAACTTAAGATACGGTATATCCTCAGGCTATTTTTGTGCCAAACCAGTTTATTCAGCGCTCTAAGGGTAAATTTTCCTGAATTAAAATCAAATCTGGGTAATATTTTTTTACTTTCTCTACTACGTATAGTAAGTAGGTAAAGCATTATATTCATCCAAAAATTTCATGAGCGATAGTTAAATATTTTAAAGCTGTCAAATTCCGTTCTCTTTACAGGATTAACATATAAAAGAATGAATAACCAAGTTCCATTTGACAGAATTATAAGTTCTCTAAAACTCACACATATAACAGGGAATATCTGCGAAAAGGCTCACTCTAAAATAAAAGTTCATTTGGACATAAATTGTGTGCTTTAGCGAGATCTACATTTTTTGTATAGTATGATTTTGCCTATCTCTTGCGGCTTACGAGTTATTCAAAAGTCACTCAGAGTAAACAGCACTGCATGGACTATAGCCAGAAAATTCAAAACATACATTTTATTTGTCATAAAAATATCTTAAACATATGTCATTTTAATAAAAATAACACATCAAAGAAGTTTGAAAGTGTATGAATAATAGGATCTCAATAAATACCGACCAGAACCATCTATAGAGTGATCACAACACATTGGATACTATTGCATTAGGCAGATAAGTGAAAAATGAACGTCAGAACGAAGTTAAAGTATTAAAATACACAAGTAAAGTCATTACCAGTTTCCTCCATTTTTCATTTACTTAGTGTCACTTTCATTTTACACACATATGGTTAATTTCTTCACATTTACTCCTCCTTTACAGGACAGCTGACCTTACAGACTATCTCCCGTATTATCCCTTTTATTGCTGTTCATTGTAATCAACCTTAGAAGTTCCTTCAAGCGTTGCCGTTGTTTTATTCCCACTTGTTTAGGTTTCGAGGGGGGTGCATAATAAAGCGTTCTGATAAAAACTAACAGAAACCAGTCAGGTTGGTGGCAACCAGGATCTACAGCTTGGTTTCTTAGGAATCCTACAAATTACTTTGTTTGGTAGTTAAAAGGAAATCACAGTACATATAAAGCACAATTCGTGCTATATTGTATAAACGTGCTCACAGACTTGGCAGAACTTGCAAAGTTCAACTCGTCTGGGTGCCAAGTCATAGTGTCAGATAGGGAGATGAAAAACCTGATGAACTAGCAAGACTATGACTTCAGTGTGTGTTTCTCCGGACTGGTTTCAGTACTGTGACGTAATTTTGTAAACTACAGCTAGATTGTAATCTGGTCGGCAACATTTTTTGGCTCTGATGAAATAATGGGTGATTAGTGTGTGTTTATTCACTCTCAATCCAAAATTGGTAATGAAATCTTTCCATCACCCACAGTTTTCATCATTATAGCAAAAATATCGTTTTTAGCCTTACAAGATCCCCAAGTTAGGGATTATAATTTTTTGGATTAATTTCTTAGTATGTTATACACTATATGACCATAAAACAATAGTACATTGCATATATTTTTGTTTCTCAATGAAGTTATTTCTACATTTCAACTCATACACTCGTGACAATGCTCGAACGCGGAGGGCTGTATCAGATGACAGGTACTGTATGCCCAGGACAAGAAGGCAAGTCTTAGGAATGTGTAGCGTAATCATTTTGTGCTTCCCGCACGGTGTTTATGCTTAGTTTCCGAGTAGGACAAGGATGCTAGATTCATTTAAAATACACAATGTTGTCACATAACTCACCCATAGCTTGAAGTATGCACTCTCACACACTCATTTCCTAGTAAACAGGTCTGCTACCGGAGCAGATAAACAGTTCAAGCTCCTCTGCCCTTCATTCCCCTCTAGCCTTCTTGTCGTGGGCATACAGTACCTGGCCTAACGGAAATGTGCTGACATTGTTAATCGTTAATTGAGACACTGCCCATTCTGTGTGTACAATTTTGGTGTACTGCAGTCATTTTTAATTGCGTTTATTGCGTGTGCTAGTGAACACCAACAATGTCCCGATCTTGTCGCAATATACCAGATATGTTCTGTTATATAAGCGGAGGTTTTAAATTAAAATCCCAAAGAAAACCCCTCTCAACAAAACTTACCATCTGTACTTGAGATGTAAGGTCGCTAATGACTATAAAGTGTGGGCTCCAAACTATTGTTATATTTTATTGAGTTCTAGCGAGCCAGCTCACGGCAGAGTTTTCTTCATCGACAGAGACAGGGGCAGAAGGTCCTTGCGGTATGTCTCGCTATCTGTCTGCAGTACACAACATTAACAATAAACGGTAATAATAATGATAACTTCGGAAACACACTGGAGTCTCGTATAACGAACCGGAACAGTTCCACGGTGCCATAAAACTCGTCCTCTCCTCCAGTAGCCGTATTTATTACACAACTGAAAGTGGACACAAGGGGGCTCCTATTCAACGTTGTGACGAGTCCGTTGTTGTTTATTTAGCAAACTTCCAGGCAACAAACAAGATACTCCAATGAACTAGCTTTCCCTGTAATGTGTCTGGAAAGTAAAAACACTCACGAAGCAAAGTATACACACGGCATACGTAACACTACCAGCTTAGGCTGGCCTCGTAGCTCAGTTGGTAGAGCACCTACCTACCGTCCCGGGTTCCATTCCCGGCTGGAGTGAAGGGATTATTATAGGATTATTCCCCATCCTCCCTAGAGAATGGGGGTGTTAACGTATATGTGTGAGTATGTGTGTGTATTTGTGTGTGTGTGTGTGTGTGTGTGTGTGTGTGTGTGTGCACGCGCGCGCGCGTGTGTGAATTTAATCCAAAGTAATAGAAACCCAAAGTTCAAAACCACCGCTAAGCGAGTCAACATCATTGCTGTTGACCAATTGAACCAGTTGAATATGTCTATATATTTTGTGTTACAAAGGGTTTTGAGTTATTGCCTTTTAAATAAAAAAATCTAATATGCTGCACTCACATGACTTACTCTACTCTTGTACAAACTATTCTTACAAACGTTTATTCCCCTATCTATTTCATGTTAATCGAGATAAAAATTTGTAGAAATTATCTTATCGTCGTGTAGTTGCAAGGTTAATACAGTAGGCTTTAAGCAATAGTAAAATTGTTTAACATTGGTCGCTATATGATGGCTTTGAAATTCCGTTCTCATTGCACACCAAGAGATAAAAAATCGAATAATGAACTCCCACTGTAAGTATTGCAAAATTCTGACAAATAACAAGAAATATCTCCGAAATGGTTCACTTCACAAATAAAGATGATTTAATATAAATTGTACCTTTTAACGAAATCTACATGTATTATACAGCAAGATTTGGTCTCTCTTACGGCTTACTAGTTATGCATAAAAAAGTAAACAGGGCTACGTGGACTATAGCCAGAAAATTCAACATATGCATTTCAATTGCCATAAAAATATCTGGAACATAAGGCATTTTAGTCAAACTCTTAGAGTCATTTTTGAGAAAATCAGAATTTCCGAAAAATTTTCCATGTAAAGTGTAGTTTAGGGTGCAGGAAGTTTCTCCAAAATCTTCGTGTCGCATCTAGGAAAGATATTAAACTTAAATACCAACTTTGATTGTTAATAAACTTTTCGTTTTGGGGTTATGCTGTATACAGACAGACAGACGAACGGACGGATATAACTTTTTACTAATAATGCTGTTTTGGGATTCAGAGAGCCTCAAAAATTTATTCCCGGTGAAATCTAGACATCGGATTTTTGGATCGGATACAATACTTCCCCTACTTGCTATACGTAGTAGAGACAGTAAAAAGTTGTTAAATATGGAAACGTAAAATTAGAATTTTGTTAAAAATATTTTATTTTGAACTAAAACCAGCATGTGTATAAATTGTGTTTCACAATAGCAGATAAATAAGATGGATGTCGCGAACGGAACGAGCCTTGATGGCTTCAACCGTGAAATGTTGATGATGGTAACATGGCTTCATGAAAGTTCACTTTCTAACACCTCGATCTGTATCAAAAATAGATGTAACAGATCTAAGAATGCTTGCCATAATTTATTCCGTGTAAGATGAGTGTGTTTTGGAGGGCATGTAAGCTGAAGACCCTGCGGATACTCTAACCAAGGCTCAGAAGTAGCCTCCAAATGACTCATTATCTCTGGCGACCTCCGTATCAATGAACATGTTCCAGGTACTCTCAGCCCCGCCACAGGGACAACTAAATCGATTGCCCTAAATTACAGGAACGCTTGCATACCATAAAGTTACAAAATTATTGGATTCCTATGTAACTTGATTAAGTTGAATAATAAGACAAGCCTCCCCTTCTTCTTTCTGGGGAGATAAACCAGCCACCCTAAACCCTTCCGTGGTGTGCTCTGACTACCGCGGCGAAAATCAATGGACCTCTGCGTTCTTTGCATGTGGCGGGCTTACCTCAATTTCTGGCCACTTTATACGTAAATTAGATTCAGATAATACTAACTCAATCTGATAATCGTCTTTATACCATACTATATATTTATGGCTCTTGGAAATATACATTTAATTGTAACTTTTATTTTCACTTCATAAAATACAAAGTTGTAGTACATTCACCTATCGTGATTATTTTCATTTGATAAACAGTGGAGTACAGCGTTGTCTGTTTTATAATTTGTGTCAACAAAATATCCTCTCTTGTTTTCCAACAAACTGCAAGTAAGAACAATTCCACCCATCACCTCACAGTAGAGTGGGCGCTAACTTGGCGAGCAGCAGAGTGGACACAATTTTCTTATGAATTAGTTGCGCCTGGTGTCACTGGCCTGGGGTGGCTTTCGTGTGCTGAGAGGGCAGCAAACAAGAAGCTATTCTATCCAAACGAAAGAAATCAGCACATTCTTTTCTGCACGTATTTAGACAATATTGCCTTTTGTGGTAGCGTTAATGGCGTTTAAGAAACATGTTTAAACAATTATTTAAACAATGTATTTGTCGTTAAGATAATAAGAATATTATTATTACTATTATTATCACTAATATTACCTCTACTGTCATCACTACTACTATTACTACTATTACTATTGTTACTAGTATCGATATTAGTATCGTCATTAATACGGTTATTAGTATCTGTATTATCATCGATATTAGTACCGTTATTATCATCGTTAATGTATTGTTATTTTAATCGTTATTGTCATCATTATTACTATAGTTATTTTCATCGTTATCGTCGATATTAATGTGGTTATTATCATTGTTATTAGTATCGTTACTATCATTGTTGTCTTATAAGTAATGTCGGCTTTTTGATTTTGGTGTCTTGGATAATTGATTGGGTTTCTTTGGTTTGGCTACGCTATTTACAGGATGCCATGGCTAATGTTGCGTACATTGCGAGCATGTATCAGTCTACAGTTGTTAATAAACAATCACAAAATGGAGATAACAATGTTTGAACTTAGAGTCCTTCCAAAGCACTACTGGAAACAAGATTATAAAGCCGCTGCCGCAGTTCGAAGAACATGTGAGGTGGAAGGACAAGGTGTCGTTAGTGAGCGTGTGGCACAACGATGATTCCAACGTTTCAACAATGGAGACGAAAATACTAAAGATTTAACACGTTCTGGAAGACTTAAAGTATGGAATATTGAGGATGCACGCCAAGTTTTGCAAGAAAATCCGCAAAAAAAGTACCAGTAGGCTTTCAGAACATCTTGGTGCATCAAAAGACACCATACATCGCCACATTGGCACTGGGAAAACCATACAGAAGCTGCAGATCTGTATCTCATGAACTGACACCTCAACAGGCTCAACCTAGAGTGGATATCTGCCGTCAGCCTATCCGTAATCCCATGTAGGATAGATTTGTCAGGAGAATTGCCACTTGTGTGAAACATGGATATATTACCAAAACCCTGATGCCTCGAAACAGTGGCTTAATCCCCGCCAACCTGCCAAAGTCATGGTTAAAAAATCGGTTTGGTCCCAAGTAATGTTGTGTGTCTGGTGGAATTTTGAAGGTGTGATTCATTGGGAGTTTGTTCCAAACGGGCGGGCGATTAATGCGAATCTTTATTCTCAACAACTGGAACGAGTTCATGAAATTTTGAGATGGAGATACCCAGCATTAGCTAACCGAAATAGTTCTATTGCAACAGGACAATGCAAGACCCCATACTGCACGAACAACCATGGAGAAAATTCAAGAATTGGGAGGAATCGAACTGCTACCACACCCAGCATACAGCCCTGATCTCGCACCATCATTATCAGATTATCATTATTTTCTACGTGGAAGAAATTTTGACAACATTGAAGCAGTGCAAGTGGGTCTCACCGAATTCTTCACATCAAAAACCAGACACTGGTACCATCGTGGGATAATAAACCTCACTGAAACGTCATAGAATCTAATGGTCTGTACTTTGAAAGTTAGTTGATTACTTGTTAGAACACATTTCAAATAATTGTTTTTCTTAAAAAAATATTACTTACGAGACAGTATCTATAGTATGGTTATTTTCGTTGTTATTAATATCGTTATTGTCATTCCTTAGTATCGTTATTATCATCGTTATTAATATCGTTATTATCACTATTAGTATCGTGATCATCATACTAATACCTAGGTTAATAACGATACTAATAACAATGATAGTAACCAGTAAAAATAAAATAACCAACTATAGTTTGAATTAGAGGGAAATGTGCTACTTTAGTTATTTGTTTATTATTTAGTTATTTTTGTTTCAATGCAGCAACACGTACTGATATCACAATGAGAATACGGTTGTGTTGACATTTTTGTTATAAAGTGCTGCCTTGCTAATGTATTTATTGAATATCATTCAAGCTTTAATTTGCATCCCCTGCAAATCTTCACACACATACAAGTTATACATTTCGTTAACCTGGGTGCTCATCACAGTTTTCCCTTAAACTCTCACACTTTCATAGGCATGTCCTTGCATTAGCGAATAAGGTATGGCTGCCAATCACGATAAGAGGTCTGCATGACAAACTGAAAGTCACTCTCCTCTTTCTCCTTTAGTGAATAGGGAATACGAGCGATAGACAAATCTTTTCAAGCTGATCGTTATATGAAGGCTTTGAAATTCCGTTCCTTTGCACAGCCAAGAGATAAAAGAGTGAATAACGATCTTCCATTTGAGGAGAGTTCAAATATTGCAAAACTCACACAAATAACAAGAAATACCTCCGAAATGGTTCACTCCACAAAAACTCCATTTGAACATAACTGGTGTGTTTCAACGAGATCTACATTTTGGTGTAGTAAGATTTGGTCCATCTCTTACAGATTACCAGCTATGCAAAAGTCATCAAGAGTACACAGGACTACATAAGCTATTGCCAGAAAATTCATTTCCTTCACCATAAAACTATCTTAAACATATATCATTCTAATCAAAATCGTTAGAGCTAGGGCCCAAGTTGTCGACGGGCCCCTAAACTTCATCAATCCAATCCAATCGTTAGAGGCATTTTTGACAAAATCAAAAATTTTGAAAAATGTTCTATGTACAGCGTAGTTTAGGGTGGAGGAATTTTCTTCAAAATCTTCGTGTTGCATCCTTGAAAGATATTAAACTTTGATTTTCAACCGACTTTTCGTTTTTGAGGTATGCTGTACACAGACAGGCAGGCACACACACACACACACACACACACACACACACACACACACACACACACACACACACACACACACACACACATACGTACCTTTTTCTAAAACTACTTTTTTGATTCAGGGGGTCTCAAAACATATACTTCCGGTTAAATCTGGGCATCGTAATTTTGGATTGAATACCAATTATTCCCCTACTTACTATACGTAGTAGGGAAAACAAAAATAGGTTGCAGTTTGCCACATATTTAAATAGTGAAACACTGGTGAGCTATCTTTTGATAATTAACATGATCTATGCATTAAGACTGATCAGATGTCACATTTAGTGTTTGGAAGGCCTTGGAAATCCGTATCACCTCAGCCTTCAAGTCGCCAAGGATAGATGAGAGAATTCCGAGACAATGCGATTTTGTGTTTAAGAATAATTAAAAGCCATCTGCGTCCGTGAGACAACAGACTATTAAATTATACAAAGCGTTTGGATTAATTTCCTTTGCAGCATCGCGCGTAATTAGAAAACAACGGAGAAGGGAAGAGGTGATAAAAATGAAGAAGAGAGAGCGCTGCAAGAGGGAGGCTAGAAGGGTAACGAAATCAAGTTGTAAAACAACCACCGGCATTTTTAATTTATAAATCCATTGCTGAAAGAGACCTTTGGTAAAGGAATGTCAACAAAAGATAACATGCTTTAACGAAGGAGCGACTACACTCAATATGAAGCTTTCGTCGCAGGCTACAGATACAAAGAGGAATGCGTCTGGAATAAGTAAGGAAAATGTAGATGCGAGGTTTATCCTTCAACTCAAAAACGTGCATGGGAAACCACGTTTCTGGTAGAAAATGATTATCTGGGCACGTGGGCCATGGTCTAGTGGAAAATCTCCTTCAAGGAGTTTCGTTCGAAGCTGCGTCGAACATCCTCAGTGGTGTGACCGTAGTACTCTGATAGTCTCGGCGATGACTGATATGGGGCCGTTTGGTTTCACAGGTTTTATACGCTTAACATGTGTGGACGTTTGACGGTTGGTCCTGTCTTTGTTTATTGGTTCGGCTGCTGCGTGGGCTGGGCTAAAGTGGGGCTATCTCCATTGTTGTTGTTGTAGTGTTTAACGCCCGCTTTTACTACTACGGCACCGCAGGCGGTGACACTGATGATACATGGAATGAAGATGGAGCACCGGTGGAATGAGATGGCGGGGGAAACCGGAGCACCCGGAGAAAACCCGCCCTGACGAAGCTTCGTCCACCACGAATACCACATGCGGGTCCCTGGGATCGAACCCGGGCCGCCTAGGTGGTAGGCGAGCGCGCTAACCGCTCGGCCACGGCGCCGCCTGCCTCCATTGTCTATGGAAGTCGAACTGCCTCTGGAGCCTCTCTGCCGAGAGTGGATGTTCGACAGCTTTCAACGAAACGTCTGGAAGGAAAATTTCTACTAGACCACGGCTCACAAGTCCGGATAATCATTTTCCATTTTATGACACCGGCCTTGAAGGCTTACGCAATTTGACCCCAATGTCTCTGTGTTGCTACGTTTAAAACAAGGGACTCGTGAAATTTTTGTTCCAAACAAAAATAAATAAATAACTATCGTTTCTTTATTAAAATACATTCTTAAATCACTTTATCATGAACTTTAATTACTAAAGAAGATTTTTTATGCGTGTGGTTATTTCTTTGTAGTATTATTTTACCTTTCGCTTTGACCTTCGCTAGGTGGTTCTTTGTTCGAGACTCTCGTAGCACAAAATTAGGTTTCGGGGATGTTTGAAGAATTACTACTTGAATAAGCACTCATAAAATGGCTTTGAGATTGTTATTTATTTAACCACAATTAAAGAAATCTTTTGAAATAACTGCAATAACTTATGGTTATTTTAACAACACATTTTGTCTATTTCTCACGCCTTACAGTTTCGCAAATTTTCGAAATAATTTCCATATAAAGGGTAGCTTGGAGCGGGGGATTTTCAGGAACAACTTCAAGTGGCATCCTTGGAAGACTATGGATTTAAATAACGAGTTTGGTATTTAACCGACTTCTTATTTTCTTTTTTTCTTTTTTTCTTTCTTTTTGTTATGCTATTCACAGACTTACACATGAACCTGTTTCTGAAAATGCTTTAATGAATTAAGGGGTTAGGGATTTCCAGTTAATTCTCTGTATCAAATTTTTGGATGGAATGCATTACCTTCTCTACCTACTATATACATGGTAAAAAGATAAAAATCGAATAACAGCTTCCTGTTTGAAAACAATCTCATTTTTCACAAGCAATTCCTGCGAACGCTTATTCCTCTATCTACTTAATGTTAACCTAGACAAACATTTGCAGAAATTATGTTACTACTAATTTTCTTCTAGATGCAAGGGGAATACAGTAGGCTTTAAGCTAGTCAAATGTTCTAAGTCCTTATCGCTATGTGATGTCTTTGATATTCTGTTCTCTGTGCACGGCCAAGAGATAAAAAAACGAATGACTTTCCATTTGATAAAAGTATAGATATTCTAAAATTCAAACAAACAACAAGAAATATCTCGGAAATAGTTCATTCCACAAAAAATGCATTTGGCATACATTGTATCTTCTAATGAGATCTACATTTTTGTGTACTAAGATTTTGTCTATTTCTTATGGTTTATCAGTTATGCAAGTCATCTAGAATAAAGACGACTTCTGAAGACATGCTTAGAAAATTCAAGATATTCTTTCTTTATTTTAATCAAAATCGTTAGAACCATTATTGAGGAAATCAAAATTTTCGAAAACTGTTCCATGTCAAGGGTAGTCTGGTTTGGAGGAATTTTCTTGTCACATAGCTGAAAGATGCTGAACTTAAATGCCAATTTTGGTGTTTAACCGACCTTTAGTTTTTGAGTTATATTGTTTACAGATATTAACTCAAGTTTTTCTGAAAGTAATTTTTGTGGGATTCACAAGTCTCAGAACATATATTTCTGGTGAATCTCGGTATCAAAATCTTGGGTGGAATACAGTACTTTTCCTCCTTATTATACGTAGTGCAGAAATTAAAAATATAAACATCTGAAAATTCAAAACAATAACAAGTAAGAAAGGTTTTGTCTATCTCTTTGATTTACCACTTATCTAAGTCATTGAGAATAAACAGAACTTTAGGGGCTATTTCCAGAAAATTCAGCAATTACATTCCATTTGTCATGAGAATATACATGTTAAGATTTAATTAAAATCTTTAGGGCCATTTTTGAGAAAATACTTTTCTAAAAGTGTTCCATATAAAGAATGGTTTGGGGTGGGGAATGTTCTTCAAAATCTTCGTCTCGCACCATTGCAAGATGCTCTAATTAAAGGCCATGTTTGATTTTCAACCACCTTTTTTTGTTTTGGGAGGGGGGGTTATACTCTTCTCTCTCACTCTGACTCACTCACTCACAAACAGACTCTAGAGCAGAGTCTAGAAACGCATGGATGTAACAGAGCAGTATCTCCAGTATCATAAGGTACGATCGTATGCAGGAAAAGGTAGCCTATTTCCCTAGATAGAATTAATAGTTTTCCTCCTATAGCATCTTTACATTTACAGTTGTTTTCATTAATATTCGATATTTTGGTGCATTTCCAAGTTTGGATGACTTTGCAAGCAGATATAAAACTGCCGTGTAACAATTATGCATCTTTTTTCATTCACCATCTGATATGAAGATTATTTGATTAAACAATCGAAGAACCGACCACCATTTGTATCAAAGTGGACAGTGCTTATCGTAGGTCTTCGTAAGCATTTAAGTATAATGATGATTATGGTGATGATGATTAATAATAATAATTAATAATTAATAATAATAAAAATAAAATTATTTGAAAATAATTGAATTCTTCTTTTTCTTCTTCTTCTTAAATTATTTGTTTAATCCCAAAAGCGAATAAACAATTGGCGTTCGATACTATGAGGCACTATTGATTTTTAAAGCATTACCAAACTTTGAAAATATGGATATAAGCAACGATATGTTTTTATCTCTAACTGAAGCTAATACGAAATTATAGGTAAAGATAGTGCCTGAAGCAATCAGACGAATAACACAAAGGCTTGAAAGACAAGGTACTATTTTTAAAATGTCATTGTTCGTTACATTGGTACAGGACTATAAATTAAAAATTTCGGGTATATTATTTGAACGTTTTTAAAAACACGATTGTTGGTACTGTATCCCTGTAATAGTTCTGAAAGACTATGGTTTTGGAAGTGAACAACACGAGTGATTTTATTTCATTCTCCTCGTTTGTGTTTTGACATAAGAGAAATGACGACCCAGATTAAAGCCAGTGTAGCCTATTGCCATCTCAGAAATCTTGGTCCCGAATATCGCGCCCCAGTTTTATGACGTCTTTCCCGCTTGCAGCATGACGGAACATTCGCGTATACATGATCACAGCTGGATAAGCTTACGGAACAATGAAACGTTCCCTTCCCCTGCACCGGAATGAGACAGACACCTCCGTCGCTTTGCTGAATGGTAAGGAAATTTCTAGAAACTTGGGCTCCCCTACCCAAAAACTAGCCGCAGTAGTAAAGTTCTTCGGTCGCACTTCCCCCTTCCTTCCCTTCTCGTGTAACTTCTGGTGGAGGGGTAGTGTAACTGTTCATCCACAGGAACAGGCTGTCTGCACGTAGAAATCTGCATACAGTTCTTGGTAGCCCCGAGGTATCGCAGAATTATTCAAGTGAGAGGAGACAAGGAAAGCAAACTTGAGTTTTCTCTTGTCCCACACTGTACCACTGCGAGGATATGGATCTGCATATATACCCTGGCGGGTCTCCGATAACTTGCAATCAACACGGAGCGTTTCTCACAGGCAGTCTAGGCTTGATTGCTACATAATGGAACATTATTGGTTTAAAAGAAGAGGCAGTCGTGTAACTATGGTAACGTCCCCAGCTTCAAAATCCAATAACGTCTTCCCTCACGCGGGGTGTGAAAAGTAAGTCAGCTTCTAACACGGAGAAAAATAAAACCCAGATCCCTTGGTCCTCAAAGGACCGTCATGTCAACGGCAGCACCTGTGCGGAACACAAGTCTAAATTCTTCATGTACTCTATCGTGACTATAAAATAATGACATGGAGTGTTGTGCTTAATACAGCTTGGTGTGGAAGCGTTGTTGAATAAAAGAGAAACAACCGGAGACAATCTTTTGATTTGTTGATAATCTCTTAGCTTATACCACAATGACTTCAAATATTTTTCTATGCTGTTCTGTAGTTCAGTGATATTCAGTCTTTGGACTTGAGGAACCGTAGGAAGTGTATACTTTACCAACTCGCCTTCCCTTTAGCGACTAAGGAAAACTACGAAGAACCCGAGTTCAAGTTTGACTATTATCGTCAACTACTTAATACTATCATGATTATAAACGTAGCCCTACTCAACTAGCATAATTAAGTAATTATCCAAGCGGGAATCACCCAAGGCAGATAATTTACGCTTGGTGAGGACGGAGCTTCAAATTCCAACACCAACTTAAGTCCTCTCGTCCCCATATGGGCCACCCTTTCTGCTCCCTTGTTCAATAACCATTTCTTTTTGCCTAATCCAGACAATGGTCACGGAGGTCTACCAGGAGTTGAAGACCGCCCTCAAAAACCAGGGAAGGCGGCATCAGAGTGCCGCCACAAGTGGATACGTCACTTATGCGCTTCAATCCCTCCGGGAAGGCTACCGAAAACCTCGGTTGGACCGCCGGAAATCTAGCAGCTACTAGCTCTCCTGGTTAGTGTCGGAGGACATTGAGGTATCTCACAGACCCGCCTGAACGTCACCGCGCAGACGTACCCAATCTCCCATAGGTATCGGGAATAACTGCCGTCGGTCTGGGTGGCTTAGTTGGTTAGACGCTGGCCTACTGATCCCAAGGTCGCGGGTTCAAATCCGGCCCAGACCGATGGTTTTTAAGTGTGCTTAAAAACGACAGCTCCATGTCAGTAGATTTACTGGCATGTAAAAGAACTTCTGCGGGACAAAATTCCGGCCCACTGGCGACGCTGATGTGATCCTAGCAATTGACAGCGTCGTTAAAAAAATATTTTTAAACGTGCCGAGGCCAACCTAATCTGCACAACTCCCTTGCGAAAGGGTCTCGAATGTCCGGCCCGACGTACTTCTAGTCTCGTCAGAAGTACCACGAGTGCTCGGGGCCCACAGCGTCCGCATCACCACAACTGAAAGGGGTTGGAACCCCCCCGCCTACGGGGTGCCTAATCCAGACAACCATTTAAATTCCTATATATCAATACTTGAGGCACCAATACTATACATAACTAACCCCGCGACGTAACAGCCCTTTCCATGCCAAAGTCGCCCGGAGGCTGCGTCCCCCACCTCTGCCTACCACAGGCGTCATGGGTGAGGTGTAGTACTGGAGGTGAGACGTGGTCAGCACTCCGGTTGCTCCCGGCCGATTATGCGGTCTTCGCAACCAGGGGCCGCTATTCTCAATGAAGGAGCTCCTCAATTAGCCCCACAGGGACCTAACGAGGCTGAGGAATCGAACCCGGGTCTCCTGTTTAGGAAGCAGCAGCACTACACCGCGCTAAGGAGATGACCCAATGCTATACATGCTACAGACAATTAAAACAGTCATTAAAGTATTTAATATGAAAACAATAATAGTGTATCAGGTAGATTCACAACGTATTTTCACAAATGTGTAACATTAATGTAACACAGATCCTGGAAAAGGTTATAAAGTATCCTCACCAGTCAAACCCAAGTTTAATATAGGGAACCCTCAAAAGACGTATTCCTGAATCTGTGAATGCAACGCTTCCAATTCTCTAGCTCCTCTCGACCCCATTTCCCTCATACATACATAGATACAAAATTTGCCGATATTCGCGGGGTTCAGGTAGGAAACAAAGCAATTTCAGAAGCGCACATAGCTCTGACAAACACACCCTCAAATATTTATTGGAAAATGGTTCGTTAATTTACTATATCCACAAAACCTAAGGGAAGCACTGTGTTTATCAAATTGCAATTAGTTCACTTTGCAGCCCGTCACAAACACAACTCCTATAAATGTGCCACTTTTAAGGCCCTGAAAATTTTATTCTGCTTTTATGTTAACGGATGATTGGCTTTATGCGCTACTCTCATAGTGTGTTCGAAAATACTGCGACCGATCTGCAAGACTAGGAACTCTACTTTGTGATAGACTAAAGTGTTAATTTTCTGAATCAGTCTTTGCGACTGTGTTAAAAATAACGACATATGAAGCAAGCTAATGTAGAAACACCAAGCTTAGGTATCTTACTAGCAAATCACAATAACTAGAGTAATGCATCACGTCCAGGGTTGTGCCAAGCTAACGATGGGAACATAAATACACCTAATTCAAATAGCATCCATGGAAATTGGTAAAATAGTTGTGCACAATGTTTAGTCATTCTGCCATCTACCCTATAGAAGGCATTGCATTCCATGGAATATTCTAAACGAGGATTTTACCGGAAATAAGCGTTCTGAGGCCTCCTGATCTTTTTTTTTTTTTTTTTTTTTTTTTTTAAAAAAAAGACAGAACAGTGTAACTCAAAAATGATATCTTGGATAAATACCAAACTTGGTCCTTAACTTCCGTATTTTCCAAAGATGCGACCAAAGGTTCATTTTTTCAAAACATATCACCACACGGCAAACTGCCCTTTACATTGATATTTTTATTCGCTCCTAAATGACTAGCGATTCCTATAAACAAAATTAATGTGATATATTTAGGAGATATTCTTCATTCAGTGTCGTATGTTTTATATAGCTTACATAGAAACTATGGCGGACGCAACATTTAATGGCGACTGATACCTGACCATTATTATTCCCTTTCCTATTGCACAAATCATAATATTTATATCACCGGCTTTACACCGGCTTTCCACAGCTAAACAACACCGCAAGGTGTGGTAGGTCTCTCTGATTGGATGTTGCGCTCAGCCACCCGCCATTAAATTTTGGGTCAAGCATAAGTTACGCAATCTTATTTTTATATCTGTTCCATGTTGATCAAGGTAAATATTTGTAGATACAGTTTTATTACTAAAAGTGGCTCAATATGGCTTTCGAATTCGATGGTCTTTCCAGGACATCGCGAAAAACAAGTGAATAGTGAGAACTTTAAAAGGATAACAAGTGCTGAGCAATTTAAATCAGTATTAAGGGATGTCTCGGAAGTGGCTGAACCCGTATGTATTTTAAAGAGATGTATGTTGCACCTAATTAAGCTTATGTTGCACAATTTGGAACCTGTTCTAACCAACCATTACCAGGCAAACAATTCACCTTTTATATTAATAGCATTTTTATTATATAGAAATTCAAGTCAAGTTTGAATGGCTTTGTGAGGAAATTAGGCATATTTTTAATTTACTGAAGATGTCAACATTCACCAGTTCATGTTTACTAGTGTAAATTCATTAAAATTCTACTTACTCTAAGATGGAAATCACTCTTAAATTGATAGCGGGATACTCACCTGAAACACAAAATAAAATATATTATTAATACCTCATTAATTATATTTATAATGAAATGCAAGCAGTAAGATTTTGACAAAACAAATAAAATACAAATGATTGAGACATAACGTAACTGAAAATCCTTTTATTTATTTTCTCTCTAAACCAATATTTTAGAAGAGCACACTACTAGATTAATATATGGGCATTGTGATTGCAGATTTTATTTGGTTTATTTTCAGGCATACATTTATTGCGACTTTTCTCTATTGTTGTAATTACTTCTTTTTTGGCTTCCGGTTTGGGCCGCGTCCTGTTGCCTTTTTAAAAAAATAACTATTATGCTGACGTTTCGCCATAAACTACGTTCGGCTTCTTCATTGGGCGACTGCAAAACTCATCTAACTAGTCACTGCCTACTCTGACTGGCCTTGCTATCCCCTCCCACATCCAATTCTATTGGTTCCTTCTCTTCCAATAGGAAGTCGTCCTGCTAATATGGTCTCCATATCGTGTTGAGTGGTTTGCCCATGTCACGGTTCAGACTGCTCTTTTCTTTAAATATTTCTATGCTTTCCCTCACTATTCTTTGAGAGAAATTGTCACAAATAACTAATAATTTTAAATTTTTTAATATTTACTTATTTTGTTATAAGAAAGTATACTAGCCACAAAATATAATAAACAAAATCTCTAGAAAAGAAAAGCTTTAAAACATAAATATACTATTACATTAAAAAGTATAGAGGTTTCTTTAGAAATGGCGAATGGCTTGAAGTTGCGCTGTGGTTTAAGGTCGAGCTCACCTCTGTATTTATAAGATCATAGGGGTATCAGGTTAGTATCTCTCCGATGTCCGTGTAGTAAATATCGCGGAACAGTGCATGATTAAGTAGAGTACCCGCTCATATTATCAGCAGTGTCTTGTTTACTTCAAGTAGGATAACACAGACGTTATCCCCACCATCACTTTGCATGACGTCACTCGCGCAGAACCTACCAAGTCCATTCGCCAAGTCCAAAATAATTACCTCTGTAAAGTACATGAATATTAATGTGTATACATTACTCTCATATATTAGAAGAAAGTACCCCGATAAATTAAAATCGTCATTTCTCGATATTTGTACAAAGAAAGCCTACCGTAGCGCCACGGAATGTTCCCGGGTTCAATTCCACAGATAGGTGTGGTGCTTTTAAGCCCGGGTAGGCCTGTAGTGTAAAAAGCGCTCTGGCGTGGCTCTGGAGTTTTTGTCTAGAGCTGACCACCACTACCTCCACTATCTCTCTCTTGTCCTACAAGGGATATTCATTCCTTCTCCAATACACTATCGACAAAGTTGTTTCTACAGTGGTTCTTAACCTTAGTAAATGCTTATTACTGATATAAGCATAGCAGGTTCGCATTTTAAGTTACTATCGCTTAGCAATCAAGTGCTTGTTAAATGATACTAATTCGTGTCAATATCTATGCTACTTCATGGAAACAAGGCTAGTCTCGTGATTCCAGCAATGGTTTGGAACTAGTCATAAGTTATCAGCATTTGAAGCCCAGAAGCCACAAATACATGCACTTTCTTAAGCATTTCTTGACGCCTCCGTGGGAAGAGTCCACGTTTTTTGTTACGCTAAGTTTCCCTACAATCCGCCATAGTTACCAACTCTCCCCATTTTCCCCTCGCATTTGAGGGGAACAATTTTTCCCTCTGTCACAAGCTCGCGATTCAAAGCCCACCCTAAACCTTACCTCTCCTTTTACCCTTACTTCCCAGCGAATATCTTACCCACCAAATCACCCTTCCACGAGTGCTCCAGATTTGCCCTCTAAACCTTACTGTAGGTACGCGTTATATGTATTTTCTTATCTCTACTATAAGTAAACGCGTGGAAAAAGGCCTAGAAAAGATTTGGCAATCTTACTACTTCTTGGAGGGTGCAAGCAAAAGGGTTGGGAATTTTAATGGATGAAAGCTAAAATAATGACTCAGTGGTATTTCATTTCTCTCAGAGAGAGAGAGAGAGAGAGAGAGAGAGAGAGAGAGAGGGGGGGGGGGGGTAGATTCTATCATTTTCAGCTCAGTTCTTGAGCATGTTTTATAATAATCGCAAATAATTTCCTTTAGGTGTTACCTTAACCTGCAGTGGCTCATGTGAATTCTGAAGCTGATTTTACTTTTACGGGAAAATGCTTAGTAAGTATTTTGAAAGGTAATATTCCAAATTCAGTCAGGATGCAGCACATTTTAGCGAATGTATCAGTAACAAAGAATATTTCGCAAATAATTAACGCTGCAAAAACCTTTCGTTTGACATAAATTGGGTGCTTTAATGAGGTCTAAACTTTTTGTGCTACACGATTTTGTTTATTTCTTACAGTTTGCCAATGAATGAAGAAGACTTTATGGCCATTCGTAAAAAATTCAAGATATAGGTACATAAATTTGATTTATTTTATTTTAAGGGTACCTATAGCTGAAATTTGGCATTGCTTAAAAACTCAAAAATTAGTTTTTATTTCCAAAAATGCTTTGTGCCTTTAGCTTCAATTGTATAATATGGCTCAGTACCTTTCAAAGATTTAACAGGGCTAATATCTGTATTTACTTCCAAAACCTCTTAGTTGATATTTATGGCACCCTTGCACCTTAAAATGTTTCATACGATGTACTTTGTAACCACACAAACTTAGAACGAACTAGAAAAACAGCCATATCGTTTTTGTTATCCTTTTAAATTGCTCAAATTATGTCTTAATTCGACCAATGAGGATAAAGTGTTTTAAAAACTATATTTAAAAATTATTTTTGGAAACAACGAAGAAAGTGAACAAATTTCTATACAACAGTTATGTCTATTAATATTTAAATAATGTAGCAGCAAACTTTTTTTTTTTCAAAATTACGACTTCTGCAGTGTAATAAAATAAAATTACATATTTTTGTCATAGTGTGATGAGAAGATACCTGCCTGAAATTTAAAACAAATTTGTAATTTAATTGAGCAGGACGAAACAGTAGTTTGAAAACATTTATATAAAAATGGAAACTTGAGGAATTTCACCGGGAAACCCTAATCAAAATTGTTAGAGCCATTCCTGAAAAATGTTTGCGTGTAAAGGTTAGTTTGGTTTTTTTTTTTCCCTTTCCCCGCGGGAGATGTTCGGAGAGTCCCAAACAAGTATTTCTGGTGACATTTCAATATCGAAACTTTGGGTATGAGTAGAATATAACACTTCCTTTTATCTACTAGCTACCTAACACACTACAGCTACCTAATGACTCAATGACAACTTCCAGAGTGGGAGTTAGCACTTTTACAGAAAGGCGATCTTTTGTGCCTATGCCCGACACAGTACTCCCCGGGAGAATGGATGAGGCGAATGGATCTTAAGGGCAACCGGAACGTTGCCATGACAGAGCAGGTGACAGGGTCGCTATATTTTCCCAGTCAAAAGCAGCCCGCCGGAGGCTGGCTTAGCTCCGGCCCCCCGCCACGGGCTCGTACCATCCTATGGGGGACCCGGAAACCGGTGGTTCCCTTTCAATCCAGGGGATGAGATTTGTTCCCGCCGCCGTGCTGCTACCTTGACGCTCGCCGACGGTTCCAACATTGAAAGAAACCTAATGGGATGAAGGGTGAAATAAAATATGTAATAAAATGGAGGGACAGGAAATTCGGAGGATATGGAAATCCTTCCCAGCATTCGCCTGGCGATTCGGGAAAACATCTGAAAAAAAACACATGGGTCAGGAGGGTCGGCCACGGGGATCGAGCCCGTGACCTCCCGAATGCGGGCCACACTTTACCTTCTGAGCCATCCCCCTCAGTAGATGTAGACAAAGTTGGAATCCGAAACTGAGGTAACTTGACAAGTTTCTTCTAAGGTACAGAAAACCCGAAATAACTGTAGTGTAAACATCTTGTAGAATATTACAACAACCATTATTTACAACTACTGAGGGCTGTCATGCTAAATAGATTTTATTTTGCGATTATGTAGTAGGTATGTGTACAAAACGAAACCGTCTTGTACTACTGTCGTGCCATATTTGAAGCGAATCTTGGCATTTTATGTGGGGAGACATTAAACTCCAGTCTTTCTCCAAATCAGTAATGGCTTTACGTAATGTTTGCAGACCAAGAGTGCCGATATTAAATTTTAGTTTTGTGCACAGAAGCGGGAACGTTTGGACAGTGAACCAGAAAAACGACAACCTAAAATATTTTTCTACTTAATTAAAACCATGGAATAATACTTAGTTCTGATATCGGGTGGTGTCGGATTGGAGGAAAATAAATGTATCCAACCCAAACTAAACTCTTTACCAAACTTATATTCTTACAAAAAATGCCGTTTCTGAACAGGGAAAAACGGGGAAAACTTCTGTAGCAACTAAAACGAAAAATTATCTTTATCAGAATAAAAAAGGAAAGAGAGGCGGAAGAAGGGAGTTTGGGCTTTAGAATTCCATTTAGAAAACTTTTTACTGCGGTGTGTTCTAGTTTTCTTAAAATACAGCGGAGTTTTCTTCTCTCTTTTTCATTTTACTATCCCTTCCCCCTCCTAACGCGCTTGCCGAACATTAAAATCCACAGTCTAAATGCTAATAGATGACTCTTTTCAGTTATTAATTCTGCAGTGAGAGAGAATTATCGTATTGCATTCTTGTTAAACGTTTTTTTAAAGAAGTTAAGTAAATTTCCAGACCGCCTCATTGTGTTCTTTTACTCTCGGCACAGGAAATGTAAACCATGGAAACATGCTACTGCTTTTGGGAATGGCATCTGTGGGCAATAAAGGAAATAAATGTATGCGAAGTAAGGTCGCGAGGTCAAATCCTAAATACAGTGCATAACACAACACCCTAAAATTCACTTTTAGCTCATTCCATACAATTTACGTTTTAGTTTTATATAGTGTTGTGTAATTATAGCTGTAATTCACTCTTAACATACATTAAAACTTAGCTTTTGCTGTTTTTCATTCCCGACAACCTTTTTTTTTTTTCTGCATAACCTCAAGCACGCATTACATATTTTTAAGCGTATGCAATTTTGCCAGATACTATATACAATTTTGCCGAAATATTATCCATACTACACAGCTGAGGTACTCAAGATATGTAGGAGACGTATTAAAATAGGGTATTTTGGTGGTATTTGTCATGATTTTAACCTTTTGGAACTACGAATGAGATCGTCTCCTTAGTGTGGTGGTAGAGCTGTTGCTTACCAAGTGGGGACCCAGGTGCGATTCCCGGTACCGGCAGAGGGATTTTCTCCCTTGGGAGATCTAGTCTAGTAGCGGCTCCTGGCTACTAAGACAGCATATACCGGGAGGAACCGGGGTGCTGACCACGTCCCACCTACATGAATGCACCATATTCATGACGGCTATGCTGGGCAGAGGTGGAGGACGCAGGGGCCGGGTGGTAGGCCTTGGTCCACAAAGAGTTGTTGCGCCGCATGGTTATATACATTTACGAGCAAATAAACACAACAGTGTGAAATAAAATTAATAAGTTTGTATTACCCGAGTTACCCACTTCAAAATCCCGTCAAAATTTCTTCTTCTTTTATCAACCTTCTATTCCATTTTACCAATTAGAGAACTGCTTTTTAAATTCTTAGACCTTTTCCTTCCACCTTTTAACACGCATTCTTAGTTTTTTTTCCAAATGTTTGCTTTAAATTCGTACGCTACTTAAGGCAGCCCTTTTTGGAGGGTGCTTATTTAATGTCACTTAATTATTGCGTTACATAGTGATGCTGCCTGCATATGCTTTGGTATACAAGACTCAGAATATACTATATATCATGTGACCTAAGTTGCATAGTAGTCTTTCTATACCATCTGCCAAGGTGATATTGCCAAAGATGTTATTCATATTAATCTTCCTCTGCCGTCTATTTGTTTGATAGTGATATAATCACATGGTGGACTATTGTAAATAGGGAAGTGTTACAAATACTCAAATAAAAAAGTCAACGTGAAACCTTTCATCATATATTTGTATTCTGACCCGAAACATTTCTTATACTAATCCATATAAACAAAAGCATTTTGTAGGATTTCAATTAGTCGAATAAATTTAAATTCTCTTTAGAAGACAAAAATGATAAATATGTCTTCAAACTTGCAGCCCTTGAATTTAATGGGTATGCGCTAGAATGAAATGTATTGCATATGCAATTCATCATCATCATCATCCTCATCCCCATCATCATCACCATCACCATCACCACCATCATCATTATCACCACCATCATCACCACCATCACCATCATTAAGGTTTAAGCCTCTAAAGGCTTGTTCCGGTCTCATGCATTAAACATTTGTTGAATCCATTTTTCTTTGGCTGCCAATGTTTCCTTTGCTGTTGGTTTGTAGTCTAATAGCAGTTTTGAGATGTGGTTCTCTTCCATTATTTTCACATGTTCCACCTGACTCTATATTGATGTATCTTCTCTGTTAGTTTAAAGATGCCTAATTTATTTCTTGTGCTAACATTCCTCCATCTGGCAAACAAAATGTAACCTAATAATATATACCTTAGGCATCTCTTTTCTGCAGCCTCTATTTTTATCTCTTCACTTTTTCTTAATGTCCAACATTTTGAGCCATATAGTAACATGGGCATTGCCACTGCTTCATAGAATTATAATTTCGTTTCTTTCCTAGTTTGACGTTTCATTTTATTGTTCCACATATGTAGTTAAATTTATTAATCTTATTCACTACATTGGCGTTTTAATATATGAAACATTGCAGCCTATATTATTAAAATTATTTACATTTCTATCATTTATCCTTGAAAATAACTTTAGCTCTCGTTGTATTGGACCCTTCAAATGCAAGAACTTTTATTTCGGTTGTAGAAATGTTTAAATGCATATGTTACTTAGATATGCAATTTTAATTATTCTTTTTATGAATATAATAGTAAGAGGTTTCTTACTGAATGCAGAGATTACTGAACCGCTTGGTTATGAGACACTGTAGCCAACATCACTCCACGAGAACAGTACCACTGAATGATGGATATACATAAATACGTTTTGGTGACAGAAGATATCTGCTACAGTTGAATCGATGAGAAGGCAATCATTGTCCTGTTTGTGACGTCACTGCAATAAAGTGCAGAGCCGACAGTTTCCTCATATTTGATATATGATAACTCTCCTTGTGATAATGATATTTCCCCGGCGGGTTAGCCGAAGCCTTTTCCTTTATTTGGCCAGCATGGGATTCTGTCGACTATGTTCTATTTTTTTCACCTCTTTCCTATGTTTTTCTTCCTTTTTGGCTCCCTACACATATTTTCTCCATTTGATTCCAGCGGTGAATCGGCAGGTCCTCATTCATTCCCTCCCCTTTTCTGCAATCATTCATTTGACTGGGGTAGAGACTGGGAAGAACAGAAAGAGAGGCTTTCCGTGATGAATCAAATCCAAACACGCACACGTGTCGAGGGGAAATAAGAACACAGGGAAGGAAAAAAAAATAACACGGAGAAGAAAGATTCTGGATAGATCCCGCAGCCTTCCTTCTTTTCCAGTCTTTTGAAGATCTGTTGTTTCAAATCTTGTAGCATATAAACGTTCAAATTAAACGAGATAAACATCAAAAACCGTAAACTGAAATTCTAGATTTTTTTTATCTGGCATATTATTTAACTTCGGGTGAACTAGTTACATGATAGTTCCTTAAGGGAGCAGTTGAGGAGGCAACTTTAAAATTGCTTGTATGTATATGTTTTTCAGACTTCCATTGCACTAAAACTGCATTTCCCCTGACGGTTCTGTAGTGGTATCTATGTTGGACAAATTCGAGTAAGGAATGTACTATCAGAACTTGTTTAGCTTCCAAAACCATCTCCTTCGCCAACCTGAAATAGTGATGATGATAATGATAATGAATCCTTGTTTCTGATGCAAAAATTCTGATGTCATAACTAGGGCCCGGATTTTTAGGTTCTTAAAATTAACTTTTTAGTTATTTTTGTATCTTAAAAAAGTTTTTCCTAGTTCTTTAACCTCCTAAAATAGTTTTTATATTATTATTGTTTATTAATTTTATTATTAATTGTCCTCATTTTTATAGCAATGTTGCTGATATGTTCTGTAGATCCTTTGTGCCGCTCAAAATGCTATGTTTGGCCAGAGGGCACCTGGGAAATACGGAAATAAAATTATAGTTTATACGCTATGTGCATTATAACAGGTGTTTAATCCTTAGCCGCATTCCAACATTCGAGAACAGATCGTACAGGTTCTGCTGTACGGATTGTTTATCTGCACAGCACCTAGCCGCTTAATGCGACTTTATCTGTGCAGTATAGAAGGTGTTCATATTTGTTAAAGCTTTTGTCTCTGTGGGCATGGCTTCTTTCACTTTTGGCAGATTTAGCAAAATATTACTTTGCCATCTGTGGTGAATTTCGGATCATTGCCTATCCACGGACGAATCAACTATCTTCGAGATGAGCTGACTTCAGGCATGACACTGGCTCCTTAAATTACCTGCCTAATCTAAGGAAAATTGACCTCTAACGATGTAGTAATTGTATGCATTAACAATACACGATAGTCGACTGAACACAACGGACACTGTTTTTAAACTGATTGGTTTGAGTTTCTGGCGGGCTCTCCTAATGACACCTTTCCTCTTGACAATCCCCGCATTCCTTGCTTGCAACAATACAGAGCTTGGTCCCACTCAGCTAAATACAAGTCAGTTGTCTCTTGCATTGTTGTCTGTGGGTTTAAGGGCGCTCAACTTCTAGGTCATCAGCGTTGCATTGTTGTCACTACTCCTCTAAGCATACATACGCGAAAAGACGTAATACGCGAAAAGACGTAACAAAGACGTAACAGTCAAAGTCCATTCATAATTTCATAAACATTTCATTTTCCCATTTTAAAATAAAGTTGTTTTTTTTTTTTTTCATTTTAAAATAAATAGGAGATTTAGCCTCTTTTAGGTTTTAAAGTCTCATTTAGCCATTTTTAGATTTTATAAGATTCAAGTATTTGGCTTCGATGATCATGAAACAGATAATTAAATTAAACCACTGCAGTTAACTATCAGGGAATAAAATAGTTAAAAAACTAAGACTTCGGGGCCTAGTCATAGCCTTGCTTACCCATTACGAATTCGCATGGAAAGGTATAGTAGCATTTTATACAATGGTAATTAGTAGTTACACAGCTTATTCACGATCCATTATTGTCAAGGAAAAAGCAACTTCAAAGTACACATTAAGTGCAACTTGTGCATACACAGTTCAAAATGTTATCGGAAGCACAGAGGAGTAAATTGGGAACTCATAATAACGATCTCTTGCAAGGAAGGAGTAGCAAAAATGTGATGTGGTTATACACATGACGTTCTTTAATCCCTCTTCTGCAAACTAGTGTTACTAAAGCTTATTCTGTCTACCTCTTGTTAATGAAGATGAACTTTCATTTACTATAGTATAACAGGGATATAATAGCGTTGGGTCAGCTTGTTAAAAATCCGATGTGTTGTACTCACATGACTTTCTGCTCTTGTACTAACCATTCTTACAAACTCTTATTCCTACATCTTCTTCATGTTAGTCCACATAAACATTTGTAAAATTATCTCATTGCTTATTTCCTTATAGGCGCAAGGTGAATATGGTGATACAGTAAGCTTTGAGCGATAGTCAAATCTTTTAAAGCTTTGAGACTCCGTTCTCTTTGTACGGTTAAGATATAAAAAGTGAATCACTATCTTCCATTTGGCGAAAAGCTCAACTCCAAAACTCACATAAGTAACAATGAATATATTCAAAATGGACTTCTATGTTTAGCTCTCACAGTTTTCCAGTTACACAAAATTGTGCAACAATCAAAATGAAGAGACTTTAAATGCTGTTAGCAGCAAGTTCAAGGTATACATTTTATACCGCAAGCCCATATCTCAAATGTATAACTTAATTCAAATTATTTGAACCTCACAAAAAAGGACGCAACGTGCATTTTCCTCTTAAGGGATAGTTTGGGATCGGAAAAATTGGTGAACAATTTTGTGTTATACCCTTCAAAGGTGCTGAATTTCAACAACAGTTTTGGTACTGGCAAACGCTAGACATTATTTTAGAAATACGTTGTTTTTTCTTCTTTGGTTTTACAGAACTTCAAGACGTGTATGACTGGTAAAATCTCAGCATTAAATACTAAGGTGGACTATTCTTTCCTGATGTGGCGAAAGTAAAACAATAAAAAAGTATTAAACACCTATATGTAAGTAAAGGATCTATGTGAATTCGTCCATTTTCAGATAAACGAATTGCTACTTGTACAGAACATGTCTAAAAGGAAAGTAGAAAAGGGCATTAGAGTGGACATTTTGCCCTACTTTCGCTTACGAAACACAAACACAAGCAATCCTGTCGTTAGAAAGCCTGTCGAGTTAACGCAGTAAAATAAAGTTCTTGAAACCCCCCAGAGAGCTCCAAACATGCATGCACATGCAGTAACTATAACGAGGGTAAATAAAATTCGGGATAATAGGTGTTTTTGTTAGGGTTTATGCGAGGCTACGAATGGCTCAAAATGCGGGCTTAACCATATAAAAAAGAGTATAATCGATTTTTTCGGCCCCTAGTGCCCAATTAATTTTCTCTGACATAAAAGCGAGGTTTTACACCCCTTTTCATATCAGCCGTTGCGGAATGTAAACGATCGAGATGAGTGTGTAGTGGGAGATGAAGATTTTTGGCATGCAGCATACAAACGTACTTCACATACTAAAAACGCAGAGAAGAGGTCATATTAAATTATATTTGATAAATACCACTGGTTACCTTTAGAGTGTCAGTGAATAACCATGGAATTATAATACATAACACAACTTAAATATGTGCGTAGCGTTTTGGGTGAAACTAGGCTGATGCTTTTAACAACACAGTACATTTTTGAGGACCATGTACACATAACACTGTAAGACATGAAACAAACCTTGTAATTGGTTTGTAGGTTTATTCGAATTAGCAGAAATGACGTTCTAAACACAGAATAGTTATTCGTTAATCCAATTTGCAGTCTTTATGTAACTGTTATAAATAATCTAGAAGATATTTATGGTCAAGCAAACATTTTACCCTTAAAAAGGTAAATTCGTACCCTGCTGTGATATGACCCCGTTATAGTAATGAAAATGATGAATGATCAGCAGATATATTTATTTCCTTAACCTGCGCCGACATTCATCCAACTTCTAGGAATGTTCTACATATATCCTGTAGATGACCTTTGGACGTGCGATAATTTTCGGAATGGTTGAAAAACTTTTCATAGTCACAGTAGATGAACCTATAACCTTTATACCGTCTCATTAGTATGGTAGATTTTGTAATAACTGTTTCCACATAATAAGGAACTTTAACACAAATATACAATGAAGAATGGGCGAAACTATAGTTTTTTCAGCAGCTCATGGTTCCTGGCAGAAATGCAACAAGTCAGTAAATGAATAAATAAGAGGCAGAAATCCAGGATCAGATATCACCTTGAACCTGGAATTATTTATTGATGTGCATTCCTGCCAGGGATCATAAATTGGTGTGTTCTTCACTCCCAGGCTACCAGCTTACACATTTTAGAAATGCCATTGTCTTCAAGCAGAGAAAAAAAAATTATGTTTTAGTGGCTGATTATAAAATGTCGGTTAACCAATTTCTGATGTTATGCTTGACTCAGTTACATAGCATATGCTGGTGACAACATACGGAGCAAATACAGCTACACTTTCTTACACAATGAGTAGATATTAAAACGTTTCGGCATCAGTATCATTTACTTTCGTACCGTTATAACCAGATTCGATTGTCTCTTGTTTCGATGCCTCTTCTGTTTTCTCAGTAGCTAATATACAATTTGTATATTGTTTGTTGTTAACTGTAATTGTTCATATCTAAGACTTTCGTGCATTTTTTGTGGGGTAACAGCTGTTTTAATCTACCACATTCTCGACATATAAACAAAACCTATTTTCTATTCCAGGGCAGGAAAGTTTTGCTTTATACCTCAAATATGTTTGCTTTCTACTATACAGGTTTTTTAATTCTGTTTTAGTATTTAGGTCTTTTAGCCCATGTCCATTAGGACGGGTAATGCTTCTTAGTTGTAAAAAAATTATAAAATGTATTTAATTGCGCCATTCTCCCCCCTCGCCCCCTCACTCACTCTCTCTCTCTCTCTCTCTCGCTCTCTCTCTCTCTCTCTCCCTGTCCCTCCTTCAGACATACACGCAAAGAAATTTTATTTGTTTATAATATTAATATAGATTATACTATGTGAATCACTCGCCCTTGGTATGTTTCTGGCTTCATGCAAACTCTTAAGCAGAAATATTGGGGGGTGGGGGGGGGGGGGGCGTGCTCACGTGTATTCCTCATTAGGATTACATCTCATTTATTTGTATAAAAGCCCTATGCTCAATGGGGGTTGAAGCCCATTGCAAAAGCATTAACAAATTCCTATTGTTTCCCACTATTAGCATTATCTGAAGGAAAAACGACGGGCCGACCCCAAGCTACTGCATGGGTGGATTCATATAGCAGTGCCATAGAAGCTTCATTCAAGAAAAACACCCGGTTCAACAAACAATAAGTAATGATACTGAAGAGGAGATTAATATTGAATCTCTTGTTACGAGAAGATAAGCTTGGAGTAACTATGTGTGCTGTATATTGGAGTGACTAAGAGTGTCTTATTGTACTTCCCACCAACAGAAAGGAGCCCCAAAATACGTGCTAGACTCCATTAGCTCTCAATAACAGCAAGTAGGAGAGATTTACCATTGAGAACGCGCCTAAAATACAGAGACTACTGATAGAATTCACCCACTTAATTTTTCTTTCCTTCCCCTTCGAAACGTTTCTGGTAATTAGTTTATTGTGAGTCACTAGGAGGGCGCCGTTGCCATGTTGCAATAATTGGATTTGCCTCCGTGAAAGTTGGAAAAACCGTCAAAACGCGTATAACCCGCCGGAGAATATGACAAAGAGGGAGAAGGGCAGAGATAAGATACCTTCTCAACATCTCAACTCCGTTAATATTTTTTCTGGGACTTCATTCGCTACAGAACATCTGGGTTCAACTAGAATAATAAAAGCTGCAGGATAGGCTGTTTTAGTTAAGTAACTCGGTACCAGATTTATATCCTCACAAGGATTTCAACACACTTTAACAATTATTTTAGAAGCATACTCCAACTAAATTTGTTCATAAACTGTTACGGCGTTCATTGCAGTAAATGATATACATGCAAAAGGTATTACATTAATGGTCCATTTTCTCAGCATCTCTAAAGAATAATATCATGAAAATCCCAGTGTATGTTTCCTGGCCCTTCAAATTGACTTCAAATGGGGAAAATGTAATCAAACACTTCTTAAACATCTACTTTAGTTAAGAAAAGAAAGATTTGTTTCTTTTTCTATGGGACCCAAATTATTAGCGGGTAAGAATAATTATTTATAAAAAAACTATGGGACGATACATAATTAATTGCAATAAATAATTTTCATATATTATAATCAATGTGTGGTAGCACCGTGGCCGAGCGGTTAGACCGTTCGACTATCACCAGGCCTAATCCTTGTAGATGATGATGATGATGATAATGACTAATAATAATAATAATAATAATAATAATAATAATAATAATAATAATAATAATAATAATAATAATAATAATAATACTAATACTACTACTAATAATAATAGTAATAGTAATAGTAATAGTAGTAATAGTAATAATAGTAATAATAAAGCAATAATAATAATAATAATAATAATAATAATAATAATAATAATAATAATAATAGTAATAATAATAATAATAATAATAATAATAATAATAATAATAATAATAATAATAATAATAATAATAATAATAATAATAATAATAATAATACAACTGAAGATCACAGATCCCATCTAAGTTTGGTATACCAGCAGTAAGAGCTCTTATATTGTAATTGCTCTGCTCTCGTCGGTTACTGCTAGTTCGCACTTCTGGCATCGTACGTCGATGTGGCAGAGAGGCGGGAGATCCAAACATGGACATGAGCACCGTGTGAGTGTTCAAAATGTTACTGCAGTTAATATCATCGTGCATTTCAAAAGGAAGTATTGTGATGTAAAACTGATGCCCTATTACTCAACCATTTTTTTTTTTTTTTTTTTTTTTTTGATGCAGGTGAACAACTTAGGATATAAAATACTCTCTAACCTGAAGATTTGGAGGTGTTTAAGAGTATTCAGGTTTCCAAAAATAAAATATGAAGCAGATATTTTTGTTATGACAGCCATCACACAACCGCAGTTCTTCTCAAAAGAAAGAAAAAGTCAAATCTCACCTTGCACGACAGGCAGAAGGATAAAACCTTAGGGAGGAAGACCAGCAAGATTTACGACCAGAACTAAACTTACACCTTCTACCTTTTACCTTTTATAGCGAGCTGCTCCAAAACGATCCTTTCCCGTGCTTTCGTATATAAAAATTATAAAAGCCAAGTTTTAATCTCATATCTCAAGGTGGGAAAAACATCTCATAAATGTTACTTAACCCTTTCTCGTTTTAAAAACTCTCTCTCCTCGGAGAAGTAATTTGGGACGTGATAAATAAAAAGATAAATAAAAATTTCACCTTATGGGGACGGGGTGGTGTCTTTTCATGGCTGACGGAAGCGATTACCATGTTGATGGCATCAGAACATCTTGCTTCCCAGCTTCAGCCTATCTTTATGAGCCTGCATTCCTCCAGGAATTATGAGCGTAAAGTTATACCAGGGCAGAAGTAACCTTTAGTACTATACAGAACTGGAAAAACTATTCTCTGATGACAGTCCATGACAGTCCAAAATCTAACATCTTTAGCACATTTATTTTAATTTTTTAATTTTGACTGTAACTTAAAATTAAATTGTCATAGATAAATGTGCGAAGATGACTGCCGTGAGATAAAAATATTCCTTGCCAACAAGCCTAATGCATGGCAAAATCTTCTATGCACTTCATTGTAATCATGATCAACTTCTACCTATAAATGCATAGGCATCAAATATTGTTAACTGCTCATCCAAAGAGCAAACTCACGTGTGAAAGCTAAAAGTGTAACGAATATTTTGGAAACAGCCACTGCTATGAAAAAACTTATTTGTCACAAAATGTTTGTTGTAATAAACTCTGTATTTTCTCCCTAAAATTATTTCGGCTATCTCATATGTAGGTTAAAAATGAGAACGTCTTAAATTTTACAAAAAAAAAAAAAAAAAAAAAAAAAAAAAAAAAAACAGAAAATTCAAACCGCATACTCAAAAAACTGGAAGTGGGATAAATACCAAGTTTTGTGTTACATTCTCCATCTTCCAAGGAGGCGACACGAATATTTTCAATAAAACTGCCGCACTCTAAACTACCCTTTACATAGAAAAACCGCATGTGGGACTTGTGATAGACAAAGCAGTGCAGGGGCATATTTCTCCGGTTACCCCCACCGTCTCTTTCTACCGGTGCTACATCTTCATTCAATCTAGCATCAGTCACCGCCTGCGGTGCCGCAAGTAGTAAAAGTGGGCGTTAAACACTACAAAAGCATGGAAAAATTTCCTTACTTTTGATTTTCTAAAAAGGTAGCTCTTTTGAGTTTTATAAATCCCATATGTTTAATATATTTACATGGCTAATAAAATATACATTTTTACTTTTTTGGTACGAATTTTCTTCATTGGGAAGTAATTTTTATGTATATCTGGCGAACAACAAGAGATGACAAACAATACACCTTTCCTGAGATACTCGCTGTTATCTTGGTGAAGTCATAGAAAGAGTGTAGAATTTCGAAGTCAGTATATACTAATCCGCTTTGACTATTGCTTCAGTCTACTGGTGTTTGCAACAATAGCTAGTAGAAGCTATATGTGTAACAATAGACGATAATGGGTAAAAGGTGACGTGAATGTAACACATCAGATTTTGTAATTGTATAATTTGGGGAAAAAATGTTATTAATATTTGTTTCACATTGTCATAAATTTCTTCATAAAATTAGCAGAGATAAATATGAGACTTCCTATCAATACACAAAATTATCGCACAGAAATGAAGGCCATGCGCAAATCTAAACTAGCGATCAGTTGAGTTCTGATACACCAGGTGCTACGTCCAACAGATTACAACAATACTTTTAAAGACAGCTAGTTAATTCCATAATTCTGCAGATCAATTACTAACGTGAAAGATGTGAAATCACCAGCAGCTGTTTTATATCCTACGGTCGAAAGAAGCAGTTTTAAAAAGGCTGTCGCCACAAGAACTGCCGGCGCAGAGTTTTCGTGCAGCTTCTCGTGTGAACCTTGCCACACGGCGCTTCTGCAGTAAAAACATAATTACCTGTCCTTCCTCCAACCCCCACTAACTATAATCACAATCTTGTAATTACCCGCCATTTCGCAGGAACGACCTTTTTTTCCCCCTCCATTAACATCGTGCGAAGTTTTATAAAGGGAAGAACGGACGTGTGGGCCACGGATAATGAAATTGGTTTCGAATTTAAAACGGGCGATAATTAAATCTCTGAGCAAGGCTGCTACAAAGTTCAAGGAGGTACCGACTTGCAGACACATGAATAGAATAGCTGGACAGGCACAGAGAGATTTTTGGGGATACCGGTTGAAAAGAATATGTACATTGTTATCCTGTAAACCATAGACAGAGCTCAATGAAGACACTGAAATATAGTTCCTCAAGTACGAAGCTTGACACTAGCTTTCCCTACCACAGGAGAGGGTAAAAACAACGCATATCCTATAGCGAAGTGTGCGGTGAGATGCCCGGTAATATGTTGCTGCATTATGAAGATGTTAACTTTTGCTAATGGTATTTAATTTCGGATCCAGTTTTTATATCTATTTACGGTGATATTAGTTAATATTTAACCACAGCAACTAAGAGCTAAACACACTTACACGCCCGTAAACATAAAATCCAAATAGTAAATTTTAACTATCAGATGGATATGTAGGAGGGTTGTCCCAGAAGTATCCTACCTAACAAAGAAAACATTTTGGGAATGCAAAATACCCTGTTTATAGTGAGAACTGTAGAGCTCTGCAAAATATCCATCAACTACAGACTGCACCTCTTCATTGTTGACGGATATTTTACCACCAAGCCATTTCTTCAATCACTATGAATGGCCGCCAAACAAATAGGAGTACTAAATAACTAGCATTGTCAAATTCTAAACTTAGGGTTTATAAGCTTGGCACTTTCTATCATAGTCATTTGCTTGAAACAACAACCGCTACTATAAGTTAGGCCCTCGTACCCAAAGGATCAATGCAGTGAAACTAAATTAAGATATTTTATACGACATTTAGAAGAAATGCAGTAAAACAAATCTGTTTAAGTAGATATTTAACAAAGGAAAAAAAAAAACACACACACACAAAAGGTTACCTGTTGTTGTTACTATTATTATTATTATTATTATTATTATTATTATTATTATTATTATTATTATTATTATTATTATTATTATTATTATTATTATTATTATTATTATTATTATTATTATTATTATTATTATTATTATTATTATTATTATTATTATTATTATTATTATTATTATTATTATTAAGCATTCAAAAACTTCAAAAGGATAGGCGAGGATACCCAAGCCTACGATTCTGGGACGTCAGGACGCTGGACAGTACGCACCTTCATGCATTGTTGTAATATATTAACTCCAGAAACACTAGTGAAACGAGGCAATGAAGGACGTAAGTGAAAAGGACTGTTCTTCTGCCATATATTTCAAAAAGATTTGTCCTAATCGCTTCGCACTTGAATTCTTGTGTCATAAAGAGTGTACCACCAATGTAAAGTGCTCATAGATTAAAATTGTATAATTTTCAATTTTGCTGTCTACATTAATTATCTCTCAAGAAGATAGCATAGAAAAAGCAGATCCTTTTGAATAAATTGAGCAACATAAAATCACCAGGTAGTCAATTATTCCGAAATGAAAGCAACGGCAACGGAGAGATCAATTTGAACTAAATTTTTGTTCATTAATCTCTGAGGCATATTTTTTAAGCTGAGGAAGCAAGCAGATGTCACAAGAATTCCCTTCCGGGAAACACGAGGGATCCAGTACCTCTCAATGATACATCGTTCTCACCGCCTCCATCATATTACAGATGTAGTTTGCACGTCGAAGGATTTGCTTCAAATGTGGCTGTTCCAGACGGGGAAAAACACACTTGCAGCTCTAGCAAAGCCATAAAAAGGAATGAATGGGCAAATTCTGGATGATATTTTCTAATTTCTCAGTACATTTGAACCAATCAAGAAACCAGTGCATATCACTTCACTATGATCTATGCAATAGTGAGTAATGTAATTATTTCAAACCCGTGGTTTTAATAAAGGCTGCCATAAAAAATAAAATAAAAATAAAAGAAATAAACAACCGAAGAGATTTTCGCAGCAAACAATTGGTTAAAATCCCCTGGAACTCATTTTAATATATCAATGTTTTCTGCTTGCTACATACGATAACAACCTCCAAGAAGCTTAGGCGATAGTGATTTCCGTTCGCATTGTTGAGTTCGGGGTTTACAGTGGGGTTAAACTCCGGCGATTAGATGACGTTGATTTGCATGATTTATTTGGAGGTCCTTTCTTAGGCTAGTGGGTTAGTGCTGTGCTGTATGAAGGGTCATGTTTCTGAGGGTGCGCGTCCTTTATGAGGATCCAGAGCAGTACTAACCTATGTGATGCTAGACTTTCGACTGGCAACGATAAGTTCTTACTCTTGTCCTGTAGCAGACTTATCAACCTCTCACAATAGGTCGACACTACTTCCTCACTGTTCTCGATGAATGTTTACTTCATTACAGATGAAACACATAACAAGCAGTTATAACCCGCCCCCCCCCCCCCTTCGTTTTACTCAGGCATTTGTGTTGCACCTTAAGAGTATTAACTTGTTTTGTACACTTATAAGCAGAAAGCCTTGGTATATTCCCCACATTTGAACACTAGTTCTTTTTAGTACAGTTACCACAGATGCTTAACCGCTTCATGCTACCTAATTAAATTCATTTGGGGAAAATCTTGGGAAATATTACTCATTCACTGTAGAAATGTGAGGGAAGTATGAAGTAATGGAAAGTTTGCTGCGATGGGATATAAATAAGGCGGATGTGAACTCCCAGTTTAAATGCTCATTGTTATGATATTACAAGATGGAGCAAAATGTGCCCTACTTTATGCCTATTTAAATAGCTCCAAACACAGAAGGGAAATTGGTACATACGAGAGTTCAGTAATCAAAATCATTCCACTCCAATATCAGCAATACTTCTTGCACGTACTTGCCTTGTAATAATGAATTGTAATACCAGACATACTGATCAAGTGTAAGAAAAATATCTGCAGACAGGATCATCACCTGTACTTCCTGCACCTTGGTGATTTTGGAAATTAACTGCCCGTCTGAATTAGTATAGATAAGTTCAGATTCCAGACAAGCTTGGCCACTTTATTGGAGGTAAACACTGATTCGGCTAGTTAGGGCAAATATTTGCCAATCAAGGAGACTCGTGAGCAATTCCCTGTCTAGGTCAGCGATTTTATGATGGTTCCACATCTCTGTGTACTCGTAATCTTCGGACCAAACTTCCCTACAAATAGAATTATCGTTAATGACAGAACTCAGTCATAGGTTAGAAACCCCAGATTAAATTATAAACTGCGATGTTTTTCCATAGCATAATATGCCTATATTAGAGCGTATGATACAAGGTGAATAGAACATTAACGTTTTAAAAAACACAACTCTTCCCTAAGTGAACTGACTTCCATATCTGATGTTTTGGTTCTGGGTTTATATCTCCTTCCACTTAGTCACTGATGACTTTAAGAAATAACACTTAAATTGTTTGGATTAAGAACCCAACTTTTCTTCTCGTTATCAACTCAAAACTGTTCTGCATTATTAACTGTAAGTTATCTTGTAGCACTTAATAGCTTTAGTAATCGGATTAATCATTACTAGTTATTTCCATTATAAAACACCCTGCTCTTTCGGGTTGCACAACTCAAACGAGCCGAAAATATACACAAGTGACTAAAGCATTAACATCAATAACGGAATGTACAGGGCTAATGGTGAAAATTCTCCCATAAAGGACACTTCTTTATGAGTTAAGCCAACTAGTATCAAAGGATTGGTAGAAATGTTATTGCTTATTCTATGAATGAATTAAAATATAAAATTATATAAATTAATATATATATATATATATATATATATATATATATATATATATATATATTTAATTCAGGCCATTATTTGTCAAAAGTATTGTGGAAAAACCATATAGTTCTAGGAGAATTCAACATCGCTAAATGTCCACTTCGAGATGCTCCAATGTGTTTACGTATTCAACTGTTCTGTTTCATAATTTGTATAAGTCACTACCAGTGCTGCGCAGGTGGGTTTTAAAACATCAAATAACGTTTAATTCCATTTACTCCCCTCTATTCTTTGTAAAATGACTTAATAAGGCACTAATTGAACGTGTACCTTGAGTTTTCTGAGAATGGCTAATGAAGCCGTGTTTCAATTAACTGAGTCTTCTATGATTTTGCAAAACTACGAAATCATGAAAGGCAGGCAGAAGCTTATTAAGGGAAAATTTAAGAACGCTAAACCTTAAAATTTGTACGTTGCATGCACATCAACTAACATCTTTCCTTTTATCTTTGCATTACAAAGAGTCCATTCCGCTACTACGCATGAACATTTGAAACCTGTTTCCAAATGTTTTATGTCACTAAGCAATTATTGCTTAGTTTCAATACGTTTCTAGGTACAAATTCCTCACGAATAATGTAATGCGGATAGAAGAAACACCTTTTTATGAGCTTATCATGGTCAAGCAAGATCTTGCGAACGTACTTTCTCCACCCCAAACAGCACACTGTATTCCATCAAAATAGTTCATATCAAGACTTCACCGAAAATACGTGTTTTAAGGTTCCTGAACTCAATAAAGGATATTTAGAAAAAGCTGCCCACGTCCATTCGTGTGAATAGAATAACTAAAAAACAAAATTCCAATAAATACCAAATTTGCTATTATTTAAGTTCAGTATATTCCAGAGATACGACACAAAGTTTTTCAAGAAAATCCCTCATCCCAAACTATCCTTCACATGGAACTGTTTTGATTATTCTTAATTTTCTCAAAATTGGCTTTAACAGTTTGGATTAAATTGTAATATATTTAATAAATTCACAAGACAAATGGAATGTAGATCCTAAGTTTTCTGGATAAAGCCTATGAAATCCTCTTCATTTGGAAGGAATTTTATATTATTTTGTCTAACGTGTAAACCATAATAAATAGATAAAACATACCTAATGAAAATGCAGAGCTCTTTAAAACACAATTTGCTTAAAATAAATTTTTCCTGTGATAGCCATTTTTGAGATATGTTATTATTGATTTGAAACTTTCAATACCTTTATCAAAGTGCTATTGCTATTCATTTGAAAAAGTATAGAATTTCAGGGGCAGTACCTACCGATTTGATTTTGAACATCGGTCTATGGATTTGGTTTCTTTTATCCCCTTGTAATTAAAACGAAATGTGCAATGAAACTATTTCTGCAAAGGTTTATTTTAATTAATATAAAAAATCGGATGTGTTACATTCACACGATTTTCTCTAGCCATTCAACAGGTATTTTTACAAAAGCTTATTCTTTTATCTACTGCTGACCGCCATAAACATTTGTAAAATGGTTTTATTACATCCCTACTTGTCGACTTATCCGAAGTTGTCCGGTTACCTTTTTAAACTCCAGTGACGACTTATTGATTTCCCTACAAATCTCTTTCGCGGAGAAAGAGTCCTCGGTCCGAAAGGTCTCACCCAGATGTCCCGATTTCGATTCGTTCGGGGGTTGGGGATGTTTGTTTAATTAGGATTATTCCCTATCCTCATAGAGTTTGGAAGTGCGGATGTGAGAGTGGAAGTGCGTGTGAAAATAAGCTAAAGGCGACGACAGCGTACAGCAAACTAACCTAAAAAGTTCAGAGAATAAACACACCATCAAATGTTTCAGTCACAGCTCCCGATATGACCACAACAGTTAAAAAGGACTATACAAATGAACACAAGGGCTTTCTAAATCTTTTAATATTTTGAGAAATGATTTTAGAGATGACGTGTTTTATACAGCATGTCCATCTGAAAAGATTGGGGTTTTCAACGATGAAATAATAGTCAAAATAGGTTGAGTGGTTTTTGAGATTACACACATACACAAACAAATTCTCTCGGTATCATGTTAGTACAGATTTCCTTGCAGGTACAATGGGAATAAAAGCATACAGTAGGTTTAAGCTACAGTGGAGCATTTTAAGAACCAGTTACAACGTGATGACTGAAATTTCGTTTTCTGAGAGAGAGATCCAAAACATCCCATTTGAGAAACGTACAAGTATTGGAAAATTCGAACCAATAACAAGGACCATCTCGGAATGGATGAACTCCCCGAAAAAGAGCATTTGGCATAAATTGTGTGCTTTAATGAGAGCTGCCTTTTCGTGCATTATCTGGTCTGTCTCTCACGGTTTACCATCATAAAAAAAGTCTTCCTTCAGAGGCTATTCCCAGGAAATTAAAGATATACGTTTCACCTGTTATGAAAATATCTTAATCATATCACTTTAAACACAAATTGTTACGGGAATGTTTGAGAAAATCAAAAATTTTTAAGGGATTTTCCCTGTAAAGCGTAGTATAGGGTTAGGAGGACTTTCTTAAAATCCTGATGTCGCATTCTTGGACGATGGTAAACTTAAATACCAAGTTTTGAGCTATGCTGTTTAGAGATAGACACAAACACGCGCGCACACAGATATTTTTCTTAAAATATTTTTATTTTAGGCCGGATCCCCCCCGGTGGTACTTGCGATTCGCGGGTACTACCACAAAATACCACCAATCAAATGACCAATGCGTGTGCAAAATGTGTAGCCAAAGGTGCGAACTATACCACTTCAATCAATGAAAAAAGAAAAGAAAGAAGAAGAACATAAGCTCTGAACGAACTTGTAAAAGCTACCGCAAGGACATTGATTGCTCTTTCGAGTGCACCTTTTACTTATTATTAATATTTCCAATATTTACTCCACATAAATAGCAGGGAACGTAACTCTTGCGTAGTAATAGTTTGTTGAGGCTGCATAAGCATTAACCGTAGTGGTAGAAAGATACGTGAGTGTAACGTCAGTTTTTTGCCGTTTTTAAACATTCCATGCTAGAGCATCTAACGGACAGGCTTGAACGTTTACGATTCTTGCTTTCCCCTCCAGCCAACAATAAACATTTGAATACTTTTTTCGTTACGTTATAACGAAGAATGTATTGCTGATTTGAAATAATTTATAAGTAAAAATATGTCATGAAAAAGGAAATGTGGGTAGAAGAATAACTTTTACATGAATATTATAATACATAAGAGATGCGTGAGACTGTTGTTGGAAGAGAAATTCGTGTGAATTCATATCAGGCTTTTTCTCTCTCTACTGTGACAAGGTATAGCTGGAAAAATTGCCTCACGAGTTTACTGAGTAACTTACTGAGCAAAGGAAAATACGGTGCTGAGCGAAAATATGATGTCCAGCAGAGATTTAACGGTGCTTTCAGTTGTTTTCCCTTGCCGTTTCAGCAGAGGCCTGCAAGTTGAAGAATTAAACGCGGATCGTTGCGGATGATGGGTTTCGAGCAAATATTCGGGAATGAGCTGACGGTGCGATTTTCCGCGGTAAACTGTACCTGTCGGTCCGCAAGAATTGTCCAATTAGATGGAGATGGCTGGGTGCTCAGAGCGCCGTGAACTTCCAGGAGAAAGAGTGGTCTGCCTGTGTGCCTGCCTGCCTGTCCCTTCGTAAGCAGGACGGACGCGTGCCCGGCTGAATCATGCTACACGGGACATCATTATTATTAGTATTATTATGCTCACCCCTCCATGTCCGATTTTTATCCTTCTGTTCTACCAATCCCTAAGTTTCAGAGGGTGGTAGCCAGTATCTGTAAAAGCCTACGTCAGAAGAACAAATGGGGTGGGTTTGAACGTGTTCTTCCTCTTCCGTCTTTACCGTATTTCTTTTCATTTATTCTTCCTCTATGCTTAAATGCTCCCATCGGTTACACATTCATTTTAATTTTGAGCTAATATAAATTCATACATATTTTTCTAACACAAGACTTAAGTCATATCTTCTCTTCCACCCATATGGATGAAAAGATTTCTTGTGTTATATAAAAAAATCTGATGTGTTGTACTCATATGACTTTCTCTACTCTTGTACAAAACATTCTTAGAAACTCCTCTTCCTCTATCTTGTCCGTATTAGTTGAGATAAACATTTTCCGATGTTATCTTATTATTTTCTTGTAGGTGCAAGGGGAATATAGGAATACAGTAGGCTTTAAGCCATAGCCAATTCTTTTAAAGCTTTCAGATTCTGTGCTCTTTGGAAGGCTAAGATATAAAAAAATGAATCATGATCATCCATTTGACGAAAGTTTAAGTTTTCCAAACTCACAGAAATAAAAAGAAATATCTGCGGGATGGTTCACTCTATAAAAAATAAATAAATAAATAAATAAAAAAAATATATATATTCGGACATAAATTGCATGTTTTAGCGAGATCCACATTTTTGTATAGTAAGATTTTGTCTGTCTCTTACGGTTTACAAGTTATTCAAACATCATCCAGAGTAAACAGGACTTCATAGGCTACAGCTAGGAAATTCAAAATATACATTTCGTCTGCCATAAAAATATCTCAAACATATGGTACTTTAATCAAAATCGTTAGAGCCATTTTCGAGAAAATCAACATTTTTAAAAAAAGGTTCCACGTAAAGGGTAGTTTAAGGGGAGGAATTTTATTCAAAATTTTACTGTCACATCCCTGTAAGATGTTAAACTTAAATACCAAATTTGGTGTTTAACCGACTTTTTGTTTTTGAGTTACCCTGCTCACAGACACACACACGGACCTTTTATAAAAATGTTTTTTATTATTATTCAGAGGACGACGTTATTTGACCGTAATTATTTATATAAACCTAGTCTGTAGTATCACTAATTTTATTTGTGGCGAAAATAAAGCTTAAGTTGTGGCAACAATTATTCTGCTTTTATTTCTATGAACAGACCACGTGTTTGTAAACACTGTCTGTTAGGCATATTTTAAAATCATATATTGAGTTACTCTGTTTTGGAGTGCCGAAAAGAAAGGGCAGTACGCCAACCTTACGTAAATCGATGAACAAAATTAGATGAGTAAAAATATATACTTGCATAGAGGTTAATGAAGAAGCGTGTGATTAAACTTGAAACTCATTTTTTTCAAGAACAATTTTTTGTAATTTTCTCACATTCAAAACCTTATCTCACAAAAATCTAGCTAGAGATCCAAAACTTTTTCTAATATAGTTCAGAATATGGGCACTAAATTGTGCGATTGGAATTTTGATTCTGGTTATAATTCTTTTAAAAAAATAATTAATATAATAATGCACCGTTTTTGTGACATTTTTACACCTTGGGGCATTACATTTTTTCAAGAAATACTATTCATTATATGAAAATGTCAATGCTTTAATTTATTACAGAGGCAATAGGAGATAAAATTTTAAAAAATTAGCTTTGTAGTTCAACATTTGTTGGGGGAAATAGATTTTGATTATACCCAATAAAATTTATATAAATTAATGTATCACGAATGTGATTAGATATTGGAATGGAATTTAGTGCATCATTTCTTTAGTTGCTAGTAATGCCTGTTCAGAAATATTAAGCCTCTAACATCAATAGAAAATCACTTTTTTCACTTTGGTATACCCTTAAAGCTTGCTGTATTTCCCTACTACCATTGCACCTACAAGGAAATATATAATAAAACCGCTTCTCAATTAACATGAAGTACATGGGTAGAAGAATAAGCGTTTGGAAGAATGGTTTGTACAAGAGTGAATAGAGAAAATCGTGCAAGTGCAACATTTTATGGATACATGTTGCATTACAAACTAATGTGTTCAAAATACTGAAGTTATAGCACCGATTTTTGTGTATCTTGCTTTCGCTGAAAATATGGGTACATCCTGGTGCAGAAGATACAGGAATTTCACAAAATAGAAGCAAAGTTTATAAAAGTCAAATCAAGTACGTGCTTGATTATATTGTTGCAGTAACGGTAAGGAATTAAGACCGGTTGGCTACGCAAAAATGAAAAACATGCTGCTCTTAAGAGAGGAAAGAAAAAGCTGGTATCAGGAATGATTAGGACAAGGGTAGAGTACAAACAAAAAATACGCGTGTGATGGTGAGAACAGGGTTGTTAGGCTGTGGAAAGGGAA
Organism: Tenodera sinensis; assembly: GCA_030765045.1. Classification (NCBI taxonomy): domain Eukaryota; kingdom Metazoa; phylum Arthropoda; class Insecta; order Mantodea; family Mantidae; genus Tenodera; species Tenodera sinensis. Next base: position 311,876,015 of record CM060964.1, read on the forward strand.
AATGCATGAAAATAACTGTGAATGTGGCTATCCAAGCGGCAGCAACTAAAGACTGGGATGGCAAGCGGAAATGAGTAATTGCTGGAAAAAAAAGTTTCGGTGGAGGGGAGTTGGATTTTTGTGTGGTGCGAGTAAGGGAGAAGATATTCCTTCCGAATAATAAGAGAGGAAAAAATGGGAGGAAGAGGGGGCGAACAGTGCGTTAGAAAGTAAAATGTGGGGGGGGGGGGGTGGAAAACGATTTCTACTTTTCATCTTACCTTACACGTAAAGGTATACCAACAGTAACATTAACAACTGATCATGAAATACACAACAATGTCATTTATCAGTATCACTGCTGTGTAGGGAGAAGGGATTTTCTTACCATGGGCACATTTTCTGGATGCATTATTACTATTATTGTTGTTATTATCATCATCATCATCATCATCATCATTATTATTATTATTATTATTATTATTATTATTATTATTATTATTATTATTATTATTATTATTATTATTATTATTATTATCTATTCTTAAACACACATAGCAATTAATAGCCTGATATTAAGCAGAAAGTCATTTGAAAGGCCAATATTTTTTTTATTAGTGAAAGAATCACTGGAACGATAAACTCATTCGAAATGGCTGTCAGACTGACGTTACTTTCACTTGGAGCTTTTAGTGAAATCACACGGAAAGTAGGAGTATTTCCCACGTATGGGTGTTATTATATATATACATATCGCTTATATATTTCTACAATGTACTTACAGAAACTTATTTTCGACATACTTCGTTTTAATGTTTGCAGAAATAGTTTAATTATGTATTTTGATGTAGGCACCGGGTGGGGGGGGGGGGGAAGGTTACAGCAAGCAGAAGATATAGACATATCTTTATAAAAGAACAAAAATACGGCAATGTGATGCCTTTGTAATTCTTTGCATGGCATTATGAGAAACAAAAGAATGGTGACAGAGTACTAAAATACTCCTTAAGTATGGGAAAATAAAATCAATGCCGACTATGGTTAATGCCATGATAATTATTTGAAATATGTTTCGTGTTATAACGAAGTCTGTTTCGTGTGTTAGCTTTTGTTTATCTTATAACTTATCAGTTAAACAAAATTGCTTCATAATGAAGAGAAATTCCAAGGCTATTTTCAGAAAATTCAATTTATATACACTTCATTAATCACGCAAAATATCTCAAAATAATGAAATTTTAATCAAAATCTTCAGAGCCATTTTTCACTAAATTAAAAAGGGCAACATTTTCAATGTTAGTTTCGTGTAGATATTTACTTAATTTTTGTATCACCACCGTGGGACATTCTGAACTTAAATTCCAAGTTTAGTATTTATCTGAAATGTCATATTTAATTAATGCTGCGTGCTGTCATTCCCTCTTCAACCTTTCTTAAAAATGCTTTTATTGTTCTAAGAACCTCAAAAGCTGTTTGTGGTGAAATTTCAATATATGGGTTGAATACTATTATCCGTGTGTCTACCATGAGTTTGTGGTGGAGAATGTCACGTAGATACCGTGCTCTATTGCCAAGAAAACGTCTGGAGTATTTACAGTGATATTAGAATTCGACAATAGCTTCGATTGCAAAAAAATCAAGCCTTGCGCATCTCTTACAAAATATACTGTCTTGTACAGCCAAGAAAAAAGTCCCACATCGTGTTTAAGCGCGATTTACACAAGTCGATATTTCCAACATACAGCCTGAGTTAATTCATAGTCTGTTCCATATGTTGTCGTCTGTCGGACACACAAATAGCCTGTGTCTTGAATCACCACTCTTACTTGTATGGATACTCGCAAAGTTCTTTTCATGAAGTTTCCATAATTTTGTAATACTGGTAAATCATAAGTAAGACATAAAATTGCCAGACAGTAAACTTAGATGTCAAAACACAATGGCGTCAATCATTTCCGAGAAACTCGTTACTATTGGTTTGATTAACAGTAAGTACATAGAAAAATATGCTTTTCCAGGAATACGTTTTAGCAGCCAGATAAAGTAAACTATAGTGGCAAGGGAAAGTTTGAACTAAATACATCACGTTTTTACATATGTTTACATATAGGATGTGAAAAGCGGTCGAAGCCTTTTTCTGAGGTTAAATAATTGCTCAAAGGCTCAAATTATAATATAGTAACTCTCTTTCGTCTCTGTGTTTAAAATTGCAGCCAAGTGGGTGATATTTGTATTCGTTCCTCCTAAACCTCCCGGTAAGCTGACTGAAAATACAGTGTGTGTAAACTCAAATGTTTTATATTCTTGTGGATGTCAACAATGGACAATAGTAGACGAGATCGGATTCAGCGAGATCATCTGCCAATGCGGGAATTGTGGAAGAAGTGTGCGGGGCATTTGTACATAGTCCTAAGGAGTCTGTTCGTAGAGCAAGTCAGTAGTTAAACATACTAACGTATCTAAGATCCTGCATCGATAGAAGCTTCACCCCTAGAAACTGAAATTACTGCATAAGCTCAAACCTGATGACCCTGAAAAACGATTAGACTTTTATGAACATTCATTGGCTACTAATGGATAATAATGAAAATTTGTCAGGAATTGGAATATCGCTTTGATGTCCGCATTCACTCGTGAGAGCTACATTCAATTTCTATGAGGTATTGTAAAAAATATTAAATAACAAAAACTATAAAAAATAAGCAAAATCAAAACATACATGAGTTTTCTTTCGAATGCCACCAATTTTATTTCAATACAATTATCAAGAGCGACGTAATACCACTTTAATGATTTTTTTGTGCACACCCTGTAGTTTTGTGCAATTCTCGTGCACTACAATACTATATTAATATTTATCTTCTTCGTACTGCATTTTTAAGTGGTTTTCTTGGAATAATATTCTAAAAGCCTTAAGATTCTCCCATTTAGAGGGTGAACATTTAAGCTTTGTCAGAACATGTTCCCCACTGGAGTGTACTATTGTTCTTACACCCATGAGCATGTGTGATTTAGGATATGGATTGGGCGGTGTGGAGAGCAAAAGCACCGCTATTTTCCCCCTCTCACTTTTTCCAGGAGGGATTTTAGGAATTATTAACGGATTGATGGGCCGCATTCTGGATGCTGGAAGAAAAGGATTAACGCGAATGGTAACAAGAAGGTATTTTAAAAAGGGAAGGGGAGCTCTCACGATTTTTTCTTTTCCTTTTTTTCCCAAAGAGAAAGACTTGTAACCAATCCCACTTTCACTCTTCAGGCACGTTTAGATTAAGAAAAAATGTTTACCTCTTGTCTGTAATGATCTCAGCGTAGTCCACGGTCACTTGCTCAAAGAAACGCTCATAATAAGGAAAATCTCTTAAGTATATTGAATGCACAACTTCACAAAATATACAATTAATATATGCCGGGTGTTTGGTGAATACTTGAACAATTTACACCTTCATATATATCCGTTTCAGTGTGTTTGTTGTTTTTTTCTCTTTATCTAAGAGTTTCCCACAAACACACCTCATAATTTACTATCTGATGTTTTCTACACGGTCGTAACTGCGCCAGGAAATAAGCAACGCTCGTCAGTATAGAGTATAAAACATCCCTTTGCTTCCACAAGTTCACATTTCAATACCTGACTTGTTGACCTAGGTAGTATGGGGTCATTAGCCTTACACAAAGCATTCGAAATTAATAACACATTCAAATAATTAATGAAGGTATTAAAAACGCAAGGATAAGCATTTAATCCTAAATAAAAGGATTCCTTTCTCATTCTTTCTCTATAAAGGTGTAAACTGTAGATAACACAAATAATGGCAATTTGGGTACGTAAGAAGTAGATAGAAGTACGACCTTTTGCAAGAACAGCTTATAGAACTAATCGATGGTGAGTAGAAATTCGTGTGAATGTAAAACAAGCCTTGTTAAAGTGATGTCGCTATTCAGGAATTTCTCGCGATGTCGTGGAAAGAGTAAGGAATTTCAACGCCAGCATATAGCGGCCACCTTTTAAACATTTGACCATTCTCTTTGTACCTAAACGAACTGTGTAATGAAACTATTTATGAAAATGTTGAAATGCATAGAAAAATAGGATTTTGCAAGAATAGTTTGTAGACGCTGAAGCCGAATTCACCAGTCGTTCATGCAACAATTTTGAAGCCGAGTTAGCGATTTGCAGGGTCACACGTTGATAATTATCATTCTGGATGTTCTTTTAAATTTATTTTTAATTAACGATTAATTTTCTGAATATATAATTTCGGTATCAACGCTGTATAAAAATAAATGGTGGTGGGTAGCAAAAGTCATGTGAATTTAGCAATAACAATTCTTCTAATCTTTTCGTAGACATATTAGGTGCCATGGCAGGTACTTTTTGCTATGAAGTTACAGTTTCCTTATACACCATAATCCAGTTGAAACTGATAGAACTCAGGATAGGAAACTTGTCTGAAATACATAAAGTTAAATGCAAAGCTCCACAGTTCGCGCTTGTACTCGTATCTGCAAATTTATTACGGATGTTATTCCACAGCACTGAAAGATACATTTTACTTTTATTTCTGGGACCCCACAATCGACACAAATGAACCAGTGATCCAAATTCATTTACCGTTATTTTTTCACACCCATATTGTCCCATGCCCCTTTCCCTCAATAAAAACACCCAACATCCCCCAATTTCGATGTCGATACTGGATTAGAAGGAAAATTAAAACCAAATTAAAATCTCAACGAATGACTCGTTTCCAGGAATTGTTGAAGTTGGCAAACATGGCGAAATTGTTTGCTTTCCTGATTGTAGAGATTTCCCAATGGAAATTATCCCCCGGAATGAAATATCCCGGGAGGACATTCGCCCTCACCCCTCACGCTTGTTGACTTAACGTGAATTCTAATCGATACCTATCTAGCAACACCACCCCCATGCTCTCCTTTCGTATGTTCAACATTAATCACAAAAACTTATATTTCACACGGTTCATGCACACAAGCTGGTATTTCTCAATCTCACATAGCAATATATCGTACCTCTCTCTAAACGGGTAAGTTTGGTTTCTTCATCACGTGTCTACGCTGAAACCTCTTTCCTTATATTAAAAAACTGGATGTTTAAATCTTTGAATGATACTCCCATTTACTTCACTGGCCATTTGTTTTCTGTAGAGTAGCTCAGTTTCAAAGACTTGAAACAGCAATGCCTTTCACAAGACTTCCTCGACTAATGATAAATTCACATAATTCGTTATACTTTGTATTTGCAGTCACCCGCCTACTTCGCTGGGCGTTAATTTTAATATATAAATCAATGAATACACATTTAACAAAAACAAGAATACAGAAAATGCAAAGGGTCTATCGAATCCTAAGTACCTAGCCTAGAACCATCTACGAACGTTTCCGCTTCGAATGATTGCAGTCCCATATCACGCCTTAAAGAAAAGTAATTTTCATTATATACCTATGTATAGTTTATTCTAACTACAGTGATTAAGATAACAGAAGTTTAAGATGCTTACTTAATTCAAAATGTATATCTTAAATTTTCTCTGAATAGCATGTGAAGTCCTATTTATTTGATTGAATTTTGTATAACTAGGTAGCCTTAGAAAATAGACACCGTTACCTCCGACAGAAAGTGATGATGAGGATGGTGGTGGAAGAGAGAACCTACAGATTTTACCCAACCATTTTGGCCCTTGCGATACTTCACATGAGTGGCAGAGAAAGTAAACATGGGCATAAAAATACCTCTATTCTTTAAAAAAATTATTGTATTGAAGCATGAATTCAGGAGGTACGCATTAGCATCCTGTAAACATTCAGTCTGATATCTTAAACCCAATATCTTTCTAAATTAGTGGTAAGCATTCAGATTCAGATGTCTGTAGTTCAATTTCCGGCTGGTGGATGAGACTTTTTATTTAGTAAAGTTTATTCCTTTTTCCTCTCTAAAAGCTAGAATTATGAATTAGAGGGATATATGGTGTCTGTTTGTGTATGTATCAGTGAGAGAGAGAGAGAGAGAGAGAGAGAGAGAGAGAGAGACAGACAGACAGACAGACAGAAAGAGAGAATTTAACCAGTAACACAATTTCAGATAAGGTATAAATATCAAACAGGTTCTGAGATCATGGGTCATATAGTTAGCGAATTTAACATTGGCCAGATAGGCTTTTAAAACTCCTTAAATATTGCAATTACGATGTAAACATACGAGTCACTCAGAAAACAAATCCACAGAATGAAACTGAAAGTGAAAGAAAGAAGCAACTGTAATCTTAATCATATTTCATGGATGCTTGCCTTATACATTAACAACCTTTCATATTAATTGGATTATCCCAGAACTTGCATGCAGCCTTGCAAATTTGCAAGAAGTTCTGCGCGTCGCCGTCTATACAGCGGCCTTGACACAGTGTGAAATGCCTAGCGCAATTCAAGGTCATGGCGAAATAATGCACATACAACTCGTGTTTTCTGGTCAACTCACACTGGAAAATCAAGCAGCAACTTTAATTCTCTAGCGGTTTAATACCTAATAGGTTATGCAAAGTGGCCTTTGTTACTACCAACACAGTGCCGGTCATTAATGCGTGCTACAGGATATGAATGCTTGTATTCTTGTCATTTCTTGTCTTTATTGCATTGTTCCATTTTCACACTACGGTGAACGAGTTGGGGATTAAATGCGCTGCAAAACTTTTAGTCCAGAGAAATACTCTTGGAGTAAACACATTGAGGACGAGGGGAAGTAAATCGGTAGTGGATGTTGCAACTGCAAATTGTTCCTATAGCTGAAATATTAAGGAAAATGTAGAGAATACAATGATTATGCTGAGACAATATTTAATGTACACTGACTCTAGAAAATATATTCGTTACCACATTCAAATTAACGAGGAAAAATTGCCACTTTGAACCTACAGAGACAGCAAACGCGTTATGACATTTTTCAAGATTTTTCATTCCATTGCACCGGTTTTTAAACTTGTTTGTACGTGCTACTATCAAAATTGTTTTGTATGCATTTAATAAATCATTATTCTATAATATCTCACAATTACCACTGACATGTGATTTAAAGTCGTAAAAACTGAGACGTCAGTGATAACGTTCATAAAAACAGTTGCTAATTCTATGTTTCACATATCTTTTCCCTTCGTCGAATCAAAAGTCTTATAGAAATAATAAAACATTTGGTCTACTAAATTCACATAAAATTATATAGTAAATCTCATATAAGAATAGGTTGTAAAATCGGCGATTTTTGTAAAAATTACACAAGAAAAAATAAGTAAATGTGAGAACCATAAACTGCAACTTAGTTTGTTCATTCGTCATATTAATCATTAGTATTTTCTCTCCGAAAGTTTGGTTGCTAAAAATGTTGTAAGTAATGACGAATATTTTCTGGAGTCCAAGCCAAGCGTCTACACTTTACTATAGGAAGACAAGATGTGAATGATGTGTGTTTATCGCGCAAAGAGTTGACTTTGGCAGACACAAAATTTAATGACGGGTGATACCTGAACATTGCTCTTCTCTTTCCTGTTGAGCAAATATATTTTGTGGGCGCTTTACAGCGTGATTTCATAGTGTTTAACTATACAACACCGCAAGGCGTGGCAAGGCTCTGATTGGATGCTTTGTTGACCAAGCTCCTACTGACACCCACCATTAAATTTTGTGTCAGCTATAGCACATAGCACACTTAGAAATTCGTTTCTACAGATCGCAAAAAGCCTTCGCTATTTGCAGAAAATGTTAGGTACACATTTTACTCTGCATATCAGTATCTCAAACATTTCTGAGACAGTAAAACCTAGTGAAAATGTTTCTATTTAAAGATTTGTTTGGGCGGGATTTTTTTTTTCTGGAAACTGCTTGCCTGGGCCCTTAAATGGGATCTGATTCAAATCTGAAATTTGTTGCTTGAAAAGTTGTTCCATTCCGCTCATAAAAACGCAATATGGAAATTCCTTCACAGTTTGAGCTCTACGAGTTCAAAAACAGAAGAAGAAGAAAAAGAAGAATAAGACGAAGAAGAAGCATTCTTAGAAGCAAATCGATGCGCGCGTGCATGTGTGTGTGTGTGTGTGTGTGTGTGTGTGTGTGTGTGTGTGTGTGTGTGTGTGTGTGTGTGTGTGTGTGAACAGCATAACCCAACAAAAGTTCACATTACACCAAAGTTGGTAACTAAATTCAGGATCTTCCAAGGATGTAATAAGATTTTCAACATAATATTTCCTAAAAGGGCATAAAGATGACCTTTATAGAAAAAATGCCTTATTTTATTTTCTCAAAATGGCCTCAACGATTTGAATAACATATTGTGTTTACCATATTGATCCAAATAATACGCATGTGTTGAAATGTCTGTAAACAGCTAGTGAAGCTCGCTTCATTAACAGTTTATTGTATTTAACTATGAAAGTGAGGATTTTAAACTATGCATTTTTTTCTGTAGCTTTATCCTTTACGAAATACCTATTTCCCGTTGATCGGAATTCCAGCAGTTCAGGTAACATCCTTTAGAAATGTTTTGCCCTTTCTTTTCTTTCATCCGAGGAAGGGGTTATCACCATGAATTGCAAAGAATATTCAAAATATCTAGTCTAGAATACATATAGCGAACTTCTTCTCATATATATAATTGGGTCCTCTATGTTTCTATGTAGCTATAAAAATGTATACTGAAACTTTTGCTGAAAACATTCATTACAGACACACACAAGCACACACACTCACACACATACATATAATTATTTATAAAGATTTTAAAATTATATTTTTTCATTGAGGACAGCGTATTGCTCACGTTAAACACGAGTTATCTAAAAAGGAAAACGAATGAAAATCATGCTAAAAATTAAAATGCTTGGTATAATAGTTCGATTGCACGTTTAAACACATCGTCTTTTTGTTTTGTTTTGTTCTTGGGGAAAGGCGTTGATTGCATATGGTATGTTCTGTATGTCAATAAGGAAGAGCTGTGAGAAACTTTGGACTGCAGAGACAGGGATATTGTTGGAGCAAAGGTATTACTTAATGTGGCTATTAAAGTTGTGTGGATAAACTAGATTGCCACGCTCCATCATGGCGAGGGTAACAGTTTGCTTGTTTACATCTGACAAGCATAGGGGCCTGAACAAACAAGTGTACCCTCTCTTTGTATGCAGCTGGGTACACACGCACGCACGCACGCACGCACGCACGCTCCTAAAAATTATGCAAAAGCCCCAACTGCGTAATTCTGGTAACAAAGCCACAGATGCATACCCCGCACGCACTCTAATGGATTGGTCCCATAATTCAATTACATACTAGGTGATGTTGTGTACATATAAACTACGCTCTTGCACACACACTCACACACACACACACAGGTGCACGAACCACGATCAGCTTAGTGCGTCCTGTCCAGTTTAGTTTAAAACAATCAAGAGATGATGGGTAACTACCGGTAGAAAAGTGACATCAGAGTAAACTGGTGATGCACGGTTCTTGGAGTAAAGTATAACGCTCTGTTTGGTATCTTAGGCTGTACTATGCACATGCAGCTGCATTTTACTATGCCACTTACTCCCGAAAATGCTAGTGTTTTCTATGACACATGCTATTTAACAACAACTTTGCTGTTAAGCTCACATAAATGTTTCATGATATCACAGTCTTCAAATCTGTGTATATTACTACAAATGTGGACGTTTTATAAACATGGAAATGTTTTGTTTAGGAAATAAAGTGGAACTCCGCTAATCCGAATTAATTGAGGGTGTCGTCTATTTGAGTATCCGAAAAAATAAAAAAATAAATGTATACCAATTGAGCTATAGGATTAGCAGCTGCAAGGAACGTAGCGTAGCAGTGTACGGTAGTTGCGATTACTACACACAACATAACCACAATGTATTGAACGTAACGACAAACTGTGGCCAAGTCTGGTGCTTAAAGATGCCCCATCCATTCCGGCATCAAACAATGATGATATCGAACTTATTCAGGAAATACTGGAGTGCGAAAATGCAGGGGAAAATTGCCTTCTTGAGTGGATACCTATTAGTCGACGATAATGGTAATCAAGACAACAGTCTTGTCTCTATGGTCCAGAATAAACCCAATAACAACTCTGAATATAGAGGTAGTGAAGGAGAAGACTTTCCTAAGAATATTGCGTCACATTCTAATGCTGCAGATGCCCTTGAATTGGCATAACACTACGTGGAACAGCACGCTGCAGCCATACCAAACGAGGTGATGTTCATGCGACACTGCCGTAATATCGCTTCTTCAAGCAGCTTTAGTTCTTTACGGCAGAAGAACATTGCCGATTTTGCATGTTAAGTGAAAATTACCGCTTTATAAACATGTGATAGTTAACCGGTACCGTACCTAAGGAAACATGAAAATGTTGTTTAACAGTGACTAAATGCATTATGTACAGGCACATTGCCTATAGCAAAGTTCAGCAAAACTTTTTCTGCAATAAAAATTTCGTTATGATGAGTGTAGTTTCAATAATGAGTTTGTCAGTTGTATAATAAAAAGGCTTTCTATACACCACAAATAAGTTTTGCACTTTTTAAATGGATTTTATGTACTCGGATTATCCGGAATTTCGGATTGGCGAGGTTCTACTGTAAAAATAATGCAATTATTTTTAAAAGTTGTAAGAAGGAGGCCTTTTTTAAAACCAATATTGAAACATGTACTTTTTAATTTCTCTACTACATATAGTCAGTAGGGGAAGTATTGTATTCGATCCAGATATTCGATGTCGAGATTTCGCGGGAAATATGTTTTGAAGGCCCTTGAGTTCAATGAAAGCATTTTTTGAAAAAGGTCTGTGTCTGTTAGTCTGTGAACAGCATAACTCAACAACGAAAAGTCAGTTAGAAACCAAATTTGGTATTTAAGTTTAATATCTTTTAAAGCAAATTTTGACGAAAATGCTTACACACTGAATCACATTTTAGAGGAAAATGTTTTCGAACATTGCCCACACATGGCTTGTGTTTAAAAACACCAAAAGTAAGTTTGTTGGCATAAATAAGTAATAATTAACATGTTATTCTACTTGTCAAAACTTAAAACATATTTTAATCAAAATCCTTTGGTGCTTTTGAATAAATAAGAGTGTACAGTTTATTAGAAAAGTATTTATGGAGTTTAAAATGCAGTACTTCTTTGGTGTTAGAGAAAATAAGAGGTCAAAATCATATATTTAGAAATGCGTAGTGGGATGGATATGAGCATATATTTGCCATTATATAGCGCTTCGTTGTGGATTTATCACGTGAATCTACATGACATCGGTGTCGTTTTAGTTTCAACATCAAACGTATTCAAATAACGAATAATTTTAATGAACAAAGAGTCCCCGCTCTTCGCCTATTCATTTATATCGAAAGAGTACAACTTCTAAACTCCGACGTTTGATCAGTTATAACAAGTGAAATTTTAATATGTATATTTTTACATGACTGAAGCAGCAGCATTACATTTATTCAGCGGAGCAGTTTGCGAGTTACAACGCAACGCACACAGACAAGGAAACAAGCGATAAACCACCAGTTTATTTCCACGCTCTTGTAACTACGAGAGGCATTAGATAGCAAATATGGTTATAAATCTCTCTTTCCGCACTGCGAGGTTTCAGTGCTTCTTGCCGCTTCAATAAGCCTATTTATGTTTCAAATTAATTTCCCCTGTACCGTTGACTCCCAAAATTATAAATCTGGATCGAGGCGACCATGCATAATATCGATACTTGACGCCATGCGCATGCATTACCGCGCATCGTAGATGGCGTTGTTGCTGGAAGAATGTTAAGTTTCACGGACCCCTCGAAGCGCAACAGCCGGCCCCCCTCCCACAAATATGCGTTTTAATTATCCGGAAAGTGTTATTTATGAGTTACGAGGAGTAAAGGCTGCTAAATTATGATTAGATTAATCACATACAAGGGCGAAAATAGCGGCGAGGCAAAACCCTTGCTTGTCAGACATTTTCGAGCTGCGTATACAGGCAGGTAATGTTAATTCGTAGCGAAGGCAAAATAAAACAAAGAAAGAAGCAAACTGCTGTTGTATACAACAGGTACATATAATATTAAGAAACAGTAAACAAAAAGTTCCGGAAATTTTCAATTTTGATTAAATACCTGATATTGGCCCTTGTAACGGCTGACTCTAGAAACTTCTGATCTTTTATATGCAATAATGATCGAACCAATTGATAATATATTATGTACATATACTAACATACTGCATAAAGTCCCATTTCTAGAATTGGCTATATGGGATCTTAATTCTAAGAAGGTAAGAAGTCACATTGGAGAGTGATGCCGGAATTATTGAAGGGCAATTTGAAAACTCCTACAAAGAAATGACGGATAGATAAATAATTTCAATAAGTAGCTTCCGTATCATAAAACCAAGGCGTAATATAAGACCGTAAGACTGTATTATGAGACAGAGTTATTAGTAATGGAATTTAAGATTGGAGGTAAAGCCAACTAGTGAAAGCTGGCGTAGCTCAAGTAATAAGCGCTCTATTGAATATAGTAGACGAGAAAACCATTAGTGGAAAGGTCATATCCATGGAATTCAGTTATGTTCAGCTATCGCAGACGTTACTAGCCACTTAGAGAAAATTTTGAAGATTAGAAAGGGAAATGAAGTTCTTAGGATTGAGCAAAGTTACAGAGTGAAAGTTGTGTTTCAGGTACCAATTAGCAGCTTTAAGATTTAACAAAGTAAAGTGGGAACACTGGTGTGAAGTAGTAAATAGCGAGCCTATGTTTCTAAAAGTCACGTCTTTACATTCGTGTCTGACCAACTAGGAGAAGTGTTTACTATAACCGCTTATCGACAGCCGCAGCCCTTAAAGACCGCGCTCGGATTATATAGATTTGACCGTCATCGTCAGGGAACATTCTCCTTAGCATTTCTACTAAACATGCCAACGTATCCTTCGCACTATTATTACAGAAGCAGTTATTTTGAAACTGAACCCTGGATACGTCAGGAGTTAGCAGATGTTACAATTTCGATTTATAAGATTCAGAAACATTCTGAAGATTATTTAACCTCAAACAGGTGATAACTCACTTCAAATACATCGCTGTTAACCTCCATAACATTTATCGTCAACTTAAGTGTCCTGTTGATCCTCACAGTCGCCCACGCATACCCTGAGAAAAAGGATCTCATAGTTCTATATTGGAGCAGCTGGCAGCAGATTCATCAGTGAACGCGAGTGGAGGCGGTGCAAGAGGTAACGCACATATCACTTTGTCATCAAGGGTAAAGGATAACACGACTGATATTAATCTTTGTTAGTGGTATTTAGAAATTTCGCACATTTTCAGCGAGTTAATGACAGGGACTAATGAATAACGACCTTCCATTTGAGAAAAGTAGAAGCATTGCAAAACTCACACAAATAACAAGGAATATCTCCGAAATGGAAAAAAAAAATGCATTAGGATTTAATATACTTTTTTGTATTTTAAGGTTTGAATTATCTTTCGTTTACCAGTTATGCAAAAGTCATCAAAGTAAACAATACAACATGGGCTTTAGCAGAAAATTCAAAATATTTTATTTGTCATAAAATATCTTAAACACATGGCATTTTAACCACAATCCTTAGAGCCATTTTTAGTAAATACAAATTTTCGAAAAATTTTCTATCTAAAGGGTAGTTTTAGGGTGGAGGAATTTTCTGAAAAATCTTCCTGTCGCATTCTTTAAACATATTAAAGTTAAATACCAACTTTGGTTTTAACCGACTGTTTTGTTGTGTTGTTCACACACGCGCGCGCGCACACACACACACACACACACACACACACACACACACACACACACACACACACACACACACACAGCTCTTTCTAAATTACTGTTTTGATTCAGGGGGCCTCAAAACATGTTTCCAGTGTGGTTCGAATACAATACTTCCCCTACTTACTGTACGTTTTAGAGAAAGTAAAAAAGTTTGCAAAATCAAACTGCGCGTTTTTCTTCATAACTTCAGGATTAAAGTAAATCAAAATCAATATTTATTTATAAATTTAAGTGCAGGCTTTTATATAAACGTACAATAATGAAAACAATAGAAAGTATAAGCAATCCCTAAACACAGTGATACAAGTGTTTGGATGCAGTGCTAGGTCATGCCAGCACAAGAATTCAACAGGTGGTTGCAAACTATTAACTCCGCAAAAATTACGATCTATACAAAACACAAATCGTAAACTATAGCAAAACTGGTCACAGGAGAAGAAGCTAGGATAATAGAAATAGCTGCTGCCTTCAGTAACAAATGTCTTAATCGATTTACACTTAAATTAGGATGCCAAAATGATGAGCAGAACTTTCCTGTTAGTTGAGATAAAAATTTGCAGAAATTATCTTCTCTTCTTGTAGGTAAAAGGAGAATATGGGAATATAGTAGACTTTGAGCGATACTCAAATATTTTAAACCTTTAAATATCCGTTCTCTTTGCACTGTTAACATATAAAAGATGAATAGCAATGTTCCATTTGATAGAAGTGTAAGCTCTCTAAAACTCACACCAATAACAAGGAACATCTCCGAAATGAATCACTCTACAAAAAAATTTATTCAGACATAAATTGTGTGTTATAGCAAGATCTACATTTTTGTACAGCAAGATTTGGTCTATCTCGTATGGTTTACCAGTTATGTAAAAGTCATGCAGAGTAAGTAGTACTGCAGGGGCTATAGCCCGAAAGTTCAAGATATACATTTCATTTGCCATAAACATATCTCATATGGCATTTTAATCAAAATTGTTGAAGCCATTTTCAAGAAAATCAATATTTTCGAAAAATTATCTATTTAAAGGGTAGTTTAGGGTGGAGGAATTTACTCCAAAATCTTCGTGTCACATCTTTCAAAGACATTAAACTTAAATACCAACTTCGGATTTTAACCGACTTTTCGTTTTTGAGTTTTACTGTCTACAGACTGGCAGACACACAGACACACACACACACACACACACACACACACACACACACACACACACACACACACGAGCGCATGCGTGGACCTTTTTATAAAAATGTTTTTTTGGAATTCAGGGGGCCACAAAACATCTATTTCCGGTTAAATCTCGACATCGAATTTTTGGGTGGAATACAATACTTCCTCTACTTTACTATACGTAATAGAGAAAGTAAAAATAGGGTAAAATCGCAATTCCGTGCTTTGTTCAGTCATATTTTAAGAAGGCAAAAACAATTCTATTCTTTATCAACAATGATGATCACTAATTTGTGAAGAGACTGTATAACCCGACTTCTATTTTCATTCAAGTTTACAGCTCAAGGTTATCGAGTTCACACAAATATACAAATACGCCTATCGATACTTGTTTTATGGGTTTGTTTTGAGAATGGTATAGTTTGTAAATGAAGAGCCCTGTTTGGATTGCTGATGAAATTACATTCATCATTTTGTTTTCTACATTGCGAGAGTGCCCCTCTATGAGATGGACAGTGTCCAGCTTTACCTGGCAGGACACGGGAGTAACGCTAGCCAGTAAATCTCTTTGCCCGCCCCCAACATAAAGAACTCCTAATTTTTCTACCCTCCCCACCTTTTGAGTTATATTCTATTGACCATATTCTTTCACTGGACCACTGCCAGTGGCAACAAAGCAAAAGTTTCCAAAAAATACGAATGTCACCGCCATAATGCTATATCACATTTCAAACATTAGTCGTTTTTACATCGTTGCCTCCTCTGATCTCAATTCTGCTCAATCAATACTGCACGAAGTAGTTTCAAAATAAACTGTAACTGGAAATATATGTACGTGAACTGCAAGTATGATGAAGCAATTTGCATTTAATAACAGAACACGTTTTGTTTAATAGGTACGTGCAATCGCGTATTGATACTTGGAACTTCGTGACGCAGTTACATCCGAAAGTTTCTAGTTTGCTACATTGTTATCCTTTAGCATGGAAGCCCGGCTGTTTCCATTTACCTTTATCGTTTATTTTCCAATTTCTTTTATAAATTTTTTTCACCTTTCTCATTAGCAGTTCTACCATCAGGTCAAATGCTTAAACGTCCTCTCAGTTGATATTACTCTAGCGCCATTGCTCCATAACAATTGGAGCAGTAAAACATTCATATTATATACTTTAATTTAATAGATATATAACTAAAATAAATGACTTGAAGCAAAGAGCAGAAAAAGGGTTCTGGCAGAGTTATAAAATCTAATACGTTATACATCCAGTTGCAAATCTCACAGATGGTTCACAACAATTAATAATAGTTATATTCCAAAAGCAATGTAAACAAAAAGAATAGCCTAAATACAAATACAGTTATGCTATTTCTTTTATAATTTCCTTTTATGCATGCATAGATAGATGTAACAGTAATTTCTTACATCAGAACAATTAATTTGCAGGCAGATATCAGCCTGCTTCTTAGTTCAGGATTTTTGGGAAACCGCTGATGCACTATGCGCCCTTTGCTTTTGCACTTATATTGTGTCATAAATCTAACGGCACAGTGGGAAATTCTTTGTTACATGAGTCCATTACAAATGTACAGGCTACTATTATACCAATGCATATTATTGGTGTAGAACTGAATGCACATGTAATTCACAATCTCTGGTTTACCAGCACATTTATTAACGAGCCTTGCAATCCATGCTACAACCTTAAAGAGCCAAAAATACAACATAAATCTAAGGTTTATATGGTTCCTCTGCTACAACGATTAAATGGCTGCTCTTGAGGAAAAATAATTTAGGTTAGTAAACTAAAACTTATTGAAGTAATTGGGAAGGTGAAGATGCCTGTAAACATGTGCACTAGAATTAGTATCCAGATCGCTGTGCCTGCAAATTGTAGTGTTAATGTTGCATACATATACTAGAAAGTCTGTATGTCTTTCTATACCACCAGCACTTGTGCTACACATTAAAAATAACACTAATGATACTAACGAAGAATTAAAACCACTGAAAGGGCTTGTTATGTCAAAGGTTAACGATATATACGAGAAACCATTCGAGAGAACGACCATTGTAATTAAAGAACGGAATCAGAGCTAGCCGAGGAAAAATTAAATCGAATCCGGCATTTTCTTTTCCCATGCAAACACCGGCTCTATTTCTCGACTACTTACCACCCCATTCTTCTTTCACCCCGTCCTCAAATTAAACCCTTTCATAATTAACCTCCACAACTTCCAATTACAATTAACGTTTAAGATTACCGTGTTTTAAATTAGCACACGAAAGGTGGAGAGAATTTTTAGGGGAACAATTAAAAATGTTAATTGCCCTGGCACCCCTCTCTTTCATTCTTCCCCTCCCTTGTCCAACTTGGTTGTTCCAGATGGCTCAGGTTCCCTCACAATGTCCATATTTTGTAACAACTGCTAGCCTAGTTTTCATTACATGGTAAAATTAATATAGCCGTAAGGTTAGAATAATAGCAATATATTCGTGGATGGTAACTTACGGCGGCCTTTTAAGATGTTTTTATGATAACATTTTATTAATCCAATTGTTAACCTATCCAGTATTTACGTGCATATTACTACCGTCTTAGTTATTTCCAAAACCTAAGGTATTTTTACTTGGGACATTTGAGGCTTAGAACGGTAACTTGCTCCTGGAATTCATGAGGGGCCCGATATAACATTTGTATCAAAAATGAGTCACTTATGAGATCTCTGAACAATGAAAGCGAAGCCCTATCTCATAATTTAAGCCCGATAAACTAAACCATACCACACTAAAACCTATACGCACAATGAAACACTAAGCGAAATTTTCTGTATATGTTCGCTTTTGCATGAACTGATACTAAAGTTACCCTGAAGTCAATAATATCAATTTTAAACTGTGTGCGTGTGTGTTTGTAAGCGCCGTGAGCAATAATTAATCGCCAAATCGACTGTTAGGAAACCTGATATGTTGGAATAAAACTTCTTAGGTTCCGCTTAGAAAATAGAAAAGGGGATGCTTGACATCTTCGCCATATTCTAACTGTGCAAAGTATATGAACTGAAAATATATTGCACTATCATTCACTCTTTGGAAGCATTTTCTTTACAATTATTAAGTTTCCATGGGAAATTCAAATTGATTTGAGTTCTCATTCCGGATTGAATACTGCATGGAAACGCGGATTCAAATCGAACTAAATTCTTGGATCCGATCCTCTTAGAAGTGGGATTGGATCGAAATTTTGTTGCGTGGAAACACCAGTTGGATTCAATTTGATTTGAATCCTCCAAAGATGCTAACTTCTGCTGCATTCGTAACACGCCGCACGCTCGTCAATTGGTTTTATTATCGAAAGTGGTGCAATAAAACACAACAAAGCCACTTTTATTGTCTTATAATCTCGCAATATATTGTTCTAAAATACATTCACTAACCTCAAAAAGAACTTAAATACCCAGAAACATATTTCTTACAGGTTCGCCAACATAAACCAACTGTCCAACATAGAAGCTTGAATTATTTGTCCTTGAGCCTTGTGTATCCAAATCGATCTCATTCGGGATTGAATTTAACATGGAAACGCGGATCGCACTGAAAATGAGATTCAAATCAAATCGATTTTAATGCCCCATGGAAACGTATTGAATATTTATAAGCATATTGCTTTTGATAAGTTTTGTTATTTAATTATGCTTTTGTTGCATTAACATCTTGAAAAGTGGTTTAGTTATCAACTTTCAAAGTATCACAGGATATGCAAATTGTATAGTTAGAAGAAGAAGAAGAAGAAGAAGAAGAAGGAGAGAGAGAGAGAGAGAGAGAGAGAGAGAGAGAGAGAGAGAGAGAGAGGGCAAGGTGTGGGTGTCATTGTGGAAGGAAGGAGGTAAAGAGATGGAGAGTTAGAAGAATGGAAAATAGGAGAAAACGAAGTGGAAGGAGAAAGTGACAGGGAGAAGAGAGACAGAAGGTTTTTTACATTTAATACAATAAGGCGAGCAGAGTAGTAGTCTCTGATAATACTTAATATTCCTGATTATGTGTTATATGTAAGCTTTGTAAACCAGAAAAATCAAAGTGAAGTACTAAATGAGCAAGCTGAGGAAAAGAATTTAATTGCAAGACACTTAAACTTCAATAAACACTTTATTTATGGTTTTTGTTCATAGAATATAATTTTATGGAGGCAGTGTGCGAATAAGAAAAGCTTCCATTTTACCCTTATTATTTGAGACACGTGTATACCGACATATTTACTGGGTGGTACCTAACTAATTTTTACATTCCAAATATAATTGCCCTCATTAAAACATGAACGCTTGTTTTCTGAACATCATACACACTCAAAATTATCCCTTGCAGTAGTCATTACAGGGATTTGGGAACCAAACCCATCCCTAAATTACCTCTCACTCAAACATTATCCAGCTGACAAACAATATAGCCTACAATAATATTCTATATGCACATAGGCGATTCTAATCCTGGGGTAATGCATGATATACTAACACATCTAATTTTTCTGCTGTGTATTTGTATCCAACCATTGGTGCTCGAAACGCTGTGTTAAGCCCGTTGAAGCCGCCGTAATGTATTTATTAGCAACATTTATCACTCACAACTGAGATTTGTTAAGCTTGCATCGCATTAACCCATCTTGATGCACACATCCCCACCCCATCCGTTTTATTCCGCCCTCCCCATACATACACGCACCTTTGGAAATATGTGCACGTTTAAAATCAATATTGTAATTATAGTGAAAATGTTTCCAGCTCGATGGTCTGATCAGTAGGACTAATGAGTCGTGTGCGTGCATATACAGTCCTCACGTATTCCTGCGACTCTCATATGCTTTTTTGAAACGGAGATTCTTCGGAGCCAAAAACTAATTTGTCTATGTGGTGCTTACCTGCATTTATCTTGTTTTGGCTTTGGAAAGAGCTGATGTTACACTGACGCAGAAAGAAACAAACATTAACTAAAAAAATCTGATGTGTTGCACTCACATGACCTTCCCTACTTTTTGTAATAACCATTCTTACAAACTCTTATACCTCTGTCTTCTTCGTGCTAGTTGAGATAAACATTAGCAGAAATTATCTTACTGCTCATCTTCTTGTAGGTGCAAGGGGAATATGGGAATAAAGTAAGCGTTGAGCGATAGCCAAATCTTTTAAACCTGGTCAATAATGACTTTGAAATTCTGTTCTCTTTGCACGGCCAGGAGATAAAAAAGTCAATAACGATCTTGCGTGTGAGCAAAGTATTGCAAAACTAACACAAATATCAAACAATATCTCCGAAATGGTTCACTACGCAAACAAATTTATTTGGACATAAATTGTGTGATTTAGCGAGATATACATGTTTTGTGCAGTAAGATTTGGTTTACGGTTTATCACTTATGTAAAAGTCATCAGGAGTAAGCAGGACTATATGGGATATTGCCAGAAAATTCAAAATATACATTTCATTTGCCATAAAAATGTCTTAAACATAGGGTATTTTAATCAAAATCGTTAGAGGCATTTTTGAGAAAATCAATATTTTTTAAACATTTTTCATGTAAAGCGTAGTTTAGGGTGGAGGAATTTTCTTCAAAATCCTCGTGTCGCATCCTTGAACGATACTAAACATAAATATCAACTTTAGTTTATAACCGACTTTTCGTTTTTGAGTCATGCTGTTCACGGACACACACGGACCTTTTTCTAAAATCCTTATTTTTTGGATTCAGGGGACCTCAAAACATATATTTCCGGTGAAATATCGACATCGAATTTTTACGTTGAATACCATACTTCCCCTACTTACTCTACCTAGTAAGTAAACAAAACATTTCTCCAACCCCTTCTAACTACATCTATCCAAATTCTGATGTAAATTACGGCTTGTAATTTGATATAATCAACATGATACTCAATATGGTTTCATTAGCTCTGTCAAACGGCTAATGGAGGCTAAAAGTATGTTAAAAATTTCGAGGTAGCAACATAGTTCATCTAATTTAAAACGCTACGAGTTTCAAAATTGAAAATAGTTGTGTTGTATCAGGAGCAGGGACAGTTGGCAGTATTTGTTTTCTCCCTTAATTAATACAGACGTGTGGTGGGAACGGGAAATATTTGAACCTTGTGTGTGTTACTTTTATTGTGAGTGAGTGAGTGAGTGAGTGAGTGAGTGAGTGAGTGAGTGAGTGAGTGAGTGAGTGAGTGAGAGTGTGTATGTGTGCGCGCGCGCGCGCGTTGAATCAAAACCCTCCTCTCTCTTTCTCTTTGCACACGCACAAATAGAGAGACATTTTTTCGAAAACATTTTCCAGTGGAATCTGTATATCATTGGGTGAAACATAATGATTCATCTATCACCATAGATAAAGGATGGTGAACATAAAATTACTAAATAAATCACAAAAGAAAAATCAACAAATTTCCTTGCAAAATCCTATTTTTAAAATACTAAAACTACTTAAACATTCGGATGCTAGTGAAACCTCCTGTAAATGTACTGTCTTTCATCTATATGTTAGAAAATTATATTTCTCCTTCATTTAAATTTCCTTTTTAAGCCAAGGATACGTCAGCAACCTTATATAACGGGTATAATATTGGATAATAATATATGCAATTTAATTTAAATGTGTATAGGTACCCCAAAACCACAGCATAGAGGATGTTATAATAATTTAAAAGTTTTAGGTACTTGGATACAGGAGCGAAAAGATGATGTACTATTTTAAAGAAAATCTGATGCGTTAGATTCACAGAATTTGCTCACCAAGTATCATTGATTTTATTCTTTTCTATATACAAAGCTTCCAACAGCTATTGTATCTATTTTGTGTTAAAAAGTGAACTTTTGTGGAAATGTTACTTAGCGGCACTAAGCCCTTTGAATTATATTGATACACTATTTAAAAATTCACATCAGTAACAAATAATTTGGAAATGGTAATACCACAAGAAATACTTTTGATATAAAATGCGTTTTAAATAGATACTCCTTACTAGTGTACCAAGTTTTTGTCTGTCTATTGTGTTTTCCAATTTACACATAATTATATAGAACTGTTCATAAGGAAGGAGACTTTACAGGCTAATTGTCAAAAAATACAGATAAACGTTTTGTCTCTCATGCAAACTTTTAAGCATACCTACCTAAATTCTCGAACAATTTTTGAAAGGGTTAATATTGGCTGGGGGACTTTTGAAACTCTTCCTGCGTCTTTGAAAGCGTCTGAACTTAAAGTTTGGTGTTTATACAAAACACATACACATACAATTTTCTGAAACTGCTTTTCTGTAGTTGAGGGGACCTCATAATATGCATTTGCTGCTTTCGGGTGAGATATAATACCAACTTTGTCTTCCTAAAAAGATAGGCAGTACAGAACGTTGTGTTTTAAAGCACAATTGAGTTTAATTATACAGATAAGAACAATGAATTTTCGCTTGGAATTTTGTATTGTCTATTCTAGAGAATTTAAGGAAGATGTTGAAGAAACATGAAGCGTGTTCACCCTGCTATCCCTTGTAATTAGACTGCCCGCAATCCTGTTACGATTTTAAACGCAATTCCGTAACACAGAAACATTAATTACGCCCAAATTACCTGTAATGTCGTTATGATAAACCATCCACGACGGGGAAGGGAATTTAAACGTTAATCAAATGAGCGAGGAGACCAACTAATACAGTTCGTTCCCAATGTGCAGAAGGCCATGAAAAGATAGGTCTCGCAATGGATAACCCTATTTGTTTTATCAACTGGTTGGTGCGGGAACGCTCACATGGGTTTCACAAAACATTTTATGCTGTGGCTGGCTTCTACGAGATTTTCTCTCATGACATTGTGCAACGACAATAAAACGCGAAAAATACTGGACCTAACACTAGACCAACACGTGGTTTTAATATTTATCCAATCGCTGATAATAGCCTTACGGGAAAACTCCACCTGCTTTGAAAATTTTGGGTGCCTTACATTCATACAACATTCTCTACCAATGATAAATACACATTATACCACCTATTCATATAAAAAGTGAAACTTCTCCGTAACCACGTAGCTATATTTTTGCGTAGGAATGATTTCAATTTAAGCAAGGCATTGAAGCGGATTTTATATATTTATATCGAAACTACTAATGGCGTTGAGGCGCACTTTTATAACTGGTTTAAATATCGGCCTCGGCGTAGCTATAGTCCCGAAATTCGGAGAGCTAGATGACTCTTTTTCTTATATCTCGGGCGCGGCATTGGATCAATGTTAATTTTTCCTGCTAAATGATTCGCCTTGTATGGTTTTATATGTTTTGTTTCTTTTTATTGTAGTTTAACACCTAAAATATAACACTCAATCACAATTCCTAAGCAAAGTTTTCTGTCCTTTCTTCGTTGTGCATTGAACAAGTGAAGTATCACTTCTTAATGCCTCTGTTTTGCCTGTTATAATTTTCGAAGCTGCTTCAGCGTGTTTGATTTACACTTTTCGGAAACATTCAAATGTTTATTCGTGGTAACAAGATCTTGCGATGGAAAAAAGGAAGGGGAAAGAAAGTTCAGTCATGTCTGTCAGATACTACACTGATATATGGAAAAAGATAAACTTGCAACAAGAAATATTTTGAAACAGGCTATTGTTTTAAAATGTATTTATACAAATTGAAAATTGAATTTGAGGAGAGAATATTTCTGGGCTATGATTTTTTTCTTTACGATTTTAAATCGTCATGTGGAAAATAATTTGGACATGCATTTGGCGAAGAATCTCCATATAAGAAAATTTATAATTGATATAGCGAACTCCAAAGGGGTCAGTTTTTTCTTAGAGATGAATTTCGTGAGGAACACCAAGAACTGCTGTTACTGATGAAAATATGACCGCTGTTTGAGCGATATTTGAAGATCGACGGATACCTTGTGAATTTATTTCGGTAACATTGGGCATTAACATGAGTCAAATCCAAAACATTTTACATCAACAGTTAGACGTGAGAACAGTTTGTTGTCGGTGAATTCAGCATAAAGTGACTCCCATAAGAAACAACGCATTGATTAATAATAATAATAATAATAATAATAATAATAATAATAATAATAATAATAATAATAATAATAATAATAATAATAATAATAATAATAATAATAATAATAATAATAATAATAATAATAATAATAATAATAATAATAATAATAATAATAATAATAATAATAATAATAATAATAATAATAATAATAATAATAATAATAATAATAATAATAATAATAATAACAACAACAACAGCAATAATGATGGGCTTTAATCCCCGTTTTTGTCTACATTTGTCCTCTAGTGAGTGTCTATACGTTTAATGTACCTGTGAAAAAGAATGGAGGAACATAGGTACTATATACAAAAAGGATTGACATATTATTTACTCATAAATTCAAGATATACAGTTTTATTTCCTGTATCAATATGTCAAATATAGTGTTTTAATAACAATGATTAGAGAAGTTTTTGAGAAAATGCGGAATAATACACATCAAGTATTTTGAACCATTTATTTAAGATCACAGACTCCGAATTCCCATAGGGTATGGGTAAACCCACATTTGGGGGGTTCCAATCTGTAGTTGTTAGGGTCCCTGCTCTCTGCTGTCTTTTGTGCTTCATCCGGCCACTCTTAGTGTCCTCTTCCATCACCCCTACCTCTAGAAGGGCACTCCGTCGGGTGCATAGGCGCACAAAATTTCGTTGGTTGAGGTACTAAGTCCCCCCTCTGAACCTTTTGAAAATATCATAGTATTGAGGTCACACAACTCGGTGGAAAGGGTAGTTTGTGGTGGGAGGGTTTCCCTGAAAAAATGGTGTTGCATTTTTGGAATAGGTATGTATAACTTAAATACCAAATATGGTATCCACCTGACTATCGTTTTCTGAGTTATGCCGTTCACATACATACATCTGTACTTCTGTTGAAATCGATACGGAATTATTGGGTGGAATGATTCCAGTGTAGGAGGTGGTATAAAAAAATTCAAACGGACTTTTTAAACAATAGATTCGTTCCAGAGTCCCACTTTTCTACCAATTAGAACATCGAGGTATGGAACAAAGAGGCCAAAATGGGGTAAGCAAGGGCTAGGCGAGCAGTAACGAACCTAAGTGGTATGATAGGGAGGAAAAAAGGGGGAGATGCACCAAGTGCGGTAGATTGTGTGAAAACTGACATTACATTTTTGAATTTAATGATACAGAAAGAGAATTTAATGTCCCAGAAATGAAAAGATTTTCCATTAGAGTTGAAGGTTAGGACAAATTTTAATTGAATATCACATGAATATATGGAGAAAACAGAAAAATATTTAATGAAAGTAAGATTAAAATGGGTTAAAAAGTACGAATAAATAGATAAAATGGATAAGATTAATGAGGTATAAAAGTGAATAGTGGATATTATAAACTTTCCATTTATATATAAAACAAAATGATAAATATAAGGGAAAGTAATAGAAATAAGCAACTCCAAGAGGGAGGAATAAACTGCGTAAATTTCCAGCTGGGAACCAGCTGAAATAGCTGCTGGCTTCCAGTAGCTAAGGTATTAGTGGGAAATATTGTTATAATTAATTATATTTATTTTATTTTATTATTGTAATAGATTTAGAGCGTATTTGTATAGTTAGAATTGTTAGAATAAACATTAATCACTTACCTACCAATTCGAGCTTCACATAATTCCTTACATATGTATACATATAGTATGCATGGTTTCTCTGTTCACGTTAAGTTACTCATGGAAAAATGTTCATAAAATATTTCAAATTAAGCAAACTGGATTCTGTACCGAAAACGATACAACTTTTCTCGTATGCTAAGTCAGTGTCCTGGTGTTACTAATGAGCCCACGGAGAAAAGAAAAATCTGATATGTTCCATGTACACAAGTACATCTACTCTCCATCACCGAGTCCGACGGGGCTGCGGTAATGTGCACCAGATACATTTGGAAGGTTCTGGGTTGAATCCTCGGCAGTCGCTTACTCCAACCCATGGGTTTTTCGTGGTTTCCCCAGATCGGTAGGCAAATGCTGGGGTGCTTCCTTCTTCTACCACGACTTTCCTGCCCTCATTTGCTGTACTCAACATTCTCTTCATTGTCACCTGCTGCAGGACCAGGCGACTGCGTTTTAAAGTGCGCCTTAAGGCCCATCCGTATGCATATACGCTTTCCTTGTGTACAGAAGAAAGGTTATAAATAATCCTAAGCTGTTTCACTATTCAAACATTTCTGATGTAGTGATTTTATAGAAAACTGAGAAATGCTAATGACGCAGAATCTAAGACTCCAAAGGCTTTCTTTGTGACAACTAAATAAAACAACCTAGTCTTCCACATAAAAATGCAAATGTTTGCATCCCTTGTAAATATTTCTCCACGCGTTACCTTGGTCTGCGTATCTCACTTCTTCGGTCTGATTCTTACATTTTCTTTCTATGTGTGTGACCCAGCTAATTATAACTGTGGTGAAAAATGTAAGCCCGCCTTCCTGTTTGTTGAGAACATACCATCACTAAGAAAGACCATTTAGGTTTGCTTTATATTACTGCGTAATACTTCCCTAATTTTTGCCCTTCATTTTACCTCCTTTGAATCTCTTACAAATATTTTTATTTCGCTTTCCTCTAACGATTATAAGCGATTTCTCCCTTTATGATTGCTTCTTTTGTCCATGTTTCTATACACGACTTACTTTAGACACTTCATCATTATTTTCTCCCCTCCATTCCTTTGGGAAAGCTTTATTGTTCTGCTTTTATGCTATATTATTTATTTTCAGCTTTCCTGTTTCCTTTTTGTTGTTTATTTGTGTTTTAACGACATCTATTATTGCTTTTATGAAGCATTTCCCCCCGCTATTGTGCAACCGTAAACTTGCGGAAGCTGAACACGACTATGGGTTGAAAACATGCTATGATGATTATTATGGTATCAATGAGCAAAAATTAAATATTTTTCTTAGTATATGGTTAGGCAGGGAATGACAGAGCGGGCAAAGATGGAAAATTGGATTAGTATGATGGTGCTATATTTGAAATATCATAGGCTTGAGTGGTTCTGTTTGGTGCTGTTGCAGCATTTTATATCTTTCAGTTCGAAAAATTGTCGTAAATGAGAGAGTTTACAATCAGACTGATTTTCCAACGTTTGTAACCAAGTCAAGTAAACCTATTAACAGCCAGAGAAAGAAATTATGCACAGTGCTCACCGTAGGTAGATTCAAATGTAAAACATTAGTTTGTGAAGCATACTAACCGCTAGGTATCTAAATTATGACATTTTCCTCAACCCAACCACATATCGCTGTTTACCGCAACATTCCAGCACTCCATGTGGAGGTGAATCTGCTGCGCTGCAAATACTAGGACACCTTTGGGAGTCAGCAATCCGGTGGTGATATAGCTTGTCTTCCGCTATCCATCCTATGTTCATCTGCGGGAAGCTAAAGTATTTCCACATGAGCATCCTGGGCAGCTGTGGAAGTTTTTTACTCTACATGAGGGGTAACAAAAACAGCTGGACGACAAAAGTAAAAACCAGCATAAATATACTTGAGAGCACAAGAATCATTTCCTATTTTCTCCGTTGGTAGCTGTCCAAAGCATGGTGAGTCTCACGTAACATCTGAGATAGGTACCTTGCGACCTTTGCTCTAACTGCAAAAGTATAATGTCCACTGGCTCACCCTGATTCTTCAAGGCATCCAGGAGCAAGTTAATCGTCAAGGGTTGACACTGGATAGCCACCTCTAGTAATCTCCAGCCGCTTTGTCCCTAACATATTTGGGAGATGTAGTTGATTGCATGAACAGTAAGCACCCGTCACCTAACTGAAAGTTGCCGGTGGGTTCGTTGGATTTCCGGGTAGCATGTGGCACGAAGGGAACACGCTTGTTTCAGGTGGGTAGTGCCATGCCTCAAATCACAAGCCTGTGGTTGGCTGTGTCGATAAGCAAACTAAGCAAACTAGTCGTATATAACGAGTCAGTCCCATTTTCGTAGTATGCATGCCGTTGTTAGACGGGAGAGGATAATGACAGCTCCATTTTGCTCTATTGACGTACACTGTAGCGTATTTATTCAGCTGCTGTGATAACACTGCAAAATGCACCTAAGAAGGCAGGTTAAATACTCGAACGTTAAGTGTTTACTGATAACCCGGTGTAATATTTACTTTTATAACTTCGCCAGAGGGATATGCATATAACGAACTATAAGACCATCGTACAATAGTGCCGATATCACTTTCAGATATATAGGAGAGTGCCAACTTGGTCTCCTTGCAGCATCATTTAGTTTACTATCCACTGGTGGATTTCTAGTGCAGTTGGTTGTAGAAAACTAAGTTTTAAGCGTATTCACATGTTCCTCAACTGCTTTGGTAATCGTTTGAGACTTATTGAACAGGTATTAAATATGCCCAATGTACGCGCAAACACTAAGGACTACACAGGGCAGCACAAAGCAACTGTCACCAGTACCGAGCGGTTAGACTTGCATACAGCAGAGATAACCTCACGATTCATCAGCCACTACACGACTGTGTTCGGTGAGCTGAGGCTCAGCAGTGGATGTAGAGGTTTCTTCCGTGGCGTCGTTTGGGACTTTCCAGTCATGACTAACCTCCGAATGCGCCTCACTAGGGAGGACCCCACGGATTAGGGGCTTTTGTATGGAATCGAGCGGCGTGGAAAGTGTTCGAACTCGACACGTTAGAGACCCCGTCCTTGCTACGCCAGCCATCCGAATCTGTTATTCTTTCGGGTCTCTCCCCTCATCCCTCCCTCCTAGGGGTCACGAAGGAAGGACAACGGGTTGGAAGCCTAGTGCGGTGCTCTTCTATGATTGTGGAGCCTTCTGCGTTCGTCCACACCTTTACATTTTATCTACCCTCTGTTTTTTATTAGGGGTATACAGACTATTCTTAAGAAATTTTCTCTTTCTACTTCATTTACATCAAGATAAATCTTTAGAGAAATAGCTATATTACACATTTCGTTATAGATACAAAGGTAACAGCGATTACCAAATACTTCAGAACTGGACGTTATATGCTGATCTTAAAATTCCATATTCTTTCCATGACATTGCGAAAAACAACTGAAAATCAAGAGGACTTCAGTAATAAAGTATTGAACAATTCGAACCATTAATAACGAATAACTGGTAAATGTCTTATGCCAAAGAACATTTGAAATATATTGTGCGTTTGTTAGAGATCTACAATTCTGCGTATACCAATTATACACGATTGTACAAAATTACTTCTGAATGAACTCCACAGGCTATTTCCAGAAAATTCAAGATTAAAATTTATTTTTAATGTACATAAATAAGTAGCTTTAATACCTTGTATTTTAATTAAAATCCTTAGTCCTTTTTGAGAATATAAAATATTTTGAAAAATTTTCCAGGTAAAGGTTATTTGGGATGCGAGATTTTCTTTAAAATCTTGTGTCGTATCTTTGATAAATACCAATTCTAACTTGAATGTCAATTTCGGTTTCTATCCGGCGTATGATTTTTAATTACACTTCTCCGTCTCTCACACACATACACACACAGGCGTGCTTTCTTGGATTCAGCGGTCTCAAAACAAGTATTTCCGCTGAAATCTCAGTACCGAATTTTACGGAGCACCTTCGTTAACCACATTTGGGAAACAACACAAATGTACGTGAAAATATAATAGGAAATAACTCCCGTTTCCTTGAATTTAAATCGATGCTTACACAGTAGAAATGCGCTTTAAAATATTATGAACATAAAATTGGTACAGTTATCTAAATTTTAAAAATTTCCGTCGTATATTTATTCATAGATATATGATAAATATGACCTACATCATGCAGTTGTATACAATAGATCTGAGTAGGTTTAAGTTGTTGAGGACTGAAAAGTGTAAGAAATTGCTTTTTCCGGAAATACAGAAATCAATCTTCCTGTGACACTAACACCGTAGTTGTAATAAAAATTACTACCAATTTATTTTTATGGTATTATAAGGTTTAAACATTAAAGCTACATTGATTATATGACTTTATGGCTTTTTGACTAGTTGGTTCATAGGCTATTTTCGTAATTGACCCCTTACAGTTTGATATGTTAGTTCACTCTGGTGTTTGTTTATATTCATTTAAAATGATACTATTAATTTTGGTTAGGTATATGAGGCAACAAAGGTAATATAATCGGTTTATACAATAAACTATTTCACATTTTAACTAACATCCTAATAGAATGCATCAGTGTATAAATATATTTAAATACAATGGAAAACATTCAAATAGGGCTAACATTTAACTTTATAATTGTTAACTAAGGGGACAGAAGCGTAAAGTCTTTCATCCCTAAAAATGTTACTCTCTTCGATGAACTCCGGAAAATTTCATGCTTTATAATTCAGGTTCCTTTATTGATTTGTTTAAGCCTGTAAAACGTTATCGAGTTTACACAGAGTAGGGATCGCCTAGAAATGTACAAGTGCAGCACCTCGCTTTCCATTTGGATAATCAATCCATGGACAGTGACAATTCTGAAGTAAATCCATCATAAAACTAATTATAACTGTAGACCAGCGATGTACGAAATTTGCGAAAGAGGAAAGGTTGGATTTAACCCCTTCCACTATATGAGGACTTTGCCCCTCTTTAACACTCAAACGTGCATTGTGTTGCAGTGGCGGGTTGGCCACATACACATTGCGTTTGATTTACGAAAGCACTTTCAAATCTTATGGGGTACACATCTGTTCATTAGTAACTTCTTTGGTATTGTTTGCGTTTTAGAAAATTTGGCGACAGACTTTTAGTACAGGCCGTTCACAAAAGTACGTAGAGCTATACTCGCTCTTATACAAACTATTCCTTCAAATGCTTATTTCTCTAATTCAGTTTAATCGACATAGGCATTTTCTTATTACTAATTTTCTGTAGGTGCAAGGGAAATACGGGAATACAGTAGGCTTTAAGCGACAGTCAAATGCCTTAGGATCTGCTTGCTATGCCATGCCTTTGAAATTCCGTTCTATTTGCAAGGCCAAGAAATAAAAGAAGGGAATAACATATTCATATTTGAGAAAAGTGTAAGTATTGGAAAATTACATAAATAATAAAGATATAAATTGTGTCTCTTACTCTTTACCATTTATGTAAAATTCATACAGAATGAAGAGATCTTTTGAGAACATTTCCATAAAATTCAAGGTATGACTTAGAAACTGCCATGGAATCGCTTGTTTGTGCCCACCACTTGATAATGACTGTCGTGTTGTTTCTACACGTCACAGGCAAGAGCTGATTCACCCTCCAACTGTAACAGGAGTTGGGAAGTAGCGGCTAATTACGTAAGCGTCTTCAAAGAGAACAGGGTTGGACCTCGCTGCTGTAGACAACTTCTGGATATTGCTAGACCTACTGCGTTTCAGTACGGGAGGTCGGTTCCTAATATTTCTCCTTCTTTACGACCTCGACTTCTAATAATTATCAAAATAAGCATATAGTAAAGCCATATAAACAATCACTTAACTGAAGAGCAAGAGCAGGTTTACAGATCATGGATAGGCAGAGAACCGCAAGTACGCCAGTTTAGGTGAAGAGATAAGGCCTTGGTTTTGTAGGAACATCAAGAAGAGCAATTATAGTAATGCATTAAAATGTTCTGCTTTGTTTTCGGAGAAAAGTATGGGGAAATTAGCGACCGTAGGCCCTTATATAGATATGCATTTTAATACAAAACTCATTACTCGCCAGCACTAGACTGTTAACAAAAGAGTATTAGCGAATAACCTGCTCTAAATCCCGATAAAATATAAACGAAAATGATATGCTAACATAACTGATATCGATACTGCTCGTTTCGATAGTGAATATTAGCGTTTACGCCCGTATTCATTACGCGATAGCTACCTAATACACTTTAACGAAGTCAATAATCAGGCTGGCATCCCCGTTTTTGGATGTCGATAAGGTATTATTAATCCATGTTGCGGAAACCTCGACCTTTCATTAGCGAGCACAAAAACTTGCTGGCTCAATTAATGCGTAACCTTTATCCAATGATATATACGGGACAACTCCAAGGTTGCAACATTTCACTGTTTCCCCTGGGTTTGCACCCTTTCTGTAGTGTGCATAGTATTTCTGGACTATATTGGCCTCAAGGGTAGCAAATATCTGCTTCAGAATGAAATAATACAGCGCAGAACACTGCTAATTAAAGTATATAGTAATTCTGATAGCAGTCGTTACCTATTTACTTTAGAAAAATGTAAGCCCATAAGGCCTTCTGTTCCACTCATGTTCAAACATATAATATCCCACTATATGTTTCTCAAGCCAAAAACAGAACTTTAAGAGAGCGTATGTGCTTATATGTTTCCGATTATTATGAAACTTACATTTAATTTACATTAGTTTCCACTTAGAGATTACATTGCTATGCATGGCGTTTGACTACTTATATCACAGGTACGAATCTAGCTATAGTTACGATAATGTTTAACAATAAGGTCGCTTTCGCCCGCCTATGATATTTTATACACTGCGGAACGTGTATTGCCTAAAATGCTGGAAAGTTTAAACAAACAGCAGCTAATATTTCAGGATCGCCTATGCACTGAATGACACCACTTGTCACAATATATACATTTTAATAGGTTCTACATTTTTGGCTATTGGTTATGGTTTCCAGGTATGGAAAGGAATTCACAGGTCATTCCTAAAAAACATAAAATATGCACTTTACTTTCCATGCAGATATAAGAGTTATGTTAATAAAAGAACTTTGGAATCAGCTTTGAGAAAGTAAAGAATAACATATTTCATAGATTGTTTTTGGTGGGAGGACTTTTCTGATACTCTTGTTATATCCTTGAAAGGTGCTGGAGTTAAATATGAAGCAGAGCTTATTCCTCTCTTTGTTTTTGTGTTATGTTCTTTACACTCCCCCCCCCCCCACACACACACAAACTAGTAAAACTTTGTCTAAAATAGTTTTTAGAGGGCTACAAATGTGCATTTCTGGTTTACTATTTGGAATGAAATCGATCGAATACTTCCTGTTCTATATAGAAGCTGTATAGAAAGCAAAAAGATGATACATACTACTCAATTGCTAGTCAAAATAGTTTTCTCTGATTTTCCTTATCAATAAGTGTTGCACGGGATTTACAAATAATTTTAAAGACAAATAAAAATGAACAAATTTCACGCTGTAATGAAGTTTGCTTCTATATTAAATATATTTTTTCAGTTTAAAATCTGGTTTAACTATTGCATATGTAAATTCTGAAAATCTCGCACATGCTCATAAGCGGCAGATGAACATTATATTAAAGCTCGAACCTGCCAATTTTGGTTGCTTCATGAAGGACAAAGTTTTAACTCACTCCAAGGGTACCCAAGGAGACATGCTGGGGGGGGGGGGGGGGCATCTGTTACAACAATAGACCAGGAAAAGCCAACCTGGATGAAATCTCAAAATAAAGAACATAAATAAAGGACAGCATCTTTTCCCCTAGTGCCCATCTTAGGCGAAGATGAGCAAGGAGCCCTTTTTGGCCAGTCCGGAGAAGGGAAGGAAACTCATATAACTCGTCAAGCTCTGGGGGAGTTGAAGTACCTAATAAAGTCCTGATACATACGGGTCCCTTAACAGGAAAACTTTGTGACAGCTCACCACAGAAAACTGAACCAAGAAATACCACCAGTTTAATGGGAACCAACCTACAACTTCATAACAGTTAATGCAAGAAATGTCTGAAGTTGTTCGGTTCACTTCCATGGGTCTTAGAAGCCCAATAACCTTCCTCGCACATTTCAATGAAAATCACCACCGCTTCTGTGCCTCCAAAGATACAGTACTAGTAGGTACTGCCAACAGAAAAATACAAATGAATCAAATGTTAAGTATACGGGTTTTTATTCGTGCACCGGTTCGGTACTCAAAGTTGAAATACTACATTACACAACTATCTCTATCCACTATGATTTATGTTTATATATATCCTGAGATTCAATCTTGAGTAGGCTTATATACTTCACGGTAATCAGAATAAACGTTTGCATAATTGCTTTTATTCCATATTTTGTTATAGCTGGTTGTTACAGTGGATACCGGAGGCTGAAGCGATATACAAATCTTTAAACATCAGGTTACGATGGTTTTGAAATGCCATTATTTCAGCATGATATCACGAGGAACAAAAGAATAGCGTACATGTATTGGTATTGGTATTGTAAAGGTATTGAAAGATTCAAACCATTAGCAACGAATATCTCGAAAATTGTTGATGCCGCTAAAAAAGTTAATATAATATATAAATTAGCGATACTTATTTTTTTCTGAAACGTTTTTCCAGAAAGACAAAATTATACAGAATTCATTCAGAATAAAGAGGATTTAAAGGCTTTTGACAGAAAATATGAGGTATAAAGTTTAACTTTAGCATTCCCAGGGGGGGGGGGATTATTTTATGCCCACCTTCTGTAACTTTTTTTAAATGATGTCTTTTAATTTTTTGATGAAAGGCATGCAGTTAATAGTTATTGTCAATGACCGTTTCTACTATTGAATTGCGTAATTGTTTCAAATTTTTCATTGCTGGTCTTTTTGAGAAACAGTGAAATGTCAGGGTGGTCATAAAGTACTGCCCGTCGGCATAATATGATTCATGCAAAAAATGAATAGTTAAAAATGCTAAATATTACCTTTATAAACATAAAAAGATTTAATACCCAATTTATAAATAATTTTGCTTTAAAAATTACTCAGACACTTTGTTACCAGTGATGGTCACAAAGTAGTCCCCCCCCCCCCCCTTCGGTTGGTAGTTTAAATTCAGGAATAAGGGTTGGCATTGCTAGGGTTAACATAATTTTAAAGATAATAAGAAATAACGAAACATTTTCCAAATAAGGTGTAATTTCTACTAGAGGGATTTTTTTAAAAAAATATTCGTGTTACATCTTTGGAAAATGTAGAACTTAATCAAGTTTCTGAAATAACTGTATTTGGATTAAAGGGGCGTAAAACGTGCATTTCCGGCGAACTCTCGATGTCAATGTTTCCTCTACCAAGTATAGGCACGTGTTAGGCAAAGTAAAAATCAGTTTTGGTTTCAATATGTGGAATTGCTATGAAACATACCTTGAAATGAGCAAGGAAAAATCTGGTAATATCTAGTTACCAAAGTTTTATACATAAAGAGGTCTTAATGGAGTCATTAGTAATTCAACTCAATTAGTTTGATCGAATGTTGTGATTATAAAAAGCTTAAACGATTCATAAAACAGAAGTACAGAAGGCGTATGTCGAGGGTTAAAGTTTCAGACACCATGACTGAGCGGACTACTTAAAGAAGAGGCATGAATGAAGGACTACTGCGCCAATTTTTTGAGGAAGCTAAACTCTCCTTTCCGTGCGATTAAGTCGAGAGTTATGACAAAGGATGGGCGGAGCGTCCCAGCTCATACTTTTCGAGGCGTCAGAAATGGCGCATTGCTCCTTGCGGTCTTCTTCGTTTGCACAGCAGGCCTGTATGTGACGTT
This sequence comes from Tenodera sinensis, assembly GCA_030765045.1. Classification (NCBI taxonomy): domain Eukaryota; kingdom Metazoa; phylum Arthropoda; class Insecta; order Mantodea; family Mantidae; genus Tenodera; species Tenodera sinensis. Next base: position 311,911,611 of record CM060964.1, read on the forward strand.
CCCAGGCTCATGACTTCGCCTGCCACTTCATGTATTAGATATAATGATCTCATTTATCATTCACAAACAGCTCTTATGCAATCCGTATGCACAGTTTCCTAGTCGGAGCAACTAATTAGGCTTAGTTAGCTAATAATTACATACCTGCGTACGGCATGTGTGCAATCTTCTTTAAAGTAGAGTAAAAATGCCTTATTCCGTGATACCCCTAATACCGTGATACAAAGTTCAGTTTCCTGCCATGGCTTTATTGTGCAATAGCCAGTAGTTCTGAAGTATACAACAGATGGCTGAACCGTTCTAGCTAAACGATCGAGATTTTGTGAGCATTGAAATCCCTGCCGAAGAAAACATTTTAAATTATCATCATCATCATCATCTTCATCATCGTCATCATAATCATCATCATCACGGTATAAGCCTTGTGGCTCGTTCCGACTTCAAGGAAACTGATCGGACCATCTCATTCGTGGCCTGCCAACATTTCTTCTACCTACAGGTTTATACTTGTGCACTATTTGTGGTGTACGGTCTTCGGTCATTCTCTGCACATGATCTTGCCATTTTTGCCTGTATGCAATGATTGTTTCATTTAGACTCTGAATTTCCAATTCTCTTCTAATATCCTCGTTCCTTTTCTTGTCTATGAGTCTATAACCTGCCACCTGTCTCAGAAGTTTCATCTCAGCAGCCTCCACTTTCTTCTGTTGTGAGATAGTCAAGACCCAGTTTTCACACCCATAAAGCAGGGTTGGGATCGCCATTATTTTATACAGTTTTAACAAAGTTTGACGATTACAATTTTAAAAAGTTCTTTTTATTGTGCCACATATTGTTTGGAATTTGCTTATTTTGTTTTGTATACATTTTAAATTAAATTCGAACAATTAATCGGAGGTAAATACGTTAATAACGGTTTGTATTTTGTAATGTAGATGAAGGTCAAGAGAATCAATGCCCATACGTCGTCATAGTTTTTGATACCAGAGAATTACGATAATATTCAGTGAATCAGGATACCATTATCACGCATTTAGAAGCCATCGTCACAAAATTTCTTTCTACAATTGTTTAGTATACTTATACAACTTTTCAATTCTCAATCAGGTAAAATATGTTCTACAACATTCTAATTGTATTCTTCAATTGCTATTTAAATGACTGTTGTCCATTTATGACTATTACACCACACCCATTCAAAACTATCGCAGAATTATGCAACCTTACCCTATATTCCTTTTGGCCAGCGAATAACGAGAACTTTTGGAAATTATTTTATTCTATTTGTAACCAAAGTGTAATAAAAATACTTTAAGTGAAATGTTGGGAACATGTATTTTCATCCACGTATTCATGAATTCTGATTGGGAATTACTGGAAAAGATGTTGGATAACATAACATAGTGTTACCTATTTCCACAATTTCAACCTTATCAGTATATGTATATTAGGACCATAGTTTACCACAAAATAAAAGATAAGTACTAAATAATAATAATAATAATAATAATAATAATAATAATAATAATAATAATAATAATAATAATAATAATAATAATAATAATAATAATAATAATAATAATAATAATAATAATAATAATAACAACAACAACAATGGTGACACTACAAATTAGCATGAACATATCAGTTAAAACAAGAAACTGTTTTTACTTTCTCTACTACGTATAGTAAGTAGGGGAAGTATTGTATTCCAGCCAAAAATTCCATGTCACGATTTCAAAGGAAATATGTTTTGAGGCACCATGAATCAAAAAACAAAAATTAGAAAACGGTTTGCGTGTTTGTTTTGGTGTGTGTGTGTGTGTGTGTGTGTGTGTGTGTGTGTGTGTGTGTGTGTGTGTGTGTGTGTGTGTGTGTGTGTGTGTGTCTGTGAATAGTGTAACTAAAAAACGAAAAGTCGATTAAAAACTAAAGTTCGTATTTAAGTTTAATATCTTTCAGGTACGTGACACAAAGATTTCGAAGAAAATCCTTCCACCCTAAACTACCCTTCACATGGAACATTTTTCGAAAATTTTGATATTCTTAAAAATGGCTCTAACGATTTTGATTAAAGTACCGTATACTTAAGACATTTTACGAAAAATTAAATGTTTATTTCGAATTTTCTGGATATAGCCTATATTCCCTTTGCATCTACAAGAAAATTAGTAAGTTAATTTCTGCAAAAGTTTATATCGACTAACATGAAGAAGATGGAACAGAACAGTATAAAAGTAGGAAAGTCCTGTGAGTGCAACACATCACATTTTTTTAAATAAATGACACACAAGTGCAAAAAATTAATAACTACAGTAAAGTAAGGATTAAATAACTAAAATATTTAACTTTGAGAGACCGGACAGTAAAATAACAAATTCTGTACTGTCTGTTCACTGCTACAAAGACAATTTGATAGGAACGTTTAGAAACAATTTAGAAAATTTCCATGACCCATTATGAACTGCGTGCATACAAAATTAGGATGAAAAGTTTTGTATCTGAAACGAGTATTTAAGGCGGAAAAATAGTAGTAGTTCTTTAGTACTATTTTATCTGCTCCAAATGTTTGTTAATAATCTCCAATATTCCGTTCTTCGTCTGTGATGCTGGACATGCGGAGTAACCGAATATTTTGTGACTGTTTACAGCCGCCTTTACTAGTTAGTCTGCTGTTTCTTTCCCTAATAATCAATCCTTCATGCCCCTTAACACGTAATAAGGAAATATGATTATTATAATTTTTACGTTTTTTTATTATTATAATATGATGGAGATTGAATTCATCATGACAGCTTTAATTGCAGAGTGAGGGGCAGTGTATATGCCGCATAGAGTACTGATATCTACTATTACAGATAGTATATGCTTACGTCATAGAGTTTGCCTCGACCACCACTTTAATCTTCATCCTGCACAGTAGCAATTGTCAGTTTACAAATAAACTGTCACAGGATATCAGAGACAACCACAGTCTCAAGAGCTTTTCGGAACTAAATATACATATAATGCTTTTAGAAATATGCCACATTACTTTTAGGTTTATTATTTTATAACAGAACGTTTCTCATTCGTATCTATCATTTTATAATGTTTGCTCTTGTCAATACTAAACTGACATTTACCCCAACCTCAATTACAGCCTCCATTGTGCAGGATATCAGAGACAGATACAATTTCAAGAGCTTTTCGCAACTAAGTACGATATGTTTTTAGGAACACGTCACATTACTTTTAGCTTTATTATTTTACAGCAGAACGCTTGTCATTCATATTTATAATTTTTGCCCTTGCCAATACTGAATTGATCATTACCCCAATCTCAATTGCACCCATCATCCTGCAAACCCCACATCTCTTCATATTAGTGCTTAAGCCCTGACAACGGCAGGTACCAGTATGTATTATTTACTATAATTGTTAAGCTGCTAGAAGGGAAGAACGGATCCAATGGTCTTGCTCCTGCAATATAAATAAACAATAAATAAATGAATGAATAAATGAATGAATGAATGAATAAATAAACAAACAAATGTTAATGTTTTAATGTAACAGGAAATACCATGAAGGTGATATCAAATATTTTCACAATGGCAGTTACAGGAAATATGTATTAGTGAGTGTGTTCGTGTGTGTGTGTGTGTCTGTGTGTACTTGTATTTGTGTGTGAAGAGTATGGGTTGAAAACAAGACGTTGGCATACAACTTCAGCATCCTTCAAGGATGTGACACTAGGATTTTCAACAAAATTCCCCACTCAAAACTAACCTTTTGTATGCAAAATTGGTCGTCACTTTTGTTTTCTGTAAACGTTTCTAACAAGTTATTACAATAACATAAGTTAAAATATCTACCTCACTTTTATTTATTGATTATTTATTTTTAATGTGTCGTGAGAGATGGATAAAGACATACTACTAAAAAACTCTAGTTCTCTTTAAAACACACTATTTATTTCAACTGTTTGTAACATTAGCCATTTCTGATATATAATTTGCTCTTGGATTGATTTTTTAAATCCTTTTGTCATTTTTTGAAGTACCGACGCTATTCAGGTGTTTGTCGCGATTATTGGAAATATTATGGTATTTCTAGCATATAAGAACTAGCTTTTAAACATTTGAATATTCAATTTCTTTTCTCACATTGTATATGGAATGAAGCATTTAAACTATTTCTGTTTAAATGTTTACCTTTATGTAAAAATAAGTGATGGAAATTCATGTGAGTGTAACATAACATACTTTTTGCTGCACGAGTTCACCAATAACTTAAACTGACTTACGATAGGCGAACACTGTTCTGTTTTCCGTAGTCTGCATTTAAATGTGTCCATATTGCTTAATTTGGAATTATTTCTAAAACGAAATGTATTACAAGTTAAGTAATATGTATAGAAAAGTAACATTCTCCATACATAGTGTAATAAATAAGGGGTTACATGAAACTGTAGTAAATAAAGTCCTGAGAAAGTAACACATTGGCTATTTTTGAGAACTGTAAACCACAGAAACAAAGCGTAAGACCAAAGCATAACAAGAATAACCGAATACACTGACAAGTGACTGCTGAGAAACAAAGAAACAGTTGCTAGAAGAGCTACTGAGGTTTTATTGTTAAGTACATATGTAGTATTTATGTAAAAGTCGAAAGGTAGAAGCTGTGAAAACACGGTGCAATTCAGTTATCCATCACTGTAAGCTAGAGCACAGGCTAATCAAAAGGTGTGTGTGTGTACATGTGTGTGTGTGCATGTGTGTACAGCTGGAATTTTTCTTTCGACGAGCCATCCACTTTAAGCACAGCAGCAGTTTTTTTTCCCCTCACATCTTTACATCTAGCGCGTGCGCAGCATGTGTGTTTGCAGGCAAGGCACGTAGCACCTGCTTCAAGCACTTTATGGCTTTGGGAGCCCTTAACCGATCGAATTGATTCCACTTCCCTCCCTGGCTCTCAGCCGAAATAACTTCCAGGCTCCTTTATGTGTGTTTCCGCAGAAGTGTGTAACCGCCTAGCCATGAATGTATATTCTACTTCATTTCCAATATCCGATATTGGTTGCGCAAGATGGTGAAGGTTTGACGGGGAGAAAGAACTCCGACTTTCTTAACGACTGACAAACAACGTCTTATATACATCTCCTATTGGTAGCAATGCTGTTCGAATATCGATTGCAGTTGATCCCTGCTATACAAAGTCAGACATATGGCTTTATATTGCGTTAAATGGTAACAGACTTTACTTCCATGGTACTGGATAAGCAAATTGTCATAACTTCTTAAACATTGTTTGCTTCTTCATTTAGTCTCACACTGCTTTGGGCGCGCTGCGTGTTGTAGCCAGGAGGGAGGGAAATGGAGAGTGAGCTGCGATGTGCCCGCCCCCTTATCACATCAGTCGCTTCATGCAGATTTTTCCTGTTAACACTAATTAAAGAATAAGCTTTGATCCTGCCAAATATGTGTTGCCCATTCCTTATACTCGATAAGCGACTGGAACTAATTTATATGCCGTAGTAATTAGAAACCAAAATAATAGTTCCTGAGTTTTGATATGTGCATTATGCACAAGGGTAACAGAAGCAGGAAACTGACTCAATTTCTAAAACATTATCCATCACAACTTTAACAGACATTTTTGTAATTAGCTTTTCTCATAGAACATTTAAGCGAGCGGGATGGCTCAGGCGGTAACGTCGGTGGCCCGCATTCGATAGGTCACAGGTTCGATTTCGGCCGACCTTGGGTTTTTCGGGGGTGCGATCTGGAACTCAGTCGGGCTGAAGAACTGCCTACATCTGTTAGGGACCCTCCGTAGTAGTTCTGCCTGTGATGCATTCTGACCGCCTGTAGGGTACTTTCATATCATCCTTCCCCACGAAGTTTGACGCACAGTGCCATCGGCTGACGAGCCGGAATCCCCTCCGTGATAGACAAGACAAGACATAGACCATTTTTTCAACTCAATAATAAGGGAGATATTATGACATTTAGCTTAATTATTAACCACCGTCTTTTTTTGGAGAAAACGGTTAATTACATCACCCATTCTTTGATTGAGACCCAAGGTAGTCAGTTCATATGTTTCAAAATTATATCGCATTTAGCAAATGTAATTTCGATTAGTTTAATATATTAATTACATTAATACATATTAAATTAGTTTACCTAAAATAAAAATTTGCAACCTTTAGTCCCGTTAATCACCACTTATTTATCTAATATCCAAAATTACCGGACGATTTTCATTACGTTTTCGTTGTATCTATGTGTGTATTTAATTTCAATTGTACTTTAGTTAATGCAGACTGCTTGTCCTTTGCTGCAGAATAGCAAAATGGAATGTTACGTGTTTGCGTTCGACTAACGTAAACAGGAAACTTAATATCCGTCTAAATACTCACACGAAAACCAAATTGTGCATGTGCTTTTACAGTAAATACACAAATGAAGCAGGTGAAAATTTACTATTTCGAATTTAAAATATTTTGGTTATTCTTATATTAGAGTGAGCGAGTGAGTGAGTGTGTGAGGTTTAACGGCCGTCGACAACGAGTCTTATAGTAGATAGTGTATATAAAATTACATTTCTGTGCTTTGTATTATTTGCATGTAGACGTTACATAATAGATGCCTAATGGATTTTATAGTTCAATACAAAATAGCTATTGAAATTAATATTGTTATATTTATACCAAAGAAAGCAAAAGTTAATAAAATACGAACAATTAAGGTGCATTAATGACATAGTGTAGAATATTAAAAACCTTTTCGGAATATATTTAGCACACCTTTTTTCACAGCAGTATATGCTTTATTTGGAAAATGTGTGATTTTGAATATTAGCAAAACCAGTGTTACAATCCATTGTGCAATAAATTTGAAAATATTCAAACGGCGAGCGACCCGGCAATATATTTTTACAGGTTTGATTCAATTTTTAGCCTAGTCGTATTCATAAACCGTACGAAAGAATAACCACCACTCACAAACCAATACTTTCTGAACGTGACTGCCCAGAATTCTGAAAATTAAGGTACAGATTTCAGAATAACCGAAGTCACTGTGAAAGCACTCCAGGGAAATTAGAGGAGAGACGGTTAAGGTAAGTAGACATTATCGGTCATGGTAGCTGGTCGTGTATATTAGTAGGCCACATGTTTGTGGTTCGAGTCCCAGCAATAATATTTTTCCACTTGTCCATGTTAGCCTCAATACAGCCAGGAGTAGATTTACACAAAGCTGCTGTTTGGAAAACCTTTATAATAAAAACATTTAAATACTGTTAAGATATTTCATTTGATGATTTTCAAATGGAGGCAGTATCTTAAATTGAATCATCAAGCAAAATATGGTTGTATATAAAACCCTTAATCCCCTAATAATTGTGTTCCCTTATAAAGTATGCTATCAAGAATGAAATAATTTTGTTGTTTAGGACGACAGGTGATCGCAACATTTACTGTGAGCTCCTTACATGCATAAACTTCTCTCCCATACTTTTCCAATGACGTGTCATTCTAGGTATCAAGAAAACCGACACGAATACCCTATCAACTGGTCAGTTTGTTGTTCGCATAAAGATGATTTTGGTATGCAATCTACGCCACATGGCGCTTATTAGTGACATATTATTTATTCCAACCAGTTAGCGAGCACTCTAATGGTCATCATTAACAGAATTATTTACATGAATGGTTCTGTTCTCAGCGAAATGTAATCTTTATCCATCCATTACTGACTGTTGTATGAATATATCGCTCTCTGATGAAATCACAATGTAAAAATGCATACAAGTTAACTTACGAAACCAAGTTTTCCACGTAATTTACAAAAAGTTATCCTCGGAGTTTAAATCGTGAGGTTTTGAAGACTTTACTAATCCCGTACAAGGAAAATAAATCCTTGCAGTGTAACACTTGAACTTAATGGTGAAAATCTGCACTTCAGTGGGCCGTAGCTATTAAAATCCGAGCTCTCTTCTGAAGTATAGATAGGCAATGCAGGAAAGAACCCCTCCAAGTCTCAAGGGTTTTTGAACGTGTAGTTGGCAGGCCTTAACGAGAAAGTGCGCTAATGATAACTATAAGACTGTCAAAGCTCCAAGAATAAGTCCCCAACACGGAGGCTTGATATTGAATATTGCCAGAAATGGCAAGGAAGAAGAGAGAAGAAAACTTACACAGCATGGTAGGAAGGGGAAAAGAAGATAGAGTAAGTTTTCGAGGTCGACCCTGAAGGGATTACTTTGCATGACTTATTTAGAGAGAAAAGTAAGGAGAAGAAGAGGAAGAGACGGTTCATAAAACGAAGTTAAGGGGGAGGGCAACATTACCCACGGCCTGTATCACACCCTTAACCATTTCTCTACCCCTACCCTCCTTCGCCAGTACGTGTGTACAGTTTAATGTCTCCGAGGATGATGGAGCTAGCCGTTTTGGCTTCCAAACACAACCCCCTTCCCTCCCATTTCTTCATATCTTGTAAAACACCTCTCCTTCCGCGAAAAGTTTTTTGTGGTGAGCCTGAAATATGAGGTCCAGGAGGTAAGTGTTAGTCTTAAAACTAATGAGAAAACGCCTTGGCGCATTGGCACCAAACCCAAGCGTCCATAGTTCCTCTGTTATCCACAGTTTCCCTTTAGTAAGAGAAATAATCATAAGGTCTCATGATTTTTCCCCTAATATTCTGATGTAGTCAGCATTACTCATCCTTAATTGCAAACACGTCATATTAAAATATTTCGTGTTATATGTTTCTGTCACCACAGATTTTGATTCTAAAATACCTTCCTAGTTTTACGTAAATCAAAGTTTCTTACTCCTAAAAGCTTAAGAATTCTGTAGAATAAAATTATATACCTATTACAAAGAAGACTTTTTAATGTTTTTGTTCTATTGACTTTTTGAAACTCATGAGATTCTCATTACTTCATAGAACTATAACTGAAGTGTGTATTGCAAAGAATAAAATAAGAGGATCTTTAATGAATATAAACATTGGAGGAAGCTGCCATTGACATCAATGGTGTTCATGGTTCGATTGTAACGGCGATTTTAAGTTGCCCCTATCCAGGTCATTACCTCTGACTAACTCGTGTGAAGTATGACCAAGACCCGATGTGGTTCGGAGTTCAAGGTAAAACCTGCAGGTCCCCTCGTTCCATCATCATGCTCATTATCACCCTACCATCGAAGTTCACGGACACGGCTCGCAGAATTCCTTCAGCTAATAAATGGCGCCAGTCATCAGTTGCTGAAATGAGGTTACCCTGAAGGAACACCTCTTAGACCCAAAATTCCATACCAAAGTTGTATTTTCAGCTCCTTAAGTTTGTGCACCACAGTTTGAATCACCCTGCATATTTCTGTTATTAGCATGTTTAATGTATAGGCCAGAACAACACGAGTGGTGTAGTCCACAACGGGAACAAAGGTGTAAAGACTAGCACTATTTTCCGGGGTTGAGATATTCCATGTATTGTAAGCATAGGGATTGCAGGCATCTTGCTGAAATGGTGTGGGAATATGCAACACCCGGGTCTTATCGGACCCATGACGTCATAGTAGTTCCTGATCGGCACGCCCGCCCACACACGAGCCTAATCCATTAGCACGTCCCAAGGGTTTAAATCGGGCCTGCCGGCTCTTCATGTTACTGCATGGTCACTAATAACTCCATAGATTGGCGAAATGAATGGCATATTGGCAAACGGACGGACAGAAGAGAGGTTATTCCCAACTGCCTGTCCCTCTTATTAACGCCGATACATACACTCCCTGCACCGCTAGGTTCAGCCCTTGATGATGAATTAACAAAACATGTTTACATCTCAGTCAGACCTTTTCATCTCGGTTCTTTTAAACAAGATAACAATATGCAACAAGCTGCATTTCCTTTTCTAGGATTGTTAAACTCTCCTTGATATAACAAACCAATTTAAAAATCGTTTACTTCATCATACTGTCAAGCAATGGTGTAAATCAATTAGACAAGTGTGTACAGGCGAATAAAATCACCGCAAGCTGAATCCTCCAGAGAGTACGAGCATGTATACTGCTCTCAATCAGTGTTGCCGATTCTGATAGACAAACAGATGGACAGACAGATTACATTAGATAGAATGGAATGGATGGATGGACGGATGGAGAGAGGAACGGATGGATGGAGTGATGATTGGATGGATAGATGGATAGATGCTGCAGGGATGCATGGATGAACGGATGGACAAAGTTTCTAGACATAAGATGTCCAAACTCGGTAACCTTCATGAGTGTTACACGTTTTTCACCAGAAGCAGTAAGCATGTTCAATTTATGCCCTCTAGAGATGGTATTGCAATCCACCCAAAAACTCGATACCGGTCCAAAAAAATCGTTTTTAGGAAACCGGTTCCTGGGTGCATGTGTGTGTCCGTGTATCCGTAAACACCACAATTCAAACACGTAACGCTTTTCGAGATAGTCCTGCATCCCACATCCCGTAGGCGTCAGCAGACATTTTTTCAGGAGGGGGGCATGTCGGAACTTTGTCAGTCAAACAATATTAATTCATTTTTCTGTTGTCAAAAAGTGCTAAAGACAAGAGTTATAATATTTGCTTTCGTAATACCTAATTTACGTATTGTGTGTGTGTGTGTGTGTGTGTGTGTGTGTGTGTGTGTGTGTGTGTGTGTGTGTGTGTGTGTGTGTGTGTGTGTTGTTACTTTGTTACTCATGCCTTCACTGTCACAATTATATTTACACAGAGTACACAGTATAACTGGAAATGGTTGGCAGCATTCTATACAAGAAGTATCTTGCTCATTATTATATTACAGGATTCGTGTTTTCAATCTCTTTCGGTAAGAATTCTCATGAACATAAACTGTAAAAGTGTGTGCAAAACTAAAAACCTAACGTCGCGGCGCAGAACCACTGTTGACTATGATAAAATAAACATTAATAACTCTGGATACGAAAGCACTGTTGAGAGCAATAATTATAGAAGATATATAACTGCTAATTAAAATAATGCATTCCTTATTTACATTAAAAATGTGAATAGCATCACTGGCGAGCTCATTTATAACACAGGCGCTATGAAACAATCGAGAATCTCTTTTGTACGAGTATTCTGAGGAAAATTTCTATGCATCAAAATTAAAACAATAATCTAATAATCAGTAATAGTATGTCAGTGGCATATTAAATTCATTTGTAAGGGGGAGCCGCGAGCCCCCTTCGCGATGCCCATGTCACATTCCCATTACATAGAAAATTTCGATTATTTAAAAAATGGGTCTTAACGATTTTGACTAAAATAAAATACGTTTTGGATATTTTCATGACACTTGAAATGTACAAATATTAAATTTTCTGTCAACAGCCTATAAAGTTCTCTTCACTCCGACTGACTTTTGTATAATGGTAAAACATAAGGGATAGCCAAAATCTTATTACAAACAGATGTAGATATCGTTAAAGCAGACAATTCATCTCAAATATATATAATCTAACTATTATTTTTCGAAATATTCCTTCTCATTGGTTTTCATTTTCGAATACTTACAATATTTTCTCAAATAAGACGTCGTCATTCTTCTTTTTTATCTGTTGGTCATGCAAAGAGAAAGGAATTTCAAAGCTATCACATAGCCACCATCTCTTAAAAGATTCGACTGTCCTTAATACTACTGTATTCTCCTATTTCCATTGAACTTACAAGGAAATACGTGATAGCACAATTGCTGTAAATGTTCATCTCTACTAATATGAAGTAGATAGAAGAAAAATTGCTTGTTACAATAGTTTGTACAAGAGTGAGTAGAGAAAAGTATATGAATGCAACACAACATACCTTTTATTTTCTCTACTTCGCATAGTAAGTAGGGAAAGCATTGCATTCCAACCAAAAGGTTTTTTTTTTCTTTGCCGCACATACGCACGTATGTGTGTGTGTGTGTGTGTGTGTGTGTGTGTGTGTGTGTGTGTGTGTGTGTGTGTGTGTGTGTGTGTGTGTGTGTGTGTGTGTGTGAACAGCACAAATCAAAAATACGTATTTAAGCTTTTCATCTTTCAAGGATGCGACAAGAGGATTTTTCAAAAAGATTCCTCTAGTACAAGTTACCCTTTAGGTGGATACCCTTTTAATGTCTTTATTTTGTTAAGAATGGCTCTTAACGATTTTGATTTATATATATAGACACACACACACACACACACACACACACACACACACACACACACACACACACACACAGAATATTCCTCTTTCTGGATGACTTTCGCACAACTGAAAAAACTTACCACACAGAACACCTAGATCTCATTAAGTTACACAATTTGAGTAAATACATTTTTTTGTGGGTTTAACCATTTCAGACATATTCCTTGTTATCGCTTTGAATGTACCGACACTTGTGCTTTTCTCAGATGGAAAGTCAGTATTCATTTTTTCCCTCATCTTCCTCCTGGTTATGCAAACAGAACAGGATTTCAAAAGCCATAATATAGTGGACAGCTCTTAAAAGTGTTTAAAGTTCCCCAACAACATGAAGTAGATTTAATAATTTCCTTTAAGAATAGTTATTGAAGAATGGATATGGAAAGTAATGCGATCTTAGAAACTCCCCAGATGTGCTATTTTTTGGGATATAGTTCTATATAACACCAATGCATGTTTAAATAATAAGGGTTTAAAATTCAATAATTGCTAGTTTTCACATTCATGAATGGAAATTATGTTTAATTTCAAATTATACCATAGACAAATCATTTCTTTTGTAATATTTAATGCCAAGAATTCATTATTATATTCTGAAAGCAAAGAAAAAGTATTTCCATAGCTCATAACTTATCACCTTCAAAATCAAGATGATCATGGTATCCAGCGGAGCATGGAATCTTGTTTTCTCTTTGTCCACTTTGGGAGACTGACCAACTTCATAGTTCATACATTTCGAATGCACCTGCAGCTCAGTATGATAAGTGCCTCCTTACACGCAGGACAAAGTGGGGTACTCTTAGAAGCCTAACATGACAAGTATTTCTGAATTGCCAGACCAGGAACAGAAGATAAAGTTGAAAAAATAGAACAAATAATAAAGCTAGAAACAGTGTATCCCTCCTGGATATCTGAATATGAACGTGAAACATAAACAAAGTAGACTGAAGCAGATCCAATAAGGATATAGATATACTGAACGACTATAGATGGATACGATTCCCATTGCTACGGGATTAAGAGGCTCGTAAATCTGAAACAAGCGAAACGCACTGTGCAGCATTCTCAAAGACTACCAAATATAGTTGCATGATAGAAGACAACGAACCACCGCCGGGCGCGAACACTCCTAAAACAGTTTATAAAAATTGCATCAAAAGCTAATTGAAGAGCAGATGGCTTCAGGAAGTACATGAAATGTAATCCGCCCACCTCTCCAAGCCGGAAGTTCCGCCATTTCCACTAATTGCTTCCTGATTAGTCCTCACGTCACGAGTTTGAGACTTAAATAATGGAAACTCTTTAGAATCAGCATTAGTGTGGTGGACTAACTCTGATTAAAAACGTCCATTAGAAACCACCCCGCCTCCCATTATCATCTTCATGCTCCTTCAGCTCATCTACACTCGAGCGTGATTTGATGCAATTTCTCCCACCACAGTCGCCGTCATTTAGCTGAGAAACTGGAGATTTTCAAAAGTTTATACTTTCAGAATGATCGTCTCTTCCCAAAATTAGCACACAGGAACCATACTTTGGGAATGTTTAACACGCGTTTCCTTGTTAGAGCTGTTTCTGCTATCATGCCATCGAAGTGATAGTCCTCTGTTCAAGAATTTATAAACAATGGCTATCCAGTAGCTTTTGGGCATTTCCAATGACTCCTAACCTATTGCTTTGTCCAGTAAAATATCATAATTAATTGTATCAAAGCCTTTTGTTAGACCGAGGAAAGTTTCTAAATATTTATTCCCGAAATATGGTAGCATAAACAACTTTAGTATGCTACAAATTACATGTTTCTAAATAATTGACTAGCCGCAATTTTATACATTTATCAAGAGGTTTAGAGACACAAAGGACTAAATAATTTGTTACGTAATTGTTTGTATGCATAGGAACAACCATGGTTTTGTATACATACTGTATAAAAAAGATTTAAAATATGCCCAAGCGATTTAGCAACATCATTAATGAGATACGTAACATCTTCAAAGAAGAGGCACTGTCAATGCCTATTGGTTTTTTTATTATTTAGGGTTTCGGTAAGTTTGATTAATTCATTTTCCATAGTAGGATAGGCAAATATAGAGGAAGGCAAATAATTCTAATAAAGCAAACATCTGACTGTCGATAACTGGATAACTGCAAAACAACATAAAAATGAATCGGCTTATGTGCCTAATACTGATGACAGAGAAGAAAACATCTGTCCATCCTATATAAGAAGTTGAATTATGGCTGACGCAAAATTTAATAGCGGGTGGCTCAACACAATATCTAATAACACGCTTGCCACGTCTTGCGGGTTGTATAGTTAAACACGTAATGAAATCACGCTGTATAGCCAGTGATATAAATATCATTTGCACCCAAAAAATCGATTTGTACAACAGTAAAGAGAATAGTAATTGTCTGGTATCAGCCGCCATTAAATTTTGCGTCTGTCAGAGCAATCAATTAAACCGTGTGTTATGTTTAGCCACTACTCTGTTTATTGATCATGTTGATGTTTTCTTTGAATTGAATACAAACGTTTTGTTCATCTACATTTTACACAAAGCTCGATCGAACTTAAGACGTGTCTTCACCACTAGGAAACAAGCGAACACAGGGGATTACTGACCAGTGCTGTACAAGACTAACACACTTGCTAACGGTTAGAAATGGAGGGTAACATTTACTTGGCAAAGCCCAGACGAGTAATTGGTATGCCGAGTCGTACTCCTACCTAGCCCAGTTATCGTCAACCCCACGGACCTTTTCATACACGCAAGACTTACTCGATCGTGGCGGTCGGAATATGAACTCTGCAGTAACTAAGTCAAAGGGACCATATTTGCATTCATGCGGGGGAGACAGAAGCTGTGTATGTCCATATGTGGCTCTTCATTAAGGCAAGGCACTCTCCAGTCGCTCCATGAATTACATTTCCTTGCAATGTACAAGAGAAAATGGTTCATATGACAAAGCTTACATTTAGAAAGTAGAAGCGATTGAGTAATTACATACAGAGATAAACCTGGGGGAATAGATGCTGAAAGTGATACAGAATACCAATCAACTAGTTTGTTAGAAAGAAAAATCTAATATGTTGCTATCATATATCTTCTCTACTCACTCTTTTACTACCAAAGCTTGTTCTTGTATCCACTTCTTATTAATCCCTGCCTGCTATGATTAGGTGGTAATTTAACATTGCATTGCATCCAAAATGCAATACAGGCATTTCAGTGGAAATAGATGCTTTGAGATCCCTAAACTCAAAAAGCTCCTTCTCCTAAAATACTGTTTTGAATTTACGGATGTATTTTGTGTGTATGTACGTATGGGTTTGTGGGTGTGAACAGCAGAACTCAAACCAAAACTGATGCATCGTCTTAGAAAAGATCCCCATCGGGAACTGACCACTTGGCAACATTTCATTTATTTTTCGTTGTCTGAAAATAGCTGAAAGGAGTGAGTGAGTGAGTGAGTGAGTGAGTGAGTGAGTGAGTGAGACGAGTATATTACTACCCGTTTCAATTCACCGTTAAAACGTTAAAAAGGTAAAGTTAAAACAGATTAAAGTTAAAAAAACAGTTAAAACTTAAAAACTGATCGGAAAATAGTAAGTCGGTAAAACGTTATAAAGAAAACAGATTAAAACATTCGAAAAGCCTAAAAAAAGCAACGAAATAAAATACAACTTAAACTTCCTTACTAAGCCAATATGAGCGACAAACCGCAGCAGTATATTTACAGCTACTAGGTCATCGCCCAAAACTGACTGCAGATTAAAACCCAGGCCAAGGGACTGGCGCTCAAGAGCGTATCGTAGACAATCAAGAAGGGCATGCTTAGCTGCAAGGATTTTTATTAAAATACCGCATGTTAAGATAGTTGCATCACTAATGAATATATATAATATAATTATATTATAATTATATATTATACATAATATATATAATCTCCTTTCTCTCTTAAGAGAGAGAAAGGAGATAGGGAGGAAGAGAAAGTAAAAGAGGAGTAAAGAGTAGAATCTCCACTGTTAACGCAATAAAGCTTGGTATTGCGGATTCTGCCAGTAAGATCATAATTTCGAATAAGTACTGCAAATGGTAACATTCTCGCGAAAAGGGCAAAAATACATTAGAGAATTTTATGTCAAAATAACTCAAGCAATGAAAAGGAAAACTAAAAGGTTCTTGTGTTACATTTACACGATTTCTCTACGTATTCTTCAACAAACTATATTTACAAAACGTTAATCTTCTATTTTGTTCATATAATCAAGATAAACTGCTGTGAAATGAATTTATTATAGGTATAGTCGTATTTCCTTACAGGCACAATAAACCAGCGCAATCAGTTCGCTTTAAGTGATAGTCAAATATTTTAAGAGTTGGTCGGTATATGATAGCATTGAAATGTCATTGCATGACCAGGTCCCATAATCTGAAACTACGCTCTGTTACCAGTGTCAGTGAGAACATTTAACCCAAGGTTCAAGTAACGCAATATTTATGGTCAGAAGACAGTTTACATTTATATTGCTGGAATATATTTTATATATTTAAGCGTTTTGAAATTACTGTTATGTTCGATTATCTCGTGCTCACTCTAAGCAGTAGGTTGTGGACAAAATATTACTTGTGTATTAGAAAACCCTACCATATCTGCTTAGTTGCACTTTTTTTGTATTGTCAGTAGGTTCTGTGTACCGTATTTGATCCCTTGAATTTGAAAATTCTCTTTATCATTTACAAATGCAAAATTCGGTATGCAATACGGACCGGAGCAAACCTATATTGTATCATTTTAATTTATGTAAGTACATATATAATTACCAGGACTGTGAATTTCTGAGCAATGAAATATTGTTGCTGTTGTTATAGCTATTATTCACACAAATACATGAAAGATACAAAAAACTAAACTATTTAATGATTATTTACACAATAAAGTATTAAAAAAGCTATTTGAGATGCGATAATATATTACGGAACCATACGGCTCGGAAGTTGCGTTGAAAAACTGCTTTTAATCACATTGGAAATATTAGCTATTTCCACTTAAATTTCACGATTGGCATTTCGTTCCTTGGAGCCCTTAGCACGATGAAATATTGTAAAGCATTCCAATCATGGATTTCACTTTCTCATGAGAACCGTTTTAAAATGAAAGGAACAGTCGAAGTGTTTACTATTTGGCTGAAGCGTTTAGGATTCTGGTGCATTACGGAGCGAGCGAAAGTCAAATCTCTGCAAGCCACGGGAGTCTAGAAAGGTCAAAGGTTCACTTAATGTCCTGTGCATATAAATCACATCCGCAGCAGCTGATTTTAATTTCGCGCTTTCGATCGGTAGGTATGCTGTTTGTGTGCTCCTACGTGAACTATATAACGAATACTCGCTCAGCTATTCCCTAGGTAAAAGCAAGGTAGGATTTCTTTCATCATGCAGTTTTCCTAACGATCCTTTGATGGATAGCAGTATTACGTTATGATGAAATTATAAATCCCCTATGTCATCAATGTTATCTTAAAACAAACAAGGCATGAAACACTGAAATGATTTTATTTCAGGTTATTTGTGGTATGATAAAAAAGAAACAAGGTGTGTGAAACATTCACCACTTTACAGCCCAGAGACTTGTATAAGAATGAAGGAGAATACAGATAATATAGAATTGTCATCTACTCCATTTCTGGTTCCTCTTGTAAACTATTTTTACTGTCATATGCTCACTGTTTAAGTATAAATGTATTCTTGTAGCCTCTGAGATTATTACGAACACTATTAATATGATTAATATGATAGAAGCGCGCTTGTCAAAATGGTAAACATATATAATTTGATTTTGCGTTAATGTTTACATAGCAAAATATTGGTAAGTGCGTTAATTCGCATTGCACTACATTCTCCTATCTACAATGTAACTAATTGCCCGTACTGCCATATGGAACCATGTCAGGTATCAATTGACGCATAGCTATGTACTATTCTACCTCTCGACACCAGAAGTGGAAGCCCTGAATAACTTACTCTTCTGCGCATGTCTGAGACGTGCCACTGTTAACTAGGCAGGGATCTATGGAATAACAATGTGGCACTACAACTATTAGCTTCTATCCTTGTGTGCGATATTTCCTCATTGGGAAATGTTGTTTCCTTATTGTACATGATGTATATGGAGTACAAATATTTATGTTAAAATATACATTTGTGTTTTGTTTCATTTATCTAACACCATGGCATGAGGTCACTAACCTTGCAACCCATCTGATTTTCATGTCTCATTACTGCTAATAATATTCATTATCATAAAATGTTAGGATACCATTATCATTTTCGTATTTACGAAAACGTTGTTTCTTAATTCCTAAGCCATACAAGGAATACTTTTTGATGTGGTACTGATATATGAATACTATACAAAACTATAAATATTTCAAGTACAAGGGGCATTCAAAAAGTGAGTTACACATGATTATGGTAGACCAAGTATGTTTTATTGAATTACGAACTATAATGCAAAGTGACACTCGTAGTATGCAGGAGTTTCCCGTAAAATGACAGAAATCCTAAGATTGGAAAAATCTGGCATGCCTTTCAGCTAAAATATTTCAATAAAGTACAAAACTGTCAATTTGTACACCTACCATGACTTTTTCTGACATTTTCTGACATTTAAAGAAACAGAGAACAAGGACTATATCAAACGGGTAAATTGGATTAAAGGAAGCGGGAAGTATAAAATGGTCCAAAATGTCATTTTTAATTTTCATTACATTAAATTTTCTGATATTTTCTGAACAAGAATATGTATAGTTTTATGGTTTTACACACAATGCTTCTTTATTTAAATTCGCTTTAAAGATATGGGTTTTGATGTAAGTCACTATAACAATTTCTTTGTGTCATTGGCTTTTTCTCGGAACCGATTTTTTTCATACAAGTGGCGATTTTTCTCAGTAAACCTTAGGGCTAGAGGTTTGAAATTTTGCACACTTTTTTATATATAATTATCCGCATTGATCTAGAATTATGATATAACTCACCATTTGAATATAGCACCCACATTTTGTTGAAAAGTTGGGTAATTTTACATTTTCTAGTTCAATATCATAACAGACATACGAGGCCTAAGTGTAAAAAATGTCAATTGTTGTGCTACATATAGTTTTGTGGCAGTAATATACCCAATTTTTCACAAAATATTTCCTTCTGTTTACTTATTAAACAATTTTTTTTAAAGATAAGGTATAAAAACTAGTATAATGAAATTTAGCATATATATCCCATAGACTGTTATATATGTGCCTGATTTTTTCAAAGGAATTCACTTGGTAATAGTTGAGAAACAGAGGGTTACTTTGTCCAGGGTGTACTTGACTAAGCTCCACCTTTCTTGCTTTTCTTAAATAGAGTTAACTGATGGTTTCCTAATAAACCCACATAAGTAGATCCAGAGCATTTCGAACGAATTCTAGCTAAGAAATCAAATCCCAGAAGTCTGAAACTTAAAACACTATACTCTGCTTTTATTTGCACACACATACACACACATACACGCACGCATACACATACATGCATCCGCCATCCGCAAGTATACCACCTCATTAATTTTGGAAATGTATACTTTGTATCTATGTTTACTAATTTATCTATTGTTTGCATGTTTCCAGGAGGTATTGACGTGTTACAGTTTGTGTGTTAATATTCCTAGTCAGACAGCTGGTCATCAATTAGCGGCCAATGTGGGACGTGCACCAGTTCGCCACCATGCCACTATTGATTATCGATCCTTGCAATTTGGAAAGGTGTATCATACATTGTGCTTCAACACCTGATCAAAGTGCATTTATCATCAAATTTCTTTCAAACATTTTTGTTCAAGAATTACAAATAAAGGTTTTGAACGTGGCTCTCTAACGCAGACTTTTTCATTATGGGTGTAAGGAATGCTAATTAAAACTATCATGCGTGGTATTCGGTTTTTTAGTAACAGAATCAAGGTACTAATTTAGACTTAGATTACTCAATTCAATCCTTGTGTTTCCCAGAAAGAACTGAACACAAATGAGGCTGAATTTGAAAGAGATATCTATAATATGGAGTCATAAGTTAAAAGAAACTGATGTGTTGCACTCACATGAATTTCTCTACTCTTGTACTCTTGTGCTATTCTTACAAACTCTTATTCGTCTATCTTCTTCATGTTAGTCAAGATAAACATTGGCAAAAATTATCTTATTGCTAATTTTCTTGTAGGTGCACGGCCAAGAGATAAAAAGTGAATAACAATCTTCCATTCAGAAAAGTGTAAGTATTACAAAACTCACACAGTTAACAAGGAATATCTTCGAAATGGTTCAGTCTACAATAAAATACACTGCGACATAGCCTGTGTCTTTTAACGAGATCAACATTTTTTGCATAGTAAGATTTGGTCCATCTCTTACAGTTTGCCGGTTATGCAAAAGTCATCGAGAGTAAGCAGGCCTACATAGGCTATAGCCAGAAAATTCAAAATATACATTTCATTTGCCATAAAATTATCTTAAACATACGACATTTTAGTCAGATCGTAAGAGCAATTTTTGAGAATGTAGTTCAGGATGGAGAAATTTTCTTCAAAATCTTTGTGATGCATCCTTAAAAAATAATATACTCAAATGTCAATTTTGTGTACATTACTTTGGCCGAGTTTTCGTTTTCAAGTTATGCTGTTTGCAGACACACCCACCCACCCACACACACACACACACACACACACACACACACACACACACACACACAAACACGAACCTTCTTCTAAAAATGCTTTTTTTTTTTTTTGGATTCAGGGGGCCTCAAATCACACATTTCCGGTGAAATCTCGACATCAAAATTTTGGGTCGAATACAATACTTCCCCTACTTACAATACGTAGTAGAGAAAGTAAGATACGAATACCTAATCTTAAGAAGCATTGTACAACTTAATATTTGTTTAATAGGCCTCATCAAGATCGCCTATTTGATACTTCATGCACTTCAATGCAACTTACAGTTTGGAAATTTACAGCGCGGAAACCTAAAACGGCGTGCTCATTTCGGCCGCTCCTTATAGACTAAATGAGTAGGAGGAGGTGACAACCTTCCATGACGCAGATCCGGTTATGAGCGGGACGAAAATGTTATATTTGTATGTCATAAGATATCAGCTGGGGAACAGTCGAACAAGCTTGTAGATGTGTGGGATAACAATACAGGCCTTGCGTAACAGAAGTTCAGTTAAAGATGTACATAATTAAAACTCTGATGTGTTGCACTCACATGACTTTCTCTACTCTTGTACTAACCGTTCTTGCAAACCCTTATTCCTATATCTTCTTCGCGTTAGTTGAGATAAATATTTGCAGAAACTATTGCTTATTTCCTTGTAGGTTTAAGGGGAGTATGGGAATACAGTAGACTTTGAGCGAAAGCCAAATCTTTTAAAGCTTTGAGATTCCGTTTTGTTTGCACGGTTCACATATAAAACATAAGCAACGATGTGCATTTGACCAAAATTTGCTTTCCGAAACCGACACAAATCACAATAAATTCACCGAAATGATTCACTCTACAAAAAATTATTTGGACACAAATTGTGTGTTTTAGCGAGATCTACATTTTTGTACAGTAAGATTTTGTCTGTCTCTTACGGTTTACGAGTTACTCAAGAGTCATCCAGAGTAAACAGGACTATAGCTAGAAAATTCAAAATATACATTTAATTTGCCATACATATGTCATTTTAATGAAAATCGTTAGAACCATTTTCAAGAGAATCAAAATTTTCGAAAAATTTTCCAGGTAAACGGTAGTTTAGGGTGGAGGAATTTTCTTCAAAATCTTCGCGTCGCATCCTTGAAATACATTAAATCTACATACGTACTTTGGTTTTTAATCGATTTTCGTTTTTGAGTTATGCTGTCCCAGACTGGCACAGAGACAGACATACAGACAGACAGACAGACAGATAGACAGACACACGCACGCACACACACGCACGCACACAAACACACACACACACACACACACACGGATCTGTTTCTAAAAATGCTTTTTTTTTAATTCACAGGGCCTCAAAGCATACGTCTCCGGTGAAATCTCAAAATCGGGTTTTTGGATGGAATACAATACTTCCTCTACTTACTATGCGTAGCAGAGAAAGTAAAAATAAGCTCCGTCCTACTCTGTACATTATGTCACTTCTCATTCTCATTTTTTGCAACGTCCTACTTTAATGCCTTTGTTAGATTATAACCTCTCAGTGGGTATATAATTGTAATAGCAATCAATGCCCATTGTTTTCCCATAGAAAAAACAATTATTACACACACAGTCTCAAGGAAATAATGGGTTCCAAATTCTCTTTGTGTTTCGAGAAATAATAGCTATAAATAAGTACATTTGCAAGATCTCTGTTCCAAAGAATATATAAAGTGTTAGTTTACATAGCAGTTCTCAATTCAAGTGTAATAGAAACTAGTTATCGAATTATTACTAATTAGTCTAATAAATATAAACATCACCGTATCCACTCCTTTTTATCTTTAAATATTACCATACGGGTAGGTAAAAAAAAGAACATCTATATCAGAAGTACAATGTCCGGACCTTTTTAATTTTAAAAGCGTAAATGAAGCTAGGATATGTTTGTGTTTATGTGTGTGTATCTAGCAAACTATGTTACTGAAAATACAGAGCTCCGGCAGCGTGCTCGAGTGGGCCACCCATTGGATTCCTCAATCCGAGATACCTTTATAATAAATTTCATGATTTGCAATGCAGATATGACTGTTTACTACTTATAGAATATAAAGGTGAAAATCAATGGGAAATGGGTAATTTAGTTGTCTGCAGAAGGTGGGCGCGTTTAAAATTCCTTAAACATGAACTTTCCTTGTTGCCTTGGCTATTACGCCACGCAATTAGCTTCAAATACGTATCCCCCCCCCCCGAAAAAAAAAAGTTGCTGATTTAAATGTTGTATTTGATAATGAAATGTAGAATACCTGCCTTCCTTTTTCCAATGCAAAAATTACTTCTATTTCTCCCTCTTCCTCCCTCCCATCCAAACTACTGAAATACACGTAACCTTTTCAGCCCTACAAGTAACACATTCACTTTATTTATATCCAAAGGTAGAAAATGTGCATATTGTTCTTTGACCAACTTCTTTCATAATATTTTGCTCAAGAAAATTACGTAACATGAATATTGAGAGGTCAAATATTAATTAGACGCCGTATAAAGCTTTATGCACATAAATTAAAAAGCCACTTTATCATTTTAAATGTTGCCCAATATGATTTGATTGTAACTGTATTCCGCTATGTTGTTGTTTTATAGTATGTTTAAGAGAACAGAAATGGCCTACCGTTAGCGATCTGTCATGCGTTCCACTATTGAAGTAACAAGGATACTCACCTGAAATAAAAATAGAAAACAAAATAAGAAATATAATCATGACACCAGTAAGAATTTATTTACAATAATTAAGTACGTTAAGGGCATTCAAAGAAAGCATTTCTAAATTGCAACTATGAACAGATCTCACCGCAGTTTGGTCCAGATAATAGACATGCAAACAAACGATACATCTATAGATAAAATTATCATAGTAATACCACGAGAATGTTTCAGTATCTCAAAATGAAAACTTTTACAGTATTCCACGAAACAATTAATAATTTATTTAACACCTTTTAGTATTAGTAATGATTTAAAAGTAAACAACTTACAACATACAATAACATTCATACATTTTAATTAAGATTTATTTTCACAGTTGGCACTACAACTAGGCTGTGAGGTTAGATTTAATCCAGGGAATTGAGGAATCAGACACATAATGAATATAAATGAACGAATTTGCTTCAGTAGGCTATTCATTAAAATATCAATTTTCTCTCTAGAATATTCGCCAATTGTTTTGTCTGACACTTGTAAATGACCCGCTAAAAGTGTTTACTGGGAATATATAACTCAAACGTTCATAAACGTAAGAAAATGTTTAAATTGGCGGAGCCGTAAGGAGGAGGTGATATAAGCAAAGTACTAATACCACGGCCAAGAGGTGATAATCCGGCATGGGTAGAATAGATTAAACTACTTTTAATGTTTTAGGATTATTCATTGTTTAATTAATTAGTTTAGTAACATGCCAACACTTCTAATAATGAATAAATACTCTGATACATCGAAATGCTTATTTTATTGTACTCGTGAAAATACTGATAAGTATTAACAATGCATAAAAGTAATCTATAATATTTTTCACTATAGGCTTGTTGTATTTGTTTTTAAATTTTGAAGAAAATTGAATAAAATTCGCACACTAGGGAATACTCTATAGCATCCAAGGCTTAGCAAAACAGGAAAACATGAAAAGTAGCTTTGAAATTATAGAGAACGACGTGCCTCATGCTTAGAGATCTTTAAGAAATCGCGTGCCGCAGCTTCTGTGATCACGGAAGTTCAAATGCAATACGTAAGTAAATAAATGAACATTGACTATTTAAAGCAATCTGGCCGGTCTTTTCAATTGCTTACCTTAGTTAAACTTATTAAAGTATGGATTAATTGCCGGATACTACATTAATTTAGCATAATGTAGTAGGAGACAATCTATTTGAATTTTATCGAGGAGCTTCTAAGGCAAAGAATGCCACAAAATACTTGCTAAATTGTCATAATATCAACAAAGGCGCCGTTGAGCATTATTAGATTCGTAAAAGAATGAAATTCCCATTTATTTCTCCATGATTCGCTTCTTAACTGTGGAGATTATTTTCCAGTTTTCATCCGTTCATATCCCTTTCTGTGCAATGTCTGTCACGAGAGGCTTTGAAAACCGGTAACTAAACTGTTTGTTCTGGAATGTTGTTAGAAATCAAAACAGGTCAAAGATTTAATAATTCACAAGTATGTGCACATGCATGGTGGTTTTTATGAGATTGGAATCACACTGTTTGAATGGTAAATAGAAAACGCAATAAAATATCTAATAATATAAGAAATCGATCTTACTTTTGTACACAGATAATAGTTATGAAACAGTAAAGTAAAATCACTTTTGAAAGATCCACTCTATGCAAATCTCTTTAAAAAAAAAATACTTGTCAGAAACATTGGACTTATAAACTTTATCTAACTTTCGCAAAAGTCAATAATAAGCTAAACATATAATCCTCCATTTCATACCAGATTATATTCCGTTTAAAGAAGCCGATAACTCTAATTCGTGTCTATTTTCTAAGTAGAAAGCAAAGTATATCTATTGCTGTACACAGTTTCACTGGAGTTGGGCCTGTAGTTCAAGTTGTAACAGCAAATAAATCCTACACAATAATGCTGGTTTGTTCACAAACAACCTTCCCCCCCCCTCTTTTACTCCACGGCACGCATCACCAATTCAGTGCTTTTATAGTCGCCTGACTGAAACATCAGTGAATGATAGCCAGGGAGCGGGGTTTTAGTGCGAAATCCATCAAGTTAACCGTAGACTTAGAACGGGAAGTGGAAGCGCCGGCGAACTTGGAGAGTGGAAGGCAGTACAACCCTCACGCTACCTGCTGGCTCTATATTCCGCGCTGTTAATCTTATTCCTATGCTTACTTACTAAAACCCCGCTCCCTGATATACTATGAATCTCAAAATTCGGTTTAGCCATCGTGGAGTGAAAAACATTACGTACGCATATTATGTAAAAACATGCGTTCATATTGTAAACAAGAATTTAAATTAAGAGTAGTTCTCTTCAGGATACCAAGCGCATTATGCAGATTCAGATTAGTTATTGCTGCAAAATTTAAAACGACAAGAAATTTATTGTTGCAGATTTATTGCACGTACACCGATACGAGTGGCCAATTTCTTAAGGGCGTGAATACATGAATGGGAGGCCCATTCTTGAATGTTAATCTTGAAACCGCCAAACCTTTCCTGGTTTTCCTCAGTCTTCAAAACTTGCAAATGCGGAGGAGGTTCCCTAACTTAGGCATGGGACGTTTCCTTTCTTAATTAGCACTTAATTTCAGTTACCGCCAGTGTCCATTACCTGGGTGCACCACGTGGTAGTAAGAAGGGGCATTAAGCTGTATTACAATATATTATTATTATTATTATTATTATTATTATTATTATTATTATTATTATTATTATTATTATTATTATTATTATTATTATTATTATTATTATTATTATTATTATTATTATTATTATTATTATTATTATTATTATTATTATTATTATTATTATTATTATTATTATTATTATTATTATTATTATTATTATTATTATTATTATTATTATTATTATTATTATTATTATTATTATTATTATTATTATTATTATTATTATTATTATTATTATTATTATTATTATTATTATTATTATTATTATTATTATTATTATTATTATTATTATTATTATTATTATTATTATTATTATTATTATTATTATTATTATTATTATTATTATTATTATTATTATTATTATTATTATTATTATTATTAATAATAATAATAATAATAATAATAATAATAATAATAATATCCGATTAATTCGAACCGCTTCTAGATGTTTCTCTTCGATATGGTTAAGCACATAAGTGTAACATTAAGAGAGAGTGATTGTGGCTATCGATGGAAAGAAGCTGCGTTTTCTGGGGCTATTAATCTGGAAAAAATGAAGGGAGGTAGAAAGGTTTTCTTTTTATTCAGCACCGGGTTGGGAGGGGGACGCGGAGGAGAAGCAGCTAGCTACTGCTCCTCGCTCTTGTGGAAGAGTAAACAAGCAGACAAAACAAAAAACGAACCGTCGACATGGAAAACACGCCCACTCCAGCTCTGCAAGTGCTTCCCCTTTTAGAAAATATGCATCTTCAGTGCACATCTACACCACTTTGCTCCTGCAATTATTATATCCACTTTCCCATCATGGAGTTTGAATCAAGGCCCAAAATATCCTATGGTGACGTCTGCATGAATTTCTCGTGCACATAACCACAATGGTACATAGTAACCCAATTGCTGGAATGTTGTATTACATTTAGTTCTAGCTTATATTACATGTCAGAAGATGCTCAAAGGACAGGGCAGCCTTCCTCTAAATCAGAGTAGGGGGTGCTGGAGGAACAGCGGTATTTCAACAGTGATAACAGGTGGAAAAGTGTACCCAAAGATACCGTCACTCTGTTGTAATTAGGATGAATTAAGGCAGGACCTCTCAAAGCTTAAAATCACACCGGGGACAGATGTTCCTTGCACCGTTCATCGTGGCGATTCGGTTAAGCTCGGATCAACTCGCGCGCTGCAGAACGAAGCATCGAGGAAGCCTGTGTTGATAGAGGACTAGCTTATCAGTGAAATAGATACACGCAGTAGAACTACCTAATAATAGAGCAACCCCCTACAAAGAAATGCCGAAACTACAAAGAAAGCAAAGAATACCGAAAGTACATTTGAATCACAGAGGGTGCTTTCTTATTTTTTCAGTTATGACTATGGTTCGGGTTTTTAGGTAAAAACATATTTTGTTTGTGTCCTAATACGAATTTTAAACTGAGTTTAATTTTCTGGATATGTACACCAGAGCATATATTTAAGTCTTATTGCAAATAAAAACACATTTTCTGATTTTTTACATTACACAAAAATCTCAAAAAGGAAACCTATTTTAAACTTATTTCCATATATTTACATAAAGTCACATAAAAGAAGCTGCAGAATTATTTGTAACAAGTCACCACCCAACTTCTTTAATGGTCAAATACGAGCCTAGGCAGATGTCGCAATATGATTCAGTATCGGAAGAACTGATATGCCAGCTAAAGAAAAGGTAATTTCTAGCGTAATACTAGAAGACAAGGATTACGATTCTCAAATTAGATTCCATACCATGGTCATTCTTACATTCCGAATGTAGTCGAAGTGCGGGAGCAAGCAGAAAGCATCCTCTCACACCGTCTCCTACATTCTTATTGCCACGTGAGCAACGCATACAAGACATTCTTCAGAAAACCCAGGCGAACATATTGGATGGTATGAGATCCGCAGAGTTTGGAAGATGTGTAAGATAGGGGGACACTTCGCACACTTAAACCTACACAGTCCTTTGTGTGCTAACACAAGGAGGAAGGGATGAATTGGACTACGATTAGCAACAGTGATCCAAGCGCCGAATCGGAAATACAGTGGAATTCTGATAACTCGACCCAAGGTGGACTGAGAGACTGTCATTTACCGAAATGTCGAGGTTTACGGAATAAGTGGTTTGTTATTCACAACTCATAACATAATACGCCAAATCACATACATATTGTAGCACAATATAGGAAACAAAAGTATAACAGACCCTAACATTTATTACATAGTAATGTGTTCCCCTTTGTCGGTCTCTTTAACACATCCAATTTAATTTCCATTGTCATGTTAACTTGTCTTTTCTTCTCGTTCGACATTTTCACTGGCACAAACAACTCAACACAACACTACCAATAAGCCTGAAATCTTGGAAGTTGCATTGTACTCGTAATCAGAAATATGTGACTGAAAGTTTAGCTTACCACGCACAGGGGTATTTTAGACGTGGCGAATGACCTTGCTGGGATCTGCACGAGTGACAACATGCAAACTGATAATGAAGTAATGCCTCTCTTTCCTTCCTTGAAATAAACAAGACACTGCTTATAATTCGAGCGAGCACTGTACTTAATCACGCACGGTCCGCTATGTTGCACGGAAGTTGGAAAGATAACCTGATACCCCCATGGTCCTGTAAATACAAAAGTGAACCACTGCACAATTCGTCACGTCTAAAAATAACTTTGTACTTGGTAAAGCAATAAACCCTCAAGTGTTTGTGCTATGTATCCAAATTATTAGCGGAAGCTTTTGATTTCGTGACAATGGGCTGCCGGCTGCTAATGTCCTGACTAATTAAAATTCACCTGTGCTATTCATACCGTATAGTAGATAATAGGAATTATTACACTGAAGTTTAACAATAAAAAATTAAAATGAAAAAGTTCGTCGAGTTACACGGAATGTCGAGTTATCGGGGGTCAAATTATGGAGATTCTACTGTAGTGAGATTATAACATCACTGGTTCCGGATAAGCCTATTTTAGCTGAGCAAAAAATATACAAGCAATAACTCCAATGTGCTACCATCTAACAGCAGTTTTAAAAATAGCTATTACACAACTTTTATGGGGATAAGGTTTACAGAAAGCTGAATATCTCAGTTTGTGATTTTGGAGCTTGGATCATTATTGCTAATCGCAGAGCAATTGAAGAAACCGCAGACTGACACAGAGTCGCAGGCAAACGGGTCCCAGAGACGTGCGGAAGTCCCTAACAAGTGCCGAGATGTCTTCATCCCGGCGCCAGGACCTGCCGAGTAGCCACCCTTACTCCGGGTTCCGTGTCATACAAGTGTTCCTCCACGAGAGAACAGTGACCACACAATTCCAACTATCGTAGACAACAGCAATTACAATGCGGATGTATCCGCACCATCTGGCCGGCACCGCCTTGCCACATGATGGAAGCTATGTAACTAATAGTACTCCACTATTGAGAATATACAGTATTTAAGGGCACTGAGAGGTCGATAGGTTTCAAAAAATCAATTTTATGCTTTTAATTTTAAAAAATTGTACAGTTCTTCAGCTTTAAAATAATATATAAACATAGGGCTGAGGTGGCAGGTGGCAAGAATGAAAAATAAAGACCCCTTATTAAATAAAAAGGGTGTAAAATGAATATATATGCATTAAAAGGAAACCCGTCAGCATATAAAAGTGACATCTCACCGATTGTTTTAGCTCGGCCCTCCCCATCCTTTATCTCAGTTTCTCTTGAACGCAAAATATACATTTTATCAGAATTTGATCCTACGATCCTTGGCTCAATAGGTTTTAAGAAACATGTATGTTTCATACTTAAGGTGCATGTTTATCAAAAACTGTAATAGACATTGAGATTGAAGTATTAGCGCTTATTTGTTAATGATCCTTGAATCCCGCCTGCTAAATCTTCTATAAAGTTGAGATATAATGTGGATAAAAATTATCGAGAAACCGTTCGAGCTAGAGTTCTGAGTTTTTACACAGTAGTTTCTTTATTTACTCATATTGTGTGCGCCAGTTTTCAACTAAAAGCCTTAAATTAAACGAAGTTAGAACATCCAGTCCCGGTGTCCCTTAACTGTAGCTGACGCGATATATACAAATATTGTGAAGGTGCATCAGGGAAAAGTTGTGGGTATATGGGGAACTTAATTTGCCATTTGAAGTCATTTATTAGAGTTATTTTATTCATACATGACTAATCTAGAACTGTGCACGTAAAACAGGACGCCTCTGCATGCACGAAAAGGTATACAGATGACGCACTGCCTCCTTGCGACAGTGAAGGCCAGTAGAATGCCTCCCGAAGCTGGGGGGTGGCACATATAGAAGCAAGTGTAGATAGTAGGTAGAGTAGGTATTTTTAGGCGATTACTGACATTCTACTTAATAAACTCCATTAAGAACTTAAGTCACTTACTGGAACTATAAACATTAATAAAGATTCCACTATTTATACGAGGAATTGCAAGTCATTATTTTATATGATTTATTATTTTACTGTGAAAGTTAAGATTGTTAGTGTATGCTAGTCTAGGGTTTAACGAATCAATACTCTTTCACTATCCAAAGATTTAAAAGCATTAAAGAAGCATGGAAAAAAGTTTTAGTTGAGAATGTACCTGTTTGGATCGTACCAATAACAAGCGGTAACCTTTTGGAAGTTGGAAACCTCTTTCTAGGAATCGTTCTTCATTCTTAACGCTGGACCATAGAAAGATATTCATCTTGAGAGAGGACCACGGGTTCTAAACATGGTGTTTGTCTTCAAAGTTGTGCGGGAGGGCTGAGTAAGCGTTTCTCTTAAATCTTCCCTCCCCTACCACTCCCTGTAAATGTGGGAAGTTAATCGCTCTAGTAGCAGACACAAGCAAGCACCTGGCACCCAGGGCAACAACTCTACTGTCACCTGTTGGCTGTCTGTGACGGATCGCTGTGCACCTACAGTCTTCAAAACTTTCCTTCCACAGTAATCAACACCTACCTCTCGTCAAGGAAGGAACGCTTAACCATAACATACGTTTATTTATCTCTTTGAGTTGACTCGTTTGGAAAAACTAACACTAGTAAAACTAGGATTACTCTGTTTATTCTGCTGTATAACTTTCTCTACTACGTATAGTAAGTAGGGGAAGTATAGTATTGGACCCAAAAAGTCGATGTCGAGGTTTCACCGGAGATACATGTTTTGAGGCCACCTGAATAAAAAAAAAAACATTTTTAAAAAAATTCCATGTGTGTAAGTGTGTGTGTGTGTGTGTGTGTGTGTGTGAATAGCATAAATCAAAAACCAAAAGTCGGTTAAAATCCAAAGTTGGTACTTAAATTTAATATCTCTCCAGGATGAGACACGAAGATTTTTAAGAAAATTCTTCCATCCTAAACTACCCTTCACATGGAACCTTTTTCGAAAATCCTGATCTCAAAAATGGCCAATTTGGGTGGCTCAGTTGGCTAGACGCTGGCCTACTGATCCCAAGGTCGCGGGTTCAAATCCTGCCCAAACCGATGGTTTTTTTAAGTGTCCTTAAAAACGACAGCTCCATGGCAATAGATTTACTGGCATGTAAAAGAACTCCTGCGGGACAATTCCGGCACACTGGCGACGGTGATGCTGATAATTGACAGCATAGTTACACCACAAAATAACTTAGTTCAATTGTTAAAAAATGGCTCAAACGATTTTTATTAAAATGCCACATGTTTAAGCTAAATTTATGGCACATGAAATGTATATTCTGAATTTTCTGGCTATAGCCCATGTAGTCCTGTTCACTCTTGATGACTTTTGCATAACTGGTAAACCGCAAAAGATAGACCAAATCTTACTATACTCAAAATAGAGATCTCGTTAATAAACACGATTTATGTCAATTATTTTTGTGAAGTGAACCATTTGGAGATATTTTTTGTTATTTCTCAGAATTTTGCTATACTTAACAGGAGTTCTCGAATGTGAGGTCATTAATCATTTTTTTATTTCTTGGTCATGCGAAGGGAACGGAATTTCAAACTCATATAGCGGATACTCTTATAACATTTGACTATCGCTTAATTCTAGCAATTATTCCAGAACTTACCCTGCCAACGGGGCGGGGGTACTTTCTGAGAACCACTGGTAGCAAAATGTCAGCAATTTTTTAAACAAATTAATTTTAAAACTGGGTATTATATCTTGTCATGTTTATAAAGGTAATATTTAACATTGACTATCTTTTTTACTTTTTTACGTCAAAAGTATATAGACTGTATGACCATCTTGACACTTCATTGTCTCTGAAAAAGACCAACAATGGAAACTTTGAAACAAATACGTAACTCAGTAGTAGACACAGTGATTGACAATAACCATTAATTGCATGCCTTTAATCAAAAATTAAAAGACAGAGTTTAAAAAAAATTACATAAGGTGGACATAATGAACGAAGCGGGGGGGGGGGGGGGGGGGAGGGGGGAGGAACCTTGGTAATGCTAGGGTTAAAGGCTACTGTATTCCCGTAAAAATAGGGTAATTATCTCTGATGTGAGACACCCTCTGTGGCTTTCCGGGAGAAATACGAATTGGTTGGAGAATTTGGTGGCATTCTGGGAGGTTGTCACAGTAGCTTAGTGGTAAGAGCGCCCGCCTACTCAGCGGAGGGGTTGTGGTTCATATCCCAGCTGTAGCATTGAATTTTTCAGTTCCGATTCTAGCTCTCGTGTGGGTTTACATTTTACATTCAAAACTTTGAATATCTATTTTTGGTTGAATAGGCACAAAGTTAATGATAGTTCCTTAACAATTTTATATTTAGGAATATTTCCCAACATACCTATAATTAAATTGTATCATTGCTATAATTTCTGTTGCAAAAGCTTCGTATCTGAAATGAGTATATATATTTATAATCTTATTAGATTTCCATTTCATTTACCGTGGTTGACCACTTGCCAATAGAAAATGGTATCCCTATTATCATTTAATCTGATTAAGTCTGTCTAAATAATACAAATTAAGCCTTCTATCCGGATCTTTTCTAGTGGTCCATTGGAATTGATTAAATCTTTGTTTTCCACAGAGCACGAAAAACATGCTGATAACACTTATGCCCACAGCAATCTACATGCTCTAATCTAAATGCATAAAGAGGCAATGCACGTCCTGGAATGGACTTTGTCGTCTCGCTCTTTTTAATTTTATTTCAGAAGTTATCAACGGCAGGGAAAACAAAAGAGATCCACTGTGGAGCCCGCGTTGCATATTAATTTATTTTGCACCGAGCTTTGCCAACTTTCAGAGAGACATCTCCACTGAAGCCAACTCTACTTAACTGCGCTTTTAAGTGAAAATTATTAATTGCACGGATGAGGAAAAACGAAAACAACTAACATGCAACCGGTCATCTTTCTACCATAGTAGGTTAGCTCGCCAAGAGATGGCACCGGTTTACTTACTACACTTTAAAGTATAATTCAAAGTATAAGTTGACTAAGGACATATAACGGTTGCACAATTCTTATGTGGACTTTATGTACTCCTGGACAACCTGGTAGAGAGAAGAATATGTTTATCTAGCTTATTTAACGTCACTCGGATCATATCTCAACAGTGTGAATAGTTATTTGTTGTTGAAGTAATCTATTTGTAATTAGCCTATCATGATTCATGAATTAGAATTCTAAGCTTCTCAGGTCCTCAGCTTCTTGATTCCCACAATTCCTAAGGCAACCACTAATTCCCACTCATTTTGTGAAACAATGTAAAACTATTATTTATTTATGCCAACAACCTAAATGCTGGTGTTCTTAAACCATTCCATTTATGTGTACCTTTCAATTCTGCTTATATGAAGCAGTTTTATTTGTATTAGCGAATACTTTAAGTATATCCCTAAAATGTATGTATAATCTATCTTTTAGTTTACAACCTTTAAATGATCAAAGACATTTCATTTGTTGCTACAGTTCGATCTCTTGAGTTCTCAGGCCTCTGACAGAATAACAATGAAACAACTGGTGTTATACAGGATGGAAGGTACTGCTTTGGCCATACATTAACCAGGGATTCTACATGGTGAGTGTAACAAACATGTCCAATACAATTATTGTCAATAAACAACCGTTGCGCCAAATCGAAAAAAAAAAATAATAATTTGTGTCAAATATTTGGAGTTATATAGCTTCTTGATGAATGGATATAAATGGTTCATTATTTCACTAACTGTCGCGCAAATACTGTGCAAACAATACTGTTATGTTGTATTATTCCAATTCGAATGAATTTAGTCACAATATGTTAACGTGACGTTACCACTTCTCCCAGAAATAAAACTTTGTAAGACATTTTAACATTGAGTTATAACTAAACTCATTCGTATTAAGGCAGAAATACGTTATTCACACAATATTGCACTACAGTTACTGAAATAATAAACCACTTATATCCATTCGTCAAGAAGCTAGATGACCCGAAATGTTTGTCAGATTTTTTTTCGGCTAAACGGGTCTTTATTGACAATAATTGTATGGGACATGTTTGTTATACTTATCTTGTAGAATCCCTAGTTAACATATGGCCGAAGCAGTACCTTCCATCCGGTATATTACATTTCTAACGTTGTCTTTTCACTTAATGTTCTGTTAATCATTCCATCGATAATCTGAAACTTGGTGGTTACATTCAGGACAATTTTCTGTAATGGAATGTAACATCACAGCCTAGAAAGTTGAAATAAGTTACTTCAACTATTTCATTTCTTGTCACTAGCTATTACCCTATGCTGTTGTCTTCCTCGACAGTTAACTAACTTATAGAGTAGATAGTATTAATGGGACAACTCTTCTATCTCTCTAGACACGAAAAAGCTGGTCAAAAGGCAAATATCAAGTTTCTTGGATATATGAAATTAGCTTATAAAAGAGTGAGAACAACTGCAAGCTTTTTATGCCGATGAGCCTGTGTGCTGTATTATCATTTTTCCACATCAGGTCCTCTAATACGAGCACATCAGCCTCCAGTTCGCGTCAACGTGATGTGGAAACCGAGTCGTAGACTTAGCTCAGGGCTGTTGTATGTTAAGTGAAGTTGGTCCACATCTGAAAGCAAATGGGTCAACAAAGGCACCAGGCGTATACGGTGTTTCCAAATGAGTATACAATGGAAAGGCGTAATTCCAGATTCTTTCGTCTAGAAGCTTTCCAGAAATGTGCCACAGGAAAAGAGAGGAACAGTGTAACCTTGGGAAATCAATTTGTAAAGCTGAGAAAGCGCAAAAGAAAGGAAAGGCGTGGAGAAGCCTAAATAAAAAAAAAATCCTGGCAAAGTTTCAAGTCATGGACGCACAGATTGCTTGCTAGAAGTACCGTTCCAACGATCTAAATAAACAACACAAAGAAAAAGAGAGATTTTAATGCATGCGGCTGTGTTGGTGACGAGAAATTGAAGGAATCTGCATTTTAAAAAGCCAGCCAGAAATCAGCGAACTCGGGCAGAAAGACGAGAATTGGCAGCCACAGAAGAAATGCTAATGTTGTCACCAACTGAGTGACGAAACCCACCAAAGAGAGGTTTCAATCGCAGTCCTAACTCAATTCATCTTGAGGCTACACACCGTAAACAGGCTTTACGCGCTGCTAAGAAGTAAATGCCAAGAAACCTGAGGGGATATTTGAAGCATTGCATTGGGAACACCTTCATTATTATTAAAGGGAGCCGTCTCAAATAGTTGCTAACACAACATTGCTAACAACACACATTCACAAACATAATTTTCACTTTTAAAATGGTCTATTTTCAACTTCTGAGAAATAAGCTTGGACATATACAGGCTGACAAATCTGATGTGCTGCACTCACATGACTTTCTCTACTCTTGTACAAACTATCCATACAAATTCTCATTCCTCTAGCTTCATGTTAGTCGAGATAAACATTTGCAGAAAAGATCTTTTTGCTTTCTTCTACGTGCAAGGGTAATATGGGAATACAGTAGGCTTTGAGCTATAGTCAAATCTTTTAAAGTTTTAATATGCCATCCCCTTTGAACGACCAAGAGCTAAAAATGAATAATCATCTCCCATTTGAGAGCGGTGTATAAATATTGCAAACTTCTGATAAATAAAAAGGGATACCCTTGAAATACTTCACTTTACACAAACGATCATTTGATATAAATTGTGTGTTTTAACGAGGTCTACATGTTTTGTATAGTAAGATTTGGTCTATCACTTACGGTTTACCAGCCATACAAAATTCATCAAGAGTAAACAGGCCTACATGAGCTATAGCCAGAAAACCCAAAATATACATTTTGTTTGACATAAAAATGTTTTAAACATGTAGAATTTGATCAAAATGGTTGAGGCCATTTTCGAGAAACTCAATATTTTCGGAAAAGTTTCCATGTAAACGGTAGCTTAGGGTGGACAAATTTCTTCACAATATTCGTGCGCATCCCTGAAATATATTTAACTGAGATACCAACTTTGGTTTTTAACCGACTTTTCACTTTTAAGCTATGATGTTCAATGATGTTCACAGGCAGACACACACACACACACACACACACACACACACACACACACACACACACACACACACACACACACGGACCTTTTTGTAAAACTGCTTTTTTGGCCGAGGGGACCTCAAAACTTATATTTCACAATGCTTCATTTACCTACTATACGTAGTAGATGAAGTAAAAATTGAGTACCATTGCCGATATTTGACATTTAATTTTTCAGTCTGTTTCAGTCTTTCTAGCTTTGGGCTACACAAAACTGCTGTGCCAGAACAATTATAAGTAACTATCACTTTCAAAATAAATTTACTTGTACACCATTGTTTGAAAATAATGCAAGTATTTAAATCTCTGTGTATTGTAACTCCAATTCGCTGAAACCTGTCACATATATGTACAACATTTCAGCAATACAGGTGATGTAACCCTTTTAACATTTAGGTACATCAATTTTAGAATAAAAAGGTCATCTTTTCAAATGCAGTTTGTTTTAAAATGTAGAATTAGTTTTAAACGCCTCCCTTTAAACTAAAAGCCACTTTTTGGAGAGATCAGTCAGGATCGGAAAATTAAATAGTACGGCCGACGCTCGAACATAGATCAACTATCCGTTCGCTAAGCTACCTTACCGAGATATTGAAACGTGCATTAAGCTCTCTCAACCGATTCATCTGTCTCACTAAATTTGGAGACTGGAATCAGTCTTAAGAAAGTCAATGCCACGACCCGAACTCAATAACGGATCTTCGGCTTTAAAAAAAAGTGCAGTATTGCATGTCAAAAACATGATCGTACTGCCTCTGCGGTCAAGTGGTCGACATTCTGGCTTCTCAAACCAGAGATCTGGGGTTCGATTCCTCGCTGGGTTTGGGAATTTTCTTTAACCAGAATAAATCCTATCCTTGGAAGTATGAATGCGGCACCGAATGTTTGTTTAATAGTAAAAATGATGACAACCAATTTTAATAAACACTACAGTTCAGCGAGGAGTGGCACTATCATTTGTTTGAAAAGTCAAACCTCCGATATGGCCAAAGAAGGCAATGGGGCTTTTGAAAATGAAACACAAAGTGTGATCACATATTTATAACTTTTCCAGACCTCAAATACTGCAAGCTACACAGCAATTTTCCTAATAATATCCTGTAAGAATGTTATCAACATATAATGCACAGTACTTAAGACACTAAACCTTTAAAATTTTATGGATTGTGGTTCATGGAAAATTTTAAATACCCTGTATGGTATACATTTTATTTCTAAGATTTATTACGTACGTGATAGTTACAATTTTTTGGATAAATATATGAAATAAAATATATACTTTAAAATATTCTACAAATTAATAAATGTTAAAATTAAATTTTACAGAATTTCAGGAATAATTATTTCACTATGCACGCTACAAAATCTACCGTCTTCAAAATATTTGCAGCAATTTTCTCACAGCTTAGGTGAAAAATATAACCATGAAATGTATTATATGCTGAAAAACATAGTTCCCAGAAAACTTAGAGACTAGTTTAAAGATGTATATTTAAATGGCTCTGAACAATTTTTATAATTGGTCACCAAAGTATTTAATAGCTCATGTGCTCCTTTTACATGACCTTTATACAGCCACGATTAAATAAAAAATGTAGAAAATGTTTTCCAGTAAAGGATAGTTTAGAGTGAAGACTTTTCTTGAGAAGCTTGTTACATCTTTGAAAGCTTTATTAAATAAATAAATAAATAAATAAACAAATAAATAAGTAAATAAATAGACATCAGTTTGCGGCCAGATCTTTTTAAAAATGGTATTTTATTCATGGGTTATCAAAACATGTATTTCCGGTGAAACCTCGTTATCAACATTTTAGTTGGAACGTAATACCTTCTCAACTTACGTTTCACATGCTAAAGAAAGTAAAAACGGAAAAAAAAAAAAAAAAAAAAAGAATCATACAACATAACCACATGGTTAATTTATATTTCGGGGTTCATTTGATATCAACTGAAAAAACGACATTTTAAAAATATTATTAATGGAAGTTTAAATAAAAGAAATCTAAGGTTTCGGAAACTCACGGTTTATTTCTCAAATTCCTGAGAGTCTGAAATACAGTTTTCTGTCACATTAAAAACACATTATTATTATTATTATTATTATTATTATTATTATTATTATTATTATTATTATTATTATTATTATTATTATTATTATTATTATTATTATTATTATTATTATTATTATTATTATTATTGATGTTGTTGTTGTTACAACACACTTTTCAGATCAGAGACTGGTCACTACTGAAATCACTGATGAATGGCAGTTATATGTTATCGCAATCCACACTTTACCACACTTTATAGACCATGCTAAACAACGCAAAAAATAAAATAGGCGAAAATTTTAAATATGAATCATCGGTATACGTACCATATATGGAATTACATATGCAGTGTTTGCTCACAGGTGTCTAAATGAAGGGATGTGTTCAATAATTCGGCGGTCCACGCTTCTTTAGTGTGGCCAATGCCTTCGCCTGGCCCGGTTTTAAATATAAATTCTCCGTCGGCATCGATCGAGTAGCGCTCAAGTATCTATCAAATTCAAGTCGTGTGTACCAGTCCATCTCACCCTTATGGTAGCAGTTGCGCCCTTTACGTACGCTCCATCCATCCGTGGCTTTACGGGTCCTGCGAGGGCTGACTTCGCTCACGTGACCTCCATATTGTATGGAGGGGATGTCTCTAGGGGCTGACCCTTCCCACTTTTTAACATACAGAATGTTTCAAATGCGGTTTTTACCCAGCAATAAAGAACTAAAGTATATGCATTGTATTTATTTCTATCCCTTTTCTTCGCTCACCTTCGGCGCAACGGCCCCTAGCTCTGAAAAATTTAAATTTACAATAGAAAATGTATTGTTGTTCTCCCTGCACGCAGAAATCTCACGATCAAGGACATTCTGTGGTTTATTTTGATACTTATTATTACTTATAGTCTCTGTTATTCCAACAATTGCAACTTAAACACTTATGCATAGTATAGACTGAACTATCACTTTGGTTAAATAATTTTAGTTCACATGGCAAATGCTTGGGTAAAAATCAGACGTGTTGCACTCGCAGGACTTTCTCTACTCTTGTACTAACCATTATTACAAACTCTTATACGTCTATCTTCTTCGTATTAGTTGAGATAAACATTTGTTCAAGTAATCTTATTGCTTATTTCCTTGTATGTGCAAGGGGAATATGGGAATACAGTAGGCTTTGAGCGATACTCAACTCTTCTAAAGCTCTGAGACCCGTTTTCTTTGCACGCTTAACACAAAAAAATGAACAGCGATATTCCATTTCACGAAAGTTCTAATTTTTCCAAAACTGACACAAATAAAAAGTACTACCTCCGAAATACTTCACTCTACAAAAAAATTATTTAGACATAAATTGTGTGTTTTAGCGAGATCCACAGTTTTTGTATAGTAAGATTTCGTCTATCTCTTACGGTTTGCGAGTTATTCAAAAGTCATCCAGAGTAAACAGGATTACATAGGCTATATACAGAAAATTCAAGATGCGCATTTCATTCGTCATAACAATATCTTAAACATATGGCATTTTAATCAAAATCGTTAGAATAATTTTCAAGAAAATCAAAATTTTCCATCTAAAGGGTAGTTTAGGGTGGTGCTCTTTCCTTCAAAATCTTTGTGTCGCCTCCTTGAAAGACATTAAACTTAGATGCCAACTTTGGTTTTTAACCGACTTTTCGATTTTGAGTTATGCTGTCTACAGACTGATAGACCGACAGACTGACACTCACACACACACACACACACACACACACACACACACACACACACACACACACACACACACACACACACACACACACACACACATACACACACGCGCGCAAGGATCTTTTCTAAAACTACTTTTTTGAATTCAGGGGGTCTCAAAACATATATTTTTGGTGAAATCCCTCATCGAATTTTTGGGTGGAATACAATACTTCCTCTACTTACCAGTAGAGAAAGTAAAAAAGACAGACACTTGAGTTACAATCATACAATTGTCTCTAGCCAATGTCATTTGTTCTCAAGTGTATATAAACTGTTGACAGAAAGGCTGTCTTTTTGGTACTTTTTGTTACTCTTAATATATGTTGGCAAAATGGTACCTACTAAAACACACTTTGAAGCAGGTACCACGGAGGCTGATTAACTGTTTTGCACATATCTGTCTTGGTATCACATACTCTTCATATAGAGGAAGGGCGGGAAGTACATAACTAGGTAGTATTAAATGGCTGCAAAGTTTTTAATATTGATGGAATAATATTGGAAATAGTGCAAACATGCAGAACACTAAAACGGATTATGCTTTTCCATATCGCGTATTACTGACAGTGGCCGCCAGAGGCGGTACACTCAACAATAACAAAGATGGCCGATGGCCTTACACTAAGAACGATCAGAGATTGCTTCACGCTATGAGGTATAACACCCTGTGGCTTTTTTTCTCTGGGGCTGGCCAGAGGACTGTACCTGATGAAACCTCGCACATTTGAAAAATTGGAATCGGGAAGTTCTTACCAGACCCATACAACTTCCTCCAGAAAGCTGTGGGTCCGTTTGAGGAGACTGGTTGATGCCACAGGTGCTTACATTTAATGGAATTTTAAGGTATGGAATCACATTTCCGTATAACAGTGTACATCTGTATTCATTTCAAATGAACTCTGCAAACATTAAAGTTGCACGTCAGTTACTTTCCCCTCACTCTGTAAACTCAGGAGAAATAGAGAATATCTCTTGAAAGTGTTTTAAAACATTGGACAATTTGGAGAAACGACTGTCATCCGTCTTTTTATCTAGAGCTCACAGCAGGTATTTAAAGCGACGACTAGCTGCGTGAATACATGAATTACAACGCCACATAACATTTTATCGCACCGTTTCCAAAATCCATGGTGTATGTTGTACAATAACAGCGGCAGCTAGGACCCTACCAAGCAATTGCTCTTCAGTTTCTATTGGAGTTCCATACACCAATGTGACTGTATGTGATCTGTGAGCCCATAAGAAAAAGTCTAGAGGATTTTGATCCGGAGATTCCGCTGGCCGTAGTAGAGGACCTCAGCTTTCAATCCAGTGATTAGGAAAGGTATTATTCTGGTGAGTGCGGACGTCATGTTGGAGTGGGCAGGCGTCCCGTCTACTACCCAATACATTAAATGTCTGTCACAAAGTTCCTCTGACGAGTAACACTCCATCTTCGACAGTCAGTCATGAATTATAAATAAAACATGTAACAAATGAAAGCGCCAAACGGTTTGTCATGTAAAACAAATAATAAATGGAGGGGCCAGGCACTTTGTTATGAAAATTAAAGAAGCTTTAGAAACGTGCCATGTGCCAGTTTCGAGATCACCTGGGGTCTAAAATATTCATTTCCGACCACAGGTTCCTTATGTCAAGATACTCATTTTAGAAGTCTCCATCATCTGTATAATTTTGAATCAAAGTGTTGGGAGCACTATGTATATGTTATTCAACTTTACTGGGCATGGTATTGTAAATCCAATATTCCTCGTAAATTTTGCTTTCTTTCTTACTAACAATAAGTACAGTTATGTTTATTGTTTTCTTTCCCTCTGAATTTTTATACTCTTTTGTGCATATATAGACTTCAGAGATGTATATTTATCGTATCCGTAATTTTAAATTGTTTAGCCGTAGACTTGTAAAGTTTCGTAACTATTAAATCTGACTTCCTTTTAGGTCAGCCAAGGGTAGATCGCGTTTTGCAAATACGACTGTAATCGTGGCCTTGACTTGGAATAGTGCTGCTTTCACGCCTCCTACCCCAAGCGTGTGTTCTGTGTTAGGCAGGTTGCAGAACCTTAATGTGTTGGTGTTTGGGTTTGTCCACCGCTGCTTTAGG
This sequence comes from Tenodera sinensis, assembly GCA_030765045.1. Taxonomy (NCBI): domain Eukaryota; kingdom Metazoa; phylum Arthropoda; class Insecta; order Mantodea; family Mantidae; genus Tenodera; species Tenodera sinensis. The sequence goes on from CM060964.1 coordinate 311,954,408, forward strand.
TTGAGACTGATAGATGAATGAACTCAGACACATAACCCCAAACAAAAGGTTACAACCGCATGTTTCCAAGCCAAAGATAAAGGCTTCGGATTTAGCTAAAACAAATGTGCATTCAAATATATATGAAGTTGACTGCAAATGAGCATGGGAAAACAGATAGAATGTTTTTACTCATTTTTGCTTTCTGTACCGCGTACACAGTAGGTAGAAAAGGTATTTCATTGGATCCAAGAATTCTATAAAGAGATTTCACCGAAAATACACTTAGGTCTGAACTGCACTAAATCTAACACTAGCATTCTTAGAAAAATGTCAGCGCGCGCATGTGTGTGTCCATCCATGTTCCTGTGAACAACTAAACTCTAAAACGTAAGTTGATTAGTATTTAACTTCACTATTTTCCAAGGATACATCAGAAGATTAAACAAAAATCCCTCCACCACAAACTCTCCTTTACAGAGAAAAATGTTCAATCATTTATATTTTCTCAAAAATGGCACTGAGGATTTTGACTAAAATACTTATGCTTAATACATTTTCATGACATATAAAATGTATATCCTGAATTTTCTGGGAATGGCCTCTAAAGTCCTCTTCATTCGTAATGACTTTTGCATAACTCGTAAACTATAAGAGAAAATCGTGGTGCACAAAAAGTGTAGATCTCGTTAAAACACACAATTTATGTAACTTATATTTTTGTACATATCACATTTCCGAGATATTCCTTGTTAATGTTTTAAATTTTCAAATAATTAATCCTTTTAAAAATAGGAAATCGTTAGACCCATTGATTCTCCTATTCCCATTGTACCTACAAGGAAATATATAGCAAAACCATTTCTACAAATGCCTATTTCGATCAACATGCAGAATAACGTTTTGCAAGAATACTTTGTCGAAGAATACGTAGAAAATGTCATGTGAATGTAACACATTAGATCTTTAATTTCTATGTTCATTAAAAGCGGAACAGAACCGTAATGTAATCCAAGACCACGGTTGAATGTACTTATAAACTTTCACTCCAATTAGCTGCTGTGTGGCATCATGATTTGTCTTCACGTGTGTTATTTCAAAAAGCATCCAGCGGTGCACCGCTTTCACCACCGTCTCCGTCTTGCCTCTTACAACTTATTTGTGCTAACAAGCAAATGTGTCGTCTCTGATAGCTCCATGGCAACCCCAACACCTCAAACAGTTTATTCGCCAGGTTAAGCGTGTATTATGAACATTGTTACAGTATCGGGACTTGGTTTCCAACTTATCTATTACTTATCTCCTTCGATGGAAGTTGACGAAACAGGTACTTTGTGAACCTTCCCTTATGCCTCCACTTAAGAGAAACAACATGGTCTGTAATAGTACCCTGGAAAAGTGCGAAACATTAGTTATGTACTTTGAATCGACCTTTACCCTAATCCGTCACTGACCAAGCCTCTACGGTATCCGTTCAGCAGAGCTTAGGTGCTACACGGTTTACGGACCCATTTCCCATTAATTGGGTTTCATCTGGAAAGGATCGCTCCATCATCAAATAATTACCAACTAAGAATGTCCCTGGAAATGATCTTATGCCACCGTTTGTGATGAAGCACTTCTCGAGGAGATTAGCGTTTCTTACCGCCTTATCGATATTTCGCATTTGCTATATTTCGCAAGCCAGGAAACATGCTGATGTTATTGTCATACGCAAACCTTGCAAGCCTCTCAGCTACAGATAGAACTATTGGCTTGTAAGCCTTTTACCGACCCACTCTGTCAAAACTGTTAGAGCAGCTCCTTCAAAAACGCCGTTCTGATAATGATACCTCAGTTTGGTTTCCGATGTCATCATTCGAGCAGCTATCAGCCATTAAGACTTACTGAACGCATCATCGATATACTTGAGCCAAGAACATACTTTGGTGGCGTTAATATATTTCACTCAAGCGTTTGATACGGTGTGGCAGGACGGCCTTTTTTATAATTTCCATGACATTGGTATACAGCATTATTTGTTTAACTCGATTACCAGTTATCTTTAGGACCACCAGTTTTCTTTACGTCTTGGAGTGACACGATCGAAACCCACAAAACACTATCTGGTCCCCCCAGGGTAGCATCCTCGCTCCCACTCTACAGTTTATATACTACCTATATGCCTGCACTATCTAGAGCAATACTGCACTGTTTGCCGAAGCAAGATGATCTTTACTTCGCTTGGGCTCCATTTATACTACATTTGCAACGTTAGATCCTTGCTGGATATTTTTCTTCACTGGTAATCCCGCTGGCGCATTGCCTTTAATCCCAGTAACTGTGAGATGAAGCTCTTCAAATTACATATACCTCCTACTCCAGCAAATACTGGTATCTCGGCACGGTAGTGCCACGGTTACCTTCTGATTGAGTAGTAAAATATCTAGGCATTCACCCTGATCTTCGGTTAACATGACATGGCCGCATCAATACTAAACTAAATCAGACATATTTTCGTTTCCGTAAGTTTTATAAAATTCTAAAACGCAAATCCTTTACGAGTTGACTACTCTACTGCTGTGCAAGAACATTCGCGGCCATTCCTCATGTATGCCAGTTCTATATGCAGTTGGACTTCTACTAAGACCCAGCGGCTACGAGTGAATGCACCTGCTATGAATGCACCTGGATTGTAACGCCATGTATACATTTGCGGTATTATTATTCCAACTGTCGTATTCCTTTTGCAGAGATTGTATGGTACATACAAAGTGCTGTGGTTTATTTCTATTTAATAATAGGCTGGCAATGTTGAAGGCCTTTTCATTATCAAATAATTCAATATACATATGCATATTAAACACTGTTTCAGTTACCGGAATAAGAGGAGATACACTGTATATTCATGATCTTTTTTCTTCAAACTAATTAGTTTTTATGATAACTAAATGTTCTCTTATATTACTTATAAGTTTGGTACGTATTTAAGAGTGTATTTTACAGCACTATACAGGGCGCTTTATGTAGAACTCGGCTGCACAAATTTAAAAAGACATAGAGGTCACAGTCATTTTGAGACCGATATCTTATAGCGTGCGGACTCAAATTTTCCTGCAATAAAGTAAAATCTAAAATGCGGTAGCACACCATTGTTTCGGCGGCAACTGACTTTCTAGATCAATGTGGGCAAGTACTGAAGACAAGCTCACTGTTGCTATGTAGTTCAGAGCCTATACTGCGAAGAGGTGTTAACGAAGTCTACTTTCTCACACATCATTAGAAACAATTATCTAAATTTCTATAAAAAGTGAATTTTAATGTTTTTAAATGAGATATCTGGGATAATACATGTGAAAGCACATCAATACATCACTTCTAATTTAGATAACATATTAATACTCAGCGTATGTTATTTACACATACTACTGCGCATTGTTCCACAGAACTAAAATTTACACGAACCTGCAGTAAATGTTTGGGTAAATGAAACGCTTTGCAAAATAGATACTTTTTTACTAAAAGGTTAAAATTGAATGGTAAATTATACGGCAGTAGTTTCCTAAATGAAACTCACGAAATGTAAAATTGTAGTTCTTGTTGACGTCAACACGTTCACATAATTCCTTTTTTGATAAGTGTAATTAACGGAGATAACTGACAACCAGGAACCTCAGAAACTCTATGTATGACGTATGTCACGTCAGTATGCATTTAACAAATTGAATACACAATAATCTACTGCTATAAAAGTTTGCCTGTACATTTTATCTCTATTGATACATTGTATATTCAACACCTGGCACAAATATTTGAAGTTTTGTTAAAGTGAGTCTGAAATAAAAATAATTTTGAAACAAAATTAATCAGTACTGCTGCAAAAGTTGTACGTTATTTCACACTGTCTAGAGCCAAGCTAGTAGATAGTACAAGTGTTTCTTTTTTCAGTAAAAATCACTTACCATCCTTATATCGTAATATATTATAACAACTATATCAAGAGCTGTAAGGAAACTTATAACATTGTACGCAGATAAAAAAAGTAACTACCAAGCAATGGAAGTAATAAATTTATTTAAGGGATAAAAATTAGAGACTTTGGACCGCCTCCTTAGTGCAGTGTCTCTGACGCGGAGTACCCGGGTTCGAACCCTGGTACCACCGTGGTAATTTTTTCCCCACTGGGAGGTTTGGTACGGGGTCCACTCAGCCTCGTTAGTTCCCTGAGGGGCCAATTGAGGAGCTACTTGATAAAGAAGTAGCGACCCCAGGTCGCGAAGGTCGCATATCCGACCGGGAGGGCTTGGGACGCTGATCACGTCCTACCCTCCAGTTCTGCACCCAAGTCATGACGCTTATAGTGGGCAGAGGTTTGGGACGCAGTGGCCGTGCGGTAAGCCTTGGCCCGCGAAGAGCTGTTGTGCTGGGGTTTATTATTATTTTTTTTTTTAAGTAGAGACTTCCAGAAATACAGGTATATGCCTTAAAATTAAAATATTGTAATGATTAATTAAACAAAGATTATTAAGCATGCAAAATAATACATTAATAAACACATAATATTTGAATATATATGGAATAGACGCTTGAGATAATAAACGCTTAGCTTATGACAAAAGAGCAGCAGCATAAGAAGATGTGCTGTAGAATGTTTGAATGCACCCTTTAGTTGTCTCGCTGGTCCAAGAGAGTGTAGTATTATGTTTACTTGTTGGTAGTTTCCAGTTGTATGGAGGGACATAAGGTATTATATTACCACGGAGTGCTTTTAAAATTACACATGCTGGAGATAGGGAGCGGACGGAATTTCTGTTTCACACTAGTCTGAATGGTGCTACAACGGAAGCTCTACATCTCACAAACATTCAGTTCAGGACAGGAGGAAATTTCAGAGCGCATCTTGGGGAGGGGCAACAGGGCCGTTTAGATCCCAAGTACGTGGCCAGAAGCCTTATTGTGCAAGATGCCACTCTCCTGCCTTAATCCTTTGTGGTCCCTGCGAAGCAGAAGCCAACTGCAGGGCTCCTTTTTAAAACTCATTTTCAGCAAATGTTAATTCCTTCTTTGTCTAAACTTCGGTCCACTACCTTACTCTCCAAAAGCAAAGTTCAAGGAAACTTAATGCCTGATAACAAAAGTGCATCGACGATAAAGTTACAAGTAGGCCCAGAACAAGGTACAGGATGTCAGAACTAATAGCTGGCTCGGAAATACTTCATAGGAACTCGCAGTACCCCAACTATTGCATCGCTTAATATTCATTTTAAATGATTTCGTTGTCTATGCATTGTTGTAGCGATATGTTTTGAGAATACTTCCGGATTCGGAGGGAAAAATTACTGGGGCACTATAAATATATACAGGGTGTTAATGAACTACACTGAAACATTTTCAGAGCAAGTGGGGATGTCTTAAATAAGTAATTTGAGATAGGAGACCTGTTGATTCAAACGAGGAAGTTATGGCTTTAAATTTCTAAAGTCCCAGTATGCCACTGCTTAATGCTGATACTTTTGAGTGCACAACACACGAAAATGAAAATGTCGGAGCGTTCCCTCTGGCGCAATGGTTGACATTGGCTTTCAAGTAAATGATGATCGAGTTCGAGTCTCTTTCACTGCATCGTTTTTTTTCCTTTTGTTTCGTTTTTTTTACAATGTTTCGTATGAACTTCTGGTTCTTGTGTAAATGTGTGCATTTTATTTCAACATAGTACAATGTATCAGTACAATTAATTACAATTCTTTCTCACATAGGTTAAATCCTGCCTATTACAACATTCATATGCTGCACTTCAATATGCGAAGTGGTTTCATGGGTGAACGAACGTAAATAAAATAGCAAATACTAAATCAAGTCCTTAGGTCTGCTTTATAGGAAGTGCTCGAAATGCTAACCCATTATTTCTTGATTCATCGTAAATCAGGTGCATATCTGGAAGTCCAGAGAAGCTGTACACGTTCTCCATGTTGTTCCACAGGTAATCTTCAGCATACTAACTGCAGTGTCTCAAATCACGGAAATTATAGTAGGTTATTGCACTGGCCAATCAGAGTCGTATCCTGAGTTACGATTCACGACAATTCTTCGCATAGAATTTACGTATTAAAAAGAAGAGGAAAAACTACATAATGGGAACCGAACCAATGACCTTTGGGACATCAGTTTTGGACGACACGGACTACGCTACCCAAACAGTTAAAGAACTGCCTCTAGAGTGGGCTACATAATACAAGAAGACAGTTAATCAATGTTCAATGTCGCACTGTCAGGTGATTAATTCGAGATGTAGATCTTTGTGGCATTAAATCTTGCGAGCGCTAATAACAAGCTGCTCAAAATTGATATTTCTACACTCAGTCAGCAGTTTTAAAGATATTCCACCACAATTTTTTACATGTATTTGCTTTGTCACTGACTTATCAGTATCTGATATCAATACGTTTAACACCATATAACTGTGCTATCTTTAGTCGCAGATCATAGATTGCCTATCTCAAACCACTTACATTAGTCACATCTAAAATCTCTCAAGTTATTTCGGTGTAGTTCATTAACACCTGTATATATAAAACAAAATATTAATATTAAGACCATCATTAGACCTCTATGAATTTGTGGTATTGAACTTGGGGGAACTGCCAGTAACTCAAATACTAACATCCTACGAAGAGTTGAATCCAGAACTCTTGGTTGTCTGACAATAGCACTATGGTATGTCACCAACACCAAGCTGCCTAACAAACTACACATTTCTAAAATAAAAGAAGAAATCACATCCCATAGTCCTTAGTATCAGCAGTGCTTAAGTAACCATCCAAACGCTCTTGTCATCAATCTACTAGACAACAGCACCTTAGCTACCTTTAGTGTTGCAAATACTACTTGTAACCCATTTACTTAATGTTCTTATAAGAAAAAAATTGTAAATTTGCAGTTAACGTAATAAAAAATAAATTAAAAATACACAATTGGTAAAAAAAATGTAGTGTATTACACTCATAAGATATTCTCCTGCCACAATCGTTTGCTTTTATGTAGTTTCTACAAAGTATTCCTGCAAAACTTTATTCTGCTATCTCATTTTAATCGCGATATTTGTTTGCAGAAAGGTTTTATTACACATTACGTGATCAATACAAAGGATATACGCAGGTTAAAGTGACAGGGAATTATTTAAACAGCGGATCGCAATACCTTAACTCCATACATGACATCGCGAGAAACAACTGAATGGTGATGGCACATAACAGATGACAAAACTACGAGTATTAACAATTCCAACCAATAACAACGAACATAACAGAAATGCTTACCATTACAAAAATAAAGAAATAAACTGAGTTCTAAAGAGATCAAATATTTTTCCAAAGCTTTTTTATATGTTTAATGGTTTAGCAGTTATGCAAAACTATACAAAATTAATTACAAGCAAGACTTCATATGCTTTTCACATGAAATTCAATATATGCATTTATTAGCAATCTTAAATTATTTAGTCAGCATAGTTATGTAATCATAAGAAAATCAAAACTATAGAAAGCATTCATAGTTTGGGAGGGGGGGATTATCATAAAACAATTTAGTAGCTTCTGTGTATATCCGACTTTTCACTTTTTTACTTTACACACACACTAACAGAGAAAGAGAGAGGACCGTTATCAAAACATGCATTTCCGATGAAATCATGTGTTTTTCATGAAATGCAGTACTACTATCACCTTCTATAAGTAGGTGCTAGAGAAAGTAAAAGTATTCATTGTTTTCTTTAATCTCACTTATGATGTTTCCTTAAATCGCGATGTTTGCCTATTCAGATAATCCATATACTCATTAACGGCATATTTAGGTCGTCATTAGTGATTACAATGAACGCAAATTTAGTCATTTTTCGTTGTGAATTCTCATAAAGTTTCATGCATTTCTTTTAGAAATTGCACACAAATTTCAGTATAATGCTTCTTGCAGAACGATTCTGTCTTATTCTACTTGAGGCTGGAACAATTTATCAAGTATTGTTTACTATCCTGGTAGCATTCTGAAGTTCCTCAGAATTGCCTTCTTCAGAAAATTAGTGATCAGTTTCTATATAAAAGGATCGCTTATTGAAGTTCACATTCTCTTGTAGCCTTTGGTTCTTAACTATGCATGAGACACACTAATGAGAACAGAGGCAATAAATGATTTTGGAGTACTGAATACCTCTTGAGGGTTTTTAAGTGTTCTAAGTTCCTGAAACATTATAAGTCGCTTTCATGATACGTATTTCAAGAGTACCTGTGTTGTTTACCTGTATGAGAAGGTTTAATACGCTTAACGAAATTTCACTAGAGTAGCGAGATTATCTAACCTCAAGAAAAGGGTGGAAAGCGTTTCGTTTTTCTTTTATACATCCTTAAGATGTGGCTTAAACAGTATATACTTTAATAAGCTTTTCTCCTAGTCGTTGAAAAATCCAAGAAAACAGCTTACAAGCTTTAGTTAGAACTAATTAAAACAATGATTGACTATCTTTGAGGCCGAGGGCAACGGAACTTTGCTTTAACTACCCTCCGTACAGTCTGGAAATGTAACTAAATGTGTTTCATCGAATAACCGAATAACGCTAACTTTAAAAACTACAGCTCAAAGGGTAATATCACATTCAATTGCTTCTAAGGTCAAATACCCCGATATGACCACACAAATTAGATAGGCGCTGCACAGATAAAAGACTAAAACTATGATTAATTTATTCTGAGCAGTTCACCGAGCGGGATGCTCAGGCGGTAAGGTCTGTGCCCCACATTCGGGAGGCCCCGGGTGTTCCTGATCCATGGTTTTTTTCGTGGATTTCCTGGGTCGCTAGGTGAATGATGGAAAGGATAATTACATCCCCGAATTTCCTGTCCTTTCATTTCGTTACATTAATCATTTCATTTCACCCTTCATCCCGTTAGCTTTCTTTCAGGGTTGGAAGCGTCGGCGAGCGTGGCGGCAGCGGCACGGCAGGGGAAAAGGATGCGCTCTGGAAATTTCGTACCCAGGATTGGAAGGTGCTCCGCCATGGGATGCTATAAGCCCGAAGGCGGGAACGGAAACGCTTTCGAGCCCCGCATCCCACTTGGGAGTATGAACCCGAGGGGTGGGAGAGGAACCAAGCTGAGCCAGCCTCCACCGGGGTGCTTCTAACTGGGAAAACATACAGACCCTGCCAGCTGCTCTATCGTGGCAACGTTCGGCTGCCCTTAGTTTCCATTTACCCCATTCATTCTTTCTGGGGGTGCCCCGTCAGGGGCTTAGGTACAAATAATTTAAATTTTTGGTATTTTAATTACATACATTAGAGCTATTTTTGAGAAAACGAAAAGCAAACCAACTTTTTCCATATAGGGTACTTTATGGTGGACAGATTTTCTTGAAAATCTGCGACTGGTGTGCTTGAACGATCTTTGGCTCAAATATTATCTAGATTATTTATCTGACTTTTCGATTCCATGTCATGCTGATCACAGACAGGGACATGCGTGCACACTTCTGTTTCTAAAAGTGCTTGGGAAGGGCGTTCAGTGGACTTCAGACGCATATTTCGATAGCGAAATCTTAGGTGGGTGGCGTGTAAGACATTAATATGACCAGAGAATAGGTGATTTTATGTAAGAAACTCGCTTTGAAAAACTAGGCATAACTGAAGTAGTTATTATGTAGCATTATTTTGGTGAATACTATCAGTAATATTGAATAGAATGGGGCGGTCCACGATCTGCAAACGTTTCGTTAACCGCCATCACAGCGTATACCGTTTAATACGTTGACATGTTTCTTATGACTGGAGTTTTGCGATCGGTCATCAGTCATGCGGGGGAGGAAGGCTCTGACACTTGGGAGAAGAAGGCGAAAGAAGAGAAAACTCACAATTTGTCTTCAAAACATTAATCTTTCGCTAAAGTGACGGCAGCCAACCTGCAGGAAAATAATACGTCCCTTCAGCGGGGAAGACCATATTAACAGTACTGTCCAATCTGAAGATGGTCAAGAAGGCGATGCGAGAAATTCAAGAATGTTCTAAGAAAATGTATGCATTGGTAGTTTATTACGATCCCTCCTTCAGATGCTTCAAACATAAAAGATGAAGGATATTGAGAATGTCAGCGATCCAATATCATCTGAAAGCTATATCGATGTGAGCAGAATGTATTCTATTTTTGTTTCTAACTATTTTCCTCCACATCCCTAATTTTATTTCCCCCTTTACTTCCTCTGTCAAAATCGTTTCTTAGAAATTAGTAACAATGCTCCTATATTTGCCATATTACTTATACCATTGATTAAACAGTAGTTTAAGCGAAATTAGATTAATTCACCAATGGTTGTTCAGTTTACATCCTCTGATACACATAACTCAGAAACAAACTTTCAATTGGTATAATAGATACTTTCCAAAGATATTAAATATATTGTAAAAATAGTGTCAGAAGTTTGAAGATTCCTTGCAAAATACAAATTGGAGAGCAACACAGTGTTATTTTTGAAACTTTGGTTATTAGCTTTAAATCATGCGTTTTCAGGAGCATTATACCAAAATAATAATTTCAGTTGTTAATATGCTTATGAAGATAAATCATAAAATATACATTAAAAATGAATCAACAGATGCGCCAGGAAAGGCTGATAATCTGTTAAAAATGCAAAAGCCTGTAATCTCAGCATTTATTGATTCAACTCTGAGAATAGCAAATACATAGTAAAATGTAACATATTAATGTGTATGTGCATATATACGTAGAAATGGTTTGATAACAAAAACAGGGTGTTTTGGAAATTAATTACAATTACTGTCGCGTTATCGCTGAAGGCTTCAAGTTTTAATAACCATCTTTGAAATAATACACAATATTTTAGATATATACACGTAAAACCTCATACATTTCCCCTAAAATGTTGTTATTGTACTACCACAGGCATAAAACCATTCATTTAAATGTTAATGGTTTGTTTCTTATTCCAATGGAATTTGGTTATCATTATACAACGGAGTTGATAAACACTATATCTCTGCATGATAATAATCATTATTTAGTACTGCAGCTCTTTAATATCACAAAATCCATTACTGGGCGACAGCTGCTTTTACAGGGAAAAGAAAGACAAAGATCTAAATTCAGCCAGACATTTAATATGCAGCTCAGTGCAAATCCTGACGTTGAACAAAAAAGGGGTTGAGAAATCTTCCATTCTGCGGATGTCTCGAGTAGTTTTGACAGGTGAGGAAAGTCAGTCTATGAGAAACGCCATCCTAAGCTCCTTCACATATCTCAGAACGAAAAACAAGCGAAGAAGCAAACGCGCACGGACTCTCGCATGCCGTTAAACACAGCCATTAATCATAAGACGAGGACCAAAATTTTCCCTGGCCCGATATTTCCATGCAGTGCAGGCAAGGGTATACTGCAGTGAGAAATTGGTTTTCTTCGGGTGATCACCTAAACCTTGCTCATGTTTCACTCGGAAAGTAGAAGAGGAGATAATTTAGAGAGCTACAAATCATTGACCTGACAGCTCAGCCCTGCACGTCAACATCTTGCTTAACAGTTTTCAGGAGACTGCGATGGCTTGGCCCTTGCTAGGAATCTCTTCTTCTTGCGCGAATAGCAAGGCAAAAAGACTCCAGCCGTTCTCCACTCGGCTTTGCAGCATGTACATTCGTCAGTAAAAGCACGGGGTCTTAACACTGATCAGATCTTTACGAAATGTTCCAATTAACTTAATGAATATCACCAAAGAAATAATGATTACACACAGGTGCATCAGGACGAATTTAATATTTTCGATCGAAACATTACGCAGTAACACCAATAAGTCGTTAGGCAGAAGAATCGAGAAAGTCTGACATAATTGGAGGGAAACCATTCAAAAGTAAACACGGGTGTATTAATTTAGAAATTGAATAACACAAAAAGCCATTTAAAATGGAATTCTTCATGTGCCCAAAAGTCCAACCGCCCAGCCAATGTGTCTCCCACCTCCGCCCACTACAGGCGTCATATCAACGTGTGCAGTACTGGATGGTGGGACGTGGTCAGCGCCCTAATCCCTCCAAGCTGGTTATGCGGTCTTTGCAACTAGAGACCACTACTTCTCAATCAAGTAGGTCCTCAATTGCCCCCTGAGGGACCTAAAAAGGCTGAATGCACCCCGAAACTAATGAACTAAATACTAAATTAACCATTTCTTTCCACAATTTAATTTTACACAAATAAGGTAAAGATATTACGTTTATGTAAGCTTCTGCGGTTTATCTCCCATTAGGATCTCATTTAACGTTCAATTTTCCAAATGTGTAAGCTAATCAGAAAATTAATTTAGGTAACATAAACGTCCCTTATTTCATTTTAAAAGTGGTTTTTAGTTATTTTGCAACCAATCTCACCTCATGGCGTGAAAAATGCAGTATTTATCCTAAAATAAGGCCCCCTTTTTAACGGAGTCGCACATTAGCTGCTGCTGTTGTAACCAAAGATCTTGTTTCACTAGTAAGAAGAAAGCAGATAGAAGGGTTGAAGCTACTAATGAGTGAATATCAATGACTCACTACCTACTTCTTTCTTCAGAAACACGTAAAAGGTAAAACTTGTCCTTTGCCAACCACCTGCATGTACAGTAACAAAGAAATTCTGAAGAACTGTTTTTGTGGGAACTACTACTTGTCTCAAATTAACGTGTCTAAGATTCGCATACATGTATATACTTTTTTCATAAAATTTCCCAACAAAATTTGGCGGGTGTTACAATCGAGGGGGTTTTGTTTTGCAATAAATACGGTAAATCAACAGTTTTTGGAAACATGATGTGATTCCTTCTTCCATTTGCCACGTCAAGAGCATTTCTCAAATTGTTTTAGATCCGAAGAGGCACACATAAAGGAGATTTGGCAGCGTAATAAGACGGTGAAAGAAGCACAATAAATAAAAAGTAAATCAACATATTACTGTTATCAGTGGAAGTATATTAACGAAGATTTACTCTGTTTCCTTACCCAACGCAAACACAATGGTTGCCAGCGTTCCCGCACATGGGACACACGAGGAACAGCAATATTCATATGAATGGCATTTTCTCCAAATGGAGCAATTAGTACCGTCTCTGCAAAAATAAGCTCCATTCAACCTAAGGGAAGAGGGCTAAAAATGTTTCAGTGCTTTCCCAGTCCCGTACTACAGCAGGCAATATAAAAACGCTGGAATGAGAAAATGGAAGGGATGCGGTGCTACAAAATGACAAGCGGGGTTGAGAAAAGGGGAAAACTACCCCTATGTGTAATATCCAACACTGGGTTGAGAGAGGAAACATTAAAAATATCCATCTCTCTTTAGGATGGAAACAAAATAAATTTCCTGTGATACACGTGAGGGCACTTATGCTCTCATTAAATTGAAAATGGAAAAATAGCATCGCTACTCTTTACTGTTTCATCACGCTGAGCCCCTTGCTTTCAATAACTTGGCAAAAGGGTGGAATATATTTTAAGGCACTGTGTTGTAAATGAAATATATTACTTCTCTGTGCATCGTTTTTACTGGTTACTGCATTCTATATATTTTTTGCACACTTGTCTCTTAATATTAGATATTTAATGTTTATGACTCACAGTGTTTCTCTGAAGTAAATATACCAAACACAGTATATATACATATTGTTAGATAGCGACTACACTGTTGCAGCAAAAGTGGTATGAAAACAAACTGTTTTTAAATTAACAACCTGTAACGTTTCTTTTCTGTTTGGTCTTAATATTCTTCCCTGAATTTCAGTCTATTATCTAAATCACTGTTGTTATGGTATGTAACACATCCTAAATAGCTAAAATGTTTAATTTTACTATTTTTGTTATTGCAGGGGGAACGCCATTATTTTTCCCTTAGTTTACAGATATAGGAGTCCATATTCGTCTAATATTTTCCCCAGTGACTATCTACGTTTTATTAAAGAATCTTCTCTTACTTATAATTATTGCATTGTTAAATATAATACTGATATTTTTTCTGGAAGTGTGGTAGGAAGACTGAATTGAAAAATGCATTGCTATGACCAAGGTTCGAACTATGAGGAGTTTCGGCTCACTTGGTCAAAGTTATAGGTTAATACCTCTAAGAATACTTTTGATATGAGTGTGTGTGTGTGTGCGTGTGTGTGTGTGTGTGTGTGTGTGTGTGTGTGTGTGTGTGTGTGTGTGTGTGTGTGTGAACAGCATAACTCAATGTATGTTCATATATCATGTAAATAGTTTAAGTAATGCATGTAATGGGGAATGCTGAAAATAAATTATAATAAAGTGAGGAAAACAACCCCCCCCCACACACACACACACACACACACAGCACGCGCGTGCGCGCCAAGTTGTTTTCCTTTTTTTAAAAGAGTTTTCTTTGGATTCAGGAGACTTTAAAACGTATATTTCCAGTGAAATATCGTTATCGAATTTTTGGGTTGAATGTAATATCTTGTCTACCTATGTGAGTGGTAGAGAAATTAAAAATGCGTTTTCATTTCAAAGCTCCAATACACGCTATCAGTCATAGGAGAGAGAGAGAGAGAGAGAGAGAGAGAGAGAGAGAGAGAGAGAGAGAGAGAAGAGAGAGAGAGAGCAGCACACTTAATTTCCTTAATTTTCTTCTTTTTACACTTTAAATAGTTTAGCATTACAATCTTCAGTTAGAGGAAAGACACAAATTTTAACACATTCAAGTTTGTCAATAATGCTTTGGAATACCTGGTTAAATAACTTTCCTCGTGCAGTAACAGTGCATGACGTAACCACGATCCAGCTTATCGACTATAAGAAAAGCCCTAATTACATAGGTGAGAGTTATTCATGTTCTTCCCGCAGGATTGCACGGTGGCTCATTCTGCGAGATATTTTTGCTCATTACGATGTGCTCTTATCGTCTTTAAAGAGCCCTACTACACTTGTGATCTTCGTGAGGTGGTTCTCGATGGCACACATACATGGCTTGCTCGCTTCCGAAGGGAATGCTGCATTAATCAGGATGATCCTATAAATGGCTGGGGCAAAAACATAAATTAATTGCCAGCTGGAGTAATTTGGGCACAGGGATGCGGGAAGAGGGTCAGGTTGGACCAACTACCACCGACATAACGCAGATAATGCGAATCATAAATTATTATGAACGGTTGTGTATTTGGGATGGGATACCGCACCAACACCCCTTCTATCTCACTGTTGCAACCATAAATTCAGAGTCTCGCAACAGCAGCGGCTTTTGGGCCAGACTGGGTCTTCATTTTCGGTAAAAGTTGGCTCAGCTTGGTACAAACGCGTAGTAGCATACTCCGTTATTTTTCTTTAGAAACTTGTGTTTTCCCGCTACGATGCTCAATTTCCAAGCCACGCCTTCTTCCTGAAGCCGCGTCGTGAAATATCTGGCAAGTGTGGGACGAGAAGAGATTGTTTTGCTTTCTGTTAGACACAAACTGGGTCAGCGTGTCTCTTACCAATAACAATGTATTTCAAAACGCGACCCCTAAAAGCAACTAGCGTTTGATAAGAAACTAGCCAGTTCAGCTAAGGATTTGTTTACAGTTTCCCTGCCATATACCTATATAGTAGTGCTTCAACTTCCAGTATACACCCAAAATGCTTGTACAAGCTTCAAAGCTCAACTTCCCTTAAAACCCCTTAAAAAGCAATGTGTATATATGAGTGTAAGTGTCTAAAAGCATAAATTAAATAAGCTTCAAGATATTTTCTATTGGAATGCCTAATTTCCACAGATTTCAACCATTTTATATCAAGTCATTATAACAGTTTTCTTCAACTCAATTATAGTACTATTTTTGTAGCGTTATTTTAAGAAATAACATTTGTCCGTTATACAATTTCCCACGTATTATAAAGAGCTTAAGATTTTGAATTCTACATTTTATTACGCGGATATAGTTCTTTATAATCGGCACTTATCTGTTGTGTAATATTAAAACAAAAAACTGACCTTTAAAATTTTTAAAAATAAATAATATATTAAATGGTTACGTCCAAAAGTATATGGCAATTAATGAAAACACTCTTATATAACTTCTTGCACATTTAAAGAAAATATGGCATTATGAAAAACACTTTTAAGTAGCAAAAATATAAACCCCCCCCCCTCAAAAAAAATGGAATACGAGAAATAAAGTCTTAAAAATTCAAGGGGCATTTGTACACAACTACGCACTCCGTTTGAAATGGTCAGGAGCGAAACCAAACCCTGGCTCTATTATAGATATCTGAGAATTATTTCTATGAAAATTTTTAAAAAGTTTAAGAGTTTATGAAGCCATGAAAATGAGGTATTTTTGATTTGCTTTTGATGGACGTTCTTTAAATTCTATGGTTCTCAGCGTCCCATTCTATACTGGGAGTGAAAGATCACTTAATTTTACTCAGAGGCCCCTTTGTCACACTTGAGGTTCTTCATCCGGGTTTGAAACCGCGATCCCGGGAACTAGAGGTTAGCGGGTTACTCCTAGACCACGGAGGACGCCATGGTTAGGGTATTTCTGCCGACCTGCTTTTAAACAATCTATGTCTCTTGGTTTAGAAAATGCGTAACGCCTTAAAATTTCTGAAGAGAAAATATTACTGACAAATATGTACTTATTAGTGTCGTGACTAAGGAAAAAGTTGAATTTTCTGGGAATATTCTCAGAAGTCCTCTTTATCCTGAATGACTTTTGCACAACTGGAAACCGTAAGAGAAGATAGACAAAATCGTACTGCTACCTGGCAAAGA
Organism: Tenodera sinensis; assembly: GCA_030765045.1. Classification (NCBI taxonomy): domain Eukaryota; kingdom Metazoa; phylum Arthropoda; class Insecta; order Mantodea; family Mantidae; genus Tenodera; species Tenodera sinensis. Next base: position 311,971,138 of record CM060964.1, read on the forward strand.
CATGAAACGTATCGGAAAGAATGTGAAAGTGTATTTACACGAGTTTATCGCACAAACTTGGCTAGGCGGAGTTGCGTACACTCTGTGCAGATGAAATCATCTTCAGGACAGCAACGTCTCATATCGGCAGGCGCGAGAGATCATCTATTTGTCTTTTATCACTAACTATACGCCAACATACTATTATTTCGCTCTTCTAATAAACATGATAAGAAGCGATCGTAGCGCTCGACAATCATGGTCAGTACGCCTCAACACTTTGTCAAGTAATACACAAAAATGTAGCTCTTGTTAAAACTACAATTTATCTCAAATACATTTTTTGTAGAGTGAACCGTTTCAGGGATATTCCTTATTATTTGTCTTAATTTTCCAATACTTAATATTCTTCTCAAATGGAAAGTCGTTATTCGCTTGTTTATCTCTTGACCGTGCAAAGAGAACGAAATTTCAAAGCATCACTTAGCAACAAGCTCTTTAAAGTTTTGACTATCGCTTTTAAAGTCTTGCTGTATTTCCATATTCCCCTTGCAACTACAAGAAAATCAGCAGTAAGATAATTTCTGCAAATGTTTATCTCAATTAACATGAAGTGGAGGAATTAGAGTTTGTTGTTTGTACAAGAGTTGCAAAAGTCATGTGAGTGCAACACATCAGACTTTTTAAAGCGCTGTCGCTCTTCAGTTGTATTTCGGGGTACCATGGGGAGTAGAGAATTTCAAAGCCAGAACATAGCGACCCGGCATTAAACAGCTGACTATCGACTCGGTTTCCTCTATTTCCCTTCTATCTAAAAGAAATCCGTAATGAAGTCATTTCTGCAAACATTTATATCAATTAGCATGAACTGGATATAAAAATAAGCTTTCATAAGAATAGTTTATAGAAACTATACCAGAAATACGCGATAGTGGGTAAGAAAAGTCGTGTGAATGTAGTATAAATTTAGAAAGGCGAATACAATTATTAAACTTCCAATCAAACTGAAAGTAGGTTTACAATGAAACACAATAAGCAATTAATTAATTTACAGACACCATTGTGTGGTGTTTTGCAAAATTAGTATTTATGTTTAAGGTTAGACGTACCACCATCCCTAGGATTACCTAAAAGGAAATGAATTTTAGAAAGGGAGTAACATTATTATAAAGAATAACAAATAAAACCACATTAATTTATTTCAGTGAATACGTTTGAGCTGGCAGAAATACAGTATAAAAGAAAAACAGAGGAAAGCAAACGTGGTTAAGTAATGACAACATATCACTGGTTCGTAGAACATTGCACATAAAGCAAGATTCATCCACCGGAAACACTAAACCAAAGGAAGTAGAAGCTAAAAGAAAGTAAACGAAAATTAGAGAAACATTAAATGAAAAGGCTTTTAAGGAATAAAGGTCACTGACTTTCAGCATGAAGGAATTCGCTCTTGGCAACAAATTAAGAGGACAATACACTGAACGTAAAGGAGAATAAGCGAGAGGGACTAATCACTTTCATCATACAATCAGTACTAAGTCTTATCATCGTGTCATACTCATAATTTGTTTTAAACAATGGATCTAAAGATGTGTTATTTCATCTGATCTCGGGTACTTGCCTTGTGTCTTTTCAGGTTACTTCACCCACGAGGTTTGTAATTACTGTCGCCCCTGGTATAAGTTGAATGTATTGTCTCTATTTTTACTTTCTCTGCTACTAAGTAGAGAAAATATTGTATTCCACACAAACATTCAACGTAGATATTTCACCGGAAATATATGTTATGAGACCCCCTGTATCCAAAAAAGAGAACTTTTCGAAAAAGGGCCGTGTGTGTGTGTGTGTGTGTGTGTGTGTGTGTGTGTGTGTGTGTGTGTGTGTGTGTGTGTGTGTGTGTGTGTGTGCGTCTGTCTTTCTGTCTGTTTGTGTGTCTGTCAGTCTATGGACAACATAACTCAAAAACGAAAAGTCGGTTAGAAACCAAAGTTATTGAAGTTTAATGTCTTTCAAGGATGCGACACGAAGATCTTGAAGAAAATTACTCCACCCTAAACTATGCTTTACATGGAAAATTTTGATTTTCTTGAAAATGGCTCTAACGATTTTTATTAAAATGCCATACGTTTGACATACTTTTATGACAAATGAATTGTATATCTTGAATTTTCTAGCTATAGCCTATGTAGTCCTATGTACCATGGAAGACTTCAGCATAACTTGTAAACCGTAAGAGATAGACCAAATCTTATCAAACGAAAAATGTAGATCTTGCTAAAACACACAATTTAGGTCTGAATAAATGTTTTTGTAGAGTGAGCCATTTCGGAGATATTCCTTGTTATTTGTGAGAGTTTTGGAGAACTTACATTTCTGTCAAAAAGAACATCGCTATTCATTTTTTATGTTATGCGTGCAAAGAGAACAGGATCTCAAAGCTTTAAAAGATTTGACTATCGCTCAAAATCTACTTGTATTCCTATATTCCCGTATGCTCGTGAAAGAAAACGAGCAATAAGGTAATTTCAGCTAGTGTTTATCTCAACTAATAGGAAGAAGATAGAAGAATAAGTTTGTAAGAATGGTTAGAACAAGAGAAGACTAAGTCATATGAGTGCAACACATCACATTTCTATACTCTCTCGTAATATCTATGATATCTGATCTGATGTATTTGCATCTTCTTCTCAACCCTTCCTTTCTTAAAAGCAGTTTTCACGTCTATAAAGCAATACCGGTAAGGATTTCTTCTTTCTTCTTTCCCTGATTACCCTCCCCTTATGTAAGACTTACACACCCTAGGACTTACAAGCCGGTGCCTAGGCTCAGACGCCAGTCGGAGAGCAGAGGGACCTCTGGGCCAGACAGAGTGAAGACCTGGAAGCAGGTGGTCAGCCAAGCACCAGGTATGATAGTGTGGAAGAGGATGATATGAAATGCAGGATGATTGGAATGGTGATGACGGAGCAATTGGTGGAATGAATGGGGGGGGGGGGGGACCGGAGGTTTACATGCTACAAAGCATCTCGCATATAATACCTTGTATTTAACACACACACACACACACACACACACACACACACACACACACACACACACACACACACACACACACACACACAAGCTGTACACAACAAAACATATACAGAATGTTCCAAAAAATCCGACAACGCTTAGCATGTTGTACGGGACGGTAAACTGGTCCGTTTTCAAGTAGGAACCGGAGATGTACGGTTTGAACGCTGTAGCGTATCCAAGTGTGAGTTGGATGTACGTTCACATTTCGTCAATACACCCAACATCGTCAGTCTACATTACAAACAGACTTCGAACTGTGTACCACTTACGTCATTGGGAGAGCCTATATCGGTAATGGTGAGCCTCTTGCACATGACCCAGTACGTGCGCTATTCTTTGAAGATTTTCAATCGCCCCGTAGACTCAAGCAGTAAGGTCCTCCACTGACCTTACAGGTGTGCCATACGCTATACTCTTCATAGAACTCCGTAGAAAATAGTGGAGAGGTGTCAGATCTGACGACCGCGCTGGCCATGGAAATGGCCCACCTTTACCAATCAATTAATTTCGATATTCAAGGTTGAGGTGATTCCGCACACTTACATATGTGACGATGTTCATATCGGCCATTTTAGCAGCAGTTGTGTACTAGTATGTATCGCACTGCTGTTAAAAGAGTACTTCTACTGTAAACTACACAAGTAACGCAATAGGATGCGCTTCAAGGACTCAATGGAGGAATGTAGCGCATGCACAGGAATGTTGTAATGCTCAGGTCATTCATCCCAGTACACAGGTGGCTAAAGACGTGCATAACTTCCGTATTAAGATACCAAAACGAATGTTAACAAATTGTCCAACCGTTCGTTCTAACTTCGATGCGCTACAGCGTCCAAACCGTGCATTTACGGTTTCCTGTTTGAAAACCGATCAGTTTGCCATTATGCACAACATACTAAGTGTTGGTGTTTTTTGGGACACCCAGTATATTGAATAAAATTATAAGAGGGTGGTATTATTTCCTGCAGTAATGTTCAAATGAAACACATTAGTAATAAAGCTAAGGCAAACAAGTATATTTTTCTGAGGATTTGACAATATCTTTTGATATACCAGATCCGCACATGAAATTAATGAAACTTGTGTTGTGTGGAATGATGCTCAAGTGTTGCCGTATCAATTGAGATGAGATTATTCGATATTTCTTTTAAGAGAATGAGAGAAAACCTCGGCTTAAAACCTTATCCCAAATGTAATTCGATCTATGCAAGTCAAAGATACAGATACTACTGAACTTAATTGGAAAACATAAGAAACAGACAAAAGCATAGGATGGAAGGAAATACAGATTGCTTAAAGTAAGTTTTGTAATATCAGCCAATTTCGAAGTATGTACCTATGTTCGTTTAAATATTCGAATATTTTAAGCAACGCAATTTCAGATTCCGACTACCTACGTGATCGAGTGATCGGCGTTCTAGCTTGTCATCGTGGAGGTTCCGGGTTCTATTCGTGTTTGGGGTGTAGAAATGGTATATATGGTTAGAATCATTCCCTATGCTTCTCGGAATGAGGAAGTATGAATGAGGTAGTGAATGTGAATGCCCCACTGTGAATGAATACATTCCTTATCATACGAGATACTAACACCTAAAGTTGTTTCTCAAAACAAAGAAGCCGACATGCCAATAAAAAGTAAAGGAGGCTGTAAAACGAAACAATAAGGCTAATTCAAATAGGATTCTTTTCCTTCTCGTAAGATCATGAAAATAGTACAATTTGACGATCTGATTTAAAACATTTAACTGTCTCCTAGTCTCCAGAATAGTTCTATGTAGCTCAAGATAATGTGTATACAAACCACTTCTGTGAGAAAACATGATGACCATCTGGAAGTAGAAAATGGCCATTTTATGAAAAGCTTGTGGAAATAGGTAAGAAAATGGTGAATAGACTAAAGGTCCGTATTATTTCAAAGCACCAAGTTTTGTTTCGTTTTATTTTTCTTGTAAATATTTTAACAATCGATGCAGTTCAATTCTGAACCTCCATTCCTTAGTGAGGCTTCGGGCAGACCCTTATAGTCTGTCTCTTTACATCAGGATTGACGTTTCAGTAAACAATTTTTGATATGTCGCATCTGAGAACCCCCTTCTGGCCAATACTGATATAAAACTAAGTGTGTATATGTGTATGTGTGTGAAAATCGATACCCAGAAGGGGAAGAACCCCTGATTCACGCGGGAGGGTTACATTAATTAAATAGCACCCCATTCATGGCTCCTGCGCGGAGCATGTGCAGGGTAATGTGCCACTCGAAGTTCCCCATTTCAGGAACTCTTCAAGTAGTCCTGAACCAGGGTTAATGAGAAGTTCCACCATTTAGGAAGAGAAAAACAGCCCCTTCACAAACCACTTCTTGGCCATCGAAATGTCTGACCTTATATGAGTTCCTGTACAATGTAAACAGAGGGAGAAACGAGAATCTGCTCTCACCAGAGAAGCGGTTGCTAGTTATTCTATACGCTAAAAGAGATTAGCGAATATTTATACTAACTGGTTTCCAGTTGATAAAATCGATTCTAATACTGATATCCAATATCAAGACCATTTGTTTGCTCCTCTGAGGCACTAACGGTTAATGGCTTGTCATCTCTGCACATGGAACTTTCAGCAAAGAAGTCGCAAAAGAAAGAAAACAAGAAAGAACAAATCTGATGCGTTACCCTCACACGACTTTCTCTACTCTTGTACTGGCTGCTCCTACAAACTCTTATTCCTCTATCTTTATTAGTCGAGATAAACATTTGCAGAAATTATCATAATGCTAATTTTCATGTAGGTGCAAGGGAATATGGGTATAGGCTTTGAGAGACAGTCAAATCTTTTAAAGGTGGTCTCTATATGAAGGCTTTGAAATTCCGTTCTCTTTGCATAGCCAAGAGATACAAAGTGAATAATGACCTTCCATTTGAGAAAAGTTCAAGTACTGCACAACTCACACAAATAGCAAGGAACATCTCCAAAATGGTTCACTCCATAAAAAAGTGCATTTTGACATAACTTGTGTGTTTAAGATCCACAATTTTTTGTATAGTAGAATTTGATCTATCTCTTACGATTTACCAGCTATGCAAAAGTCATCAAAAGCAAACACGACTACGTTGGCTATAGCCAGAAAATTCAAAACATGCATTTCATTTACCACTAGAATATCTTAAATATATGGCATTTTAATCACAACCGTTAAAGTCATTTTTGAGATTATCAAAATTTTCTAAACATTTTCCATGCAAAGGGTAGTTTAGGGTAGATGAATTTTATTCAAAACCTTCGTGTCACATCCTTGAAGGATATTAAACTTAAATTTTAACTTTAGTTTTTAACCGACTTTTCGTTTTTGACATACACTGTTCACAGACTCACACTCACAACGACCCTTTTCTAAAAATGCTTTTTATTGGTTTCAGTAGGACCTCAAAACATATATTTCCGGTGAAATCTCTACATCGAATATTTAGGTTGAATACAATGCTTCCCTTACTTATACGTAGTAGAGAAAGTAATAGAGCCTATGCCTCCACTCGCATGGCTTTCGTCACTCATGATAAGGTCACACTTTCCTCGTGTAGTTTGCATGATCTAAGGATATTAAAACACAACGCTTTTGATATGAGAAACTCTACAGTAGTTTCTGTAATTTAAGTGAATAAGAATTTGTTAACATTTTTAATAATAACCAAAAATTTCGCAAACAAAATACCTATATATCAGTCTTTTGCTAAATTTACTACGCTAGGTCAGTATTTTCTCTTACCTTGCATATGCTGCGCCCTATATTGAACACAACTTTACTAGTGTTTCAAAGTACGTGAAAGAATAATACTTAAATTTAATTCATTTTTTCTCTTAAAATTGACTGTTACGTCCATTTAAGGTGGTTGATGCAACAAAATATATTGATATAGTTTTAGTAAAATGCACTTTTCGTGCCTATTAGGAGTATATTCTTGAGAGAAAACGCGTGACGGCGATGTAAGATAGAGAAAGAATTGCGCATATCAAATTCGTCCAAGTGAAATGACACACTACGAAGTAGACATATGATGTTTGTGGTGCTATCAACGTCAGCAAAATTGTGTATACCTTGGAAGAGAAATGTGTCGAAACTTTTTGATTTCTAGATGCCAAAAAGTTTGGGTCAATAACAACCACTCTTCTCTCTTCTTTCTGTCTCTCTAAAACCCCAGAGTGGAATATGGCAACACTTTTGAGTCATGCTTTGACGATTTAGCTTCCCGTAAGGGCGTCTAAGTGGACTCGCACAGTACACTTCTCTCTCTCTTTTGTTCTCCGTCTCTCTCTCCCTCTCTCTTGCCTTTTCACAGTGAAATTACCGTTATTTCCTCTTCCCACACACATATACTCGTTCAAATCGAATATCTGGTTCCTGTGTGGATTTAGACTTTAAGTAAACTTGAGGTGTCTTTACTGAATGATCTTCGTCAGATTCAAACGAAATGGTTCAACTCTGAGGGTAAAAAAGAGGTAGAGAAAGGACAGAGAAATGAGAGAGCATTGGCAATGTTCCACGGGCATAAGAGAACTTCACCCCCTCCGGGTTCTGATTGGTTGCCTGTCAGAAGGAAGGGTTTCGCCGATCCAGAATCACTCTGACGATCGGCCATCAGAAGGGTTGGGGGTGGCAGAGTTAAAGTAAAGAGAAATTTTGGCAGACTGCCTGGGATGGAGAGGGGTAGAGAAGGGGGCATTACCGTTTCACAAGTACAGACCCTCCCCCTCCCAGTTTCCTAACGCCCGCAAATTAGCGATCGAGAACGCAGAAGGGGTTTTATGGGAAAGCAGTTAAATTTATCGTCTGTCGGAAGACACAGCGCCGGGCAATCGCATGGGTTTATGAATTAAGTGCGGGTACGATTCAATAGGGGTGGGGGGCAGTTCTGGTGACTCGAAGTCTGGATACTGCGGCTCCCGATGCTCCTCAAACTTACATTTACAGACTGCCTGAATTACAACATTGATCTATCCAAATATGTAGTTCTTACAGTAAAATGTATTTTTCCAGCAGCACCAAAATTAATGTGCAAAAACTAACTTTTAAAACTCACACATTCAATGTGCCAAACAAATACTTTAAAAATACAAAAATATACGAGCGGTATTCCAACCTTTCAAGGAATCAAATATTAAATATACAAGAAATTAAACATCAAGAAAATAAGTGTGGCATATATCGATGTACTCATAACATTTAAGCCATGTTAAAACACCAACAGGAAGGAAAACTATTGAAATACACGGAAAACATGCATTCTCCTATGATACGTTGGTTAAGCATCATTCAACTATACTTAATAATTACTTTCTATAAAAGTTATTCTGTAGAAGGTAAAATTCAATATAACTCGAGCATGGTCACTTACTCTCAGATCTACTTCACCTTTAAGAAAATAGTGTGCGAAATGTCAGCAGAACTAACTCCTACAGAAATAAGGCAAGGAACAAAAATACATCTTCTTTGTCCAATAACGTTTCAATTTAAAAATAGTACCCGCTTCCTGTCGCAATCACCGCTTCTCCTTGAATCCTTCCAAAAGAGAACAATCCCTTCGTAACATAATTCATTTCAGTTGACTTAATATAGATGGGATTCGCAGGTATATTTTAATACGTTCTTAAATTTATATTATTTTTTATTACTTATTTATGCCAACAAACTTAATGCTGGGTTTTTAAACAACAAGCTGTGTATGGGCAACGTTTGGGCTATGGCATTGAATTTTTCAGTTCCGATTCTTCCTCTCATATATTAATTTACTTAATTGCCTCGTTTTTAAAGTGGAACAACATCTAAGCGCACGACAGTCTACCCGAGATACATATGTAAAACTCCGGCGCTTTATTGTTTTACAAACTGTTGCAATATTCCCAGTGCAAGAAGTATCTGTTAGGCTTGCTTTATAGGGCAACATTATTTCATTAATAGATTCTTATCTCGCTGTATAGTATTGAATAGTGGTAGTTGTGGTTACATTTTCAAAAATCGAAAACTGATAGCTATTCGAAGTGTTGCAAGGAGCAGTACTTCAATCTCAGGGAACATCAGACTAAACTAAGACAGATAATCATGACAGACAACGATAGAAGAATTAGCTGATTGTGAATATTCGCCCGCACAACGTAAAGTATGTTAATGGTTTTGTGTTATTAGGTGAATGATATAGAAATAAGTGTTTATTTTTCTCAGAAAATGTTAATATAAAGAAGATCAACTCGTGATGTTTTTGAGGACCATTAATCTGGAAGCAGTTCAGTACACTACAAAGGAATGGTTGTCTAGAAATGGAATGTCCGCCAGTTTCCTGCCTACTGTTTGTTTTCCTCCCCTCTCACTGCTTCCCCTTCGTAATCCCCACATGAATCACGAGTTACGATTTATCCCCCATTCACGATAGGTTATGTTGTTACCACATGATGACTGCAGTATGGCATTCGGGCGAAAACACCATATTGCTGTTATGGCAGGACCTGCTCTTGCAATATTTCCTCCAAACACAAGGATGTCAGAGCCTGTAACATATTATTGGACCCAGAAATGTGCAATCAAAGAGAAGGGCTGAGATTTCTGTGCTTGTACCAGAATACCAACTAATCTTATACTGCAGTCTCTGGGCATTACAGTATTAAGCAGGTGCAAGTATGCATATATCTAAACACATCAATTTTATGTTTACGAGTCACTGTGATAAAAGTAAGGTAAGGAGACTATTTTCTTCTTTTTGCTTAGAAATACTTATATAATATTGGAATCTGTAGTGAAGAGTGAGTGGGTTTATCGTTCATTACACACCAAAATAATCAATTCAGATTTGTGTTTCTTTTATTCGGATTTGAAGACTTTGAGAACAGGAACGAAAATTCCTATACTAAACACTTTTTGCGTAACACTTATTTAGAACCTCTAAAATGCTCAGGTTTGACGAAGTATAAAAGAAATACTGAATTCTGTATTCACACCTACACTTCGAATTACTTCTGTGAACTGTTGCTCAGTTCAGCTTAAATATTAAGTTTATCCTGGCGTATGTCTGTGGAACATTCATTGTGAAAAAATTGTGACTGAAGCGTGAAGTTTCAATTTCCGCAGTTTTCCGTATGGAAATAAGTAAAGTTTGATAAAATACGGACCACATGTATCATCTTACTCTCAAGGAAATGGATAACTCTTAATCAGATTTTAAAATTATCGCCACGCTCATTACTTTAACATAGGTGCCCCAAATATTGCCATTTTTTCACGCCTAAACCTTTCTTGTAACAAACGTGTATATTTCATTCCAGCTAGAGCAAGGAGATGGATCAGACTATTAAAAATACAAAGGGAAAAAGCTTTGTAGCGTAACGTCGTCAGCAGCAGTTATGCAAGCCTAAAACTTCATACGTGGAACATTGTCTATATCTTCTTCCGGATAACCGGCCACGTGAACTGTACCATATTGTACGTTATTATTATTATTATTATTATTATTATTATTATTATTATTATTATTATTATTATTATTATTATTATTATTATTATTATTATTATTATTATTATTATTATTATTATTATTATTATTATTATTATTATTATTATTATTATTATTATTATTATTATTATTATTATTATTATTATTATTATTATTATTATTATTATTATTATTATTATTATTATTATTATTATTATTATTATTATTATTATTATTATTATTATTATTATTATTATTATTATTATTATTTTTTTCTTTTTTTTTTTTTTTTTTTTTTTTTCTTTTGTAATGGAAGAATTAATGGACAAATTCAGCTTCCTTCGTGTTCAACTGAGGCTGTTGTTTACAAAATTTGGCAAGATGCAAACTGTTATGAACAAATACAGAAATGAATCACTAATTATTACTGAAACAATTCAGGAGTAAAAGATAAGATTCCACAATGAACGATGGTAATTTATGAATGATTGTGCGCATTATGAAGAGTTTACCCCAAACACGCACACGCACATTTTCTGAAAACAAATCAACATTCACATTTTTAAAAATATCACCAAATAAAGGCATTTGTATTACATACTGTTTACATATCTCATGAGAAACAATATAACGTACATATCCTTTCACAAGTGTATTGCTTAAAATATTGAAAACTCAAATAAACAACGGGGGATACATTCAATGTAGCCGTACCATTAACGAGTTTCACATTTTCTTATTAATTGCTGTAGTAAATCTTAAATTTCCCACTTATACGTACGTCAGCGCTGTTGAATTAGATTTTCGCCGTGCAGACCATGCTAAATGGCTGCCCAATATAAATATGTAAAGAACTTCCCTTATTGATTTCCTCTGACAGTCTCATTGATATTGACTTTTCCATTCTATCCTATCTGGTTTCCAGCTTGTGTTAATGAGTCACTTGGTACAAAATTCTCAAAGATACATTGGGAATAAAGGAGAATTCAAAATCTATTTAAAAATCTATCATATGCATACTATTTGTCGTGACATGTCAAGATCATATCTTAATAAAATCTTTGGATCAGCCTTGGAGAAAACAAAAATGGAATGAACATTTTTCTATACACCAAGTAGGTTGGTATTGGAAGAATTTCGTGGAAAACCTTGTTGCTGGACTCAAATATTCACTTTCGGAATTCGTAATTACTGATTTAAGCTGCTCAAAAACAGGAAGAGAGAGAGAGAGAGAGGTAGACACACAAACACATACCTAAGCGTGCTGATTTTTCTCTCGACGTTGTTCTTTGACTTCAGAGAGTCTCAACAATGTCAACATCAAAATTTTACACGGAGAGCATATCTTTCTCATTCTACCGTTTATAAGCGGCAGCGGCAGTAAAATTGAAAGCTGCTGATAGAAAAGTTACTCTGAAGCGAAAATGGTGAGAACGTCAGTTGTGGGAAAACCACTAGGAAAAGGGGGGCAGGGGCGTACTGTAAATGTAAATGTTATGTCGCACAAACTGACGAGTTTTCCACACCTGTAACCTCCAAATCTGTAATGTACGTTGTTAAAACAAAAGCTGAACTTTTCATAGCCGATAATGTGCAATGGAAAATCGGAAAATTGTGTCGCAATCATTTTCACCCCACCAAAGTCGTTATCCTCTTTGGAGCTGATCCAGGATTTGCCAGAGTTTTTTGGGAATTTTAACTGGGTGCTTAGGCACAATAAAAAGGGGCAGGTGTGTAGCAATCCGAAATGATTTCTCGTGTGTTGCAGTTGTCAACCACAGTTTCCAGGCAATGCAGTGATTCCGACCACTTGGGGATGTACCACTTGCAGTATTTAATAGTATAGCGGTTAGCGCACAGTTTTCCGCAGGGGCACCTACCGCATACACACACGGCCGGGTCCTTTTTTTGGCATGGATCCCACGGGTTGTCACGGCCACCTAACTCCATCCCGCAACTAAATGTTGCGTTGGATGGCTCCAAAATGTGGCCTTCCACTATTGCAACATGTCAACTTTTACACATTTCGTAAAAATAAACAACAACCGCATATCCGCAAGATGTGCCTTCAAATGTGTGCATAGACTGGGTACGTAGAACACACGTTCTACGGCAATACAACGAAGTTTCACGGTGTAACGTTTAGCGTGTCCCCCTACTAAACCAAAAGGGCGACCTCGCATCTCCTTTGATGACCCAAGAACGCACCGAAGTTGCTACTGTTTACTTTCTCTATCACATACCTAGTAGGTATATCGAGTATTGCATTCCATCCAAAAATGTGATAGCGAGATTTCACCAGAAATACATGTTTTGAGCTGCCTTGAGATCAGAAAAAGTATTTTAACAAACATATGCTCTTCTTTTGTGTGTGTGTGTGGGGGGGGGGGGAGGGAGAGAGAGACTTCAGTATCTTCCAAAGATTAGAGATGAACATTTTCAAGATAATCCCCCCATCCTGAACCACACTTTGTAAGTTTCCATATTTTTATTTTCTAATAAGTCTCTGTACTATTGTATTTACAATGTCACATATTTAAGGTGTTTACATGACCAACAAAATGTATATATTGTATTTTCTTCGAATAGGCCTCTCTTCATTCGAAAGTAGTTTTGTAAATAACCTTACGTACCTAACGGGTAAAGAATAAGAGATATACAAAAACCTAGTAGGTATGCTCGTCTTTAGGTTAAGAATCAAATATTACTCCGCGATCTTACCGCCATTTTTCCCTCTACAGCACAACTTTCAGATATGAACATAAGATATGAAAGTATAGCGTGAATATAAATTATAAATGTAGCTTACTTAAGGTCTTCATAGTACCCGTTGTATCGTAGATTACTGTTAGTGACGTTAAATTACTTGTTTGTAGGACTTCATTGCAAAAGTTTATTACTTTACGTTACCTGTATAAAGGTTAACGTTGGTATCTACACAATATTTCAAATATAACACTAGAATAGTTCGATTAAAATGAGTTAAACTTATTGTAAACTTGTACAACATAACCAACTATTTAACGCCGTACAGCCTATGCCTATATGCCTATCTTTTGACATATAACAAAAGTTTTACGAGGGACAATTTTCGGTCTTAGCACTACCGACCATGGGGAAGAGAGCAGAAAAGATCAAAGGCACTTCTTTATTCTTAACCTCAATACAAGTATGCAGGAAAACCGAAGATGTATTTGATGAAGACGATTTATTTCAATGCCCTTTTGTCACATCAGGCGTTTCTGAGAAATGCCGTTTTTTACTGGCCTGAATTTTTCAACACTTTTGCCGTTGCTTGATGGCTATTCAGTTATTTCTCGCAATTCCATTGAAAAAGTGTTGAATTTCAAGGCCAGGATAGGGGAAGGTCGGGCAGTATCGGGCAGTTAAGGTTTTTGCGCTACAACTTTTACTGGAAGAAGTTTCCCCTCATTATTATTAGTCTTTAACCTCATAAAAATCTATATTTTAAGTTCTCCTTTGAATAATGAAGATTATCACCTCACAATTTTCATATTAAAAACATGCACCATTTTCATGTACTTCAAAATTGGAGGGTGGTATTGGACAGTCTTATTTTGTAGCATTTTACTATAGAATATCCATATTCATGATTTTTTATGACCTTTATACAAATATAACAGTTATAAAACAAAGCGTTGCTCTCAAGGTCTGCACAGTTTTCGTGAGCCCAACCATGACAATCACTACACTATATCCAATCTTCGCTGAAATTTTCCCCACAGCAGTAGGTAGTTTCATCTTCTGTGTTGTCATTAAAATGAAGTGCCTTCTGTATAGTGCAAACTGATTTACTCTTGGTCTTGTCCTTATTTCTACGTTCTTGGAATTCTAACCGTGTTCGCTTTTCTTCTTTGTATGGAGTGGAAGTCAGAATTTAATTTAACGGTATCAGTTGACTAGAGCCACCACATGGTTATACAGTTCATGTTTTTGCTCATCCGGAATGTCCTGTGAAACATTCCTTTGTTTGAGGTGTACGATTTTCATGGAACCCTTTTCCAGCTCCAAGAGCTTTAATTTGATCCCCAAGGGTGCTTTTGGGAACTGAGAATTTCTCACTCGCCTTTTGGATGGTCATATTCTTATTTCTGACACTGCCAATATCATGTTTCTTTCTTCCCAAAAGCACCGCAGCTTGCCCATTTGACCTAAAATAAACCTAACAAAATGAAAAATAGAGATAAATGTTACGTGTAAACATTTGTTTGGTGTGGGGGTATTTTCTTGTAAATCCTTGTGTCCACATTCCTGGAAGGTTATTTATCAACTTCGATATTTTGAGTTATACGTTCGCAAACACACACGCGCGCGCACACGCACTCACACCTTCTTACATACACAAAACATCTTTAATAATTTTTAGGGTGTTAGACTCAACCGCGATAAAATTTTCTTTGGTAGGCTGTTTCAATACATGTTACCTAATGAACAGTTTTAAGAACAAAATCAACCATCTTGAATCCTTAGCTCACAAATTGCTCCAATCCACTTTTGTACCCAAAACTCTTCAGATCACCTGACTGTTAATGAGGACAAAACATCCACCATACATCAATTCGTTTGTACCTGAAGAATTTCTTAGAAACGTACTTGTTGCAATAACAGTGACACTCGAAGTTCTGCATGGAAACTACCTATATGAGAAGACTAATATGTATTTATTTTGGTGGAAGAGGAAAAAGATTAATCTTAGAATAGACTAATCTAACAGAGATCGTGAAGCTCAGGAATAAACTGCCAAATACTGGATGTGTTTATCTTGTGACGCCATTAACACGCTGTAACTAGCACCAGTGTAAAAGAGGCTTCGAGTACACATACACGCAGCTATTGCTGGGAAGGGTAAGCTGAATTTTCTGAATTCCACCTCCTTTACATGTGCAATCTTGCCACCCTACAACAACGATAACGTAGCGTTGCTGGAGCTCGTGCCCGGCATACCAGAACAACACCCGGGAGTCTCATATTCGATTCCCTCCTACGGAAGGTAATTTTCTCGGAAGGGGACATGCCCAGCGGTCTGTTTATCTGCGGCATTGTCTGCTACTCCACTTCACCAGGGGGTCCCATCAATTGTGCCGGCCGTGAAGCTGCGGTTACGTCCGCACAATGGCCCCCACAAAGCCCGTAAAACAAAGGACTTCGAGCATATGCGTCGGAAATTGCACGACAGAATTTTCTGTCAGCTTTTAGACACTCTAAATGCTATTCATCAACACTTATAAGCTGCTTTTGGTAATTCGCAGGATGGCTACCTAGTATTCTTTTGCTTAGGGTGGTCCCAAGGTGCATTCCGAGAACTATAGAGCTAAACTGCTCACTCAATAACCCTTTGAGATTGCGGCAAGTTTGATTATGTTGTAATCTAACAGTACTTTAGTGGTGAACATGCAGTTCTCACTTTCACTGTAAGCTTGCCTCGTGCGAGAATCAACTCCTCCTCCCTCGGCTAGGAGAACATGCTAGCCTCCGGCCAAGGTCGTGGGTTCAAACCCGGCGGAAGACGATGGATTTTTTTTTTTTGAGGGGGGGCGTAAAACCCCTTAGCATGGCTTCCTTCGTAAGGAAAGTAAAGCCGGTGGTCCCTTGTCGTAGATTGACTGCACATAAAAGAACCTCAAACCTGACAAAGAGGCCTCTGAGTAAAACTCTCTGAGTCTCTTTTAGTGTGGGACGCTGAAAACCATAGCAGATAAAGAATGTCCATAAATAAAACTAAATTTCAATTTTGTGATTATAGATTACTTGTATTTGGCATATCACAGATTCTCTTTTAAAATAGCTATTTTTCTGTTGCATTCGTTTTAGACACTTAAAATATGTCACATAAGCTGTGTAAGCTTTATAAACGATTTCTTTTGTTTTTACTGAATTTCGATGAATTCTTAAACGTTGGAATAATACCGATCTTCTGTCAGGTTTCTCAGGCTCTGTGGAAAATAGAAAATACTTTTACATACATATGAGGGAGTTCAAAAAGTAAGTTACACATGTCCCACGCTAACACCATCGCGCAACAAGAATAACGTTTTATCAGATTAGAGTTCGTGTTCCGGAATTCCTACAGACAGAGTTCTGCTACGGTACTGATAACAGGTGCATCACAGTGTGCGAGCGAAAAGGCGCGTTAGCTGGAAGCATACTCCAAAGTTGAAGTACACGCAGACATCGGTGATACTGATCGGGAAGGAAGGGCATCAGAATTAACTACAGATGACAATATCAAGGTAATCCATCTATTAACGCATGTGCTCATTCCAACGTCCAATTTGCCAAAGATGAAGAAGCTTGCACAACGGTCCTCGTATACCTCCATGACCAAGGAGCGCATTTCTATCCCTGAGGAATTAAACGACTGCTGGAACATTCACAACGTTGTTTAGAGAGACTTGCTGTCTATGTTGAAAAATCTGATGTATAGCACTCACATGAATTCCTCTACTCCTACACTAACCATTCTTACAAACTCTTATTCCTATATCCTCTTCGTGTTAGTTGAGATACACATTTGCAGAAATTATCTTATTGCTTATCTCCTTGCAGGCGCAAGGGGAATATGGAAATACAGTTGGCTTTGAGCGATAGTCAAGTCTCTTACAGCTTTGAGATTCCGTTCCCTTTGCACGGTTAACATATATAAAAAATAAAAAACATAAATAAAAAGAAAAGAACAACGATGTTGTATTAGACGAAAGTTTAAATTTTCCAAAACTGACACAAATAACAAGGAATATCTCCGAAATAGTTCATTCTACAAAAAAAAAAGTTATTTAGACATAAATTGTGTTTTAGCCAGATCTACATTTTTTGTAAACTAAGATTTTTTCTATCCCTTACGGTTTACGAGTTTTTCAAAAGTCATTCAGAATAAACAGGACTGTACAGGCTCTAGCCAGAAACTTCAAAATATACATGTCATTTGCCATCAAAATATCTCAAGCATTTTAATCAAAATCATTAAAGCCATTTTCAAGAAAATCAAAATTTTCGAAAAAATGTCCATGTAAATGGTAGTTTAGGGCAAAATCTTCGTGTCGCATCATTGAAAGACATTAAACTTAAATACCAACTTTGATTTTTAACCGACTTTCGTTTTTGAGTTATGCTGTCCACAGAATGACAGACACACACACGGACCTTTTTCTAAAAATGCTTTTTTTTTTATTCAGGGGGTCTCAAAACATATATTTCCGGTAAAATTTCGACATTCTCTTACCAGCAGAGAAAGAGCCGCCCACCAATGACGCCTGTAGTGGGCACAGGTGGGGGACTCAGCGGCTGGGCGGCAAGCCTTGGCCCTCATGGGCTGTTGCGCTAGAGGTTTTTGTAGCCCTTAGAAAATTCACGTTTATCCTCCGATGGTCTACAGAAGTTACATCACAGAAACCATCACAAAACGGATTTCTTGAGTTATTTTGCAGCTATTGCTCATCCTCAGAACGTTTTATAGAATAGCGTTTCAATACAATTACATGAAATTCGGTACACACAAATAAAAGGAGAAATAACGAGGAGACTATTATTATATAATTTGTTCACTAATTTATTTATTCTTGTTACTTAAATACCATCATAGTAACTCGCCACAAATATTAGGCCGCTCATATTACGAGTTATGCTTACTCCCATGGTTTTCCGGTAATAAAAGTTCCATATGAACAAGAGGAATTACTATTTCCAGGAAACTAAATAAATATGTTTATCTGTAAATCAAATATCTCGCTAGAACTTCATTCAATATATTTCGATAAAAAAATCCAGCAAAAATTTTCTAGTGCTGGCCTTTCTTACTGTAAGGTAAATCTTTACATGAAGAATGACTTGCGTCCCTAAAGAGTGCCTGATATACCCCTTTAATTTTAAATATATTGATTCATACAACTATTGAATAACTATTAGTTATATAATTGCTAATATTATATTAGTAATATTTTAAGTTGTCAAACGTTAAAAGAAAAAGTCAACGCTTTTTAATTGCTGGCAGGCTACTTTTCACCTGAGTTAACTTTCAGTAAAAAAATTTATGGTTTCAAAAATGTGTAAAAATGTGATGCTTATGGCTCAATATTTGTTGAAGAGAAAACTTTTTCTTTGGATCCAAATTTAAAAGTAATTATATCGAGCAAATCATGACTAAGTTGGAACTAATCTATCCAAAGACTTATAAAGTGCATTAAAATTGTTGTTTGAGGATGTGTTTAATGAGGTGTTTCAGAGTAAAATAAAGTACCTTTAATTGATTTGTTTGTTCTGTTTCTAACACACCAAGGAACAATTTAAAGTCAACAGAATAATAAATGTGAAAACTTAGTTCTTTATCTTTTGGAACGTTCTCACCTTAAAAGCAATGCTAAACGTTTATCCCACAAGTTTAATAATAGACTATAAGTTTAACAGTAATATTGCCCCCTTAAGGATTTTGGGACAGCGACAAGCCAAAGCTTATGAATCCTCGTCCGCTAGGAATTTGAATCTTAAGTCTGGCTGCGCCGTGACCGAGTGATTAGACCATTCGCCTCTCAGCAGAGTGGGAGACTGCATGTGGGATTTGCGCTGGACAAGGCGGCACAGGTGCGGGTTTTCTCCAGGTTCCGCGGTTTCCCCCGCCATTTCATTCTACCGGTGCTCCATCTTCATTCCATGTATCATCGGTACCACCGGCTGCGATGCCGCATGTAGTAAAAGCGGGCGTAAACTGTACCAAAAAGAAAAAAGAAAAACAAAAAAAAAAGGGGGGGGGGAAGAAAAGAAAAACTAACAAAGGATCTTAAGTCCTCATAAGACCTTCGTGTTGATACATTTCTGTCACAATAGCCACAAAGTTAGAAACTGAGTCATACTTCTGCAATTTAATGAGATAGACGCGACCTGAAACACTACTCTTCGAAGAGGCGTGGCGTCCTATGATGTGAAATATTAGATATGCATAACTGATAATTTTAATAGCGTAATCATGAAAGTGCTGGCTGGCAGTTCAAGGGAATGAACCAGTACAATTTTCTTTATCATCCCCACAAAAAGGTGTTATTCTGTATTAAAGTGAGGAGTGCACCTGGACAAGGATGGCCATTTCAACGGCTCATGTACAGAGCATAAAGCGAAGTTACGCGCACTCCTGTGTACAGGGTTCAATGAGGCTGGGACTCAAACTTGAATTTTCTATATTTTAAGGGTATGGAATGATTGTTTTGCACACTTACGGGCGTTTATGTTATAAAATACCATATAAATTTATCCCACAATTTGTTTAACAGTTATGGGGGAGTTAATTACTAAACTGATTCACAATGCGAAAATACCTTAATATTCACAATATTCCATTGGCATCAATATAAGCTCTAATTGCCGAACAAACACCATCAATCTGTGGCAGGAAGAAAAAATAATTACTTATGAAGTAATTAATTTCATTGCTTTGATTGACATTGAAAATATTTTAAAGCTTCTTTGTGTATTTATTTTTTTAACTAAACAAACCTTCAGATTTTAAAATCAGAGGCTACAGTTGAAGTCACATAAATGGAGCACATGTTGGAAACATTCTAGGAGTATAGATAAAAATGTAATGCACATGGAACACATAGTGTATTGAGAAATGTAAAGTCGAGAACGACTAATTTTTCTACACACAGGCACCATGGTCATGAAGCAGATTACCTGTTTGTCACAGCTTCCCTCTACTCGTGCCGCAACCTGTCTTTTTCGTTAGCCACGGACCTTACAAAATGACGAAATCGTTTCTCTGCCACCCGATGACTGCAGGTCTGGTGAACATTTATATGTATATATACACCTAGAAATTATGAATTTGATCATTGTTCAATCATTTTTCTGTCCCAGAGCCCCTTAAGCTGATCTAGCTAGACACCTATATTTCAGTTTCTGGTCTCCCGTGCTACCAAGTAACTTTTCTGTCTACTACATTGATCGCATTTAAGTTTATAACTTTATTGACTTTTATCTACTTTCTAACAATTCAGTATTTTATTGATTTCAACTTGCGTTGATTCCTATGGGATAAGGTGGCTCAGCGGTAATGCATGAGGCGTGTTCCGAAGGTGCCGGTTTCGATTCCTGGCGAGCGTCTTCTCTGACCTCCGTTGTGTTCCCTGATCGGTTGGCGAATGCTGGGGTGGTTTCTCATCTACCACGATTTCACTGCCATCGTTTCTATTTCATTCTGTTCCCTTATCTTTCAGCCGTGCTTTTAGATTTCGTAAAGATCGCACGGATGCTTCTTCAAAGAAAGGAGTATTCTGTGAACATTCGAGGGTTGCTTGGTTCAAGGGTCGTTTATCGCACTCTTCGGAAAGCTCCAGCAAAGGGACGGGTCTTTGACCCAGGAAATGGTAGGGACTTCCGCGCATCTTTATGGCGTATATGAGGAGTGCGGTTCCTGTGCGGTTCCTTCACTCTACCACTCTCTCCTTCGGGGAGGTAGCTGTTATGCAGCTCCCCATAGGTCATAGTGTACGAGACGTCCCTCTCCGTTTATACCCTACAACCTACATCCTGTTGGTTCCTTATTCACATTACAAAAATACTGTAATAATAGACCAGCAAGCAGAAGCCTTTGACAGAGGATGAGTTAGAAGTGGAATGTTTAGAACCAGAAACTGATGAACTCAATTTTGTAATTCAAACCTCGTATAAGCTTAAGTAAAATTTTAGAGGGCATGGAGTTATCACTGAAAAATGAAGACTAGTTATCTCTTTGTGTGTGTCAGTGTGCCTGCGATGACATTGCAATGACCTTGAGAATCTCCATGTACTCGTGTGAGCTGAACCGAATATAAATCCCTAACATTTTTCCGCATGCGTGGATGAAGATCTGTTAATCCTTCCGGCTGCACATAACCCTTGTTTTCCATATACCCTGTTAGGCACCATCCTGTGCGAGAGGGGGAGGATTAAAAAAAACACACACAGACACAAGCATTCATGCCGCTACTGCGTGTGCGATCAAAGGCTACCCTCACTCTATGTATGCACATTTTTATATTCCTTTTTGAATGTGGTATGGTTCAAATACCTGCACCAGCCGCAGAACCCTAAACGAGCGCGCAATCGCGTGAAAACAACCCCCTACCCTTCCCCCTGTTACTGCCTTTGCTCGCCTACTAAACAAACCGCCCTCTAATACTCCTAGGTTTTGATGTTAGGAACACTGGTTATTATGGAGTTTAGCTTTTATTTTAGAGCACTGATTCGCTTCATCAGGCGGCAGCTCCCCAAATTTGTTGAAGAGTCGTTCTATCGCTGGTGTCCTGCCTGTCTTCATTATCCTTGATTAGTCCACCTCACTAATGAAAAAAGCTCACTCTCAATGCTTTGAAAAAGTCATCTATGAGATTCAGACCGCCAAGAAATTGCATTTAATGAAATGCCATGTTTTCTCATATTTCATACAGCTACCCAAAAAGAGATTATATTGAGTTCCAGCATAAATCTATTATTAATTTAGCAATTATCGAATAAATCGTCTTAGTTTGCATAAATCAGAAAAATATTGTCGAATTTGGATAGGATTGTCTGAAAAAGCGTAAATACTCACCTAATCTCACTATATGCAAATCTGAATCGAAATGAAACAAAAGAGCTAATGCACTATTTCAATAGGATCACGTACGAAAATTATGGCTTTCTAAAATAGTTAATTAATTTCAAAATAAAATAAAATAAGTAAATAAAATTAATATGAAATGAGCCAGTATTAAGAACCCCGGCGTCTATATTCCAGAGAAAAAATAAAATATATTCTTTCAATTCTTGCAAAAATGCTCTCTTTGAATCGAACGTACCTACAGAGCTTTCTGTAAAGGTGTACATTTTCAATTAATGAAATTTTAGGGGAGTAGAAATGCCTTATCTCTCCAATGTTAACAGATGACCCATTATCTGGAATAGTATTTAAGAATTGGCTGAAGTTTTAAGACATGTTCACTGGTATTTTTGCAGATGACTGGTGAAACAAAAACACATTTTGACAAAGGGAACCGTATTCACACATCATATAAATGACAGAGTAAACGCCACGACAAGAGCCATAGGTGATATAAAGTCAATAAGCAAACTCCCTTCGGAAACAGCCCTACAACTATTTGACCTCAAAAGTGGATCCCATTGCGACATATGGACTGGAAAATATTTGGGCACATCTAAAGAAAATAAGCAAACAGGAGAACAGGCGATTCCACGGCAGTTTCTAAGTCATAATTTGAATTTTCTGGGAATGTCCTCGAAGACCTCTTCATTCTGAATGATTTTTGCATAAATGGTAAACAGTAAGAGATACGCACAGGTTTACTAAATAAAAAATGTGGATCTCATTGAAACACAATTTATGTAAAATACACCTTTTTTTCTTTGGGTGAGCCATTTCCGAAATATTTTCTATTTGTTTAAATTTGCCAGTATTTATACTTTTCACAAATAGTAATATCTTATTGTTTTTATCTATTAGCCTTATAAAGAGAACGAAATTTCAAAGGCGTCACATAGCAACCAGCTCTTAAAACATTTCACTATCGCTGAAAGCCTACTGTAGTTCCATGCACCTACAAGAAAATTAGCAATAAGATAATTTCTGAAGATGCTTATGAAGATGTAGTAGATAGAGAATCATTTGCAAGAATATTGTGTGTAAGACTGAGTATAGCTCTACATATATTTGTGAATAAAGTTTCTCCAAATTGAGCTATATTAAAAGTCTGTATCGCAATAGGTTACGTAACAATCACTTGGTGGATCTTCTAAGGCTATGCACTTTGACTTTGTCACCCAAGCAGTTGCAAAGAAGTCACTAATGAAAAGAGGTTCATCGCGTAAGATTTGACAATGGTTTCGTAAATCAAACGCAAAGTACATATAACTAAACAGCCACTGCAACACAATTGAGTGTTAAAAGAGTGGCACAGTCAATTTAAAAGGAAGGAGGTAAATCCAACCTCCCCTATTTCGCAAACGTTGGGCATTGCTGATATAACATAAATAGGACGTACATATTCCGGCTATACTGTGGGTGGTCTATTAAACTAACAAAATGAAATTATTTCTGCAACAAGTAATGCTGATTCTTTACTAGGCAGTTGAGCCAAAACGAGAGTATTGGTACATGATTTAATGGTCGCAGTAAGGTTTGAGTCTGGTTCAGTGGTATGGGACATGATGTCAACAATGTTTCAGGATTCACAGCGTTGTTTACTAGTTGACTATATGCCATACAGATCTATAATTACAGCAGAGGGCTGCCAGTAAGGAGAAGGGAAGAGGGAAACTGTTTACAAGCACCATGACAATGCGCCAGTTCACACAGCAAGGATGTCCATCATCATCCTCCAAATAGCCCCGACCCGACACAAACTTAAAGCAGCAATTTCCTGCCACGCAGAGAAACAACATATCTAAATGTGTGTACTTTGTGAAGGCTAGTGGCAAAAAGCTATTGTACTCAAACATGTGCATTGTAAACTTTAGCAATCCTTGAAATTGAATTACAAAATAACGGAGAGAACAAAAACTTCTTTATGATATGTATCACTTACACTACATTTCCATGACGAATTCAAGTCGATTTGAATTCTTTTTCCGGATTGAATACCGCATGGAAAGCGGATTCAAACGAAACTCAACCACTGGATCCGCTACGCTTATTTAGTGAGATCGGATCGAAATTGTCTTGCATGGGAACTAACTCCTACCGATTCAAATCCAAAGGTGCTAGCTTCTACTGCACTGGTTTCAACACAATGCACACTCATGATTTTGTTTTCTTAGCGAAAGTGGCATAATAAAACAGAACAACAAAGCCACTTTTATCTCGTAATATATTCTAATCAAAAATATTCCCTAGCCTCAAAACCTCGTTAAAATACGTAGAAAACATATATTTATAGTTTCGCCATTATAAACTAAGTGACCAACATAAAAGCTTGAATTGTTTGTGCTTGAACCTAACATATGCAAATCAATCTCATTTCGGAGTTGAATTTAACATGGAAACGCGGGAATGGGAATTGACTCAAATCGAGTGCAATTCCTCATGGAACCTTAGTAACAAAAAGAAGAAATAATAATGCAGGTTTCTTATATGAGTAAACACTAAAAGAGGTTTAAATTAAGAGCTATACTTTAATACCCCTATTGTGTAAGTTAACGTCTTTTTACTTTATCTTCTACGCACAAGTGACCGCCTCCGTAGCGCAGTTGGTAGCGCACTTGCCTCTGGCTCGGAAGACCCCTGTTCGATCCCCGGTACCAGCATGGGGATTTTATCCCCTCTGGGAGGTCTGGCACGGGATGCACTCAGCCTCGTTAGGTCCCGGGGGGACCAATTGAGGAGCTACTTGATGGAGAAGTAGCGGCCCCAGGTCGATAAGGCCGTATAACTGGCCGGGAGGGCTCGGCTGACTACGTCCCACCCTCCAGTACTACAACTCACCAATGACGCCTGTAGTGGGCAGAAGTGGGGGACGCAGCGGCTGGGCGGCAAGCCTTGGCCCTTCATGGGCTGTTGCTCTAGGGGTTTAGTACTACGCATAAGTAGGGGAAGTATTGTATTCGACCCAAAATTTCGATGTCGACATTTCACCGGAAATATATGTTTAGGGACCCCCTGAATTAAAAAAAAAAAAAAAAAAAAAAAAAAAAGCAGTTTCAGAAAAAGGTCCGCGTGTGTTTGAAAAGCATAACTCTAAAGCGGTAAGTCATTATTTATGTTTAATATCATTTAAAGATGCGACACGAAGTTTTTGAAGAAAATTCCTCTAACATAAACTACCGTTTACACGGAACATTTTTCGAGAATTTTCATTTTCTGAAAAATGGCTAACGATCTAGAATAAAATGCCATGAGTTTAAGATATCTTTATGGCACATTTACAGGTACAATAGCGTTTTAATCTATTTTGTATACAGGATATTGGGGTATAACTGCAGGTATGTGTATTAGTAACTCAGGATAGCATAATATATACCATTACGTCGACATTTACTTAACTTGTTAACTAATACTAGTTAATAGTAGAAAAGAGTGGTACGTTTTCAGCTTGGTAAGTAGCTCCGAATCCGCGTGGCACACTGAAGCCCTGCGTGTTTATTGTCCTCTAGAGCTTGGGAAGGTTGTTAGGAGGGATAAGCAGAGCAGGCAGGTCTTACGAAACTATTGCGGACACAAAATTTAATGGCGAATGGCAGGAGGAGCTAGTCAACAGATTATACAATCTATGGCATGCCACGTCTTGCTTGTTGTATGGTTAAACATACTGTGAAATCAGGCTGTAAAGTTGCTAATATAAATATCATTTGCGCCCACAAGTGGTCAGCTATCGGCCGCCATTAAATTTTGCGTCTAACACAATAACAAATGGAGGAATCAATCACGGTTCCTACGTACCCAAATATTCATTGTATTTGTTATCTACAACTTATTCTCTCATAGAGGAAGAAATGAGAAAGGAAGCTTAAATACTTTTAATTGTGCAGTTAATGCTCAACCTTGCATTTCCAATACATTCATTGTTTATTTGAATAAGTCAATGAATTCGAATCATTTCTGCAAGGCCCACACCAAAGTACCTGCGCGGGCAACACAGGTAAACAACAGGCGTTGTTCACTTCTAGTGCCGTTACGACCGTGCAGAAAACAGCAGGTAGTAAATAATGTATGTGATATATTTGTGGGAAAACTGTTCGACGAACGCACTCGTAGATGCATATTAAACTATCAGATATCAGATTATCTGCACTTATGCCCATAACACCCTGTATATTATGCCATCAGCTAGTAACATTTCTAAATACTTCATACATCTTTTGCATCATTATATTAAAAATCTGATTTGTTGCATCACATGGCTTTCTCTACTATGTACTAACTATTCTTCCAAACTGTTGTTATTCCATATTCTTCATGTTAGTCCAGATAAACATTTACAGAAACTATTTTAATGCTGATTTTCTTGTAGGTACAAGAGGAATACGGGAGTACAGTAGGCTTTGAATAATTGTCAAATGTTTTACAGCTTTGAAATTACATTCTCTTTGCATGGCAAAGAGATACAAAAATGAATAGCGACCTTCCATTTGAGAAAAGTTTAAGTATTGCAAAACTGACACAAATAACAACGAATATCTCCGAAATGGTTCACTTCACAAAAAATAATGTGGACATAACGTGTGCTTTTGACGATATCTACACTTTTGTATATTTGGTCTATCTGGTACGGTTTACCAGTTATACAAAAGCCATCAAATGTAAACATAACTATATTAGGCTATAGCCAGAAAATTCAAAATATACATTTCATTTGCCATAAAAATATCTTAAACATATAGCATTTTAATCAAAATCGTTTGAACGATTTTTGAGAAAGTCAAAATTTCCGAAAAATTTCCGTGTAAAGGGTAGTTTAGGTTAGAGGAATTTTCTTCAAAAACTTCGTGTCGCACCTTTAAAAGATATTGAACTTAAATAACAAATTTGGTTTTCAACCGACTTTTCGTTTTTGAATTATGCTGTTCACATACATTTTTTTAATTCAGGGAGCCTCAAAACATATATTTCCGGTGAAATCTGGACATCAAGATTATCAGAGCCTACAACATTCGCGTTATTTAGTCAATAATCAACACACACCGGATTTTTCATTTTATGTGAGCAATACAAGATACTGGCTTCTTTGATTTTTCAAATGATAGATAATTTCTATGTGCACTATGTACAAAATATTAGTTGTGCAGACAGCTGAAATGTTCAGTAATTTGCGAGCAAAATTTGCTCTGTAAACATTCCGATTTGTCTGTTGCTGGATTGACATTACCGATTCTGTAAACAATAATGTTTTGTAAGTCACTGAGTCTATTCTGATAAGGTAGCTTGCATCAATATCGCTCAGTTCTTGGAAAGGTTTTGTGTCGTTTGACAATGGATTTTGCAAACTTCTAGGAAAATAAAAATTTATGAATATTCTGGATTCTTTCGAAAATAGCTTGCGATTCTCTTTCTTTTCTCCAAGAGGAGGGAATACTTGAATCAGCATGTCAATCATCGCAATATGATTATAACTTTGTGACTTGAATTCTGTTTGTAGGAGACGCATCAATGGATATCTCTTATTACACTTTCTTACATCAAAGCTTGTAACACTGCGTATTACGTAAGCAGTTAGCTGATGCAATATTTCAAGATCATAATCACATGCAGGCACAAACTAGAATTCTACACCAATAGGCTCCAGTTGTTGAATTACATTGGTGGAGAGTATACGATTTTTAATTCATTATGTCAATCACGTGTATTTCATTGTAAGACAGCCAACCTTACTATAAGGGTGGCCTTAAATGCTTTAGTAATCACGTGTGTAAGGGGGCATGGAATTATGCTACTCTAGATCCTAATTTAGTGGTGCCTTAGAAATGAAGTACTAGAGCTAGCGGACTGCTTTAAATTCTTAAAGTCAGGGAACACCAGAGAGGCAGAGAAAGCTTTTAACACAAGGAAACAACTATTTTTTGGCAATGTTGAAAGAAGAATTAAGGTATATTTTATTTATTGAATAGATTAATGTAGAATGTGGTGCTATATGCAATGAAAACTGGAATGTTGCGATGAAGTGAGGATACTACAACCAAAAACTGCACGAAAATGTGGCCAGTAAAATTTGCAAAGCTATCACTTGGACTGCTTTAGAAAGAATGGATAAACAACGATATCGAAAATGTACAGGAAAATGAAACAACACTGGCTATGATAAGAAGAAAATGCTATCTAGGAGGTAGACTGGAAGGAATGGCAAAAACACATTTGGAGCTTAAAAAGATACCCGCTGGTAAACCATATTCAATTGTTTACATTGTAGAAACGGAAAAGTAGGAAGAATGGAAGTGGCCAAGTTAAACAGAGAAGAATGTGTCCTTGGACAGAAAACTGGGACTCGTTGATTTATTACTGAATCTAAGGATATAACAGCTGTGGGGTTTTAATCTCAGTTATGAGTGATTGTGTGTGTATGTGTGTGCGTGTCTGTGTGTGTGCGTGTCTGTGTGTGTGCGTGTGTGTGCGCACGCGCGTATAGATAGGTGGGTGTTTTAATCGGATGGACCTCGCTCATATAACCCCAAGGCACAAAAGCCGATCCCGGGGCAAGGACTACCGCCCGGCCACTGCGGCCCCCACCTCTGTCCACCACAAGCGTCATGAGTGGGGTGCAGTACTGATGATGGGACGTAGTCAGCGTCCCGCTCCCTGCGGGCCGGTTAATGTGGTCTTCACAACCAGGGGCGCCACTTTTTTATTACAGAGCTCCTCAATTGGCCTCTTAGGGACCTAACGAGGCTGAGTGAACCCCAGATCAAGTCTCCTAGCAGGAGAAGATCCCCACACCGGTAACAGGAATCAAACCCGAGTCTCCTGCTTGTTAAGCAGCAGCGCTATCATTGCGCTAAGGTCTCGGTTTACAACTTTATTTGCACACTAAAGTTCTGCATCCGATAATTAAACATAGATAAGTGAATTGCAGGTCCATTTTCATGCAGTATGTCTTATTTTGGACAAAAGTATTCATATAGACCAAAATTTAATTGAAGTAAATTAAGATACTTTAATTTTAAAGACTTTACGCACAAGACTCATTTAATTTTACATCTTGCTAGTTTTGTGACACGACTAAATGATCACAAATACGACAGGAAATCAAATGCTCTGTTTTCATAACTACGAGCAGTGTACGTAAAACTTTCGGGCTCTTCATCGCAGTGATATTACATATTGAACTCTATAAATCAACCATGGGATATTACTACTTCCATCTGTTTCTGGAAAAACAAAGGCTTCACTTTTCGATCATGTTCTTGCCAATATTGCGAAAAGAAAATAGATCCTCAGTTTGAATCAGTTTCATGATTACGTTCCGTCTTGTCTACGCGGGAAACCTGCAAGGTTATTTTCGTAGCATCAAGATTAAATAAAAAGGAGTAGTAAGAGAAGAGGAAAAGGTACTAGACTGGTTCTATTACATGAAGACTGGCAAATGTGACCTCGGTGTACTTAAGTTTCAAGTACCTACAAGCTTGTTTAAATGTCCCTAATTATTACCGAAAGTCTCCAGAGGAAGTCTGAGTTTGAATACTAATAGAGGTTCCCTTGCATACTCACGCACTACAAATTCAATTCTGTAATTTTTACTTTCTCTACCAGTAAGTAGAGGAAGTATTGTAGGTAATTCACCCAAAAATTCGATGTTTCATATTTCACAGGAAATATATGCTTTGAGGCCCCCTGAATCCAAAAAAGCAGTTTTAGAAAAAGGTCCGTGTGTGTGTGTGTGTGTGTGTGTGTGTGTGTGTGTGTGTGTGTGTGTGTGTGTGTGCGTGTGTGTGTCTGTGTCTGTCAGTCTGTGGACAAAATAACTCAAAAATTGAAAGTCGGTTAAAAATTAAACTTGGTATTTATGTTTAATGCCTTTCAAGGATGTGACATGAAGATTTTGAAGAAAATTCCTCCACCCTAAACCACCCTTTACATCTAAAATTTTTCGAACATTTTGATTTTCTTGAAAATTTCTCTAACGATTTTGGTTAAAATGCCATATGTTTGAGATATTTTTATGACAAATGAAATGTATATCTTGAATTTTCTAGCTATAGCCTATGTAGTCCTATGTGCTACGGAAGACTTTTGCATAACTGGTAAACCGTAAGAGACAGACCAAATCTTACCAAACGAAAAATGCAGATCTTGCTAAAACACAATTTATGTCTGCATAAATGTTTTTGTAGAGTGAACCATTTCGGAGTTATTCCTTGTTATTTGGGAGAGTTTTGGAGAACTTATACTTCTGTCAAATGGAACATCGTTATTCATTTTTTATATGTTAACAGTGCAAAGAGAACGGCATTTGAAATCTTTAAAAGATTTGGCTATCACTCAAAGCCTAGTGTATTCTCATATTCCTCTTGCACCTACAAGAAAACAAACAATAGGATAATTTCTGCAAATGTTTATCTCAACTAACACGGAAGATATCGGAATAAGAGTTTGTAAGAATGGTTAGTACAAGAGTAGATAAAGTCATGTGAGTGCAACACTTAGGATTTTTCTACAACTATTATATTCCTCACAACAGAAATTTAAAAAAAAAATACTAACAACTGTTTAATCATTTTATTTTAAACTAGAATCGTTTAAACTTTAGTTTGCTAAAATGTTTTTTCTTGTATTCTTCACACATCTGCCATTTTTGCTTTCACTGCCTAGAGTGGGTAAAGGAAGAACTGTACTCCACACAAAAAAATGTATATCAATATTTCACTGTAAATATGTTTTGAGGTTGCTTGAAGCAAAAAGAGGTATTTAACAAAATATGCGCGCACACGGTAAATGTTGCATTTCATTATTTAAATTAGACGCCGTTTAATAATGCAAGGTGAATATTAGAAAAACAACCTAAAAGCCCGTGACACAACAGCCCATCTGGGCCTAGACCTACCGCCCGACCGCTACGTCCCCTAACTCTGCCCACCACAGACGTCATGAGTGGGGTGCAATATTGGAGGTGGGACGTGGTCAACGCCCCGGTCCCTCCCGGCCGTTTATACGGTCTTCTCGATCAGAGGCCGCTACTTCTTAATCAAGTAGCTGAATCGGCGCCTCAGGGACCTAACGAGGTTGAGTGCACCCCGTGCCAGACCTCCCAACGGGAGAAAATCCTCACACCGGTACTGGGGATCGAATACAGGTACTGCATGTGAGAGGCAAGTACGCTACCGCTGCGCTATGGAGGCGGCCCGAAAAGCACCCTAATAGACTCATGTTATATTTGCATTGAAGATTATTTATTTTCTCAAAACGGCTCTCAATATTCTGATTTAAGCACCGAATATTTAAGTTATTTCCAAATATATTGAATTTTCTCTGAATAGCCTGTAAAGTTATCTATAATTCTATAATTTTAAATAACTTGGAAATGCTGCAGATACAGAAAATCTTGCTGCACCAAAACCGACTATGATATACAGCTTACGTAAAATAACTTTGGCTGTATATTTAGCCGTTTTTGAATTGTTCATACTATGTTTTTATGTTTTCACAGGTGAAACTATCATGCAGCATCTATAAAATATTTTATAGCATTCCCCGCGTCTGCATGTTTCCTTAATAACAAAAACTGACTTGTGATTTGGGAACAACTATGTTTTGTTTTATTGTGTGGATGTAAGTTTACTACATTTGAGTTTAGTGCTCTTGGCTTCCAGTGAAGGCCTCGTCATTTTTCTTGAGATTGCCAACGTTTCGCTCATCCTGTTGAGCTTCTTCTGGATGACAGCGTCTTCTGCTTCAACAACAACCATAATAATAATAATAATAATAATAATAATAATAATAATAATAATAATAATAATAATAATAATAATAATAATAATAATAATAATAATAATAATAATAATAATAATAATAATAATAATAATAATAATAATAATAATAATAATAATAATAATAATAATAATAATAATAATAATAATAATAATAATAATAATAATAATAATAATAATAATAATAATAATAATAATAATAATAATAATAATAATAATAATAATAATAATAATAATAATAATAATAATAATAATAATAATAATAATAATAATAATAATAATAATAATAATAATAATAATAATAATAATAATAATAATAATAATAATAATAATAATAATAATAATAATAATAATAATAATAATAATAATAATAATAATAATAATAATAATAATAATAATAATAATAATAATAATAATAATAAAAAAATCCCTTGCGTTTTCCTGTTTACTAAATTCACCGCTGTGTTCTTATACGTATCAAAAGGGCATAAAGGTATCAATGCTATAAGCTATAAGACCTTGTTGATGTGGAGGGTCTATGTACAGCTGGGAACTAGTGGGCTGCACTGGCGGTCCTTTGTACCGATGCAGTTACTTATGCCACGGAGGAGGTGTCAGCTAAAAAAGCAGCTTACCGTCATAAAACCCATCCCTTGGGGTATCCCAGTTGCAGAAACACCTTAGGATTTCCAGTTGGAGAACCAGGACTACAGTGGGTTCTGGTCCGGTGTAAGGTATCGTGCCGAGGCCATCAAGGCACTGCAGTGATTAAGCCAGTGTGGTGAGCGATCCCTGAGCGTGCCAGGAGAAGCCCCGTCGTAAATAGTCCTCCACCCATATTCGGTGTTCTATAGATGGTCACTGAGTGATACTCCGGTACTCGTGAGACCTAAACGAAAACCGATAGTAAAAAGGGGGGAAGGGGAATAACGGAGACATGAAATTTGAAGAGAGACACACGTGCAAAAAATCACCTCAGGAAGGCAGCAGTGCTGACAGCGACTTGTGACTAAACCTGTCGGCTTTAGTTCAAGCAATTACGAAGGATATAGGTGCACAGTTGAATATACAGTCTGTGAGGTTTAACTCGTCATGTGTCTCTTAGACAGAGAAAGAAATGCTCGCCATCTCACCCTAAGACAACGCAGGCAAAGCAGACACACCAGCCAAACACGTATCAATGGCGGAGTGCCCATCCGATTGTTCATTCCCGATTCACCATCAGAAATTTCAAACGAATTTTCGTCTTCATCTTCAGATTTCGGTCCTTCTAAATTTATGAGTAGTCTGTCGATAATTTCATTTATTAGACCGTCTTTTCCCCAGTAAAACCTTGATTGTGTCGTACATGCTCACACAACCCATACGACACCGGTAACCTTCACTCAACATACAATGGAAGTGGGGGTTGCGAGCTTCTAAGGATCTGGAATTTCCACGAATCGTGACAAATAAGTGGTTGTTGCACCATCTATTTTTACTACCCTGTGCTAGACAAAGACAGCACTCTGCGTTATATAAGGGCAGTCGAAAATATGACAATTTAAACCTCGCAGACTGTAGAGATAGCTGTTGATCAGCTTCAACGATCTTGTACTCCAGTCCTTTCACCTAAATTGTAAGGCTAAAGTTGCCGACACACCAAGCACTCTTTCTTACTGCGCGAACTTAGAAAACAATATGACAAGGCTATTTAATACAGCTAAACAAACTCCCATTACAATTAAATTCGTGAAGGTGATGACATCGAAGAGGTGTCGAGAAAAGCTAGAATCATAAAACTGATGTCGACAAATGCATTTAGTAAACTGGGAACCGTAAGGCTTCCTGGCGGAAACTATACTATGACAGGACTCCCTGAACAAAAATGTTCAGAGTATACTTTCCTGAACCAGAAAGAATGGAAGATGCGGACCATTCTGGACAGGAACCACTAGACTTGGAAGACTCAAAGATCATTTTAGACATTACATCACTAAATACTATACAGTAGAAAATACCGTATAAAATGAAACTTTAATATCTGAAGAATCCGGCGAGTTGACAGAAAAGAATTAACTTCATCCTCAAAAACAGATAGATTGCAATAATCGTGCAATCATTAATAACACCGATAGATATGAATTAGAGCACAAAACTTTCTGCCGAACTTTTGGCCGTAAGGTAGGCCAATTGCTTTGATTCGTAGAGAAACTTTCATTGCATATCTGTCTTTAAATAGAATGCTCCATAAAAACTTAATATGTTTTCAAGCTTCCTCTCACATACGCCTGATATAAATCGCAACCCACGCACAGATGGTAATAGAGAAGTCAAGGCAAAATTGAGCAGCTCTGATGCACCCGCTTTTATAAATATCGGCAGTGTTGGGTAAGATTACAAACCCATAATAATTACAAGAAGGAAATGTGAACATAACGCAAACTTAAACAATCCTGAATCCTTATAAAACCGTTGCAATGCAGTTTTTCAAGGGCATCTAGCTTCGGGCCAAAATCTAATTACTCTAATAGTGTGATATGAATCGCTACAGACCAGAATTCACTCTGTGAGGCGAAATTTCAGCTTAGGTGCAAAAGCAACGTTTTGTCCTCTTGCCAAGGGTCGGAAGGACAGATGGAGGGTGAGTTGGAAAGCGGATTCACGGAAGGGTCCACATGGAGTCATATTTACCCTCTGTGTGTATGTGTGTGGGCGCGCGTGTGTAATAAGCTTTGCATATCGCCACAGTAGATGACTGTTGTTGTTTATAGAGAAAGGAAACGTGGGACAACATGAAGAGCTGGAGGGGCAAAGGGGTGGTGAGTGTGGGAAAGGGACGGACAGCTCGTGCATGTATGGTTCTTTGAAGTCCTCGAGATTTGTGTCCATTCGCTCTCGAGTAGTAATCATGTGACTAGGCTTGTCAAAGCTGCACTTGTTCCTTTCTCTTATTTACCTTTAATAAGCACGTGAATTAGGATTTTGTTACCTACTGTAACGGGGAGATAAATTTTGCGAGAGGTATCAAATCAGGAACACAGTCGCCAAATTCAAAATGGTTCCACATAGAAAAAAATGTGATGTGTTGCACTCACTAGACTTTCACTACTCTTGTACTAACCGTTCTTACAAACTCTTATTCCTCTGTCTTCTTCATATTAGCTGAGATAAACATTTGTAGAAATTATCTTATTGCTCGTACTCTTGCACGTGCAACGGGAATATGGGAATACAGTAGGCTTTGAGCGATAGTCAAATCTTTTAAAGCTTTCAAATTCCATTCTCTTTGCACATCTAACATATAAAAAGTAAATAACGATGTTCCATTTGACAGAAGTATAAGTTCTCCAAAACTCACAAATAACAAGGAATATCTCCGAAATGGTTCACTCTACAAAAATGGGCGTATATTGTGTGCTTTAGCAAGAGCTACATTTTTTGTATAGTAGTATTTGGTCTATATCTTACGCTTACCAGTTATGCAAAAGCCATCCAAAGTAAATAGGACCACATAGGCTATAGCCAGAAAATTCAAGATCCACATTTCATTTGCTATAAAAATATCTTAAACATGTCATTTTAATCAAAATCGTTAGTCATTTTTACGAAAATCAAAATTTTCAAAAAATTTTCCATGTAAAGTGTACATTAGGGTGGGGCTATTTTCTTTAAAATCTTCGTGTCGCATCCTTGAAAGACGTTAAACTTAAATAACAACTTTACTTTTTAACCGACTTTTCGTTTTTGAGTTATGCTGACCACAGTCTGACATACAGACACACTCTCTCTCTTTCTCTCTCTCTCTCTCTCTCTCTCTCACACACACACACAACACACACACGCGCGCGCGCGCGCGCGCGGGCTTTGTTTAAAAATGCTTTTTTTGGATTCAGGGGCCTCAAAACATCATCGAATTTTTGGGTGGAATACAATACTTCCTCTACTTTACTATACGTAACAGAGAAAGTGAAAAGGCTATATGTTAGGAGCATTTCATTTATATGAAATACATTTCAAACGAGAGCTACAAAGCTAAGTTAACATTTAAAATATCACTAGATGTTGCGCAAACCGAAACGTGCAACTGAACCAGAAGTAAGAACTTCAAATTTAACACAGTGTTATTTAAAATGATGGAGCCAATTTAATTACTCTGTATTTCGCGAAGCACATTTGGACAGGAACAGTCTACATACAGAGGGATAAACCATTTTCCGAGTTGTGTTTACCACATCTGGCGCGGTGATAGTTACGTAAATGGCCGATAGGGTAGGTATTTCGCTTCACCGTCAGTTGTAAGATGGCCAAGATGCAGTATAAGGTTTTCTGTATTCTCGAGTTAGTAGTAGGCAGTTACAGTGCAGCGGGCATTTCGTCTCCGATTCAACATTAACCCACCAACTAGGGAAAGTATCAAACATTGATTTACGCAATTTCAAGAAACTGAATGTGTTTGCAACGGATGTTTGGATGATGCTTAAATGTGCTGTGCAGGAAAGGGGGGACACATTGAATATTTATAACCTGTGTACACAAACTCTGAAACTTCATCTTTTCATTAGTATGCAGACTGTTCATGTCCAATTTATACTTCGTGAAATACAATGCAATTAGGAATAGGAATAAGAATAGGAGATGTACGGAGAGGGTTCGGCACTGAAGCCAGGCTTATTGCACATATACCCCCAAGGGGGCACCCCCGGGAGGAAGGATGAGATAAGAGGAGACACCGGGCGGCCAGATCCAGACTAACGCCACAGACATTGACAGATATTCCTAAGGTTTACCAAGTGTGACAACACCTCGAATTCTTTAGGTCTTCCGGAGCCAACTCAGGGGGACCTCGGCGCGGGGTCCAACGCCCCCAGATGCCGCCCCCTTTTCCACCCAGATTCCGAAAGAGTTCCTGTGCGCATATCATCCCTGCCAAGCTACACCTAACGCCTTCGCTGACACTTGCGACCTTGAAAGAACCAACGCGATTAAGGATGAATGAAATGATTAATGAAACGAAATGGAAGGACAGGAAATTTGAGGGATGTAATTATCCTTTCCAGCATTCACCTAGAACTCGGAGAAACCCCTGAAAAAACCCATGGGTCAAAACCTTTAGAACGGGAGCCTTACACGTTACCGCGAACAATGCAATTGAATTGGGTCCATCATTTTGAATAATCCTGTACTACTATGATGAAGCGTCCAAGCGCTGCGATTGTCCGACACTACCTGATTTCCGCTGGCCCTCTGCTGTGAACCAGGGTGAATTTTTCAATTTCCAATTCATTCATTACTTACTACTGCTTTTGATTGTATTAACTTTTATCTCTTACACATGCAACGTTCTATAAGTTTTTCGGCATTTTTAAAGCTTATTAAAACATTTTTCATAATGAAAGCAAGTGTTGAGACACTTATGTTCTCCGTCGTTTCTGTAAGTTCAAATCTTCCAGCGCTTGGTGTCACACGCTAGCAGTTTTTGAGGTAGCACATCCTTAGCAAGTGTATCTGTGTGTCCAAAATAAGAAGGAAACGTCTTCTGTCCAATTTTACGTAAGATAGCTCATAGCGTTATAATTATCACATGTTTATGATGATGGTGATGGTGGTGATGATGATGGTGACGGTGATGGTGGTGATGATGGTGATGATAATGATACTGGAGATGATGGTGATGATGATGGTGGTGATGATGATAATGATGGTGATGATGATAACGCTATGTGCTATCTCAAGTAAAATTGGAGAGTAGAAGACATTTTCCTTCTTATTTTGGACACATAGATATACTTGATAAGAACCCGCGTTTGTCGTTTTATTTCCTTATTTTACTTAGTTATCGTTTTTTGTCAAAATCGACGTTAATTTTTTAGGTAGTTCGTATTACTTGTTAAACACTTTATATTACGTTATAACGGACTGTACGTATTTAAAGATGTTAATGTTGTTGTTCCTTAAATGTTATAGCCCTTTACTAATTGATTTTCATGCAACATATAAATATTTTAATCGTTTTGCATTGTTGTAAAGGGGACTGCATGTATTTAAATACGCCAGTTTTCTAATTTTTTTTTTTTTTTACAATTTTATCCCAAAATTTCTAACGGTCCTTGGTTAATTGATTTTCACTGATTCACTATTTTTTCCCTAAAGCTTTTCAAAACAAATATTCCAAAACTCCTAATATTTTTCAGAGAGAGTATGAAACGTATCCAACACTCTCCAAAAACACCTGCTTGTCGGTTAGAACTTGCCTACCCTTTCACAGAGTTTGGAATTTTGAATATTAGTATGTTTCAAAGTTACAACTAGAAAACAAAATGTTACCCTAAATAAAAAGTCAATAAGTAAAGGAATTGTTTCTACGGCAAAGTCCCAGAATTGACCAGTATAATTAAATGGATTAAAGGGGGCTATGGAAATTAAATAAGAAATAAATAACACCTGGTTGCTTTGAAACTTAATTCAGGTTAACTTCATTGGTAACGCAGGACCTGAGCATGCATATATAATTGAGTGAATTAACTTTGTGTTGATGCCGCGATAAAATAGTATTCAAAATGCATAAAAAAAATCAGACATCAACATTATGGACAACTTTCTTCACACAAACTCAATACATTTTACAAATTCGCTTTATCGGGTAATTGTAAGACAATTGTAAGACAACCACTCTAGCGATTACGACTACGAGAGCCGGCTAAAGGTGAAGCGAGATTGTGTTGTGATTGTGACGGATGCACTCATGTATATCCCAGTGCCTACTTCTTTTACTTGCACCACGCTTATATTAGCTACAACCTTCGTTTTAAGTCGATTTTCTGGTGTTCCAGACAACAGCCTTACGTATTTCCCTTTATTTTATTAATTTCTGCAATATAGACATTCTCTAAATTAAATAATACTTTGATAGAAGAACCGTTAATGGTGGTTGTATAACAAAATTATTTCGTAGATGTTCATTCGCAATTTTAATTTTCTTCTCATAATAATTGAAATTACTCTATTTCTTTGTAACACACAGCTTCTTAAATTTATTTCAGCTTATTGCTAAGAAAAGTAGTAAAGATTTGACAGTCTGGGAAACCCCTGTGTTATTGATTCAAACGCCATTAGCATTATTAAAAGAATTCAAACCTTACTTATAAATATTTTAATATATTTTATATGGAGTGGTCCCCATACATTCAAAAGAAAGAAACAAACAAACAAAAAAGAGAAAAAGAAATCAGAAAGAAAGAAACTAGAAATAAAGAAAACAGTAATAAGGAAAAACAAAAAAGAAAACAGAACGAAAGAAAGAAAGTAAGAAAGAAGGAAGGAAAGAAAGAAAGAAAGAAAGAAAGAAAGAAAGAAAGAAAGAAAGAAAGAAAGAAAGAAAGAAAGAAAGAAGGAAGGAAGGACGGAAGGAAGGAAGGAAGGAAATAAATAAACCAAGAAAGAAAGAAACAAAGAAAGAAAGAGAGAAAGAAAGAAAGAGAGACAGAGAGAAAGAGAGAGAAAGAAAGAAAGAAAGAAAGAAACAAACAAACAAAGAAGGAAGGAAGGATGGAAAGAAAGAAAGAGAGAGAAAAAAGAGAGAAAGAGAGAGAAGGAGAGAAAGGGAGAAAGAAAGAAAGAAAGAAAGAAAGAAAGAAAGAAAGAAAGAAAGAAAGAAAGAAAGAAAGAAAGAAAGAAAGAAAGAAAGAAAGGGAGAGAAAAAGAGAGAGAAAGAAGGAAAAAGAGATAGAAAGAGAGAAGGATGGATGGAACGACGGAAGGAGGGAAGAAAGGAAGGAAGAGATGAATATAAAATCCTACAAACACTACCTATTCTTTCACATTAAAACTTGTTCGTTATTTGCTATTTACTTTTTCTTTCTTTTTTTCAAATGACTTTAGCGTTTTTGGTGAGAAAGAGAGAATTGGGTTTAGGGGTGCTCAACCATAAAGAACATTAATGCCCGGGTTTTGAGTACAATTGCACGTGTTTTTTACACTGTCATAAAACATTCTGTCTCTCCAATATTTTAATGCTAGCCTGTTAAGTCCTTCTAATTGTTACCAAGCTATACACAGAATTATTAGGAAACACCCAGGAGCTTGCTGGAAAAGATAATTGTGTGTGTGTGTGTGTGTGCGTGCGTGTGTGTGTGTGTGTTACTCAAGTTACCTAATATCGTGCAAGACATCGTTTATAATATATAGTTTATTGTGCCTCTACTCCCGAAAATATTTTTTCAAACACATTTATGTTACATTCCTATCTTCAGTTATCTAGAAGTCAATAATCTTCGC
This sequence comes from Tenodera sinensis, assembly GCA_030765045.1. Lineage (NCBI taxonomy): Eukaryota > Metazoa > Arthropoda > Insecta > Mantodea > Mantidae > Tenodera > Tenodera sinensis. The sequence goes on from CM060964.1 coordinate 312,011,313, forward strand.
TGTTTACAGCATAGTCCCAAAGAAGCTGGTCGCCATGATAGTTTCTTTTGTTGAAACAGGAAAACGTTAGCATTGCAGCTGTCAAACTCATGAGACAGGTAAACCCCTTAAGATGGCTCTGGTCTGGACTGACTACTAGATAAGGTTTACCCCTTCCGTCTCCATGGGGAGGAAATTAGATGACACAAGAAGGCGATTAGACAATTAAAGCCACCTGTCCATCACATTCACTAGTTGTTCATTAACAGGGCGAACTCGTGCAACATCTCCCTTGGTTGTTGTAGACTTGATTGAGCAGGTTGCGATGGATTGGAGCTAGACGGTACTTTCCCAACCGGGTTTTAACAGCTTCCCAGATGCTTCGGGACGCTGCCGCCCTCGGAACCACGTTCAGATTTCTGTTGCCCGTCACTGAAGGCTAGCTGTCAGCTGCTCAGCTACCTCTTCCATGGACCATCGTTTGCGGGCGGCGACGACTGCGAATTCACGGCGAAAAGACTTCTAAGTTCAACGTACCGTTGTACCTGGGTGGCTTGACACGCGCGGATGTTGTGTTGCGTCCTGAAGTCCTGAGCCCCAAGTGCTTAGTTTCGCCGAGAATTTCTTCCACCCTAGTGATTGGTTGCATGGTGTTACCACGGACACTGTCTTCCGGGGCACTAATATGTTCCACAACGTCCTACGGGGTGTTAACGGGTGGGCCGAAATCTTTCTCGACTTCCTTCACGTCAATTAGTTGCCCGTCGATCATTGTCAATAGCTCTAACTTTGTATTGCACATTTCTGTTATCATTTGCTACATCCCAATTTTCATTTCTGCTTTTATTTCTGCAATGTCGGCCAGTAGTTCCAACATTTCTTCCATTTCACTTTGGAGGCTTTTGTTTCACTCCTGACACCAGTGTAACTTTGTTAACTCCTCAGTTATTTATTTCCTTATTTTTACATTCAGCGACGGCCTCACTTAACACAAATCAACACAATTGCACTCAAACTTTTTATTCGCTTTTACAGTTAACCTCTTTCAAACTAGTCTGTTACTTATTTCGTAACCATGGCAACGTCACTTCATGCTAAGGAGCATTCAATTATGGATGCTTCCCAAAGAAGCAATGAACAATGCCTAATGTATTCTAATGTTTTCTCAGGATGCTACAAAAAGATGTATCGCAACGAAATCAGAAGCGTCTGGTATTGCAGCTTAAGCTAGAGATAGAATTATCTTCGTACAAACTCTTCAGAAACTTGAAACATTCCCCTGATTCGGAGAGCTCCAAACAAAATCCTCTGAAGGCGAAGAGAGAGGTGGTTCAACCTTTAATTAGATCGCCTTTTCCAATGGTGTATTGGAAACGAGAGCAGCTCGAGGAGGTTTATTGGTAAGGAAGGCAAGTATTTGGTTCCTTAGGAATCTTACACGTAAGATAAGGCTTTATAAAATAAGGTTTTCTGTAAATAATCTTCAAACTCCGAGCTGCCATCACTAGAAGTGCAGAGGCGATAGTGATTGCATGGATAATAAATTCAGTTATAGTGGCCAGCTTCCTGAAAAGCCACTATAATATAGCGGAACAATTTGAATTGAATTTAATTATTACCTAGCTTAGAAATAAAGTTAACGGACACTAGGAGTGAAACTCGAAATTTCCTCATTCTTTGATAGATTTCCTTTTTTCTTCTTTTCTTTCTTTTTTTTTTTAATTCTTACTGTGTTTGTAGTTATATGAGAATAGGATGTACACCAAATTGCATTAAAATTGAATAATTCGTTTATGATATATACATCATTTTATGAATTTAATTACGCTTTTAAAGTACATTTGGAAAATGTGATACGCGCATACTGACTTCTCAAAATTGGTTTATATTGGCAGAACTGTACTCCAAAATATGGGTAACAATTTTATGAAGAGATATTTCAAATAAATTTGCTGATTATACTGTACATATTTTTTTTAATAACAAAGGAAATTTAATCTTAAAAATTATTGATTTTTTTCATATAAAATGTTTTTGGAATTCATGTTAATGATAACATCAATATTGAAACTTAGAATTGTTTAGCTGATATTTTTGAATACTTTTGGAAATTTTCATTGAATTTGAAGCAAACTTGATGCGCGAGGGACATTTGGAATATGGAGAAATGTACTTTTGGGAAAAACAGGCTTTTATATAGGAACATGTTGTATACGTTAAGGGAAGAGCACTGTTTGAAAGGGCTGAAATGACCACATGGATATGACAAACGTTAGCTGATCCAGATGTACAGGACTTCCAGGAACATGGTGATGTTTTCAAAAAAAAAATTGACTTTTTGAGCAAAGTTTCGCTCCCAGTGTCCCAGTGGCAAAAATGGTTGTAAAATTAACTTATGTAACACTAATAATAATTCTATAATAACTTCTATCATATATGCTTGCTTGTGGGTTTGTCCAGCTATAAATTTAAATCCGGAAACCGTAGTGGTACAGTTTACAATTTAGAGGAAATTGCATTCCTATTGTGTTACTATCACTTTCTATGTCATCCCAAAACTTTGTGCTTGTTTGTTATTAACGTCTGCTATTTAACTACCTTAAATCATTCTAAGCCTCAATTTTAGGCAAATAAATTTTAAAAATAGTCTATTTTCAGGCACATTTCATGTTAAAACTTTATATTCCTGACTAGGTACTATCTACTACATGTTAATCGAGATCAACATTTGTAGAAATTATTGCTAATTTACTTGTAGGTTCAAAGGGAATACAGTAGGCTTTAAGCAATAATCAAATGTTTTAAGAATGGTCGCTATGTTATAACTTTGAAATGTCGCTCTCTTTCCATGACCAAGAGGTTAAAATGAATAATGGCCTCCCAAATTTGAGAACATACTCCAAAATTCAGATACATAACAAGGAACACCTGGGAAGTTGTTCACTTCACAAAAAGGGACCATTTAAGATAAATGGTGTCTCTTAACGAGATCTACATATTTTGTGCAGCAAGATTTGGTCTATCTCATACGGTTTAACAGTTATGCAAAAGTCATCCAGAGTAAACAGGACTACAGAGGCCATTGCCAAAAACCATTTCATTTGCCATAAAAATATGTTGAACATAGTAGCATTTCAAAATCGTTAGAACTATTTCTGAGAAAGTCAACATTTTTGAAAAAATTTCCGTGTAAAGGGTAGTTTAGGGTGGAAAAACTTTCTTCAAAATCTTCGTATCACATCCTTGAAAGATATTAAACTGAAGTATCAACTCTTGGTTTCTAACCGACTTTTCGTTTTTCAGTTATGCTGTTCACAGATGTACACAAACACACACACACACACACACACACACACACACACACACACACACACACACACATACATACACACGAGTCTTTTTCTAAAATACCTTTTTTTTTGGATTCAGGGTCCTTAAAACATATTTCCGGTGAAATCTACATACCGAAATTTTGGTTCGAATACAAAACTTCCCCAGCTTACTATACGGAGCAGGGAAAGTAAAAATACTGTCTGCCTAAGGAAAATGCATGAACAGTGATAGGGCAAACGGAAACAGTATAAAATATGTACGTCAAGAAGCAAAATGACCTCGGTGAGCATTGGTTGACACAAGACATGTTTGTAATGAAAGTACGATTAAGAGAAATAAAAGCGTTTGTGAACGACGTATACTTTTCTCCACTTAAATGAAACGAGTTTGCCCTTTCTTTATGTAATTGGGCAATGCCCAGAAAAGGAGTTGTGACCCAAAGATATGTTATTGGAGTGGAGTTATGTGCAAACCATGCATATGGACAGCCATGGTGATTCGATGAAAGAAAAAGAAAAGAAAAAATAAAAAAAACGCAGGGTGACTGCCATATTGAATGGGATTTGGAACGACCTGGAACACTGAATTATTTTGTTCGTTTGGTGGACAATTCTTTTCAGGAAAATTTGGGTTCACTTTCTAGTTGTGAAGATGATAGAACACGTCTCAATTTCTCATGAAAACCAATATATCACTGAGAAACGTACTTCTTAGTGACGTTAAAATGTATTGAAAGTCAGGTGTCATGACCTACTTATAATGAAAATCGGACTTTTGGATCATCGACATACATCCCCCTTTAAACCACTAATGCAATTTGTCTTTGCGATGTCATCTTCTATACAGACAAATGTATGCACAAATAGGCCATATGGTTACATGGACTGAAGGAGAATTAAAAAGAGGAGCTACGAAATTATTCTACTTCATGATAATAATAATGTAAGTATAATAATTTATTTTTTTCGAAATCGGCTGATCAAAGAACAAAACACATTTCCACCTGTTTGTTTGTAATGCTTGTATGCAGCACATTAGAAGGAATGTAATAAGTTCCCTTCCAACCGGTATAATAGCAATCATGGCAATCAGTGGATCAATTCTCATCGTGTAAAAAACCACTTGTCCTCGCAATCGTAATACTTATTTAGTTATTTAGTAAATGCATAGACGTTTATTATTATTATTATTATTATTATTATTATTATTATTATTATTATTATTATTATTATTATTATTATTATTATTATTATTATTATTATTATTATTATTATTATTATTATTATTATTATTATTATTATTATTATTATTATTATTATTATTATTATTATTATTATTATCATTATTATTATCATTATTATTATCATTATTATCATTGTTATTATCATTATTATCATTATCATTATTATCATTGTTATTATCATTATTATCATTATCATTATTATTATCATTATTATTATCATTATTATCATTATCATCATTATCATCATTATCATCATTATCATCATTATCATCATTATCATCATTATCATCATTATCATCATTATCATCATCATCATTATCATCATTATCATTATCATTATTATCATTATTATTATTGTTGTTGTTATTCTTGTTGTTATTACTACTGTTATTACTGTTATTACTGTTATTATTATTATTATTATTATTATTATTATTATTATTATTATTATTATTATTACTACTATTATTATTATCATTAATTTAATGCGGTATAACTAATGTTATATAACTGTTCTTCCTTTCATCTGTTTACCCTCCCCGCATGGAAGAATGACAGCCCCCTAGGACTTACAAGCCTGTGCCTAGGTTCAGATGCCTGCTGGGGAGTGGATGCATCTATGGACCGGACACAATGAAGACTGGAAGCGGGTGGCCAACCAAGCACCAGGTATGAGAGTGACGAAGATAATGAAATGAAATGCAAGCGAAATGAATTAATGGAAGGGTGACGATGGAGCATTTGGTGGAATGAGTGGTGGGAGAAACCGGTAAACCCGGAGAAAACCGGCCCAGACGTCGCTTTGTCCACCACAAATACCACATCCGGGTCCCTGGAATCGTACCCGGGCCGGCTTGGTGAAAATGTCTCAGTAATTAGACACGGCCACGCCTAATTTTATGTAATTGTAATTAAAAAACACATGTTAATTGAATGGTTATACTTTATTGTCTTGACGGTCCTCAAAAGAGGAAGGTACATTAAATAAATTATACGTACTTTGAGGAAGCTGACTTCTTGCATACGAAAGTTGCACCACATGAAAAGAACGCAAGTATAACATTATAACTTCGATGTTTCCACTACAACAACTTCACTTTCCGGTTTCCAAAGGCGCTTCCCTAGCTCAGGATTGCTTTCGCGATTCATCATGAATAAATATATAGGGCATCTGCCTCCTACGTCGCGTTTTCCCCTTAAATTATTCTGATTTTGTTTATCTAGGCACTACCTACTTCGGAGTCTCCATTAAAGCTCGCCGTGATGGTTACATATCTATAAGGGGAAAGGTTTCATTATTCTTAAAGGAGATGTGTCTGCAGCAGCCGATGATGTCGCATCTAAAAGGGTCTTGTTCGGTGTGTAAGGGGGATGGGGTGGAGCTTGTTTACCACGCTCTTGTGAGAGGCAAGGCGGGGGAAAAACACGCTCAAGTGTTTGGACGGATAAATTGTAGCTGCCAATCTCTCCCTCCATCACCGTTTTAAAGAGAGAGATGGCAACAGAAATAGTCAAGCTAAGCTGTCATAACTTTTTCTCGAGCTGCAGACGACGTGTTTGTGACGTTCGTTGATGGTGGACGATATTACAGTATTTTTAGGCATTTAAGGGACTTCGTGCTACGTCGCTGTGTCCAAACCCAGCCCTTGTCCAGCAGAATTTACTTAACTTGACAAGGGTCGCAGTTGTGTATTTCCCCAACAGAAATTAGTTAGACACTACGTCAGTTTTACAGCGTAATTTTGACTCATGTATTGTTAACTTTCTGAAACAACAACGGTGCAATTCTGTAGACTGTAGTTCTCAGGTTCAGCAAACATTATTTGAGACAGAGTGAAGCATTACTATCGTGTATGTGCCAAAATCACAACGCACTTCAATCCAACCGCACTTTAGATGAACTATATCCTGAATTTATATGCAATTTAGTCTGCTAAACCTCATCCGAGAATATAAGACAAAATTCATGCAATCTATACACGCTATAAAAGCGTAATGACATTTTGTTGTGATATGGAGTTTTAATGAATAGAAAGAGGAAAATAAATAAATATACTGTTTATTAACCTTGCGCACCGGGCTTAGTAGGCCCGTACTATATTACTTTTTCTACTACGTATTCCACTGTATTCCACCCAAAAATTCGATGTCAAGATTTTATTGGAAATATATTTTTTTGAGGCCCTCTGAATCCAAATAAAAGCATTTTTAGAAAAAGTTCCGTGTGTGTATCTCCGTCTCTCTCTCTCTCTCTCTCTCTCTCTCTCTCTCTCTCTCTCTCTCTCTCTCTCTCTCTCTCTCTCTGTGTGTGTGTGTGTGTGTGTGTGTGTGTGTGTATGTGTCAGTCAGTGGACAGCATAATTAAAAAACGAAACTTTAGATAAAAACCAAAGTTGGTACTTAGGTTTAATGTCTTCCAAGGATGCGACACGAAGATTTTGAAGAAAACTGCTTCACCCTAAACTATCCTTTACATTGAAGATTTTCGACATTTTTTATTTTCTTGAAAATGGCTCCAACGACTTATATTTGAGATATTTTCCTGGCTATATCCCATGAAGTCCTATTTACTGTGGATAACATTTGCATAACTGGTAAACCGTAGAGCTAGACCAAATCTTAGTATACAAAAAATGTAGATCTTGCTAAAACACACAATTTATGCCTGTATAATTTTTTTTATAGAGTGAACCATTTCGCAGATATTGCTTATTACTTGTGTGAGTTATACTTATACTTCTGTCAAATGGAACATCGTTATTCATTTTTATATGTTAACCATACAAAGAGAACAAAGCTTTAAACGATTTGACTGTCGCTCAAAGCCTACAGTATTCCCATATTCCCCATGCACCTACAAGAAAATAAGCAAAAAGATAATTTCTGCGATCGTTTATCTGTATTAACACGAAGATGATATAGGAATAAGAGTTTGTAAGAGTGGTTAGTACAAGAGTAGAGAAAGTCATGTGAGTGCAACACATCAGATTTTTGTGTTTGTATGCTTCTGTTTATTTTTTAATTAATTTTTCCTTAATTTTAGCTTCATTAATTGAACTATATTGTATTTATTAGCATTATCTTAATTATACAGCATTATCTTGATTAGTCAGATCTAAGGTAAATAAAATGTAGAATGCATTATTTGTACTACATTACATGGAAAGATAATAAATTGCGATGTTCAGGTATGAAACTTGTAATTTGAAATGCACCGTGAGTACTAATAATAATGGTGGTGGTGATGGTGGTGGTGGTGGTGGTGGTGGTGGCGGCGGTGGCGTTGGTGGTGGTGGTAGTGGCGTTGGTGGTGGTGGTGGTGGTGATGGTGGTGGTGGACGTGGCGGCGGCGGTGCTAAAAATTAAAATTATTTTGTAGTTTAACGACACTATCAATTGCCAGGATCACATCAGCGTCACCGGTGTGCCGGAATTTCGTCCCGCAGGAGTTCTTTTACATGCCAGTAAATCTACTGACATGGAGCTGTCGTTTTTAAGCACACTTAAAACCATCGGCCTGGGCCGGGTTTGAACCCGCGACCTTGGGATTACTAGGCCAGCGTCTAACCAACTGAGCCACCCAGACCGACAGGTGGTGGTGGTGGCGGCGGCTGCGGTGGTGGTGGTGGTGGTGGTGGTGGTGGTGGCGGCGGTGGTGGTGGTGGTGGTGGTGGTGGTGGTGGTAGTGATGGTGGTGGTGTTGACGATGATGATAAACTTTGATCAGCATATGGTGTTACCTATAAAATACATGTTATTATCCACATAGGTTGCTTTCATCCTTTTCTTCATAGTCAATTTCTGAGTTTAAAGATCTGGTTTTCAGTTTATCTGCAGAACTGGAATCATCCGATCCATAGAAGTTGTCATCCACGGATAATGCATCATCATTACAAGATAGGTGATGCACTTCTTTCAAATCCTTGGATTTTGTAGATCAGACCTTTTACCCCTGATTGTGAGAAGTAGTAACATACTACTTGCAATAGCAAAGCATATTCCACTAACTAACGAGAAACAACAAATCTAAGCAATATATAACGAGGGTAGGCGCGCAGGGTCTTGTGATCTGTGCGACAAGCAGCTGCCGATTAGTCACTCTTGCAGCTAAAGAAATAAACATATATTGTTGTTGCTGCAGTAAACAATCAAGTAAAGCGTAATGTCAGATATTCTAGTCACGCAATTTTGTTCGCACACTATGACGTTTAAATAAACCTAGGGGTCTCTCAGGTCTCTGGCGACCAAATTAGCACCGCCGGTATGCCAGAATTTCGTCCCGTATGAGTATTCTGCTGATATCGCGCTTTAAAACCATCAGTCTGAGTCAGATTTGCTTAACCACTGAGCCATCTAAACCGAGAATAGATTTAAGGGGAGTAGGCAGAAGGTGACTTTGTCCTTCGTAGACCTTTCGCCACCGGGAGGGAGGGGCTAGATGAATGAAAATAGAGTCACGACAGAACAGAGGGCAGTATCTAGTAGGCTAAATCGTCCTTACCGACCAAAGCCCCTCCCCAAATAAAAATGTCACCACATAGCGACTAGCTATTCAAATATTTGACTGTCGCTTTAGCCTCCCATATCACCCTGTACCTATAACGAATATGTAATAAAAGGATTTCTGCAAACAGTTATCACAATTGCCTTGAAGTAGACAGAAAACTATGTTCTATTAGAATATGAAAATAAATGATCTATTCCGTCCAATTATTCAATCTGGAAATTTTCCCGGAAATAGACGTTTGAAGCTCCACCGAACCCAAAAGACACATTTCCTATCTTAAACTACTCACTGAAAATGTTCACTATTTTGAAAACAACAAAATGTAGGATTTCCTTCGAAATTCCTATCCCTCCGTTTCGTTACATGAATCACTTTCTTTCACCTTTCATCCCGTTAGCTTTCTTTCAGGATTGGAAGCCTTGGTGAGCGTCGCGGCAGCAGCACGGCAGGGGGAACAAATGCGCTCTGGAAAACTCGTCCCCCGTATTGGAAGGCCATCTACTAGTTTCCTGGTCCCCCCTCGGGATGCTAAGAGCCCGAAGGGGGAGTGGAGTTAAGCCAGTCTCCGTCGCGATGATTCTAACTGGGAAAATGTAGGGGCTCTACCATCTGCTCTATCGTGGCAACGTTCCTGCACTCAGAATCCATTCACCTCGTCCATTCTATGCCTCGTGAGGGGCATAGGCACATAGGCCTTTTAGTCGAGGTGCTAAGTCCCTCTCTACCAGTTGCCATTGGGTCATTGTACTGTTTATAAGGCTTTTCTATTACTCTAGGTTTCCTTCATGCATTCATTCATCTACAACTGTCATATGCTAATTCATATTTTCAAAACTTAGAGAGAATAGGTAATCATTCTGGCTAAAGAAGAATTCTGATATTGCAGCCCATAATCGAACCCTCTGTACAACCACTAAACTACAGAGGCAGCCTCGAGCTAACCGATAATTATGAATTACCGTTATATATCCAGTTTTTAAATTAATATCCAGTAGTGTGTTCTGAAAGCAGAAGCCTAGGAATTAATTAATTAATTAATTAATTAATTGCTGCACCTTAAAGCAGGAAGCAGCTGAATGGAGTTCATTGAACTTTCCCTATGGATTTGATGTTTCAGATACTATGTGCTAGTAGAACTTGCAATCCCTCTTTTATTTTTAGACAAAAAGGTATTTATGGACATTTTTAAATGCAACAGCAATCTAGCTCCAACATGCATTTCGCTCTTCAACCACTTGGAAGCAAGGGTACTTTTTTCTGTTACCATTTCCAGCTTTGCTTCTAGCACTTTCTTTCCTTTTTGTTCCCCCCTCCATTTTTTTGATAAGGAGAGGAGTATTTGTGCGAGGCACAATGTGTGACAGTTAATCGAAATGGGAAACGATGATACCTCTGAGGCAAAACATGGTAATCACAAAGAGGTGAGCACATATGGAGAGGGAGGGGTGAAATGTGAGGGGAGGGGGGAGAAGAATTGGCTCTAAGGAAAGCAATCATTGCCTACGGTTTTCTTCCGCCAGGTAGCGGATTAATCACGTAGGCATTTTCTCTTATTACACCTTGCCAGATCTCTTTCTTTCCTTCTTTCCGTTATTCCTTCTTTCCCTCTTTCCGTCATTCTTTCGTTCTTTCTTTCTTTCTTTATCTCTTTCTCTTTCTTTCTTTTTCCTTTCTTTCCGTTTTCTTTCTCTCTCTCCTTCTCTCCCTCTTACTCTCTCATTTTTTCGCCCTCTCTCGCTTTCTTTCTTTCTTTCCTTCTTTCTCTCTCTTTCTCTCGTTCTCTCTTTTTCTTTCTCTCTTTGTCTCTTTCTCTCTCTCTTGCTCTTTCTTTCTTTCTTTCTTTCTTTCTTTCTTTCTTTCTTTCTTTCTTTCTTTCTTTCTTTCTTTCTGTTTTCTTTCTTTCTGTATTTTCCTTTCATTCTTTGTTTCTCTTTCTTTCCTTATTTCTGTTTTCTTTCTTTATTTCTTTCTTTCTTTATGTTTTATTTCTTTCTATCATTGTCTTTCCTTTTTTGTTTGTTTCTTTCTTTATTTTTTGCAATGCAATGCTCTCTGGGGTTTCTTATGAAGATAGCATATTGGTCACGTTTAAAGGCAGTGTACGAAACTTTTGCTTTACATAACTTAAGTACACAAACTCATTGGTTGTGCAATTTGAGCATATTTTTACTTTCCCTACTGTGTATAGCAAAACAGAGAAAGTATTTTATTACACAAAAAAATTGATATCGATTTCTCCGGAGATGCATGTTTTGGGATTCCCCGAATAAAATAAAATAAAATAAAAAAGGATAAGAAATTAGAAAAAAAAAGTCTGTGTGTGAACAGCATAACTCAAAAACGAAAAGTATGTTAAATACCAAATTTGGTATTTAAGTTCAGGATCTTCCAAGGAGGCAACAGAAAGATTTTCAACAAAATCCACCCACGCTAGTCTATCCTTTGCATGGTACATCTTTTCAAAATGTTTTACTTTTTCAAAAAAGCCTGGGACTATTTTGATTAAAATATTCATAAATATGAAATGTAGATCTTGAATTTTCTGGGAATGTCCTTAGCAGTTCTCTTCATTCGGGATGATATTTACATAATAGTAAACTGTATCTTACTGCACAAAAAGGTAGGTCTTGTTGTAGCACAGAGTTCATGTCAAATATATTTTCTTGTGGAGTGAACCATTTCCGAGATATTTCTCGTTATGTGTCTGAATTTTCCAACATTTGTAGTTTTCTCAAACATCGGTAACTTATTTGTTTTTTACCTTCTCTACTGGGCCCTAATGACCAAGTTGTCGACGGGCCCTTAAACCCAACACACTCACTCACTCACCTTCTCTACTACGTATAGTAAGTGAGGAAAGTATTGCATTCCACCCAAAAATTCCACATCAAGGTTTTATTGGGAGCACCTATTTTGGGATGCTCTGAATCTAAAGAAAAGGTCCGTGTGTGAACAGCGTAACTCGAAAACCAGAAGTTGGTATTTGAGTTAACCGTCTTCCAAAGATGCGACACGAAAATTTTCAAGAACATCCCCGCAACATAGACTATCCTATACATGGAACTTTTTCGAAATTCTTTATTTCCTCAAAAATGGCTCTAACGATTTTGTTAAAATAGTATATTTATTATATTTCAGATATTTATGAAAAATTAAATGTACATCTTGAATTTTCTGGAAATGTCCTCAGAAGCCCTCTGCTTTCTGAGTGACTTTTGCACACCTGGTTGACCGTAACAGAGAAACCATATTTTACTGTACATAAATAAAGATTTTGTTAAAACACACAGTTTTTGTCTAATGATTTTTTATTTTAGTTTATCTTTTATTCTTCACGTATTTATTTATTTTTGCTTGGTGAACCATTTCGGAGATATTCGTTGTTATTTGTGTGAATTTTGCAATCCTTTACCTTTCTCAAATGGAAGGTCGTTATTCATTTTGTTATTTCTTGGTTGTGCAAAGAGAATGGCATTTCAATTGATTATCGCGTAAAACCTACTTCTTCTTTACCTAATTATCCCCCCTTATGTAGGACTTACGCCCCTTAGGACTAACAAGTCATTGCCTAGGGTCAGACGCCTTCGTCCGTCACGAATACCACATGCGGGTCCCTGGGATCGAAAGCGGGCGGCCTAGGTGTTAGGTGAGCGGTCTAACCACGCGACCACCCTTTAAACCTTATTGTATTCCTATATTTCCCTACACCTACAACGAAATTACCAATAAGATGATTTCTGCAAATGATTGTCTTGATTAACATCAAGAGGACAGAGGAATAAGTGTTTGTATGAATAGTTTGTACAAGAACAGAGAAAGTCATGTGAGTGCAAACCTGAGATTTTTATTACTTGAATCAAGGGGTACACTAGTTCAAAAACGCAAGCTGACATTGGAGTAAATGTACATGTCAAGTAATAATAATAATAATAATAATAATAATAATAATAATAATAATAATAATAATAATAATTATTATAATAATTATAATAATACTAATAATAATTATAATAATAATTATAATAATAATTATAATAATAATTATAATAATTATAATAATAATTATAATAATAATTATAATAATAATAATTATAATAATAATAATTATAATAATAATTATAATAATAATAATTATAATAATAATTATAATAATTATAATAATAATAATTATAATAATAATTATAATAATAATAATAATAATAATAATAATAATAATAATAATAATAATAATAATAATAATAATAATAATAATAATAATAATAATAATAATAATAATAATAATAATTATAATAATAATAATTATAATAATAATAATTATAATAATAATAATTATAATAATAATAATTATAATAATAATAATTATAATAATAATAATAATAATAATAATAATGTTAATAATGTTAATAATAATAATAATAATAATAATAATAATAATAATAATAATAATAAGAAGAAGAAGAAGAAGAAGAAGAAGAAGAAGAAGACGAAGAAGAAGACGAAGACGAAGAAGACGACGAAGAAGAAGAAAAAGAAGAAGAAGAAGAAGAAGAAGAAGAAGAAGAAGAAGAAGAAGAAGAAGAAGAAGAAGAAAAAGAAAAAGAAGAAATTCACTGTTACTTTTAACGCAGATTTTCACTCGTCAGAAAACTTTATTTAGGTTTGTAAAGGGTAATATAGTGATGACTGGCATGCCAGGGAAAGCTAGGCATTGCGGTGTGAGGTCTCCATCCCAGGCACAGAGAGCTGGACATATGCAGAGCACTTCTCTTGTCTTCTTCACTGCACCTTGGACGCTGAAAACTCGATGACAGAAAATGATTGGCTGTAGTTAACTCCACCCTACTGCATTGTCTTCTAACCTTCTCTACTAACCTTTTACATAACGCCTTCTCTTCAGTCTATTTCTTACTAATAGAAGCAAACCTTGGCTCCACATTTATATACAGGATGCTCTAAAATTCCCCATACAAATTTCTACGTTTCCGGATATGGGTTCCAAGTCAACCTATTATCCACTCAGTCCCTTCTGCAAGTCGTAGAAGTTTGTAAGGCTAATTTAGAGCACCCTTTATATGTAAGCATAAGCGGTTTTTCCTTCCGCTTGTGACGTCACACCTCATGTAAAGTATAGTTTATGTTAAATAAATGCTTAGTTATTATTTTGCCTACACAGATTTGTGTTACCACCCGAGTCTGTAAATTTCCGTCTGAAGTTGAGTTAGGAAGCGGTATAACCAAGTGGAAGACACTTCTGGTAGTAATGAATGCAATAACTACAAACTAAAACAAAATTAAACAGCATATTTCAATATGAGTGTGTCAAGTGCATTATTACATAATCGAAGAATAATTCCGAGATTTTGTTATGTATTTCATACACATGTATTGCACACCATTTTTGCATCATCGTGTAGCTTTATTATTTTGACTGAATTATAAATTAACAAATTAATTATGCTTAATTTGGTGCTAAAATTGGGGTACTGAGTACATTTCAAATATAATAATTAAACAAAGGAAGGTGTTAGGTATTCATAATCACTCTGCACTATGCACCACCTTGTTTCATATTACCACCAATCGCCATTTTCCAAACGAGCAATTTGTTCACGAATGAAAATGTTAATGCCAAATTATACCACTTTGCAGTTCAATATATAAACAAAAATTTAGAAAAGAAAAGAAAAAAAAAACATGCCACTTATATTAGTATAAGGAGTAGAAATAATGTTGAATCTTATCTTGCTAAAAGTTTCAACTTGGTGAAATGCAATAGTTCCATTCACAAACATAAACATGATAATGAAGTTATCTACTTCTAACGGCTAAGTGGAATGCCAAAAAATAGAAGTTAGAATGGTTTCCGGAAGATGACATGGTACTTGGTAGAAAACATCCTGTCCCATTTTACAAACCCGTTCTAAATTACCACCTCCTCCCTTATAGCGTCTTTCAGAAGCCCTATGACGCAATAACAGGTGATTATTACTTTCTCTACTACGTATAGTAAGTAGGGGAAGTATTGCATTCCGCCCGAAAATTTCTGTCACGGTAAATATGTGTTTTGAGGGCCCTTGAATAAAAGAAAGCATTTTTAGAAAAAGTCCGTGGTGTGTATGTGTGTGTGCGTGTGCGTGTGTGCGTGTGTGTATGAACAGCGTAATTCGAAAGCAAAAAGTCGTTTAAAAACCTAAGCAGGTATTTAAGTTTAATATCTTGTTGAAGATGTTGAAGAAAATTACCCCACCCTAAGCTAGCGTTTACATAAAACATTTTTCGACAATTTTGATTTTCTCAAAAATTGCCTCTAACCATTTTGATTTAAATATCACATGTTTAAGATATTTTAAGGCAAATCAAATGTATATTTTTAATTTTCCGGCTATAGCGTATGTAGTCATGTTTACTCTGGATGACTTTTGTATAACTGCTAATCCGTAAGTGATAGACAAAATCTTACTATACAAAACCTGTAGATCTCGTTAAAGCACACAAGTTATGTCTCAATGCACTTTTTGTGGAGTGAACCATTTCAGAGATATTTCTTGTTACTTGTGTGCATTTTGCAGTACTTTTCTCAAAATGAAGCTCTTTATTCACTTTTTATCTCTTGGCCGTGCAGAGAGAACGGAATTCCAAAACTTTAAAAGATTTGACTGTCGCTCAAGGCCTAGTGTATTCCCACATTTCCCTTGCAGATATAAGAAAATTAGGACTAAGATAATTTCTACAAATCTTTATCTCAACTAACATGAAGAAGATAAGGGAACATAGGTTTGCAAGCATGGTTAGAACAAGAGTAGAGCAAGTAATATGAGTACAACACATCAAGTCATGATGTGCAACACATCAGATTTTTTTTTTTTTTTTTTTTTTTTTTTTTTTAAATGCCAGTGTCAAGATTTATTGAAAACTGTTCGTGCATTCAATGATTAAAATTGTACATTCATTGTGCTATTTTAAGTTCCACATTCAAAAGCTACAGATTTTTAACTCCATTTTAACTTGTTTTGGAAAGCTCCAATTTTTGCAATGTACGTACATTATATCAAAGCAATAATTCACAGAAAGAAGAAAAAAATCGGGAAACAAAAGTACATGTGGACGCGGCAAGGGATGATGAATGAAAAGAACAAACAGTTCGGCATATGCACTTGTGTGGTATACGTCGTCGCCGCCCAGAGGGCTCTGTCTGCGTCCAGAAGGCTCTGTTTGTTTGGCAAATTGTTGACACAAACCTCCATGTTTGCCTATCAATAAAAACGTCGGAACGAGGGCTCCGTGTAATGTTACATACAGACCAATGTGCGGGGGGTTAGCGCAGGTGATTAAAATCGCTAGGATTTTACTCACTGTACTGGAAACGCATGACCGGAACAGCGAATAATGACGACAGAGATTAATGCTTTCCAAATATCTGATATTTAGATAAAAAAAAAAAAAAGAATGAGAAATGCATGAGATGAAATTTGAGAAGGCTTTTTTCGCCCTCTAGAATATTCAATTTTAAAATGGTTTAACACAAACAGTCATGGGGAAAAATTATCACTACATTTCATTGGTTCAGTTAATAGTGTAACATTTTAGGAATGTTCTACCAAATGTTTGGGACAAACTCATTTGAATGGTAAGTACTGAGCGGTTGTACAATGCCATGCCATAATCAATCAATCAATCAATCAATCAATCAATCAGTCAGTCAGTCAGTCAGTCAGTCAGTCAGTCAGTCAGTCAGTCAGTCAGTCAGTCAGTCAGTCAGTCAGTAAGGCAGTCAGGCAGTCAGTCAGTCAGTCAGTCAGTCAGTCACTCAGTCAGTCAGTCAGTCAACCAATCAACCAGTCAATCAATCAGTCAGTCAGTCAGTCAACCAATCAACCAGTCAATCAATCAATCAATCTACCAACCAACCAACCAATCAATCAATCAATCAACCAACCAACCAACCAATCAATCAACCATTTAAGTTTACACACCGTTACATGCCCATTGTACCCTGGGCATTGCTAAATAGTTTAACGTCGCTTTTGCCATATAGTATGGAGTGAATGAAGTGTAAAAAAAATCTTGTGTTGCACTCACATGACTTTTTCTACTCTTGCACTGTTATTATAAAATATAATTCCTGTATCGTCTTCATGTTAGTCGAGGCAAACTTTTGCAGAAATTAACTTACTGCTAACTTTCTTGTAGGTACATGAAAAATATGGGAATACAATAAGCTTTGAGCGATAGGCAATTCTTTTAAACATGGTCGCTTTGAAATTCGTTCTCTTTGCACAGCCAAGAGATAAACAAGTGAATAATGTCCTTTTATTTGAGAAAATTTTAAGTAATGCAAACTCACGCAGATAACAGGGAGCATCTTCAAAATGGTTCACTCCACCAAAAAAAAAAAAAAAAAAAAAAAAAAAAAAAAAAAAAAAAGCTTTTGCACATAACTTGTGTGTTTTAACGAGATATAAATTTTTTGTACAGCAGGATTTGATCTATCTCTTACTGTTTACCAGTTATGTAAAAGTAATTAAGAGTAGACAGGACTACATGAGCTATCGCCAGAGTATTCAAAATATACATTTAGTTTGCCATAAAAATATCTTAAACATATGGTGTTCTAATCTAAATCGTTAGCCAGTTCTGAGAAAATCAAAATTGTCGAGAAATTTTCCATGTAAAGGGTAGTTTACGGTGGAGGAACTTTCTTCAAACATTTCACGTCACATCCTTGAAAGATGTAAGGGGGAAGTTGTAAGCTGGTTTGGGTCAAAAATATCCATTTTCTGTTTTTTGCTGATTTTACAAGTTTAATACCCATTTTATCATAATCTAGTCTTTTCACCCATAAAAACTGGCCAGGAGTGGCTTTAAAATACATTTAACTGTCAAAGAACGGATGTGAATAAAAAACTATATATTCGTTAATTTTAAAAAAAAATATGGCAATAATATCTATGTGATATAAAAAGTCAGTATGTTTAAAGAAGCATTAATTTATATGTGTACAAAATTTCATACTTATAGAGTCCATAGTTTCTCTGAAAAGTGGAGTTAAACTCCTTAAAATTTACATTGCAAGCATGGAGCTTACAACCTCCCCTAATTTTGAATGAGGTTTTTCTCAAACTTATTTTTCTGCATACATTTGTCCCACTTTCTCAGGAACCACTTATTCTAGAATAATGAAACTTTTACCAGTCATTTATGGGTTATTTGTGGTGGTACTGACTTTTTCTTATAATACTATCATTAAAATCATGGATGCTAGAAATTTTTCTTTTTAAAAATGGGTGAAAAATAATATATTCATTATAATTATTTTAAAAATATAAATCAACATATCTGTGTAATATACAAAAGTCCGTAAAATTAGAAAGCATTGATTTTTATGTGTACCAAATTTCACACTTCTAGAGCAAACAGCGGTGTTAAGCTTCTTAAAATTAACATTGCAAGCATAGAGCTTACCACCTCCCCTTAAACCTAATACCAACTTTGGCTTTTAACCAACTTTTCTTTTTGGAATTATGCTCTTCAGAAGCAGACAGAAGCACACACACACGCACACGCACATGTGCAAGCGTATCCTTTTCTAAAACTGTTCGATTCAAGGGGCTCAAAACATATATTCCCAGTGAAATCTCGAAATCGAAATTTGGGGTCAATTACAATACATCCCCTACTTATTGTATGTAGAAGAGACAGTAAAAGTGAGTTGGGGGTTCATGAAGGTAAAAGTTCGCGAAATTTGTTTTCTTACGACAATTTGCACTAACAGAAACCTAGTTCGGACCATTAAAAATTACAAAGCACAAACGTTATACTGTGCACCATGGTGGTAGGCACCAGACTTCCCTTTCCATCTGACTTATATGTTTTATTTTCTTATCCTCATATACACCACTCGTTTAACTGTGAAGAGGCTTGCATTGCAACTTAAACTTTCAATACCAATATTATAATTTTTTACCCGTAACTGTTATGGACAAGTATAGAAATCTGGCCTTACATTCAAGAGGTCTCCAGTTCGAATATCGTTAGGGTGAGTTATCTTGATAAGGTTTTTGAGGGATTTCCCCTATTCTGAGAAGACGAATGTCGGGTAACTTTAAGCTGTATGGGCCTCAGGCTCCTTTGAGCGCCAGTTCACCAATTTCATTCATTCATTCATTCATTCATTCATTCATTCATTCATTCATTCATTCATTCATTCATTCATTCATTCATTCCCGTCCGATATGACATATTACAATAGTGGAGGACGTTAACTAAAAGAAAGCAAGAATAGAAATCTTGACAGTTTATTTCAATCATAAGGTGCAAGCACTGTATGGAAAACTCACATTTAAAATGTCTTGGATCTCAACAAATTGTGGCAGGAATACAGATTAATTATCGCATACGGGGAAAATAATTGTTCATGCATCTTTAAATGCATCTTATGCACTGAATATTTTTTGCCATTTGTGTACAAGAACACAAATTTCTGAAATGCCAGACTTAAAATATCTTCCAGCATATTACACTCTTATTATTTTTTTAAATAAGATTCTTCTACAGGGTTGCGTTCTTTTTCTATAATGATATTTTACTTTTGCGTTTGAGATGAAGCAATATTTGAAAATGTTGATATCGATATTAATGGTGATGTTTTTATATAGAAAGAGAGATTACGTTTCTTTTATTGTGTATATTTTTACAATAACAACAACGGCATTATGGACATCAAAATTATTAAATATCACTCGAGGTTTAGAGCTTCGTAATATACGTGCACTCAAATCACATCCAATTACGTCTAAACCTTAAGGGAAGTGGTTGCCTTAATGCGAAAGAGAGACGGTTCATAACGAAAGGTACAATATAGATGTAGGCAGGTCCACTTTGGGTGGGATCAAATATGTCTGAAAAGCCCTCCCAAAGGCAAACAATTTAATATGAGCATGTATCTGAAAATCATTTGTTAGAGATTTACTAAAGGACTTGTCCCTAGTCGACACCAATTACAATTAACTGAATTAAATTGTTGCCCGCTAATTGTGAGGTTGTTTGTTGTAGAGGGAAGAATTAATAGCTACTTAGATTAAATTATTGTCTGCTGATTGATTTTGTTTCCTTGTTTTTGTAAAGCACGCAAGACAGAAGAAAATGTATTCTATATGGCCTTGCAGATGGGAATACATCACGAGCACGTAAACTTTATGTAGAAAGGCACCCCGGCAGCCATTTACCTTGTTCACAGACATTCTTACGAATCCATCAACACAAGAGACCGAAAGAGACATATTGGCTCATTTGAGAGGAGTGTTTCGGATGTAGGCAGATCGCGGACAGACATCAACAGAGGTTCTGCCTGAACTTTTGAAATGGAATCGTTCATGATAACCTTATTGATCCCTATTTCTTTCCTCCCTTTTCAATACAGAGGCTTATCTAGGTTTTTTTTTTTTTTTTTTTTTTTTTTTTTTTTTTTTTTTTTTTTTTTTTTTTTTTTTTTCCCTCCAGGAATGACTTGCATAATTTAATCGATGATGTGCGTAATCCAACGAATGTGGTTTTTACACCATGGTGCGGCAACTCATTTCAGTCGCATAGTACGTTATTTTCTGCATTATAAATTTCTGCATAGATGGATTGGCTCAGGGGGATTCATTGCACGGCTTGATTTGAATCTGTTTCTTCTTTAAAGTTCGCTGTTTATTCCATTCTTGTTTCGGATACTGAAATTTTTAGCGTATTCACACTCGATTTGAACAAACACAAAACACTCTAGGAATTTGCAACAGAATACGCGATAGCATGAAACGCAGGATTAGGGAATGCATTGATGCAGGAACAAGCCGCTTCGAACAATTTTTGTAACCTTCAATTTTGTCTTGTAACTCACCACTAAATGATTTCCAGACCACGTTCACATTAACTTTTTTACTGTTTTGATGTTGATAGAGCGTCCTCAAAATATTTGACACCAATAAAATATACACATACAAACAGGTTTATTATTATTAATTAATTATTTACTATTATTATTATTATTATTATTATTATTATTATTATTATTATTATTATTATTATTATTATTTATGTAATATAAAATTTTTATGTATAATTATACTCGTATACGGTATCAATGAAAACTATAATATAAAAGGTAAGTATGCAAGTTTTAATGGTAATGTAACCTAAGTTAGTTTAACTTCCATGGTAATGCCAGCGCCTTTGACCTGCAGTGAGACACACTCGCGTACACTTCAACAGTCACACTTTTTCGTTGGAGACTAGGAATGAGTCTAAGCATATTAATTTCCCTAAATCGGTAATTAAACAGGGTGCACTGAGCGCTTGCTCAACCCGCTCAACCTTTGCATATTATTGCCATGAGATAGTACGCCAATTCTTGCAACAGAATTTAAAAATATATTTCCCTTAATTTTGATTATAAATAAAATGTTTACTATACAACTGAAAATTAAAAAAAAAAAGTAAATAAACATCAAACAAAACAAAACAATTTCACGCCACAGTAAATGAGATTTGTTTTTTTTTTATGAAAAGATGATAATATATTAATAGTTATACAAAGTGCTTGATATTAACAAGCATATTCTGAAATCAACAAACTAGTGGGTTATTTCCTTTCTATAAGAAGCAACGAACTACTGAATTGTTTTGTACAATTGTTTAGTTTATACTTCTATTTCGAAAAGTTTTTGAAATGCGTGATTTGTTTGTTATATCAAGCTAGGGGGAAATGACAATGACCTATTCTGATAGGAGCAATCTACAAGTTATATTGGGTCACTTATGAGAGATCAAGATTAGTTAAGAAAGTTTAACATTCATATATGCCACAAAACTTGGTAATATGAGACATTTTAATGAACATACTTCTTAAATAGTCATTTTTACACATTCTGCGTTTATTTACCAGTGTTCCTCACGACTTTGGGTTGTAAAGCCTTAAAGAGTTTGGAACACATTTTTAAGTTCCGTTATACATATACACAATAAAGGTTTACGGAACATTTCCACACGAACGAGATTCGTTACTTTCAAACGTAAAGAATGCCTTTTAATATCAGTCTCTTATATTTCTGAACTTATTCATTCTTGAGCTATATTTATGCACGCGATTTTATGTCGTGCGAAGCAAAGTGGTAGAAATTTTAGATGTCTATTAATGCGTGTGACTTTCCCACTGTGTAATGTTGAGAAATCGGTTCTACCAGTGTTTTCACATTTGTTTCGGCAGTGAAGTACAACGGAACTAGAAAGCTTTTAGGGTTAAATGCTCGTAATAACAGTATACATATATAGGTAATATTTGGCCCTTTTATCAGAGATTGGCATAGCTTAGCTGTACTATTAGCTATACTACTGAATGCCCTATAGGGGGTCCCAGAAGTATGCCCAAAAATACACTGCACTTATGTATTAAAGCATTGCTTTTTTCGTCTTCAAAGTCAAGATGGGAATTTTTACAACTCTCTGCCATTGCTACATACTTCTTCTTGTCACCATTCTTGCCATTCTGGCGCAAAATCTCAAACTGAACTGCTAATTCAAATTTCTTTTATGAAATGTTCCGTACTCATACTTGATAAGTGTGTGAACTAAGACAAAGAAATCGTTCCCGCATCATGTGAAACAACAAATCACAATGAGAAATCTGAATAACAGCTCTGGATTTCCCAAAAAGGCAGCACTCGATTGTGTCTTAAAATGCAGCGATGCAAGTGCATAAACAGCCCCCTGTATACGCTTGTATAGTGAGACCGTGCGACCTGTAGAGTCATGCGATGTGTTTTCTGTTCTTTGAGATCATATGCAATTAAATATAATACAGTAGTCTCGTGGCATGATATAAATGCTTTCATTTAATTCAATGTATTTTCAGATCATGTCGCACGATCTGACATTGCATGCATAAATGGGGCCTAAGTAGCGTTATGCATTTTCTAGTTCTACGCGAAATTTGATGGAACTTCCTCTTCCAGGCTCCGTTATATGTATTTATATTAAGTTGAAGTGTGGTTTTGATAATGTGAAATGTAATTTTCCTTTCTTATAACACACATAGATTAATGAAACAGTATTAAGGTTTATTCATTACATTTACTGTAACCCTGTAACGATTTCATACCACATAATTTACAATTCCGATGTAATTTTAGTGAAATTATGGGTAACATTTTTTCCTAATAATGCAAACTATGAATTTATGACTTGTTAGTTTATTCAAAGATCATCAACACAATTATTTTAAAACTTCATTTTGGAAAATCATTTCTCTGTCTGTGTGAGTGAACAAAAAAAGGTACCGGCTACTGAAATACAAAAATGCACCTATTAAAACAGGCAAAGGAAACTCGGACCCACGGTGGGTGCTTCGGATGATTGACGTTTTAGCTGTGGTGCACCGGTTTCTCAAGCTTGAGCCATAAAAACTAATCCTTAGGATTTAAATCTGGGCTACGGAAGGTGTAGATAAAATACGACCCTGCTCAAGCTTAGAGCTCTAAGAAAACAACTGAGTCTCGGCCAGAAGGTAATTAAAGAAAATCCCCACTGTAGCGTGCTCCTCGTATCAAAGGGCTTAGGGTTTAGAGGCATTCTATTGCCTCCTAATTGAAAGAGTTTTAATTTATAAATTATAGTATGAGGAGCCTAAAGGTGAAATTTATCTTAGAAGAATGGAAAAGTGAAGAGCTTGCTATACATATAAATGAAATCTGCGCATTATGCAGTTGCACCGCACTAAAAGAACATTCAGACTAACGTCTTGGAGATTTTAATGCGCGAGTTTTCAGATCACCTACTTGAAA
Organism: Tenodera sinensis; assembly: GCA_030765045.1. Taxonomy (NCBI): domain Eukaryota; kingdom Metazoa; phylum Arthropoda; class Insecta; order Mantodea; family Mantidae; genus Tenodera; species Tenodera sinensis. The sequence goes on from CM060964.1 coordinate 312,035,194, forward strand.
ACAAACATAATACGTCAAAACACTTTTTCACTTTGTTCAAATTTCAAGCTAGAGTGTAAATTTTAAGCAAATGCGTTTAACTTTCTTGTTACAGGTTACAAAAACCACTGATTAAGAAGGAAATGAAGTTTCGTTTCAAAGAATTTAAATTTTTAATTGTTAATGCAACATTAACGCTTTTGAGGCTAGGTCTGCGGATTCACATTCCTTCAAATTAATCAGTTGGTACCAACTGGAGAATACTCAGCGATGTGGTGATTTCTAATTTTCTAATTAAGTAGAAACTACTTCTTTTCTGTATATTTTATATGCGTTATTTGCACCGATTTCACTAGTGAAATTGCGACCTTAAGCAATACTCGAGGTTTTGGGCTTAATCAGGTTTCAGAACGTCCTATGATATTATGTAACATTAAAATTCCCCATAAAGGGTTTCAATTAGGCAACATCATGCTTACTGGGTTGTTCCCTATATTATTTTCATTGCGTTTTCATTTGTACCGTATTTGTGGTATCTTAGATGACACCACTGGAAACCAAAGATACTAATAATTATGCTTTCTTTGATGCAAACTCGACCGACATTAGGTATAAATACAATATGGATAAAGTGGTCGGGTGAGCTACCTTCCGAAGATTTCACATTAACGAGAAAACTGAGGAAATAATAATAATAATAATAATAATAATAATAATAATAATAATAATAATAATAATAATAATAATAATAATAATAATAATAATAATAATAATAATAATAATAATAATAATAATAATAATAATAATAATAATAACCATAACCATAATAATAATAATAATAATAATAATAATAATAATAATAATAATAATAATAATAATAACCATAACCATAATAATAATAATAATAATAATAATAATAATAATAATAATAATAATAATAATAATAATAATAATAATAATAATAATAATAATAATAATAATAATAATAATAATAATAATAATAAAATAATTATAATATTAATAACAATAATAAATTCTAGTGGTTACTCTTGAATATTGTATTTTTCTTCAAGGAAATTGTAACCACTACTAACTTACAAAAGGTATTTCTGTAGCCAATAAAAGTCTTCTCCACAGAACAATACCTTTTTCATTATCACTCCATCTCTGTGATGGTTTTATTTCTCACGCTAACTAATAATTTTACGATATCAACTGCAAACAATTTTATCTGTCATGGCAGTGTAAGTACTTTATTGCAACATACGCCCCAGTGGGCAGTAGAAAGTTTGCTATGCGTACTCAGTAAGTGAAACAGGCTTAACGACAGTCAACTTTCAAAATGAAATGGATATATTCAGACTCCGTTTGTATGGAAGCATAACAGAAAGAAGATTTCACATTTAAAGCGCATTAATTAATAAAGAAACACTTGAACGAGCAGTGGAAATGTTTAATATCTCGAGAATATTATCTGTAATAACGTGCACAAAATTCTTATAGTGAATTTTCCTATTAAAACATTTAGTAAGAACACGGAGGATTTAACTCAAGATACACATTTTGTGTCTTATACAATGGGTTTAATCCAAATGATTAGGGAAACTTTTAGGCGGGGGGGGGGGGGATGAAAACTGTTGTATGTAGAGTACGGAGCGTTCCATTAAAATCTACGCCTTGAACAACATGTGTGAAGATTAGCGTTCTTCCTATGTTTGGTGTTTTACACCGATAAACAAACACACAAACTTATGTAAATAGGTGTGCACATACACATACATTCTCTCTCTCTCTCTGTCTCTCTGTCCCCTACACACTTTTACTTAAATGTTCTTACAGTGTATTTTTGAACTTTTAAGCCGAATGCAATGGTAAACCATAGAGAAACGAATAAAACTCTCTCAGAAACATATAATTAGCTCCTTGCTTTGAAAACATTAGTTTTATAATAATAATACTAATAGGTACTAACAACAATAACAACAATAAAAATAATAATAGCAAAGTAATAGTAAAGTAATAATAATAATAATAATAATAATAATAATAATAATAATAATAATAATAATAATAATAATAATAATAATAATAATAGCACAACTTGCATAACAAGATCAGAAGTAATGCTAGATACATATATATAGAGAGGCATATTAACATATTTTGTACATAATATACAAACAAATCACATATAAAGCGTATTATACGTAAGAATTATAAAATATATTTTGATGGTCCCGCTAGCGGCAGCTGTTTGAGCCTCAGTAGGAATGCTTTCCAATAATAATTATTTGCAGTCTCAGAGTGTGGAGATATGCAACAGAATGAGCTCAGAATCTTCAGGAGTACGTTGCCAACTATACAGGCAAACAGAAACCTTCAATTGTTTTATCTCAATGCAATGAAATATGTTCTTAAATTATAAATAAATTGTCAGTTCTATTACCTCATGATATGCAATTCACGCAATCAGTTTATCGGCTTCGAGCTCATTTAGATTTTGGTGAAGAGTTTTGAACTAGTAACTTGGAGTGAATGTTGTAAAATATATCTATGGTTCCTTAAGCTCAGAACATCAAGATGATCAAACAGAGCAAACATGTATGTGATTGTAATAAAATAAAAAGGAAGGTTAAAACAAAAATAGTAAAATAACATTATGCATAGATAAAATTAGCACCTCGAAACCTTAATCCTTATAAAGAAATGAACTACCTTGTGAGAAAACGAATCTACAAGTATTTATCAGGTACAAGGACTTGTGTTATATCTAAATTTAGGGCAAACTACCGTTTCTGTTGCAACCTTTGGGTCTTCAAATCCTAAATCACGTAGAGTCTTACTTTTAATTTAAACAAGTCAGCTACATGTTTAAAATCAATTTGATTGCCTGTTCTAAATTATTTTACTTCTCATTTTTAAGTAACGTTAAATGTGTTGAAGGATCTATGGAAGGAAGGGAGGTGATTATATTATTAGAATGTTTAGCTACAGAGCACTGGAAAAACAACTGATTTGTAGTAAATGGTTAAATAGACATAAAGAACTGAGAACTGATGGAAAAAAATTGTGGAATGTAAGGAATAAAGGGAAGTGGTTAGTAAACGGGACAGGTAAGAATGAGACTATATTTTAAACAAATTGATTTCTTAATTGTTATGTGTTTGTGTTTTGTCTGGTGAATGGTAGGGCCAATACCAGACAAAGACGTCTGATCTAGCACTTATATCAATACAATTATTATTATTAATAATAATAATAATAATAATAATAATAATAATAATAATAATAATAATAATAATAATAATAATAATAATAATGATGATGATGATGATGATGATAATAGTAGTAGTGGTACTAGAGTAGTAGTAGTAGTAGTAGTAGTAGTAGTAGTAGTAGTAGTAGTAATAGTATTAGTAATAGTAGTAGTAGTAGTAGTAGTAGTAGTAGTAGTAGTAGTAGTAGTAGTAGTAGTAGTAGTAGTAGTAGTAGTAGTAGTAGTAGTAGTAGTAGTAGTAGTAGTAGTAGTAGTAGTAGTAGTAGTAGTAGTAGTAGTAGTAGTAGTAGTAGTAGTAGTAGTAGTAGTAGTAGTAGTAGTAGTAGTAGTAGTAGTAGTAGTAGTTGTAGTAGTTGTAGTAGTTGTAGTAGTAGTAGCAGTAGTAAGCACATCAAAGCTATGAACAGTGCTGAAAAAGTAACACGCACAAGGAAAGCCTAGCATTCCTTTGACAAAATTCTATTTTATATATTTTCTACTATTATTCACAACCGAAATGTAAATAAAATATTGTTTACAATATTTCTGTAATAGTATAAAGAATCACATGATGGCTATTTCCTGAATAATTTCAATAATGCTATTTACTATTTACCATTAAGATTTTAGCAACACTTTGAGAAAAGCAAACACGAAAAACGATATCTAATGAACAATGCATCACATTTCACTCAAGTTTTACATTTTAACTTGAAGTTTAAAGATTCAAAACTACGCATTCCATGTAAAAGGTGTGTTCGATAGTACTTTTTATTAAAACCAATAACAGTTCTGCCAATTGTACTAGAATTAACTAACACTGACAACTTCACTATGTGTTAAATAGCATGAAGCAACTAATCTTACACATTCTATGATTCAACTTTTGCTCAAAAAGTTAAGTTGGAAGAAACATTGTGGGGAAAATTGGTTTTTAGCGCTTCGTTCCTACAGCGAATGTGATTAAGTTTGGCATAATTTTTTATATTTAAAAACTTACGACGCGATTTGCCAGACATAATGTCACCATCTTTGATCACGTCCGTTTTTTTCTTTTATATATTTGGTTATTAGGACATAATCTGATCCAAATAAAGGCGAGGAAGTTTCAGTACTACACAATGTATTCAGCATATTTATTTTAGATATACCTTGCTTCTTCTTCGAACAAAGTATGTTTAACCAACTAGTAGTTCCTGGAATGGGGTCAGCGTACACTAGACATTCCACTCATGAGTTTATAATTATTATTGATTATACTATAAGGAAACGAAAGCTTACAGCTTGGTGCCAATATTGTATTCTGCGTTACATTTACGTAACTTTATCTATTTACTCTTTTGTAAATCATTCTTTCGAAAGCTCATTCTTCTCTCTACATCTTGTTAACAGAGATATACTTTCATTACACATTTACACACTTTATTGTAGCTATAAGTAGAATAAAGTGGACTATAGTCATAGTGAAATCTTTTAACAGCTGGCCTCTACGTGGTGACTTTGAAATTCCGTTCTTTCTGCTTCACAAAGAGAAAAAACTAGCAAACAATAAGTATTATTTTTTATCAATTGAGTGTTTTAACCAGACGTACCTACATTTCTTCTATAGTAAGATTATGTGTGCTTCTTATAGTTTACCAATTATAGAAAAGCCTTTCATCAAGATGACTTCACAGGCTATTCGCAGAAAATTCAAAATATAAATATTAATCATTATCCCTAGAGCCAGTTTTGAGAGTAGTTGTGCGTCCTAAAGCCCTATTAATATACCAATTTTTGAGGAAATAAGGAAAATGTTCACATGTAAGAGATGTTTAGGGTTGCGTTATTTTCTTGAAAATATTCATGTCGTATGTTCATAAGGTGGTGTTTAACTGTGTTTAACTGACTTTACGTGTCTAGTTATGTTGTTCATATACAGACACACAAAGACGCATTTACTATACTATATGGAAGAACAGTTGTGCTATTTACTATAGAGGACCATTTAAATGGAGACTGACAAAACAAAACAAACAATTCCGATCATAAAATCAAGTGTCTATTCGAATGAATAGGCTGACTGAAAGGGTTATACGCGCGAGCGAAAGCAAGCGCTATCAAAGACTATAAACGGATTATGCAATAAAATACCAAATAGCAATTATATTGGGAATCAAATTGGAAATACTTACAAACATTTTTGAGTAATCTACGTATTCCAAGAAATGTACTGCATAAATGCAACTTATGCAGTTGTAATTTCTCACTTTTGACGCGTGTTGTAACTAAAAATCTATAGCTGGAATAGCTGTAAACATTTTAATACATCTCTGTATAACTTTTATTTAACATTTATGTTAAACAATTTAATAATATTTAATAAAAAACCTGAAAGCGCTAAAACTACGAAGCAGCAACATTTTATTGCATTTTTATCACAATGTAATTATTTTATGTAATTGCTAGTTTCATTTGATGTTTATTTTAAGCTTGAAACAATTTTATATACGTTTCTGGCATTAAAAAGCTTTAACAGCAATTCCAACCTGCGCATCTCAAGCAGCAGATAACGTAAGGAATCAGTAATTCCTGGGAAATCTATACCCGAGTATAGTGAAACCCGAGTAGTGAAACATACACTAAGCTAAAGGGAGTCACATTTTTAAAAAGCAGCTTTGAAATTCTGTGCTTCTCGAATGACTGGGAAAAATAATATAGCGACCTCATAATTAAAGAATTACGTGTGTGTAACATTTTAAATAAATAACAAATAGTATTTCGAAAATGGTTAGCGCCACAATATTATTATAAATAGAGTATTTTAAACGCATTTCATTTTTACTTTCTCTACTACGTATAGTAAGCATTGTATTCCACCCAAAAATTCGATGTCAAGATTTCACTGGAGATATATTTTTTGAGCCACCTTGAATCCAAAACAGCATTTTTAGAGAAGGTCCCTGTGTGCGTGAGTGTGTGTGTGTGAGTGTGAGTGTGTGTGTGTGTGTGTGTGTGTGTGTGTGTGTGTGTGTGTGCGCGCGCGCGCGCGCGTCTGACAGTGAGTGGACAGCATAGCTCAAAAACGAAAAGTCGGTTAAAAACCAAAGTTGGTATTTAAGTTTAACATATTTTAAGGATGGGACACGAAGATTTTGAAGAAAATTCCTCGACCCTAAACTACCCTCTACATGCAAAATTTTTCGAAAATTTTGATTTTCTCGAAAATGGCTCTAGCGATTTTGATTAAAATGCCATAAGTTTAAGATATTTTTATGGCAAATGAAATGTATATTTTCAATTTTCTGGCTATAGTCCATGTAGTTCTGTTTACTCTGCTTGACTTTTACATAACTGGTAAATCGTAACAGATAGACCAAATCGTACTATACAAAAGATCTTGTTAAAACACAATGTATGTCTAAATTCACTTCTTTGTGGAGTAAACCATTTAGGAGATATCCCTTTTTATTTATGTGAGCTTTAGAAAACTTAAACTTTGGTAAAATGGAGCATCGTTATTCATTTTTTATGTGTTAGCCGTGCAAAGAGAACGGAATTTGTAAGCTTTAAACGACTTGGCTATCGCTCAAAGTTTACTGTATTCCCATATTCCTCTTCCACCTACTAGGAAATATGCAATGAGATAATTTCTGTAAATGTTTATCTCAACTAACACGAAGAAGATATAGGAATAAGAGTTTGTGAGAATGGTTAGTACAAGCGTTGTGTCCCTCTTTCGATTACGAGCTATACGAAAGTAATTCAGAATGATGGAGACTTGACAAGCTATTCCCAGGAAATTAAAAGTATGCATTTTGTCATTCAAATATTTTAAACTACAGTATTTTAGTCAAAGTCGTCTGTATTTTAGTGAAAATACAGTTCTTCTATGTAAAGGATAGTTTGGTTAGGATGGATTTAGTTGAACTCTTCTTGGAAGACGCTTCTTCTTCGTGTTCTTGGAAGACGCTGAACTTACATACTAGTTTGTTATTTAACAGGTTTTTCAATTTGGAGCTGAGCTCTTCACAGACAGACGGCACATGAACACTCACAGATACACACATGCTCCTACCTTTCACTAAAAGGAGTTTTTGGACATTGGGGACCTCAAAACATGTATTTCTGGTCAGTAATTGAATTTTTGGGTGGAATGCAATACTTGCTTCACTTACTACAGGTACGTAAAACAGAAAGTAAATACTGGCTATGCTCAATTTTTAAAATTGTTCCTTACATTACATAAACCATTATCTTCAGTCTCTGAATTTAACATACTAATGCCATGGTGGCATTGTCCCTTTTTATGACGTAATGATTACACAAAAACTGTTTTCCTCGCGAAGACCGTTTGCTAGAAATTGCTAGAAAAGCATATTTAATATTTTAATTTTCTTTGACTTGTATGAATCCTTTATCATTCTTTAATATCCTTGCTTATTGATATACCATATGTGTGTTTTAATTTTCGTCTTAATAGCAATTCCTTTCTTGGGAAGTTGGAAATGTTTCTCCTGAATAAAATAAATAAAGGCTATACCTGAAACGTTTATCCCTGAAGTCAGGTCATTGTTTGTAAGCCACCATTTCCCACAAAGAGCCAATTGTGCACGATTCTGAACATAAACAATTCTCTATGAAATATTTCCTTTTATATATTGGGTTTTGTGTTTTACTATGTTCTCTTGTTCTATCGTTTAGGAATGTAACCAATATTTCTATCACATAAGTTCTCAAAAAATCTCAGGGTTTTTATTTTGCACTACGTAACAGATTGATAATACTGTGAAGCAAGTGCGCCCTTCTTAGCAATATAGAAAATTATATCAGAGCGTACAAGAAACTTTTACCACCGAAGTTCCAGTTCTGTTAGGCGAAAGGAACGAAAGGCAGGAGGTCAAAAGTTCTTCAAACTTAAGTCGTAAAAAGATAAAAGTAATTTCTGCATTAGCAGAATGGCAGGTACTTGGGATATTAAGAGTAGCTCTGCAACTGCTTATTTAAACCAATCGATACTAACGAGAATATGGATTTTGTATCCGCTGACTTATGTACGTATACTGTCTGCCCGGAACCATAAATTCAGTTTCGCCTCGGTGCCTTTCAATTCCTAAAAGTCCACGTCCACCGTCGGACATTGATAACAATATGCGCTTTCAGGACCAGTATCGCAATTAAAATTGATCGTCAAGGATCGTTTAAGCCAAACCACTGTCGGGTAAGAGCAACACAATTAAGTTTTATTGTCCATATCACGTTTTTCATTCAATTACTAAAGCGCGCATTACACAGAGAAATGTTGCATTTTTCATATCTGAATCATCACCGCTCCTCCTGAGGTCCTTAGTTTCTATCATAAGAAAGTGTTATCGTAGTGACGTGTTGAATATAACTTGCTTTGTCATATTACTAAACCTTTAGACGGCTTTTAAACACAGTTGTTTTACTGTATCCTAGTGACTACTCTGGTGTACAGTTTTATCGCTCTGTAGGTAACACATTTTATATGCCCATTCTCTAACAATCTGTGATGTTACTGAGTTTCAGATAATCTGGATAAGGCGTTAATAATGCCATTTCTTCACTGTATATATTTTATCAATACCTGATATTATTTCAGTTAGACTTTACATCCATAATGTACGTTACTTCGTGACGTAGACTTTACTACAATTCTTTTAAAATGCAAATATTTCGTTTGTTTCAATGACAAACAATACAATTATGAGCCACTACTACACTAAGAAACCTTTCACCACTTATTCATACTGCAAACTTATTTATTGAAGTCGTGTTTTGTTAAAGATGTTCCAAAATTTGAGAGCTCTGATTCTGAGGACGAGTTTTCAGCGTTTATGATATAATACATATTTGGCTTTTTAGTATATATTCAGTTATTTCTGTGAAGAAATCCTTATGAGTAGAGCAATTAATATCTGTTTTAGTTAAACGTGCTTCGTATTTGCGAACTAATATTGTTAAAATTGAACTTAATAACGATTTAAATATTATTTCTTTGTACATGACTAAATCGGAAAACTTAATTTTTCATTTTATTTTATTTCTCAATTTATACGCAAGTCCGGTTCAAATATTTTATTTTTATACCAGACATTTGCGTACTGCAGTCTATGAAAAATGAAACTCTGCTTGGTCATTCTTCTTTCCTATAAAAATCTCTAGCTTGCTATAGTTTTAAAAATGTAATTTCCATTACAACTCTTACCTGGCAGACATATACCTACGCCCACGTATATGTATGCGAAAGTGCATCAGTTTATCAAGCTTTTGCTACACTTTTTCGAGCCCTCCACTGTTTTCTTGGGGTAACTAGCTTACAAAATTTGAACTAAATAACTGGACAAAATAATAATATACTATGTATGTGTAATTGTCTTATTTAGGAATTTATAATAAACTCCCTTGTACCCTACAAAGCTTGAAAGCATTGCAAACAGTCAATATTGTTTTCTAAATTAGCTTCCATTTGCAGTATCTAAGTAAATAACCTGATGAACATTATTTAAAAATAAAACGAATTATAACTTCAACGTAGCCAACCACAGTATGAGATTATGTTTTTCAAAACTAAGTGTTTCCGGATGATTTTATTTGCGTTTTCTGATAAATACGATCTGCGTTTTGTTGCTGTATTTCTGAAGAAATACATTATATTCATCATGAGACACTAACTATCTATTATTCACTTACAAAGAACAAAGCCATTCTTAAAACTACGTTAAAACTGTGAGAAATGATTGTGTAATCATTCTTATGAATATAGAAAGCTATTATAAATATAAGAATGAAACTCTATGCTATTGTATTTTTATTTTCCATATATACCTAGATGCAAACATTTTATGGAAACATTTCGAAAATATACCACTCAGTTAACTACAGACCTATATATCATAAGGCGCATAAGTTGTTCGTTTTTCTTATTTTAGTTTTAAATGTACGTACTGAAATGCCTTATAATTACAGATTGTAATTACTTGACATTTAATTATATTTTGAATTCTAAATGTTTGCGTACACTTTGATCGTCCTTTAAACTGCTTTGTTGATGAACGGTATACACTTACGCAGGAGGTTGTTCCCTAAATTCATGATGGCCAGCAGCTCAAACTAAACCAAGAAGTTGACACTTCGTGTTTCGTTGTAGACTGCTTGGATCTGAGAAAATTTAAACGGATAGCAGCGGATATTTTACAAATTATTAATGAAACAAGTTTGTCATTTACTATGAACCGTATGTTTGAAATAAATCTGATACTAGCAACACTTTTGCTTATATTTTATGCTTTTCATTTGCGCAGAACTAGTGCCATAAGCGTAAACTCAAAGAGTTTCCCCTGCTTGTATAAATGCATAATTTCACGAGGTTTTGCTGCAAAATGACACATGAAATCGCAATGTACACTGGTTCATACTTTATGATTAACCGTGGACAACCATTTAAACTATTAATCGTTCTTTTTCTCCGACGCTGACAGCAAAATCGTTTTCATTTGACGTACGACGACGCTGTTCGCTTACTCACTCGTTTACAATTTGCTAACAAAAACTTTAATTTAGCCCAAATGAAACATTCAATTTCTGTGCAAAGAAGCGCTACAGGGAATAACTAATTAAAACGCAACATTCAGCTCTTATGCTTCTCTATTTAACCTTTGAATTCGAAATTACCATCAACAATCGCCCGACGTCCTAGAAAGATTTTACCGTATTTATTTGGACAATTGCCTTGCATTGATGTACAATACATAGCGATTGAACCCTTTGTTAGCAGTTACTCGGAGAGCTTTTAAGTTATTTATATAATCTTAAGAATGAAAATCATTTCAAAGATATTTTACATGGAACTGGTTAATACATTTTTATCTATTGTGACATTACCCAGTTTCGATCAAACCCGTTAGAGACATTTTTGAGGAAGTCAGATAAAAAAGCGCAGGTTTTTCCCTTAGTATGGCACTGATTAGGATGGCAAAAATGTCATGGAAAACATAGGTGTTCTCAGGTACCCCAAACACACACAGTTATACCAATGATTGCATAGAAACGCTTTCAAATTAGGCCATGAGGACCTGTTTGTATGCAATATACAGAAAAATGTACTCAGGTGTCTAATCAGATATGTGAACTTTTGTTACCATAGAGAAAAACCGCGCAGTTCAAAACTTGTTATACAGATGACACATAAGACTAAAACTTGAACTGCGAAAACTACAACGCCAAACAGCGAATGATTCCGAAAAGACTAATGATGCAAGATATATTATGTAAAATAAACTGTAGATACCATTTAGTAAGACTATGTGTATATTTTCTAAATACGTAATATTCACTGAGAACTAAAAGGACCTTCACAGATTATGAAGTTCCAAATAAGTTCATTCCTAATGCCACTTGCCTCAAACATGCAACGGTTTACCCAAGGTCGCCCAAGATACGTTTGATAAAATGGACACCAATTAACAACTTTGCAGGTAAAGAATTATCTGAGATCACAAGAATTTCACGAAAATACTCTTTGATCTGCCAAAAAATTCTGCTTTTCTTTTTAAGACAATGCTCACAGAGACTCACAGCTAATCTCTTTAGATTTGCGAGAACTCAGGATGTACATTTTGAGTGAAATAAGTACTTCCTTTGCTCTAAATGACGATACAAGAGGTGACAGTATGAAGACAATCTACTAACCTGACTTGTTCCCGACGTTGTTGTGGTTCAAGGGAGCCAGCTTGCCGTTGGGTTCGCCGACCTGGGCCTGAACCTGTGCTTGAGCCGCTGCCTGGGCTTGGGCCTGAGCTGCCGCCGCCTGAGCAGCAGCCGCCGCCGCAGCACTGCCGCCTCCTCCGCCGCCCCCAGGTGCAGCACCCGCGGCGAACTTGGCCTGAGCCGCCACGGGTATGGGCCCCGGGTTCGTCATGGTCGTCATCGTGGCGGCGGCAGGCATCATCAGCGTGGACATGGCCAACATTGGGACTGGTGGAGATCTCGCTCCGAGGGTTACCGGAAGGTACGGCAACAAGCTGGCGGGCATTCAGAAGATCTCTACTGTACCAGTACCTTGGTTCGCATTCAATATCTACTCTCTTGTGATGATGCTCTGTCTTCTTCTTCGAGAGATGGTTTTACCTTAACCAAAGCCTCTGGTCTTCTTACAAGTTATCATGTACCTTCTTCAGTAGACGGACAATAGCTTCTTTGGTTTCAATTTTTATCCACCAATGTCAAAGCTATTAAAATGTTACTTCTTACAAATTATATATGTCTCTCTTCTACATAAATATATAGCAATATGTTTTACTGTTTTAGTCAAAATATATTTGCACTTCTGAAGACAATGACTTTCTTCGAAGTTAAGTACAACGATGAAATTGTAAAGGGAAGTAGTTGGTACCGTTTAACACACACGAAGTTAAGCAATATGATATATCTTGAATTTTCTTTGTATATTCCCTTCTCACGCTATTCAGTGCTGTATCATTCTTCTTTCTCTTCAGGTTTCTGATATGGCTATTCGATCAACAGTTGACACTTATTTAAAATGCGTGTTTCTCACGTTAATGGCTTTCTTTTACTCACAGTAGAGAGAAGTTAAACAAAGGTGAGAAAACATCAACATCAATAGCAACGGAACAAAAGTTACTTCATGCAACAGCAAACATAATACGATTTGTTTTGTTTCTTTATACACCACTTCCACGCCGATAACAACAGTTAAAATTCTTGAAGGTTAGTTGAGTTGCGCTTCCTTTACCGCCACTTCTGGCTCAGGGCTGTCTGTGCAGATGTTCTGATCCGGAGGATGGTGCTGATCTGCCCTGGTCGGTTGCCAAAGGCTGACTGGAGAACTTCCGAGCTGATCAAGAAGAATAATGCAGTTCCTCGTATCAGAATTTTCTTTTCTTACGAAACGAATATAACGTATACACCACTCTCACCCACGGATCGACCTATTCACCACAAAACACCACAGCCCCAGATTCAAAATGAAAAATGAAAAAAAGAAAAGGGAGGGAGAGAAAAATCACGGATCGCTGGAGCTAGGATCTCAAGGACAGCCTCCCTTGCAGACGGCTGCCACGACTCTGCTGGCACAGCGTCGCGGATCGGACGCCAAGCGCCTCGACGCTCCAGAGAGGGGGTGGCGGCGGCGGGAACGGCCGACGAAGCAGGGGGAGGGTGGCGGAAACATCCGAGCAGGGGAGAAAGTTCAGAGTGGGGAGGCTTTTATAAACAAGAGTAGAGGGGGCAGACAACCCTTCAGTCCGACTGTCGACTGCGTGGGGAACGCATTCAAAATTTGTTTTTGGCGTTTCTTTCCCAACCCCTCACAGCAACAAAGCCTTTCTCGTCCCTGAATTTCAGCTCTCAAAATGCTTCTATTTTCATCTCTTAATCAACTCAAGGAAAGCCTCAACATTTAGCTCCTTCTCTTCAAATAATACCAAATACCTAAACTTAGATCGAAACGAAGTTCGTAGTTCTCGCGGGAAGAATGAACTTTGATTCTTATTGTTAAACTAACAAGAATACTCGAATTGCTAAATCTTGGAGAAAGCACAAAAGTTTCACTTCCTTCGTCTATATCATTCGACAATGAAAACTACTTTACTTGTATAACTTAAACGCACACAGAATAGACATTAACTTAAAGGTGCTTTCCGTGCAAAATAAAACTGTAACATAATGCTTTTAATAATTCCGGATGCCTATAGATTTTGACATTCTGGATTCATAATCCATAAGGAAAAAGGAACGAAGTAGGCATAATTTTCCTTGGTTTATGTAGACTGTTTCAAGTGTCTGTTTGTTCGTGAATGTATCTTTTCACGCGGAATGCCTGGACCGATTGTTATGAAACTTGGTATATAATAATATATCTTAGATCCGCATTAGGAAATAGGATATTTTGCAGTTTAATTACTTTTCCGAAATGGGGGAGTTAAAAGTTCAAGTTAATATGCAACAATCGGAATATCTCGATCATCAAAGTTTTTAAAATGCTGTAGAACAAAAGTTATTAAGCATTATGTTTCTAATAGATGTCTTATATGAATAGTTTTAATACGATTAATATTTAAAACGTTGAACATAATTTTTGTTACTAATAGTAATGTAGATAAATCGGTTACTACGAGAAACAGTAGGTATAGCTCTGATTTCACTCCATACATAATCGGAGAAGACAACTATTTGTACTCTTAAACATTTAGTTAACTGTTTTAATCGCTGTTGACTCCTGAGAAAAGCAGAGGTCACATTACGTTCAAGTTTCACAGAGAATGAAATCGATGGAGGGATTTATGACTATTTCTATGTTTGGGAGCACGTTTCCCTTGTGTATCTCGGCCTAAAGAGATTTTTTGTGCGCTAAGGATCTAGGGATCTACATCTACATACATAGTTGTAGTATTTGTGTTACTAGATTAGAATCTTTCTCTAGTTTTGCGGTGGCTCCGAGAATCTGGTATCTTCTCTGTTCTGTAGTTTCGTGTTTTAATAAGAGATGTTTCGCCTTTTCATTGGCTTTTAAATCCCATTGTCCTTAGATGCTTCCTGAATGTTCCCTGTTCAATTATATAACTTATAACTGTTGTAAGTTGCGGGTTGGTTAACCTAAAGAGCGAGTTACTCAGTTTATCCTGAGGTTTATTAAGTATCTGCCTGTAAAGTTTGTTTAGAGGTATTATTTCTCATTTGTTTGGGGTTTCATTGCAAACCGAATTTTATACTGTGTTTTTGGCTTCTAAGGTGCTTTTTCCACAGAAAGGTTCTGGTCCTGTGAAAGGGAGAGATGCTTATTTCTTTGACTTTTCATTTCCTGCGATACCCGTGTGACCAGGTATCCACCGTAACTAAGGGGAAGAGAGGAGGGGGAGGGGCAGGAAAACTTCTCCGTATCTAATGCAAGAGCTGCAGTTCTGCTATTACATATAAGTGTATTATTCCATGCAGGAGTCATTTGATGGCTATAGTAACAGGTTTTGTAGGTTAGTTTTCAGTTGTTATCATTGAATAACATCATTGGTCTGAATATCAAGAATATGTTTGACAATGGGTACACAAACAGATTAATGAATAAGCTCGATTTGCTTGCACGATAGTTGCACCGTAAACTCCGTCGCGCAAGAAGTGCGCACACCGTTGTACATTTGCATGGCCTAAGCCGATGAGGTTTGTCTCAAGATGCTCTAGCTGAAAACCTGTTTGGCTTGCAGAGCTTGCATCTTCAAATGCCCAGACACTGGCTTGATTAAACCTTAGTGGCAGGCAGCGAAAAGCAGTACCCGATGAAACAGGTGACTAGTACGTATATGTTTATTGTGCGTAAATAGTGAAGCAGTCATCATTACTAGCTTCACGTTGATATACCAGCTTGAAGTAATATTACTTCCCGATGTGTACCTCGAAGCAGGATCACACACTTTTGTCGGTCAAAACATTTAAATAGACAATGCACTCCGCCGCTTAACAATGTGTAGAAACTTCTTTGAATGTGCCCTTTTGTCGTTGATAGAAGCGCTGACAATTCTCTCTCTGGGTTTGCGTGGGTAGTTTCGAAAGGATGACGCAGACTTTTTAATATAACGGCTTTTAATAAAGAATCGATTTTTTTACTCTTTTCACTGGAGATATTGCCAACTCTCGTAATTAACCAATCACAACACTATTTGCAGACACAAATAAACTTTAAGATGCTCACTTTATGTCCGTTGGTTTTTAAGTGATTTTATGTGAAAATGAAATGTACGGCTATACCCTTTGAGAACTGTTAACCAACGTTTGTTGCCCTCCGAGGAGAAACCAAGCTACGCGATGAAATTCGTTGCTTTCGCTGTTCACATGCGTGAGACTACCCCCTTTTTGTTAGTTTTTGCTCTATATTTATTATTATTATTATTATTATTATTATTATTATTATTATTATTATTATTATTATTATTATTATTATTATTATTATTAGTAGTAGTAGTAGTAGTAGTAGTAGTAGTAGTAGTAGTAGTAGTAGTAGTAGTAGCAGTAGTAGTAGTAGTAGTAGTAGTAGTAGTAGTAGTAGTAGTAGTAGTAGTAGTAGTAGTAGTAGTAGTAGTAGTAGTAGTAGTAGTAGTACTATTATTACTATTATTTAAAATTATTACAATAGTTACTATTATTATTTTTAAATGCTTAATTTCTTTTTCTTTAAATAATTTTTTTAAGTATTTAAGAATTTCGGTATCAATAATCAGGCTTAGCAGTGGAAATGGAGAAGTATACACTTGATTCTTTTCCTTTACCCATGAGATTATAACACAACAAATAAGAATGGCTTTTCCAACCCCTGACACAGACTTTGTATTTATTAAATATGCATAGTTTAATGGGGGTAAAGCTCTGCAATGCTCTACTCAATTAAACTGATTCTTATAATAATTCCAGCAAATAAAAGAAGTGTTGGAATGATTCTTAATGTCTAGGGATCATTATAGCATTGGGGAATATTTAAGAGTAGTCTAGCTTGGTTTGTACTGTACATTGTTACGTTGGGCTCGGCGCACAACAATGGACGAACGGGGCAAAGCTACTTCACATCAACATGGCGTGCCGGCGAACGGGCAAACACGCTGGGCTGCCTCGCGAGACTGCTGTGTGTACGTCACTGTAAACAATCGAGGCGGCAGAAACAAAGGACTGAGCAAGGTTATGAGAAGTAACAATTGTGAGTTATGAGAGCCCGAAAGACTGTAGACTGTGTCAACGACGAGACGAAAACTGGATTTGTTGTAAAATTTTAGGAGATAAAGTGATAGAAAAGCAACCGGACTGATTTTGTGTTTTTGTCACAATATTGATATACATGCCATATTGATCAAAGATTTATTGAAATACTGACCTTTGTTACTGTACAGATTTTATTATAGTATGCTAGACTTTATTTCAGTGTATACCTTTATTGTTTTAATATTTTACTTGTATATATTACACCGACAAGTTTCAATGATGTATCCTCCATAACGAATTGCAATAAATTCAAATTGAAATAAATAAGCTACTGTACTGGCTCATTGCAACACAAAAGTAAATAACAATACGTCAGTATTCTTAGAAGAAATAAGGCACATTAAATCAACGTGCCAATACCCACGTCTCGTAATGTACAGAATGCACAGTACAGGTGCTCTAGATCACTGTTAACCTGAAATCATTTGTCTCTCTCCCATCCGGTAGCAAGTTTCACTACCTGCTTATGTGGTTTTCGATTCACGTGCTGTATGCCACGTGATCCAATAATACTGTCCCTATAGATAGGGTGAAAGGTTGGTCAAGGTGAAGCTTTTGTTGAACGATTTCTCATTAAGGGCACTGAAAACATTAGTTTTGACACCTACATCGACATTTAGAGAAGAGATTTCCAAGTAAATCTATTACAAAGCAATTCCTCCACATATGTGCTACATTGACTCTTGAGAGATTTGCACTTTATTGTAATTCAGTTTCAGAAAAACTAAATAATTTTATTTTTTTTCTTGTGTGTTGTACATTCTCTAATTGGTACAACCATCAAGGGACCCTGGAACTGTAAAATAACGAGAAATCATCAAATGGATGATTTTTAGGTTTATGCATATAAATACTCCCCAAACCTACAGTCATAGTTGGCAAAGAAATTTTTTAGATTCTGCCATTTTTAAAGGTCTAGCGCTGGTTTTAACTGACGAGAGCGCAACATTTAAACGCCCCTCTTCTGCTTAAATTTTGAGCAGTGTTTGAACAAAATATGGGCCAAAAAGGGCTCAAAAACAAGCAAATTCATAGGAAAGGAGTGATTAAGTGGCATCTCGCCTCAAAGGGAAAGTTATGAATCTGAGGAAGGATACTGCTAGACAAAAGAGGGAAGGGGTGATAAACATTAAAAATTAAATATACCAAAAAACAATGTTCAATGTCCATCAAAGCAAAGAGTTTAATTACTTTTGAAATAATCAATTTTTGTTTCTGCCAGAGATTGCTTGTGTTTGTTAGGCAATTAGAGTTTATAACATAATAAAGCTGTTCTGATATTTTAGTTTTTGTTGCGCATTTGAATAGTATTTTGAATACTAAGGTATTTTCGCACTGTATATAAATTGAACAATTAATTGCCTCAACACTATTAAAACAGATTGTGCTGGAACTTTGTGTGGTAGTTTGCAACATAAGCACCCTTAAGCGTGTTTCATTTCAATTTAGAAAATTCATATTTCAGTCCCATGGTCCCTTAATAAACATAAACAATTAATACATATAGCAGGAACTTAGACGAACGTTTGGCGAAATAAACGTTTATTAAAATATAGCCTGAACACTGATGGTTAAAACGTTTGCGGAAGCCAGAGCATTACTTCGAAACATTACCTTGCAAAGATTTGAGAGAATACAAACAGGGAGAAAAGTGCTTCAGTACCAAAAATCCAACCTAAATGTCACACAGCAGCAAAGGAGCCTGGCGTTTTTAATATAAAACGGCCTGTTTCAGCTTTCCTCTCTAGCGAAACTTCTATAGAAATAAATGCTGATAAAATACCATTACTGGCTGATCCGCTCGAACCTACAGAAGATCTCTCTCAGCATCGTGATGCTGAAGAAGTTTCAATCTCAGATAAAAGATATTGTTAAAAATGCAAGGAAAGAAGAAACAATAACGTCGTATGCATAATTGTTGAAACCGGGCAAATCCGTCATGGAAAAACAGCTTACCAGCTTTATTCTCAATTTTTTCCAACTCAAAACTTTCTTTGAAAACACCATAGGCATCACTGATTTAGGTATGCTGGCTCTCCAATACACTAACAATCAAAAGCTCTTCTGGATAAACTCAAAAGACTTTATCCATACTATACAGAACGTAAAATGTAAATAAGGAGTGTTCAAGTTCAGAAAAAGCTGCTTACTGCCCTTAATTCCACAGGAAATAAACGAATGGACATATTTATACATGTTACCTGACCGTTATTCTACATGCAGTTGTGAACTCTACGCAATCAAGCAAACACTGGACCATATTGCAAGTCAAAAAACTATAATATGCTGTATACTTCGCCTCTGTTTTTGTCAAAGCCTGCATACTAGCTCGGCGGATCTGGAACTCCCCAAGAGGTCAAAATTCTCTTCAATGAAATAAGTAGTCAGGGTATGGATACCCTCCCACTAGGGTATCACAGAAAATGAGGAAACCGATGAAGCCGACAAGAGAGTCATGCAATAAGTCAATGTTTCATTATTACATTATTTTATTACAATGTCATTATTGTTAGCTTGTTAATACTTTGTTGTATGTACCTGTAACCCCAAGATGTGGCGATATGACTTAGTTGTTAAAGCGACGGCAAATAAAATAACGTAACTTCCAAAAATTTGAAAACTTAGAAACGTCTAAAAGTACTTATAATTATTGAGTAAACAAAGCGCATAGTGTATAATGTATATTTTTAGTTACATAAGAACCTCTGGATATATTCTGAGAAATTCGTGTTCATACTAATCTTATGAAGTAACACAAGCTACTTTTCTGTACGTTTTACTGTTTATTTAAACGTTAAAGTGCACATTATTACTTTCTCTACTACGTAAAGTAAGTGTACGAAGTACTGTATTCCACCCAAAAATTTGATGTCCACATTTCACCGAAAATATGTTTTAAGCTCCCTGAATACAAACAAAATATTTTTTTAGAAAAAGATTCGCGCGCGCGCGTCTGTGTTTGTGTGTGTGTGTGTGTGTGTGTGTGTGTGTGTGTGTGTGTGTATCTAAGTTTAATATCTTTCAAGCGTGCCACACGAAGATTTTGAACAAAATTTCTCCATCCTAAACTACCCTTTACATGGAAAATGTTTAGAACAATTTTTATTTTCTCGAAAATGGCTCTAACGATTTTGATTAAAATGTCATATGTTTAAGAAATTTTATGGCAATTGGAATGTACGCATATTTTGACTTTTCTGGGTATAGCCCGCCTAATTCTCTTTACTCTTAATGACTTTTGCATAACTGGTAAACCGTAAGAGATAGTCCGAATCTTACTACAAAAAATGTAGACCTCGTTAAAAGACAATAAAATTTATCCCATTTTTTTTTTAATTTTTTAATTTTTTTTTAATTGGAGTAAACAAGGAGGTTTGCATTACATACTTGTACTTTGCTCAAATGGAAGGTCGTAATTCACTTTTTATATCTTAGCTATCCAAAGAGAACGGGATATTAAAGTCTTCATATAGCGACCAACTTTAAAAGATTTGACTACCGCTCAAAGGCCATGACAAGGCACTTGATTTTCACGATACTGCTATTATACTTATATTACACTTGGTGACAAATAGGTATACATGTTTCTTGTTCGCTTAAGTTTAGAAGATATACACTAGTTTGTGGAAACATTAGTAAGATTGTTATATCCAGGAATAATTAATTACGACTTATTGAAACCTATAGATTGTGATGCTTTAAAAATGGTGATATTTTCGTTGACAACACATTTCCTAACCTTATTTTTATGAAAGAATTGACACAGTTGTCATTGAAGACAACAAAATAGGGGACTAATTCTTGACCCTACAATCCGATTTGAATATATATATATTGACCAAATTAAGTAGGTTGATAAGGGAATAAAACTATATTACGAGCCTTGCATTCCTTATTTAAGAAACAAATAAAACATTTCAAATTGGGAAGTGATTGGTCTATTTTTTGGCGCTCGTGAACTGATTACTAGGTTTACTGTTAATTTGCTGCAACAAAGTGTTTTAGAAGATATTAGTTTACAAATTATTTGTGATTCTTTGTATATTTTATACAATCATCTGCATACTACACCAAATTAACCAAATAAATGATTCTAAAATGTTTAGCTGTCCTATTTCCAAATTGTATAATAATTTTGTACATTATTACATCTTATATATCAAATATTTTTACAATATACCATTGTTTATCCTTAATGATTCATAATAATATTCTTTTTCAACACATCTATTAGAAGACGTGTCTTTATGAAAACCCTAAAATAGAACACCTATCCAAGTACTGGATTTTTTCTCTTATTCCCCTTACACCTACCAAAATACGGCAATAACTTCTGCAAATATTTATGTCGACTGACACGAAAAGGATAAAGGAATGAGTGTTTGTAGGAATAGTTAGTACAAGAGAAGACAAAGTTATGGGAGTGTAACACACCAGAGTTTGCTAAAAGAAAGGCCCCGTAAGTGGAAAGGAAGAGATTTGATGTCCATCGTCACAAAAGAAATCAAAACAAATGAGTCCACATCGATTTTGTTACATTTTTCAGAGCCTATCCTCTGACAGATAAACACATATCGTATTACGTACAAAAATAATGCTAGAACCACCAAGGCAGGTTTCAGTTTCCTAAATTAATCTAGCTGATATTCTGAAGTATGTACATAAAGTGCCGTTTATAAGTGTGTTTATACTGTAATTTATAATATTTTGTTCATACAGGTAAATATTAGTTATATTTTTGGTAAAAAGCTTAAACCTTTAGTACTTATGAAAGCTTTATTCCTCAAAAAAATTTCAGGAACCATATCTCAACGATTGTCCTCAAAGTCCTAAAAGGCCTGTTCTACACATGTTTTTGTTAACTCAGAGATGAATAAAAATAATATTGCTGTGAGAAGTTAAAAAGCACTACGAATATTGTGATACAGACTTATGCAGGATTAAAACTAAATGTGAACATAGCACACACAAATAAATGGAGAACAAGTATTTTGAATCTCTTAAGACACATTTTAAGGCATGAGCTTTCCTTGATGTTTTAAACTTATTTGGTTATTATCACGTCAGTACTATTAAACACCGACCTTTCGAATTCTTTTTTGTAGTGTTTAACGCCCACTTTTACTACTACAGCACCGCAGGCAATGACACTGATGACACATGGAATGAAGATGGAGTACCGGTGGAATGAGATGGCGGGGGAAACCGGAGAACCCATAGGAAACCCGCCCCAGCGCCGCTTCGTCCACCACAAATCCCACATGGGGTTGCCTGTAATCAAACCCCGGCCGCATTGGTGAGAAGCGAGTGGTCTAACTGCTCGTCTACGCGCGACCCGACCTTTCGAAGCATTATGATTTTCATCAGGATGATCGTGCATTAAGTAATATTTTAAAGCAAACGGATTTTGAAGATAATAGCCCCCATACCTACGGCCCAGCCACAAAAGAGGGTTATGCATCTTTTCTAAAGCTAAAAGTAAATGTTCTATATAGGTTATGAAAGACCTTAAATGGAGTACTAACGAATTGTAGACCAACAGTTCCAATACAAATATATAACTAACAACACGAATTATCTTTTCAAAAAGTACGGCTTATTATGACGGCATAAATTACCCTATTTCTGGCACCAGTGCCAGAACATGAATGACGTAACTATCATGGCAACAAGACAGCAATGACACCATCACCGCCACAACATAATTTTCTCCAATATGCCTGTAAGAAAGCCCGAAACCGTCACTGTCGCAAGTGCAACGATATTCAAACACAAGAATCACCCCATTATGTGATTCCATTAGTCACTCTAACGCACTTTTCGTTTGTTTATCCACAAAACTTTTCATACTCTGTTTCGTATACACCTTTTGATTTCTCTGCAATTAACAAACCTCTCAGCACTCTTGGCTTCGTTCAAAATGTCAAGAGAAATATAACCCATATTTTCAATAGTTTTATCACCACCTTCCATTTTCCTCTATAATTGTTGAAACAAACCAAACATCTGCTTTGCAACTATATTACGTTATACATCTGTAAGCTCTGATATATTATAATTTTTCATTTAGCAAATTTATTATTACTTTCCCTACTACGTATAGAAGTATTGTATTGTATACCATCCAAAAATTCGATGTTGACATTTCACCAGAAATATATATTTTGAAGCTCCTTGAATCATAAAAAAGCATTTTTAGAAAAAGGTCCGTGGGTGTGCGTACGCGCGCGCGTGTGTGTATGTGTGTGTGTGTGAGTGAGTGAGTGAGTGAGTGTGAGTGTGAGTGTGTGTGTGTGTGTGTGTGTGCGCGCGCGCGCGCGTGTGTGTGTGTGCGTGTGTGTATCTGTCCGTCCGTCTGTCTGCCGGACTGTGGGAAGCATGACTCCAAAACCAAAAGTAGGTTAAAAACCAAAGTTGGTATTTAAGTTTAATGTCTTTAAAGGATGCGACACGAAGATTTTGAAGAAAATTCCTTCACCCTAAACTACCCTTTACGTGGAAAATTTTTCGAAAAATTTTATTTTTTCGAAAATGTGCCCAACGATTTTGATTAAAATGGCATATGTTTAAGATATTTTAATGACAAATGAAAAGTAAATCTTGCATTTTCTGGTTATAGCCAATGTACGCACTTCTGTTTATTCCGAACTTTGCGTAACTGCTAAATCGTAAGAGATAGACCAAGTCGTACTCTACAAAAATTTTAGATCTTGTTAAAATATACCATTTATGTCCAAATGAATTTTTTGTGGAATGAACCATTTCGGAGATATTCCTTGATATTTGTGTGAGCTTTCCAATAAAGTTCAAAGCCTTCACATAGTGACTAGCTTTAAAGGATTTGACTATCGCTCATTAAAGCCTATTGGAATCGTCCTTCTCCCCCCACCCCCAACCCCATTTCTCCTTTCCATCGCAAGAGCTTGTTACCATGATGGGGACACTTGAATGTGGTTTTCGCAAAATATAACGATGAAAGATTTGGTTAGATTAAATCACAAATGTAAAAAATCTTTGAGCTGTCCATGAGCGCATTGAACTACCAGCGGTTACCATCCAACCAAATACGTAAGACTGTTTAATTTTAGGTTTAATTCGTATTTAGTATTTGCTATAATATAATTATAGTGTTTTCGGCTGTTCCTAATTACTTTTATGTTCCAAGGGTTTTTATAATAGAGGTTACCATTTAACCAAATACCTAAGGATGTTTCATTTTAAGTTTAATTTGTATTTCCTATTTGTTATAATGGTGTTTTTAGCTGTTCCTACTATTTGTTGACGTTTATGTTCTAAGACTTATCATAATGTCTTGTAAAGAACAAGCTAGCCTTAAGTTTAATCTTAAAAAATCCTTTGAAGTAAAAGCGGTCAAAGTGATTGCTGATTCTCTTAGTCAATATCATCTATATTTGGTGACAAAAATACTCAGTATACAAGTAACTCAGTGTTGGCGTTATGTTTATCAACTGTGATAGGTACTAATACTTGGAATTCGCATGTTGCTGGTACAATTGTTCACTTAGGCAATGATTTTCACTTGAAATCAATGCTAAATCCACCATACTCGTGTGCTGATGAAGTTTGGCTGATGACGTAAAAGTAACCTGCAGGGCAGTGACAATTTTGAATTACAAGGGATTACACCAAGAGATGTAGGTAGTGTGCTAGAAAAGTTTTCCCAGCACCCCGAGTCCTCCCGACTAGTATATGTGGTCTTCGTAACCGGAGTTGATCATACAGGAACCAGGATGGGTGAGCTGCCTGAAGCCTGGTGTGAGAGCGAGGAAGTGAATGATATGCAATGATGGCGAAAAATGATAGGAAAGGTGACGATGGAGCTATTGGTGGAATGATGGCGGGGGAAACCGGAGAGCCTGGAGAAACCCCGCCCTTGCGCTGGTGTGTTCACCACACATTCCACATGCGGACGTCTGGGATCGAACTCGGGCCACTTTGGTGACAGATTATACACCAGTTACATAAATAACTATTTCGAATAACTTTACAAATTTTTGCAAAACTTATTTTGGTTAATCTAATTTCCCTTGAAATATTTACGATTTAATGACTTTTAACACGAGAGGCCACTCATTCATCCTGAAAATAAGTACATCACAGATCAAAAATACAATATGCGGCGGCACTGTATTTGGCAATACACAAAATAATTTTCTTTAGCATAAAAAGTTAATCAGAGGCCTCAATACTTGTATATTTCTTTTAAACTGCATATCCATGCTAAAACTTAGTTGCTCAAACTTAAATCAAATAAAATATTGGTTATGATTAGTTTACGTAACACTGTGTCTGATACGGCTATAATATGTTGACACATCCTACAGATTTATTGTTTTGGGATTGTGCCAAGACAATGAAGAATGGCACGAGGAGTTCCAATCTGGGCCTTGTGGGCGATACCGTGTTGTCTGCCAAATAAAATAACAAATGAAGAACGCACTAGTAAACTTGACCCTTGCAAGAAAACCAGCCACTTATGCTAAAGTGTAAGTATAATGAAGTATTAAATAATTACGTAGGCTTTCTGAGACGCAACCTTAAATGCTGTCAGATTAAGAGCTTCTGATTAAGTGGAAATTTACGTAATTAGTTTGACATGCGTTTTGTCGCAGACTGTGATGGACATAAAAGAATAACGGCAAAGACAAATTCGGGGTATACGCAATATTTATAATGACAAATAGTTTAATTAAAAGCATCACATTCATTTTACAGAGAATAAAATGAATGTTTTTTATATAAAAGATTGTTTCTCTTGATAGCTTTCATGAAAATCTTTACATGGCAAGATCTGAGGATACCGTTCACACACTGAAACACAAAGAACAGTGGTTTCCTAAAAATGGTTTTTAATTAAACGGAACTCAAAATGTTTTCTGAGGGGAGAATGCATGGAATTACGGATGAAATTTAGCTAATTTGGCACGTAGGCGACACACAAAGTATGTGTTAGAACCTGTTCATACGCACAGAAATGAAACAAATGAATTATCTAAATAATGTATTTAATACACACTTGTCTATAATACGTTCCGGCAGTGGCTGATTTGAAAAAAACATACTCGAATGTTTGCCTGCCACATCCTACGACAGAAGATGAAGTATTGTATCCCCCAGCATTTTTATTTCAAGACTTCAGCTAACATATGTTTTTTGTTGTCTCTTGAATCTCCCTCCCCAAACGTCATATTAGACAAAGGTCCATTTGAACTTTTGAGCGTTATTTTTTCTCTGAACAGCATAACTGAAAACTGTACTCTGGTGCTTTTTTATCTCTCTCTGAACACCATAAGTTAAAACAAAATCAGATAAGTACTGTCTTTCGCATTTTAATCCAGGAATGAACATGCAAATTTTTGTAAAATTCCTCCCAATCCTAAGTTTATGTTTTATGCAGACTATTTTAATTATTACTTATTTACTCAAAAATGTTCTAATGACTTGCACGAAAATGCCACATGCTTGAAATCTTTACATTCAGAATAAAATGCATTTTTGAATTTCATGTAAACAACTAGTAAATATCTCTTCATTGTGCTTACATTTTGTATAATTTTGTAACCGAGGAACCTTTAGAAACAAATAAAAACATACTACGGGTAAAATATAGCGCTCATTAAAATAATTTATGTTAAGATATTTGTGTTTTTGCACTGCTAGTTATAAGCGTAAGTACATCTTCTGATGAAAATGTTCGAAAGATTTTAATTTTCCTATTTTGTTTTGCTTTCCAAAGCCCAGATATCTCAACTTATGTTACTTTACAACTATTCTAAATGTTTCAGAATGTTCTACCAAATATATTTTGCTCAATTTCAGCTATTTCTAGGCAAACACTTATAGTGTAAGGTAAACAATAAAATAATTATTTCATGTAAACCCGTCAGATCAGGTCACTCGTCACCGAAGAACTGCAAATTAAGAACTTTAAGGTATACGAAGATGTCCACGGTTTATCCACAACAGGCAACACATGCAGGATCGATATAATAGGATACCACGATGACACCAAAAAGGACTTTATTAAAGATCCCAGCATATGGTTCAACACCAGCTTAGTTAACCTATCGAGATATATCTCGAAAAAACAAACAAACTACGCACCTACCATAAAAATAAATACCATCTGGATGACGTCAAAACTATTGGTCTTATGGTAGGTGACCGAGGCACTATTACAACCCTTTTTGTAAAATTTTGGAAAGAATTCAAACTTCCAACTACCAACATAAGGAAAATTGTTAATGCCACTATACATGGCTCTGTAAACATTATCAAATCCTACTTATTTGGACCTTAAAAGTGCATACAAGATATTTTGTTATATAATCTGTATTTAAAAGCTTGAATTGCATGAAACCATAGTATTATTAATATTATCACTGCATCCTATTTGCACATTGTTAAACCGAAACCGAAATTTTGACTGATTACTATTGATATTGTTACATGTTTTTTACTTTGTTAAATTTGATAACCCACAAATGTGGGAAGTTGATTTATTTCAATAAAGTAGTATTATGTATGACATTTTAATGGGTGGAGAAAGTATTTTAAATGTAATACAAAATTATTATAGTAACGCTTAACACTGTGTAACTGCAAACACTATTGTTGCGGGAGTATATGTATTTTCGGATAATTAATAAGCAGCGAATAAATTTCGACAATCTCACAGAACTAGCGAACCCTAGCATACGTGCCTTAATAATACCTAAGCCACTAAAACAGTAAAATAATGAAGTTAATTCCGTTGCAAGACTTGCGAGTTTCACGCGTAGCAGGCAATGCTGGTTGTTTTGACTTCTCAGCCACCCGCTAGATCGCTCTGCGTGCTTTGAGCTGGACCGGCGCCTGTATGTGCCTCGCTTAACTATTACCATTATTTCCGTTTTTACCTCTTTTTTCAGAATCATGAACTCCAAACAAAATAAATCAACACGCCCATTATTACTAAACGAACTAATTCGGCAATTAGCAATATCTATATTAATGAAGCATTCATTCACTTTAAGAGAAAATCAATTAAAAAAAGTAACAACCTAAATTATTCCAAATAAAATTCGTAACCTAGTAATTGGGGCACTTCCTACCTATGAACAGTTATGAAAAACGGAATGAGTCAAATCTTGAACACCAAATGTTTCTACTCCCACACGGTACAGCGCCTCGTGTACACCATACGCAATACAGTTGTGTAGCCGCTTCTTCTACGGCACTACTAAATATGCTATTTCTCATGTGTGAACTTTTAGCACTGCGGCAAAGTGTAAGCTACTTCGGTTTTTAACACCGTGGGTTTGCTTTTCGCATATAGCAAAGACTTTTTACTTTCTCTACGTGTAGTAAGCAGGGGAAGTATTGTATTCGACCCAAAATTCGATGTCGAAATTTCACCTGAAATGTATGTTTTGAGGTCCTCTGAGTAAAGAAAAGCATTTTAGAAAAAAAGTTCCGTGTGTGTGTGTGTGTGTGTGTGTGTGTGTGTGTGTGTGTGTGTGTGTGTGTGTGTGTGTGTGTGTGTGTCTGTGAACAGCATAACTCAAAAACGAAAATTCGGTTAAAAACCAAGGTCGGTATTTAAGATTAATATTTTTAAACAATGCGACACAAAGATTTTGAAGAAATTTCCTCCACACTAAACTACCCTTTTTATGCAAAATTTTTCAAAACTTCTGACTTTCCCAAAAATGACTATAATGTTTTTGATTAAAACGCCATATGTTTAAGATATTTTAATGGCAAATGAAAAGTATATTTTGAATTTTCTGGCTATAGCCCTTGTAGTCTTGTTTACTCTTGATGACTTTTGCATAACTGGTAAACCGTAGGAGAAGACCAAATCCTAGTATACAAGAAATGTACATCTCGTTAAAACAAAAAAGTGAAGCCTAAATAAAATTGTTTATGGAGTGAAGCATTTCGGAGATGTTCCTTGTTATTTGTGTGAGTTTTGCAATACTTATTCTCGAATGGAACGTCATTATTCACATTTTATCTCTTGGCCGTGTAAAGAGGATCGACCTACAAGAAAATTACCAATAAGATAATTTCTACAAATGTTTATCTCAATTAACATGAAGTCGTGGTAGCGTGTCTGTCTCACGTCCAAGAGGTCGCGAGCTCGAATCTCACTTAGGGTGAGTTAACCGGATAAGGGTTTTACCGAAATTTTCCCTTATCTTGAGAAGACATATGTCGGGTAACTTAAGGCTCTATGGACCTCGGGCTCATTTGAGCATCATTTCAGCCATTTTATTCATTCACCGTCTGATATGACACTACGTTGAAGGACAGTAATAAGAAGAAACACATCAGATGTTTTCTTTCTTCTGTTAATATTTTAATCAACACATAGTGGCTACTTATTTTTTGACTGTATTTCACACACAGCATTTGGAAAAGAATCTCAAGCCTGATAAAGAGACCTCTGAGCAGAGTAAAGCGATGTTTCAAGCCCAATATAGAATGGGACGGTGAGAACCGTGGCAGTTGAAATGATCCATAAATATAAACTAAAATTTTAATTTCCTATGCATTAGCCAATGTGGTAGACTTTTCTGTTGTTACTGGAGTCTCTTAATTATTATATTAAGGATTTGGCAATAGAGACAGATGTCACAACATGTAACATGTTATTAATTCAGAAAATGAGTAGAGATACATATAAATATAAAACAGCTGTAAGATTTACTTCTATGTATTTTGGATTAAAACATGGAGAAATGCATGTTGTAAGCAGCAATATGATTCTTATTATGTTGAAGAAATAATTAAATATAATGAATATTTTAAGGAAAAAACAACACCGATAAAGAAAAAAAAAACATAAAAATTCATCTACATAATTCCGTGTACGAAACACAGCATGATGATCATGATGATTACGATGGTGATACAGATGAAAGGTGCTGGAACCCTCATTCATTCTTATTAGTTGAATAAAATCCTAATTAGGTCCTTCTAATTTATACCTACCTCAACATTACACATGCTATGTTTATTTTTATTGTGATGCGGCCCACGTCACGGCAATATAACAAACGACGGTTGGAGCCCCACTCCATTGGTGCGGCGCGTATAACGAGGCGCTCAAGCTAAGGTTTCCCCACACTACTCACGCGAGCGAACATGTGACTAACAATCAAGCAGTAACACAAAGAGTATTCCAGAGCATTCGAGGAAATTCCGGCAGCCGGCTTGTTTGTAGGCGTTCGAGAAAGATCTGGCTATGTCATCGCCGGTATAAAACCTTGCGGAGAGCATGGAAGGAGGCAGTTTTTGAGCCGGTGAGAGTGACACTGAGTGCAATACAGCTGTGTGTGTGCCACTATCGTCGTGAAAGATACGTAGCGTCGAAATGAAGAAGTTCTAACGTGTGTTGAGTGATTGGATAGTCGGAGTTAGTGTTTGAGTGACAAGAAAAGGCGAAGAAAGACAGTGAGAGTACTGAGTCAAGGCTACGAGAAGAAAACCGTTGTGAGTTGTAATATCACGAAAGACTGCAGACTATGCTAACATCAGTAGAAGAGAACCGTGTTTTTCTACAAAAGTTTAGAAGAAAAACAAAGTGATAGAAAAGTAACTGGACTGAGTTTGTAACTTTTTTACATTATTTTAAGTCGGAAGTGTAATGTCATTTATGACCAGTTCATATAGGATCGTATACATATACCTACGATCGTAAAAACAAACAAATTAACAAAAATTTATAGGCAATTATAGTTCATACACCAAAAGAGCCTGCGTCCATCTCATAAATAGTTCGCTACTAATGACGTAACGAAAAGCCACGCTCCCAACAGAGGGTTAAGCGTACGCTTTAATTCATCGAGCAGAAAGTCATTTAAACTCTGCCATGTCTACAATAAAGTGCCAAAAATCCTCTTATGTTAATTTTCAATTCAATTAAATGGGATTGAAATTAGGTGATTCGAATATGAAACATCTCCCTAAACAACTATCAACATTGTTAAGTAGTTTCCGAAATTACCCGCATCTACCCCGTACATACAGTATCCGTCTAGAAACGTTTATGAAATAAGGTAATATGGTCTATTAAATAGCACACAGGGACAACACTCACTTGATTACATTATAGTTCATTATTGCTTATCATCAGCTGGATTGGAATCTATATGCAAATACATAATTGTTACACCTTGCTATTAAACTTTGGTATGATTTAAAAATAATGATCGGTTTAATGACGGAAAGTATATTATATGACCTATAATTGCGATACTACTACATGACATGCCTTACTCATTTGAAAATATCCCATATTTTACACTTGCCCACCTGTATGTATTTGTCAAAAGTATAAGCTGCATTGATAGGTGTAAGATTGTGTCCGTTTAAGAACAAATAGATTTGGATTTATACTCAAAAAATGTTCCTGGTTTGAAACGTTTCCGTTATTTCTAGTTTAAATGGGTGACTATTAAGCAATTTTCGAGACAATGGATCAGTTTTACTTTCTAAAACTTAGAATATCGTTTTTCAATTTCAATAATTTCCAATATCATTAACACGCATCAATGTTTTATTTTCAATTATCGAAACATCCTCTATATATACGGGTGGAATTAATTTAAACCAGTGATAGATCTCGCTATTTGGAACACATTTTGTGCCTTATGTTTTTGTCTCTGACCATTTCCTTCTAAGCAATTTTAGTTTTGCCGAAAACAAGCTGACAACACTGCAGATTGTGTGAGTGTCACTTTCACTAGCTCAGTACATTAACAAACACCACAGCGTAGTGCCTCGTGAACGTAAACAAATAGCATACCGTGTCCTTCCATGTTTACTGTGCGAGTGTAGATCAGAATCGTTAGCTCCCAAAACATTACACTACCCTGCAAGTGACCGACCTGTTTGCTTCCAGAAACCGGTTCAATTCCCTGACTAATCTCAAAGCAACGTTGCCGAGTTAATTTACGTCTGAAAAAAAAGCTGCTTGGAGTATTCCTTCAGTTCTTCTAAGTGATTAATTATTTAGAAACCATGTGAGATGTTCTATAATTACTACCTACTGAACCTATGTCATAAATAAGTTACTCTACGCATCTTACAAGTAAACTATTATATTTGTATGTTAGTGTGGAATTGAGCATCCAATTTGGAACAAAGACCATTTATTTTTTCGAAATCGGCTGATCAAAGAACAAAATATCAGACTTTATTGTTTGCAATGCTTCTATGAAGCACATATTAGAAGGAATGTAAAAAGTTCACTTCCAATGATGCTGGCAGAAGTTGCACTAATAGCAACAATAGTATTAGGAATAGTAATAGTAGTAGTCTTAGTAGTAGTAGTAATAGTATTATTATTATTATATTATTATACTGCAACGTATTATGGATATTAAATTAGTATTCATATTATAAACCTTATATACAATTAATAGTACACAGACTGTTTGAAGGTTAGATCGATGTAACAATCAAAGCTATATGTTAGTACACCAAATGCATTTGCCTCACGTGGGATGACTGTATTGCCATAACGCTTCTAAATAACATAACTGAAACAGTCAAGCAGTCCTACATAACGTTATGATAAGCAGTGCAGAAATTTTATAATCCCGCATATTGTCATTTGGGTTACCTTTTCGAACAAAGTGAATGGCGATTTTGGAACACCATGTGATTATTTATTCATGTATTCTTTTTTACGGCCACACAGGTAGACCTTTGGGGAAACAAAAAACTGTTTACTGTTCATCATACTTCAATGTTTACCATGCGGGCAATGGAGTGCGTTTACAAATTATAATTATGATTAAACTCTATTAGGATTGGAACATGTAACTTGGTAACCAGCATACTTTATTAGAATGTCCTGGTTATTATGACTCTTGTGCTCATACAAGCTGACATTTGATGATTCTTCTCTTTTTTTGTAATTAGAATTTGATTACGCTAAATTACTCAGTGAGATGCACAAATAAAATAGAAGCGTTTATAGCCTGTCTATATTTCTACCATGATGCTGTAATTTGTGTTGGAACCGAAAGCATCAATATACGATAGCTCAACATCTAATTAACTCTCGACTGTTGCGATATTTCATTTCTGCACACAGAAATGCTCTAGAGTTTAGCATGCAAATACGACTTCACGGAAATTAATATGAGGTTTTATCAACAAGAATAGTTCAACTTTGAGATAGGTTTTTTGCAATGCCCCACATTTTTTTTCAGAAATATTCAAAACACTTTTTGAAATTTGAGTCAATGATTTTTATCTACACACAATTTTTACTCTCTCTACCACTAAGTATAGGAAGTATTGTATTCCATCCAAAAATTCGATGTCGAGATTACACTGGAAATATGTTTTGAGGCCCCCTGAATCAAAAAAAGCATTTTTAGAAAAAGGTCCGTGAATGTGTGTGTGCGTGCGTGTGCGTGTGCGTGTGCGCGCGCGCGCGGGTGTGTGTGTGTGTGTGTGTGTGTGTGTGTGTGTGTGTGTGTGTGTGTGTGTGTATCAGTCAGTCTGTGGACAGCATAACTAAAAAAACGAAAAGTCGGTTAAAAACCAAACTTGGTATTTAAGTTTAATGTCTTTCAAAGGTGCGACACGAAGATTTCGAAGAAAATTGCTCCACCCTAACCTACCCTTTACATGGAAAATTTTTAGAAAATTTTGATTTTCTTGAAAATGAATAGCGATTTTGATTATAATGCCATATGTGTGAGATATTCTTATGACAAATGAAATGTGTATCTTGAATTTTCTGCCTATAGCCCATGTCGTGCTCTTTGAACGACTTTTGCATAACTGTAGACCGTAAGAGATAAGCCATAACTTACTATACAAAAATGTAAATCTTGCTAAAATACACAATTTGTCTAAATAATTATTTTTGCAGAATTAACCATTTCGGGAATACACCTTGTTATTTGGGTAAGTTTTGGACAACTTATACTTCTGTCAAATGGAGCATCGTTATTCACTTTTTATATGTTAACCGTGCAAAGAGAATGGAATTTGAAAGCTTTAAAAGATTTGACTATCGCTCAAAGCCTACTGTATTCCCATATTCCCGTTGCACGTGCAAGAAAACGAACAACAAGATACTTTCCGCATATGTTTATTTCAACTAACACGAAGAGAGAAGAATAAGAGTTTGTAAGAATGGTTAGCACAAGGGTAGAGAAAGTCATGTGAGTGCAACACATCAGATTACGCCTTACTCTCGTACTTCAACCAAGCTTCATGTTTAAAATGTGTTCCACCAACTTTCAGAGATTCAAAGAAGTGGAAATCTAAGGGTGCCAGATCAGGGCTGTAGGGTGGATGAAGTATGATCGTCCAGCACAATTTGGCAATGTGTTCTTGGGTTCTTAGATCTGTGTGAGGGCGCGCTGGATCAACATCGTTGCTGAATTATTTTCAGATACTTTGGAGAACATTTGTAGTATCAAACCCAGATGTATAGGCAACTGTTTTAGTTGCGTAGCGGGACTATCTGCTTTACCCCGCAGACCACATCGTAAAATGTGTTATTTTCTTATTAAAGACACCCGCATTAGGTCATCCGACAAATTCGTGTTTATGGAGCGCAAGTCACTAAAAGGTGCAAGGTCTGCCTCGGTTTAAACGAAAAACTGGGTTTACGGTGTACAATGCATTAGACTAACAAAGAAATGTCAACTTAATTGACTTCAGGAGAATTAAAGAATGCGGTCATGATATAATAACTCCATACCATCTCTATAGGGTTTAAAATAACAGCGATAATGCTGCAGTCAGAATACAGTGTGACGCACAAGCTTAGCCATTTTGACAATTATATATTTTTCATGCACTTTAGCACACGGACGAAACCTAGATTCATGAGGGATACACAACAGGCAAGCATGGGGACAGACACCACCATAAAGTCAAAGGAGCTAAGTATTTCAGTCGGGTTTAAGTACAGGGCTTAAAATCCTATGGGAAGGGGGGAGCGTCTGAGGGTACTACACATATGAAATGAAGATGACTTTGTTGAGGATGGCAAGCTTGTGTTTTTTTCCAAAAAAGAAATATTAAATTCTTGCATGAAAGAAGTGTTTTAGTGATTTATTCTGGAAAGGAGATAAATTGTGGCGGATATTCTGCACGACTTTTTGTAAAGAAATATCCCCTACTTCACCTCTCTGCTAGTGCCCAAAAGGTGCTTTTTCATGAATATCATATCATAAATTCAGCAATGATATTCATCCTAGGAGCCACAAGAGGCACGTAACAAGGCTATTAAAAGATTCCGACAGCATCATAAAAGAACAAGTTCTCGCCATTATACATGGAGTGATCTGCTGAACAATTTGCTAGTGTCGTCAAATCCTTTAATTTCAAGTTTCCGAAGGCTGTATGAATAAAAGCACGGATGATGAGCAGCAGCATTCGAACATTAATGTGGAGTGCAATAGTTCATAAAGTGCATCCATTTCTTTGAGATAAAACCACTAAATAACATACCATATTAAATTTACGCAATGATATGTGTTTCATAGCTGTTAATATTAATGTCTCCCATTATTGGGACCAATCGTTCCATAAAAATACTTTTGTTCCAATTTGACAGTTCTATGTGCAGTGGCGGACTTCATTTTAGGCGCACAATAAATGCTTGTATCTGACATATCGGTGAACTTGTTGTTTGTAGTGTTTAACGCTCGCATTTACTACTACGGCACCGCAGGCGGTTTCGGTGAACTTGGATGATAATTTCAGCACTTACAGTAAATTCTGGATCTTTACACCGAACTTGTTGAATACGTTCAGTATACATTTATAATGGTGGTTTTAGCATTTAGTAGAGATTTTTCGCGCTTATGCGGAACATTAATAGGTAAATATTAACTTGTTCAGTCATATTAATTTTGAAACCGTTTGTTTTTGCGGCATTGCCTCTTAGCAACCCAGATACGTGCGCCCTATGAATTATTTTTGTTAGAAATTCAATAAAATGCACGTTTTTATAATTTAACTAGGGTTAGTGCTCAATAATTTGTGCTTCAGCAAAATGAAGTGAGCTTTCAGAACTCTGTTGTATTTTCCAAGGAACTATTTGGAGAGCGGCAGCGTCCCACAGCCATGAAGACAACGGTAAACAGTCACGTGGTTTTGTTTACGTCTGCTTCGTTCTCCCGCTGAACAAGGTATAGCTGCCAGGTATATAAGGGTGTTGAAAAACTCAGTACTACTTTAATGAGCGAATATTCGATACATCACCCAAAGATAAAGGAAACTACCCTCCCCCCCCCCCCCCTTCTGAAACTGACAATGCACTTTCCACTTGGGTTTTATTTTGGCTACAATGACATTGTCTGCAGTTTCTGTCTCGTAGTTTCAATACCTACTTAACAAATAAAGTGAACTAAATACTTCAAATGTATGCATGAGTTTTTAATACAAAATTAATTAATTGTTAATCCAGAAGTGTCCGCGAAATAAAAAACTGTAACGTTTTACCTGTTAATTACATTGAATCTCAATCAATTACGATAATTGAAAGCAATAACTGAATGATATCCCGTTGATATATTTGGCTACCTGACAAGAAGCAATACAATTCTCCTCTTATGATTGGTAGAGCACAATAACGCCACGATAACCCCTCTATGGTGATACGGTAAACGCGTCTATGTAAACTGACGAAAATAGCTATCACGGGCATCTCATCATCTTACCATATTGCAAACTGTACGGCGTGTGTGTAGAGATGCTTTATTTGCTGGTAGACCACGCCTATCTACAGACAACTACAGTCGGCAGCACTGTTGCAACGTAGCTCATTTGAAACAAAAGTGAGGTGGCGAAAAGAAAACCATAATCGATCCTGATATTCACATATTGGGACGCTAGTAGAAGGAAACTGTTGTGTTTACAGCAGGGTTAAATTTGTGCACAGCAAGGGTTTAACAATGGAAGGCAACAGAGCGACATGTAACAGGTGGACACTGTTCCTGTGCATGAAGAGGGCACGTCAACAAAGTGTCGTGTTCGTTAACCCGCATGAGAGATGCAGATGCAGGCCAACTTCTCACTTCGTTACGCACGCCAAACAACGGCCTAGTAGCGAGACACGTTTAACACCCTTTTAACATTACACCACCCAAATTGGTCTACATACTCAAAAAATTTAATATTTACCCAAAATTAAGCAATGGACGTAACCACTACGCTGAAAATTACCATGAGAGATGATTGAATACGTACGCAGTTCGCTATTGCTCTACATTATTATTATTATTATTATTATTATTATTATTATTATTATTATTATTATTATTATTATTATTATTATTATTATTATTATTATTATTATTATTATTATTATTATTATTATTATTATTATTATTATTATTATTATTATTATTATTATTATTATTATTATTATTATTATTATTATTATTATTATTATTATTATTATTATTATTATTATTATTATTATTATTATTATTATTATTATTATTATTATTATTATTATTATTATTATTATTATTATTATTATTATTATTATTATTATTATTATTATTATTATTATTATTATTATTATTATTATTATTATTATTATTATTATTATTATTATTATTATTATTATTATTATTATTATTATTATTATTATTATTATTATTATTATTATTATTATTATTATTATTATTATTATTATTATTATTATTATTATTATTATTATTATTATTATTATTATTATTATTATTATTATTATTATTATTATTATTATTATTATTATTATTATTATTATTATTATTATTATTATTATTATTATTATTATTATTATTATTATTATTATTATTATTATTATTATTACTATTATTACTAACACGGTCAAAATGAGGATTCATAACTGGAGACATTACAGTAATTATTTATTTGTTGCTGAGCAGTTATTGAAAACGAAACATACTTCAGGCAGGACTGCAGCAACGTTCAAACACAGACACCACCTCATTACTGTAATTTCATTAGTCAAATTAACGCAATTTTCGTTTCTCCATCCAAAAAACTTTCCATGTTCTTTACCGTAAACATCTTTTGATTTTTCTGGAATTAATAAACTCACAGTAGTCTTGACTTCGTTCAAAATGCCAATACAAACCATATTTCAATCGTTTTATCATTACCTTCCATTTTCCTCTATAAGTGCTGTGTGTTCATTTAGCAAATTTATTATGTTAGCGTATTTTAATGCTAAACGTCCATAAAACGTTGTATGTAACATGTGTATAATCTTTTCATTGTGACTCTTGCAAAAATTACATATACTCGTGTCACAATCAGATTATATACCACCTACATAAATAAATATTGTGTTCTAGTTATCTTTAACAAATATTTGTTAAAAAGTTAAAATAAATTTATTACATTTATATATTAGCAATTTCATTACCAAGTACCCTTAAAGGAAGTGTTTATTTCAATGTAAAACCGTTGTTGTTTTGTTGTACTTCTATATTTCTGGATTACTTTTTCTATAACACAAAACAAGGATTCCCAATTGTTAGCCTTGTCTATATTTTTCGTTATAGTTTTCTTTCTGATTTTGTTCTCTGTGGTTTTCTTACATGTCTCACACAAATAAATGCATTCATTCACATACACAGATACACGTGCCTCATAGGGTTCGAAACCACAGTCTCAAACGCAATAAAAGCCTTAGCGAACATTGCCACGAGGACCAAGCTTTCAAACTTCAGCAGGTAAAGAAAGTTTTTACTGAATAAGTCCCTGATGTATGTTAGCCCATTAATTTCAGCTGTTTATTTCCAGAAATAAACACCCTCAGCTTAAAGACACTAAAACAAAGTTTGCTATCAAAGGTACACAATCAGCTGATGTAGCAATAATGAAATAACATGACAAATGCCTCACACAAGAAATGTACTTGGCATTAGTGACACCCCTTATGTTTTATTGGCTTCTCGGAATATACTACATTTGATTTATGGGTATTGCGGACCTTTTTCTTGCTCTTATCTAGACAGGTAGGTTGCACCAACTTTTTGTGCATAAAACAGAACAACATCGTGTGCCGCAGTTACCAACTTCTCTTTGCTGATGAGCTAATATAAATGCCCGTCTCGTACACTACAAGCTCAAGTGAACGTATAAATTAAGCAGAACGCTTTGCATTGATCAAAGATAATAAATTAAAATTTCGTGGGAAACAGGACGTTATGAGAAGCACTGACAAAAGTGAATTAATACATGACCCATATTTCAGGTATCCTTTTCCAAGGAATCGTATGTTAGAAAAATGAGACTTCACCCTTTGGTGCTCTATTTTCTATATCAACGTAATTCCTAAACGGAATTACTCTGAAGTTACATAAAAGCATGAAGTTGGAATAAAACAAACGTGAAAATATGCACTGCATAAACAAAAATAAAACTGTTTTGAACTTTCAGAATAACAAATTGATCCCTTCTATCATGTATATTACAAATATATTTAAAATACTGTCTAAACTCAACACTCAACAGATGCAGAAAAATATGTGCGCACTCACATGACTTTCTCTACTCACTTCTGTATAAACAGTTCTCAAAAATCCTTATTCTTATAGCTACTTCATGCATTTGAGATAAAAAGTTATAGGAATGGTTGTATTACAAATTTCCTAACAAGTACAATGGAATAGGGGAATACAGTGGGGTTAAGGGAAATTCAAATCTTTTAAGATCTGGTAGCTATATGTTGCCTGTGACATTCCTTTCTTTTTGCACGGCTAAGGCATGGAAAACGAACAACGGCTGTCTATTTGAACAGGTACAGGTATTTAAAAATGCATAAAAATAACAACGGATACGTCGGAAATGGTTATCTGAACAGAAAAGGTATTTGGCATAAATTGGGTGCTTTAACGAGATCTACATTTAGAAGCACTAAATCGGTTATGCAAAAGTCATCCAGAATGAACAGTGCTTAATGGGCTTTTCCCAGGAAATTCAAGATATGCATTTCATTTGAAATGAACAATATCCTAAGAACATGGTGTCATAATTAAAATGGTTACAGTCAGTTTTGGAAAATTGTTCCATGCAAAGGCTAGTTTGGAATGGGGAGAGTTTTTTTTTTTTTAAATATTTGTGTTGCAACCTTGGAAGATGCTAAAATCAAATACCAAGTTCGGTATTTAATCAACTTTTCGTTTTTGAGTTATACTGCTCTCGTCACGCAGACCTTTTTCTAAAAATGCTTTCTCCTGGATTCATGAAACATCAAAGCATGTATCTTCAGTGACATTTCGGTGGTTTTAAGCAGTATCTTCTCTAGCTACATGTTGCAGAAGTAACAACCACATACTTGGTAATGTAAAGTAATGATGCTATTTTATACTCTACGAGCTCTTAAAATATACAGCTTAAAATATTGTTATAACGGGTTTAACAGTGAATAATATGTAGAAGTTAGAGCTTCTATAGTAAGATAATAATTTTACATGTATCAAGGGCACTTTTGGAGGGTAAATACTGAGTGCACATGATTGTTAAATTATTTAATAAACTGACTGTGATTACGTACTGTTTACCATAACAGCATTATTAGTTTCAAGCACATAATGGAACAATGGATATTGTAAAAAGAAGCACTGTTTTCTCTTTAATTCACAGAAACTGCTGCGGTTTTCCATTGATACAAAATCGCTATTCCCAAAACAAAAATCTCCCTTAAACCAGTTTTCACTTTCCATATATATACCATGTACACAGCAAGTAAGAAGCTATCGGAACGCACCCATAAATTCGATAACGAGATTTTCCTGGAAATACGGGCTTTGAGGTCCTCTGAATCCAAAATTCATGTCCGGTGAGTATGTCCTTGTGCGTATTTGTGAACAGGATATCTAAAAGACAAAAAGTTAGCTAAATACCGTCCTTGGCATTCATGTTTAATATCTTACAACGATGCAACACTCAGATTTTTAAGAAGGTCCCCATTCAAGGTTACCCTTGATACGGAAAAATTTTCGAAAATTTTGCTTTACTCAAAAATGGCTGTAACGATTCTGATCAGAATACAATATGTTCATGATATTTTCATGACAAATGAAATGCATATTTGCAATTTTCTGAGGTCCTCTTCATTCTGGGTGACATTTTAATAACTGGTAAACCGTAATAGATAGGCAGAGCCTTACTACAGAAGAAAACTGAACATCTATTAACGCACACAGCTTATATTCATTTAACTTGTGAAGATAACCATTTTCGAGATGTTCCTCTAAGTTTAAATTTTCAAATACTTATTACCTTCATTAAATAGAAAGTCGTTATTCCTATTTTTATCCCCTGGCCATGCAAAGAGAGTGAAATTTCAAGTTCTTAAAACATTTGACTACTTCTTAAGCCTAGTGTGTTCCCAAGGGTATATGTAATAAAACCATTTCTACAAGCGTTTATCTCGATTAACAAGAAGTAGATAGAAGAATAAGTGTTTTTAAGAACAGTTTGTACAAGGGTGAGTAGAGAAAGTCATGTGAGTACCCACAGCAGAGTTTTTAATTGGCTCGCAAAGGAAAGGCAGTTGCCTCCAACCAAATCCGTTCTACTTTAGTAACTTTAGCTCTATGTAACATCTTTGGTTCTATCTATTTTTCTGCTTGCAGGAAACTCTCTATTGCCATTATTCTATGTTTTCTTCTCCAATTACAGTTCATCATGGGGACACCGAAGTGAGAAAGTGGCATTTTTGGTCAAAATGTATTTTGCTTTAGAACTTATAAAGTGCCTTTGAACTTTAATCATATTGAAAAGTATCAGACACCTATGCTTTGTAATAAAACTGATTAATTAGTTATGGAATGTCTGTATGACCACATTTAAATACATTCATCTCGCTTTTAATTTTTAAGTACTCCTTCCTTCCAAACTTCTGCAGTAGGAGCAGAACATTTATTAAACATTTTGAAAATAAAAATGCACAAAAGTTTTGTGTAATTTCTTGTGAAGTCAGAAACGTAGGTTTTTTGTGAAGTCAATAAACAATGTGGTTTCCAATTTTGAATTTCATTGAGTATTCTCTTTTTAAGCAATAACTGGTTGTCAAAATCGAGAAATGTATACTGGTTTAGTGCAATAATATTTGAGCTCATTTGTTAATTGGTAAGTTTTTGGAGGGGATACATATTTTATAGTAACAGCATAACGTTATAAAAATGTTTCAAATAAGAGCAACCGTTCAGTTAATTACAAAGTTTACATAATTAACACAAAAAGTCATCAATCCTTCATTAATTCAATACACATCCTACTTAATTGCCGAGAATGGAAAAATAAATCTTTAGAAAGCCTATTTCTCTTTCCAACAAATGCCATATTGCTGAGAATCAAAGAACTATCACCATAATACAGCTTCTTGAAAACATCTTCTCTTTCCTGAAGCACAGTCCAATGCTGCTTTTGTTAATGCTGTCATTATACCCAACAAGGCAGACTTACAATCACACCTGCACCATCTTAAGAACCTTTCAGTATGCCTATGCTTAACTAGAGGAAGTACTGCAGTCCACAAAATGACGGAATCATATTTTATTCTACATATGGATTTGGAGACTCTCCTGAACCTACACAAACATTTTAGAGGAATATCTGTATGTATGTCTGATTGCACGTGTGTGGACAGCATAACTCAAAAACCAAAGTCGAATAACTACCAAACGTCGTATTTTGATTCAGAATCTACCGAAGACGCAACACAAAGAATTTCGGAAAATGAAGCTTCCCTTTTTATTGAACTAAATTGGTTATTTTGGATTTTATCAAAGTAAATAACGATTTTGATTATAGTCTGGTATTTAAAGACATTTATAGGAAAAATATTAAGTAGATATTTAATTTCTTGCAAAAAAAAAGCGAGTTCTCTATATTCCAAATGGATCTCTATAATTTTTATAACTGATGAACTGTAAGAGATGGATAAAACTTAGTGTATTAAGTAACTAAAGCACATTTCCGTAAAATAATCTTGGCACTAACCATATTCGATATATTTGTTGGTGCTTGTGAATGCAATGTATGTACATCTTTTGAAGTGCTGCCCTCATTCATTTGCCTCTCATGATGTCATGTTAACAGTATGTAATGTAGCAAACCACTTATTAAATATTTGACTACCACTTCAGCCTAAATTTACATTCAAATTATTTTTATAAACCCTTATCTCGATTAATATGAAATAGAAAGAAAAGTGTTTTGTTAGAAGCTGTGGGAGGAACCTGTAACAATACGTAACGAAAACTTATTGTGGACCCCTCGTCCCTTGCCGGGAGAACTTCGTTTGTAACATGTGAGAGCCTCAATAAACTTTAGGTAAATTGCGGGAAATCTTATAGTCCTAGGTAAAGTAAAGATGAAAATAAAATTGAGCAAATATTTTCACAGTAGACTTGAAACTGAGCACTTACAGCAACAACAAGTGTACAACTAGCCGGAAGGAAAAGGAGAGCAATAGTAAAAGAAGGGTGTAACGATGGGAGAACTAAGTGCTAAAGCGAAGGGGGAAAAAGAGAAAGGGTGGAAGAAGATGTGAGAGGGGGAAATATGGCAGAGAAGAGAAGAAGGTTATTTAATGCTACATTCTGTCCCTTCCTTTCTAATCTGCATCCATTCACAGGGACCGGACAGCAAGGGAAATGCTCTGTCTGTGTGTATGTGCGTAAGAGCCCTTATTTAGAGGGGCACATGCCATAAATAAACCAGGACGACATCGCTTTGTCCTGGAGCCATTTTCCATAGCTCCACTGAGAGTCCATTTTCGCCAGTTTCTCACTGACTCCAACTCCGACTGCAAAGAAACACTCCCAATTCGATATGCGA
This sequence comes from Tenodera sinensis, assembly GCA_030765045.1. Taxonomy (NCBI): domain Eukaryota; kingdom Metazoa; phylum Arthropoda; class Insecta; order Mantodea; family Mantidae; genus Tenodera; species Tenodera sinensis. Next base: position 312,079,049 of record CM060964.1, read on the forward strand.
AATCTCCTTAACATTCCATCCCTCGTGTGCTATATTTAATTCACTGAAGTCTCTGCCGATATTAATGAAAGTTTGCCTTTTGTAGGAAACCACTTGAGTGCTGTTTACTAGACCTTTAGAGCTACACAAGCCAAAACGAAATGTGAAACAGCTTACAGAGAACATAAACGATAGAATATCAACTCCCACATCTTCCGCTTTAGGGAAATATTAGAGAAATTTCCTTTCTAGCTGCTATCTCTCTACTAAGAGGTACTATCATTGTAACTAAGATTCATTGATAGAAACAACTAGGAGCGCCTCAGGGTACCAAAGGTGAAGGAGAGGTCTTTGTGAAGAAGCAACAGCTAGGATCACGAAGATTAATTTGCGATTGTAATTATCTTAGCGAAAATGTAATACAATTTCAACTCAATTTGTAAAACTGCTAAATTAGCAATTTCAGTACCCAGCTCCTTAACAGTGAAACGAAGGGTGCGCCTCGGAAACCATTAAACCCCCTTTATAGATGTGCGTTGATGTGTACACGGACGACAAAACAGCGGTTGATAGAGTTTTTAAGTCTTTAGCGGATTGTAATATCAATTTGAGGATTCAGAATTTTAGACATTTGTTTATGCTTTTTGACGATCTATTACCTTGTTTTGTATCTGGCTATTGCCTCTGTTTCTTACGCTTATGTATATATTTTCTTTGTTACCAGTGATTTTATTTTTGATTTAAATTTACATCTGGCTATTGCCATAAATTTGTTAAGGGCGCTGATGACCTAGAAGTTGAGCGCCCTTAAACCAAACCAAACAAACAATTGATTTGTACAGTTTCACCTCCTTTAACCGATTAGTCATATTGAATTATAAATTAAGGGACCTTGGGACTGAAGAATGATCGAAAGTTATGAAATTGACGATTTTTAGGTTCATGCATATAAATGTTCCCCAAACCTTCAGTCATCGGTTGGTACTGACATTTTTTAGATTCCGTCATTTTTATAGGTCTAGCGCAGACTTTAAATGCCATGTGCGCTACCTTTAGACGCCCCTTTTGTGGTTAAATTTTCGGAAATATTTGAACAAAATATGGCCCAAAAAGGGTTCAAAAACCATCAAATTTGGCGGAAAGAAGGACAGCAGGACAGTTTAAGCAAAGTATGACTCATGGTCGTGAAGCATATAATTACGTAGAAAAATTGGTTTTCCTTGACTTTACATTTTTAATACACTAATCTGCTCCATGTACATTAAATTTTGTGCTACGCTCCTAGAACGTTCCCCGCAGTGCTCCATTTATGTGACTTCATCTTCAGTCTTTGGTTTCTAAATATGAAAAGTTTTAGGTCTTAAAATTGAAAACAAAAAAGTTAAAAAAGTATTTTCAATGTCCACCAAAGCAAAGAAATTAATTACTTTAAAATAAATTATTTTTTTCTTCCTACAATGCATTGGTGGTGTTTGTTGGACAATTAGAGTTTATAAAATAATAAAACTGTTGTGATATTTTAGTTTTTGTTGTGCACAGAGTATTTTGAATATTAAGGTATTTTCGCATTGTGAATAAATTGAATAATTAAGTTCCTCAAAACTATAAAACAGATTGTACTGGAACCTTGTTGGTAGTTTGTAACATAAACACCCTTAAGTGTGCAAAGTATTGAATTATACCCACAAAACTATTGAAAATTCAAATTTCAGCCCCAAGGTCCCTTAATGGAAAGTATGCTCAAATGAACCTACATCTATTTTATTTTAGCTTATTTACTATTGCCTTTACTACTTAGATAATATTGTGCCATTTTAGTTATTCCTTCCAATATATTTGTTGCAAGCAGATGGCCTGTCACTAAAGGGCGGATAAGTGTGCAAAAAGCCGCAAGTTCAGTGCACATGGGTTCTACTGTTGCTACTTGTGCTTGTACACAGCTGCAGGCGTCTGCTGACGCGCGTGTATATACGACGGCTGCGCGGTACCAGTTACGTCATTCATTTTACGTACCCAACAAACCTGTATCGCGTTTGACTCCACACGGCTTCACGCTCTGCTTATGAGAGGCAAATGGCCTCAGAGTTGCTATCTGCACCTTCTGTCTGGTTTTGGTGATCGGTCACAATGTTTCGCTTTGCACCGATTACCTTATTTTTATTATATATATTATTTTTAAAAAGTAATATGAACATTTTGATATATAAGTTTCTTTGCAGTTAATGAATGGAAATCTAGTGAAAACTGAACGACTGTTCCTCAGAATATAATAAAAATGAGCAATATTTCAGAAAAGCACATGTTAATCTTCGCACGCTATAGTGGAGAGCTTAGGATGATTAAATTGTTCATAAAAGTAAAATATAGTCTAATTTTACCTAAGTTAAAGCTCTGAAAACTTTTTTAGTCAACTGAGTTACTTATCGCAGGTTTTCTGCTGCATTATAGTATAGTTCCCTTCCCAATATTCACACTTAAGCACCATTTTCTAGAAATGTATAAATAATAATTATATGTACTTACTCCTAGATTGCACCAAAAACTACATCAACAACAATGTAGCAGGAAACTTACCTGAAAGAAAGAAGAAAAATAAAAGTTAAAAACATGCCATAGTAAGTAAATGCTTTAGAAATTTAACCCATGTTAACTATAATATTTGAAGTCTAAGCTATTTTCTTGGCAGGACAAGTCTAAAATGTTAAGGTTTACATTTTCAATAAGCACATCATTTCGTGACAAAACCAAGAGGTCGTATGCGATTCCAACATTTTAGCTGATGTCAGCTCATGCTGTTGCCTTATGAAATTAATTCAGAGAAGCCAGATAAGCACTTTTTAACTATTTACTTGAACATCTTGAAACTGTATGCAAGATACATAATTGCTTGTAAACACAGTGAAAAGGAAGCTACCAGGACTACCAGCACATTTACTTCTCCTTCTTACTTATTTGTTCTTTTGTTGTCGTTTGTGCTACTTCTGTAAGTTCCACACAATGTGGTGTGTCTCAGTGGTAAAAATCAATGAGCCGTGAAACACCACAAAAAAGAAAATAGAGAAAAAGCAGAGACAGCTACACAGACACACAGGTGTGCGAGAGGGAACATACTGATTTCCTTCAAACACTCTTGGTTAGTTCCTTCTCATCTAACCCTAACACTTATACAATAAAACTTGTTTATAGGTTAAGATTAAGTTGTCTATTAATTGATTCATGCCAAATATTACTTTCATATTTTGCGTTATGCGTTTATCATTGTTAAAAACTGATCAAACGAAATATAAATTTTCTATCTACTGCATGTTAGTCGAGATAAGCATTTGCAGAAACCGTTTTATTACACATTCTGTTTCAGGTACAAAGGTAATTATAGGATGTTCAAGTCATTATATGTTGGCTTTGAAATTTCATTATATCGTGTGAAAGTAAATCCATATTGACTGAGCTGTTCCAACAAGTATAAAGTATCTATTTGAAAATGCAAATCAATAACAAGGAAATTCTCAAAATAGTATTATTTAAAATAAATTGTGTGTTTGACAAGATTTGCCGTTTTTGTGCAGGGTACTTTGGTGTGAGCGAATTTTGCTGAAAAGCTTCGTGTCGAATTCTTGGAATATGCTCAGCTTATTCGACTTTTCGTTTTTGAGTTTTAGTGTATACGGATACACATATTTTCTTTTTCTAAAAAGGCTGCTTTCGGATTTATGAGAAGTTAAAGAATATATTTTCGTAAAATCCAGGTATCGAATTTTCGTATGGCATGCATACATACGTGCCACAAGAAGCACAAGATTTGAACCCAGGCCCTTCAAACTGCGAGTCCGGCAGACGCTACTGCCAGAGGTTTTAGGTAAAAGCCCCTGATGCCTGCGGCAACTTCTCCAGCACGCTGCGTATAGCCTGTAACATAACCAACAGGGGTCCGTTTGCACTGCAGCAAGCGCAGTCACAAGGCTGAGTGAACATGTGATTAGCGAGCCAACTTGGTTATTGCTAAACTTCGGAACCGAAAACTACAGCATACAGAATCTGTCAAGACAAAATTAAGGCTGGTGGGAGGAGAGGGAAGTATTAGATGCTCTGCTTGATCGCGGTACTTTGGAGCGCATTCAAAAACTTTTCCTCGTCTGGGCACGGAGCAGGGCGAAGGGGAGGGGCGCAACTTGGCGTCGCCTTTAAATGCCAAACAATCTTCAAATCTTGCTGTGCGGGAAGAAAAGAAAGAAAAACCCATGAATGTTTGTTTCCTGTAAATACCTACACCTACCAGAATGACTACAGCATGCACTAAAGTATCTTTACAATGAAGTGCTTCACAGATGTAAGGGTGATAAACATCCTAAGCTGGTTGTTTACGGGGCTGAAAAATTGTTATTCCATAGATGTCCACTATTAAATAAAAAAAAAATCTTCCCAGTAACCTTGTAATACACATGCACCGAACAGTGATATAAGTATGAAACGAAATTCATTTGTGGTGAATACAGGTTTAAAACGAGCGATGTTTACTTACCTACTACTTACCAACGGTAAAAGGGATAGTAATGCATTTCATCCAAAATTTCAATACGATATTTTACAGAAAACACTTTTTGAGACTATTTGAATGCACAAAAAGTATTCTAGAATAAGCTGTGTGCGCGTATCTGTGAATAGTGTAACTCAAAAGCGAAAAGTCCCTTAAATACCAAACTTGGTATTTAGGTTCAGCCTCTTCCAGCAGTGAGACAAAATGATTTTAAAGAAACGCTTCTTATTTAAAGAACATTTTGCATGGAAAAAAAATGTTGTCTTTTCTTCTTCTCAAAAATGGTTTTGCTTAAAATAGTGCACATTTCAGATATTTCCAGGACACATAAAATGCATAGCTTGAATTCTCTGGTAATAGCCATTGTATTCCTCTTTATTTTATGACTTTATATAACTCATAGGAAATAGACAAATCTTTTACTACAGGAAAATGTAGATTTCGTCTAAGCTCAACGTTTATGTCAAATAAAAATGTTTGTTGCTTTGACCGTTTTCGAGAAATCGTTTATTATTGGATTGAGTTTACTAAAAACTTTTTTTCATGTGGCAAATCACTGTTTCTTTTTTCTTCTCGTACTCACGCAAAGTGAGTGGAGTTTCAAAGCCATCACATAGCGACGGTTCTTAAATTATCACTTAAGGCTACTACGTGTATTCCCCCTATACTATAAGGCAATACCTAATAAGACCGTTTCTGCATTTTTTCGGGAGGGGGCGGGGGTAAAGGGTAAAATGTCACCCATAGGACAGTTGCAGTTAAAGGCGGGTTATAAACGGAACAATTAAAAACGGTTTATCTCCGCTAACATCAAGCAGATAAATGACTATGTTCATGAAAACACGGTTTATTGATGAATGAATAGAAGGTAATGTGAATGTAACACTTCTTATTCTTTAAGTATTTACATTTCAAGGCAATATTATCATTACTAATTAGAAAAGAGGGATTGTTTGGTTTACTCAGATTTCATGCGATTATCACACGACTTCTTTTAGCTTTTGAATTCTTTTCGAATTACTCCTGGATATTATTTGTAAAGACAATCTTTTCAGAATTGTTGTCAATAAAAATTTTGTTTGCAACAATAAAAAAACTACCGGACGTTCGATAGATCAGTCGCTAAATGTTGGATTTTACTGTATGTTTATTATTGGGCTAATAAAAGGAAAAAAAATTTAAAGGTACACACAGCTTGAAATACTGAAAAATTTACACCGAGCAAGCAATATCTCCTAAATGGCTAAATCTACATTATATGTATTTATCGTTAATAGAGCATTTATGAATTAATTTACAGTGTTATGAATACCACCAATATTCAATACGAATAAAGACGATTTCACAGGCTATTTAAAAAATTGAAAATATACATTTTATTTCCCATACCACTACCCCTACCCCTAGTATAATATGAGCATGTTTCTTCACGAAAAAAGTTAAAAAACATTTTCCAAGTAAAGGGAATTTTGGGTTAGGGAACTTCCTGATTCATAGCGTTCTGTTCTTAAGAAAATTAGCAGTGTACAGAAATTAGCTAGGTAAAGCTTACACGTTTTGAGACAAATAGTATTCCTTTACATAGTTTACAATTTTTCCTGCCTATGCAGCTTTATGTTAAATCCCTATTCATATTAATTATACATTCCGCACTGCATTTGTGCCTATTCGAAACTTCTGTCCCGGCCTATCATTGTAATATAACCACAAATAAACGAAGCCAGCTGGCAAAAAGACACTTGTGTATTATTTGTAATATTTCCAACATTCATAACAAAAAACTACGTGCGCTGAATCCTACAACGATTTTGCTGTTAATTATTTACATATGCTCGCTCACATGTGCTTTATAGATTCTGGGACTGTTTGCCTGTTGTGTTGAACAAAAATTGAATCCACAGGGACGGCCAAACAGAGCTTGTGCATTATATTCTCTAGCGTGTTAAAATTTTTTCTGTTGTGAACCCCATTTGATATACAAATATCTTAAAGCTTTTACTTTTTATACTATTGTTCCACATCATAGAAACTATACATTCGAAAACTCAAATAAAAGTTATACTTTT